>OVBN01000235.1:2682333-3352916 GCA_900406565.1 Turritis glabra
ATTTCTAGTTTTTTTGTTTTGGAATATTAAAAATCTAAGTTTGTCTTTATTAGATTTTATTGATTTTAATTGGTGACAGCTAAACACTATTGCACTTAAATCACATTAACTACACCTGTCTTCCTTTTTTGTGTAAATGCTTCAATAATAATTTTCCCCTTTTTGGTACCAAGAATCAGTCAATTGCATTAATTCTTTTTTAACTTAGTAGCTACCACAGTTTGTAGTAGAAGGAGCCAAAAACTACTGTAAATCTGTAATTATTGTTTACGTAAATATTTCACCAAAACTGAAAAAGGTCGCTTTATTATTATTGGGTATGGGATAGAGAAAAGTAAATGCTTAAGACCCAAAATATAAAGTCAAGCCACCGTGCAAAACAAGTTGAAATTGCGTTGTGACATAATTTTTAATTCATAATCTATAAATAAATAAATAAAATGAATTATTTTATTACTTAGTTTAGCCCCACACTAAATGTGCACACGAGAAACCTAAAACTAAAAGAGATAGATTCGATTCTCCCACACGTGCGCTGCTGTGTCACCTTTCTCTTTGCATCATTTTTATTTTTGACTTAAAATATCTTAAAAACTCTTTTCCTTAAAATATCTTCTTTTCGTATTAGGAATAGCTTAATTTACTAATCTAGTAAAATAATTAAATAATTTGACAAAATAATTATTCCAGAAAAAAAGGAATTAGTGAAATATTCGCCATAAAAAAATTGAAAAATCTTCAAATTGGATAGGTAGATAAATTAATATTTCAAACTAATAGTAATATCTTAAAAACTAATTTAGAGAAAAAGAAAAAAAGGAAAAAAAATTAGTCAAATTATGCGCAAGTTAATGGACAAAATTACCCCTAAATATCGAATAAATTTATAAAGAACTAGTAAATAGTGGCACACCTTTGTCTTTGCCGTGTATTGACCTCAAACCTTGACACACACGAACACACATATACATATACATATATATATATGTATTTTCTGGAAGAGAAACAATAATATTCCCAGAAATTTCGGGTTTACGTGTCGCTTTATTTGTAAATGGTTTTTTTTCAGATTTTGATTGTTGAAGAAGAAGTTTTAGTGTGTATTATTTGATTTACTTGAGAAAACTCGAATGCTCTGTTTTGTTTTCTCGAGAAAATTACCAGACTGAGAGAAAACATAAAAACAGAGAAGAAAGATGAGAAGCGGTGCGAGTGGAAACAACGCTTTGGATACTATAAACGCAGCTGCTTCTGCTATTGCTTCCTCTGATGATCGTCTTCATCAATCTTCTCCGATTCATGTGAGACTTTCTCCGTTTCTATTAGCTAATCAGAAACTGTATGTATGATTGATTATTCTCTTAAGCATTAGATCGAGCACTTTGTAGGCAAAATCGATTGAAATTAAACAGTGTTTTCTATCTCCGATCATTCGAACACAGATTCCTGTAATATCAATTTCTGGAATCTGATTTTGGTACTTTTTTCTTTGAAATCAGAAGAAGCAAAAATGGTGGAGTCGATGGAGTCTGTTGAAATGTTTCAGATCTTCAAGACAAAGAAAACGAATAGGAAACTCGGTTCTTGTTCCTGAACCGGAACAAATGTCTTCAAATTCGACGTCAAATTCCGGTTATCGTTCGGTTTTCACAACTCTTCCTTTTATAGCTCCACCTTCATCTCCAGCTTCATTTTTCCAATCAGAACCACCTTCTGCTACACAATCACCTGTAGGAATCCTCTCTTTTAGTCCTTTACCTTGTAATAGCCGTCCTTCGATCTTCGCCATTGGACCGTATGCTCATGAAACTCAGTTGGTTTCTCCTCCGGTTTTTTCAACTTACACTACTGAACCATCTTCTGCTCCGATCACACCTCCTCCTGATGAATCTATCTGCTTAACCACCACAACACCTTCTTCTCCAGAAGTGCCTTTCGCGCAGCTCTTTAACTCGAACTATCAAACCGGTAACTATGGTCATAAGTTCCCAATGTCTAGTTATGAGTTTCAGTTTTACCAACTTCCTCCCGGTAGTCCACTTGGTCAGCTTATCTCCCCGAGCTCGGTTGTATCCGGTTCTGGTCCAACTTCTCCATTTCCCGATGGAGAATCCGCGCTGTTCCCTCACTTTCAAGTCTCTGATCCTCCAAAGCTGTTGAGCCCTGGTAAATTGCACTGTCCAAAGACTGTTACAACTCCTAAAGAGCAGAGGACTGTGAGACCGCATAAACCGGTTTCATTTGATCTTGATGCGGATCATGTCATTAGATGCGTGGATCAGAAGCTGAGAACAACGTTCCCTGAAGCATCATCTGCATCATCAAATCCAGAAGCAATGAATCATTCGTCTCTCGGGTCGAATAAGGAATTCAATTTTGGCACGGATGAGAAACATTTGACCGTTGATGAACATAGAGCTTCGCCGAAGAACAGCAACGATTGGTCTTTCTTCCCTGTGATGCAATCAGGTACACTTAGCTAACCTTCACCAGAAGTTCTAGTTATAGAATCTGAAAATTTAGATATCGATTCGGACACAAAGATCTTGTTCAAGATTCAAGAACGAAAATTAACTAGTGATCTTATTAGTTTCCTTTGATTTTACACAATATGATGTTCTCTATATAGAATTTTTACATGATTCTGTTCAGGATCTTAGGGATATTTTCTTTACTCTCTTTTGGTTTTGTAATAAATATATGGCTTGTGTCTGTGTAGTTTTTGTTTTTGTGCATACACATTTGATCGCATTTGTAAATAAAATTTAATCTTTTTCTTCAGAGAAATTTCAATAAATCTATAGGTATGACAGCTTTAGACTTCTAGTTATGTTTATTTTGGTCTGCTCAGAAAAGAAAAGAAAAAAATGAAAAATCGCCAGTCCGATTCGGTGTGGACTTAATTTAGTTTTTTCGTAAGAAATCAAAAATAATGATAATAATAATTTTACTAAATTGATGCTGTTGAAGATATTGTGGATACTTAATGGCAAGAAGTTATGTATATTGATAAAAATCAAAATATAAATTTGAGGTTTTTTTTTTGTTAATTATGACTGATATCTAAGTATGTATTTCGGAATAGATCAGAACTATAGCGAACAACATCGAACTAAACCAATTCATGGTGATTTAATAGTTGAAAATGGATGACCAGGATTCGAAACTTTTTTTTTTTTTGAATGAATGTAAAACTTTATTCAAACAAAAACCGTGTTACATTATATTCAGTCTGTAGTAAAGAGTTTTGAATTTTAGGAACAGAGAAACAGAGTTGTAACGCTTAAGAAACAGAGTAATAAAGGCTAAACAGGATTCGAAACTTTCTATTGCGACTTCAAGTTATTGTGGATGCTTAATGGCAAGAAGCCAAAAATATATGAGTTTTTAATGTCTTGGAATTAATTTAGGTTCAGTCTGTAATCTCCCGGTAATTGTAAGAAAGAAACATCGAGCCAAAACACTGTAAACTTCAAGTATGATTGTCTTATTTTTGTGAAAGGAGAACCTATAGGAGATAAGAGAATGTCCTTCAGTTAGTCATGTATATACTATAGAATGAAGCCTTACGCTTAAGATAAGAGAAGAGAAAGTCCTAGGATATTAGGGTTCTGATACCATATTGAGGAATGAATATTGTATTGAATATAAACGAGATAGATACAACAGTATATATGCTAAGAGAGGAGGAGGTTAGAGAAGCTATATACTAGGGATTACAATAAGCATATTCTATAGTATATACATGACTAACTGAAAGATATTCTCTTATCTCCTATAGAACCAACCTTTAGTTTGAAATTGATAGACCTATATATCCGGTCGCACCGTCTTAAGTCAGATTCCTTCTTCGTTTTGGAAACGACTTAATTAGTCTCTAATTCCGATAGCAATATAAGTCTTTCTTGTTCATGTATAAATAGTTATATACCCGACTTGAAGCGCACACGTAATTAGCAATAACAAGACAAACTCCTTCCTCGCCATGAAACGCAAGGAACGAGAATGTAACGGTACAAGTGATCACTTAGATTCCTTCCCTGATGATCTAATAATGGAGATTCTAGGTAGATTGCCCGGAAAATCTCTTATGAAGTTCCAATACTTATCTAAATTTTGGTTTTCGATAATCCGAAGTCAAAGATTCATCGATTCGTTCTTCTCTAGGTCCTTGAATCGAGGTTCGCGCCTCCTAATCGCTTTCAGGAACGGTGAAGGTTTCAATGGAAATGCTGAGAAGCGTTTATTCTTCTTCTCAGCTTCAAACGAGGGAAAGCAAAAGTCTTGTTCTTCTTTGGTAGCCAATCTCGACATAACAATAGCAGCTTCCACGGATAATTATTACTACACACGAGCTACCTTAGCTCATAGCTTTATATGTTGCTCACATCAAGGTCGGTTCTTGATATGTAACCCTACCACGAGACAAATTGTAACATTACCAAAAACTGGAGGTAATAAGTTCACTTTTAAATATTTGGGATACGATCCGATTGACGATCAATACAAAGCATTGTGCATGATGGTTTCTCGGGGTGATTATGGTGATGTAGAGCACAAGGTTTTAACACTAAAAAGAGGTGATAATAAAAACCTTTCATGGCGGGAAATCGAAGACAATACCGAGCCTTATTTTTCTTCAACAAAAGGAATATGCATCAACGGAGTTGTCTATTACGCTGTTAGACCAAATATGGATAAGGTTATAGTTTGTTTCGATGTTAGGTTTGAGAAGATTAGTTTGATCAATCCACCTTTTAACAACAAAAGGTGGGAGCTTGGTTCAAACTTGATAAACTACAAAGGGAAGTTAGCCTTTACTCATACAGCCTATTTTAGTCATCATTCCCACGGGTTTATACTATGGATAATAGAGAATGTTGAAAAACATGAATGGTCAAAGATAACATGTGAGTTTCCGAGGTCTTCGTTGAGTCCTAGTGAGATATGTTCATATTCTTTCATAGGCATCAACAAAACCGGCGAGATCATTTTGGCTCCATTATTTTTGTCTCGCAACCTTGAACCTTTCTACATTCTCTATTATGATGTAACAAGCCAAGACATCAGAAGGGTTAGGCTTGAAGGAATTGCAGATAATGAAGAGTTCAGGCGTCATTATGGAATCGGAAAGAATGGTGATTGTCGTGTTTCTATCTCATCAGAACACTTTGAAGATATCACCTTTCTTTAATTTGTTTTTTCTTAAATTTGTTGAACCTCTAATACAAGAGCATGAAGAACTTTGTTTTTTTTCAACAAGTTTTGATTTTTAGACACCAAGCAAATCTGGTATAATGTATGAGTGACTGAAATCACGAATATCTTGCTCATTTACTTATTCTGTTTCACAATTACTTTAGCCAAACTAACACACATATATGTTAAATCTACATCACAAAACTTAAACATGAGAGTTACTCTTTAGAACACACTACCCTTAAAGATTTAATACTTTTCTTATTGAACTAATTAATCTCATCTATCTATTTCTGACCCTATTAATTCCAATTTTCTTCCTATTCATAAACCACCCAAGCACCTAACCTCAAGCTAAAACAAAAGAGAGAAAAGAGAAGGTAGAATTAGTATTCTTTGTGACTAGAGTTTTGTTATTGTTAGAGCCAATAAAAAGTGAGATCTATAGCAGAAAGGTGGTGAAAGTTTTTCCTTATTTGTTATCTTAGATTCAACCATGATATGCAATGCAAAGGAAAAAACAAAAAAAAAGAGTAAGCTGGTATGATGAATACTAATAGACATAAATCACAAACTTTTGAGTATCCAATTAACAAGCAAACTCAAGACAGTTAATAACATCTTTTATCACCAAATCGATAAACCAGTCAGATTTTATAAGAAACATCACATCACAAACACTAGTCCACTACAATTGAAGCTTTGAATTCTGTATACAGAATTTTTTACACATGACAAGTTAGAATGGGCCAGCGTAAATCACTTAGTCCTCCTCTCTCAGAATCCACTTGGAATCCAGCTTCAAGTTCATTGGCGCTTTTGGTTCAACCCTAAACCTAACTAAATCTTGTAGGTTTAACTCTGGTTACCTTATTAGGAAGATAAATTATTAGTTTTAAATTTTCCTTATATCTTTCTTTTTTTACAGCAAGTTTCCTTTTCTATTTCTTTTAAATAGGAATTAGAAAAGCTTGATAAATATACCGGTTTATGGGTGGAGGATCGTATCAAAAACAAGTTTGTGAGAAATTAAAGTCGTCTTTTGCTCCAAGTAACAAAGAAGAAAAGAAAAGCGATTTCTTTTTTTTAATGGAGGATCATAAGCCGACTAGTTTCACGTTTGAGATAGATAACTTCTCCGAGAAGGAATCTGTGATTAGATCAACAAATTTCTTAAGCGGCAGCTGCGAATGGTAAAGTAAAAGATTATATGTGTGTTTTGATTTAACTCATCGTTTAGATTCAACAAATAACCGAGAAAGCAGATGAACTTGGATCGAAAAGTTACAACACTTATGATTGGTTTTACTCAACCTTAAGAGTTAAAGACTACCCTTAGTTTGACATCAAAGATTTATAACCTAAGAACGAATAGACTACCATAATTTCCTCTTATTCTCTTGCTCTCCGATCTAGAGTAAACAGTACTCTTTCAAAGAAAAAGCTTTTGAATATTTTTTTATGCTTGACCGGCTAACCCTAGCAAACTCCTCTTCAATTGTTTTTATATTTGTCGGATAAGAGGATCCTCTAGGTTAGTCTTGTTTGATCCGGAAGCCTCCGAATCTTCATAATTCTGATATCTTCAGTATATATTTTCTTCCTTAATTTGAATATATCTTCTTTAATTTGAATATATGTATACGTATGTGCTTCTTCCAGGTATGTTTAACGTTCATCCCAAATTAAAGGAGATCACATTGATGATCACTTGTCTATGTACCTCTGCGTTGCGGATTCTGAATCATTGCGATTTGGATGGAAAAGAAGAGCTGCTTTTTCCATCGTTCTATTGAATCAATCGGGCAGAGAGCTTAGATTGATTTAATAAAATTAATTTAATCTTTCTGGTTTTGTCTTACAGAACCGTTTTACCAATTGTTCTGCGCTCAGATCCCACTAATGGGTTGGCCAAAGGCCGTGTCTCTTGAAAAGCTTCAAGAAAAAGGGTTTTTGGAGAATAATAAACTCATCTTCAATGTCCAAGTTAAAGTAGCTCAAGTTGTTGATGAAGTAAATGAACAGGGAATGAGATGTTAGATGTCCATGATTTTCAAGTTCTTTATTCTCAGGTATGGTTACAAGTTTGATTCTTCTCTTAGGGATTTTTTTGAAATATAAAATTATTTTTCAAAATATTGGTGGTCTGGTGGATAAATTTCGTACATTTCTTATATAGATTTTTTTATCATTTTAATGCAAATATTTTTCGAATTGTGTGTTTTTATGTATTTTTTGTAAAATCACATGGAATTTCAATGTTTTGTGTTACAAATAGAAGTGTCAAGTGGGCTTATGATCCGCGGATTTGATCCAAATAGTATCACAGCGAGGCAGATAAGGACACAAAAATAATATGCTCGTTAAAAAATGGGTCTCTGATATCACGTGTTTTTAGCACTTTTAGTGCTTTATTTCTCTTTTTTTTCATGCATATTACATTCATTGTTTAGTTATTTAGTTGCATATTTGCATTTCATTTGAGTTTGTTTAGGTATACGGAGGAACATGAAGTTTTAGAGCCTTATGGAGCAAAAAAGACATCAAAAGAGGTGCTTCAAGATATGGCGATCAAGAGCCAAGAAGGAGAGTCCAAATGGAATAGAATTGAAGCAAAAAAAGAAGAGATGGGCATGCGACATGCGATCAAGCCAACTGAAGAAATGATGATCCAGAACCCATCTAAAGTGCCTGAAAGATCACGTCATATGAAGACTTTTTCTTGTGATTTAGCTTTGGATTCCTTCATGAAAGTTATAGAGCATTGACGTATCTTTCCAATGGTGGTAAAATCAGGCCAATCCGAGCTACAAGTCAAAAGTTATGATCCGATCGGTTTGCAACCGATAGAGGAAGTCGCTTCCGTTTCACAACACGCGATCGGTTTGCAACCGCTCGAGCAAGTCGCTCCGATGACACAGCGCGATCGGTTTGCAACCGATCGAAGAAGTAACTCGGCAATTAAGTGGTTTCACGAACAAGACTGCGCGAGCAGGTTTGCAACCGCTCGAGCAAGTCGCTCCGACAAGATTTTAGCTGGAGCGGTTTTCAACCGCTCGAGCAAGTAGCTCCCGACATACTTAGACTGATTTTTCTTCCTTTTTCAGTGCTCTCTCTTTTCCACTATAAATACTCTTAGTTGTTGTAAAGAAAATATCTAAGCTTTATTTTAGAAACAAAACTCTCTCTCTTGTTCTTGAGAGTTCTTCTTTGTTTTTATGTTTATAATTTCATCATCTAAACTCATGTTATTTACTTTTTGTTAAATCTTTTTATAGAATCTTCATTATGTCTTCACTATCTATCTTTTGTACGGTTTACTTTTGTGATTTAAGCATGTCTGAGTAGTTTTCTAGAGTTCTTGGGTCTTGGTAGATTAGGATGAACTAAAGGTTGAGTTATGGAGTTTAGGACTAGATTTCATAGAATCCTTACTTATTGATTGTTTATAAGGCTAAATCAACACACGCCATGTTGATTTAGAACTTAGGAATTTCACGCCCGGAAGGTGTTTGATGAAATTCCCGAACCAAAATCTTTAAGTGCTTTTCACTCCTTACCGTCGGAAGATTGTTGACTAGGGTGAATTGTGGCTAGATAGACTTGTTTAAATGCTTACTGATCATTTTAATTGCGAACGGAAGTTGATGATGATTGGTGATTAGTAAAGGGTCTAATAGCATGAAAATGTGTTAGTCTTTCTTAAGTGTTCTATGGCCTAAAGATCACACTTGTTAGAAGATAGTATAAGCTCCTTAGCTCATCTTTAAAGTTATTCCTATTCGATTACCTTGACCCGGGAATTCGCCTTTTTATAATTAGTTTTAACGCGTTCTTCATTTCTCTTATATTGCTCTGTCTTGTTTTAACTGCTTTGAATCATATCTTTAGTATTGTCTTATGAACCAAACATCAAATCTATTTCGCTTAGATTAAGTAAATGTGTGCATTCCTAGTGTGTTGATTCATTGCTCCCTGTAGTTCGATAATATTAATTGGGGTACTCGAAATTAGACTACATCAATTTGGCGCCGTTGCCGGGGAGCAATTGGAATTAGCCATTAGGATTTTATTTTTGCTTGAGACTAAGTTTTCTTTACTTTTGTTTTATTTCTTTTGGTTACTAACTTTCTTCCAAGTGTTTGTTCTTTTTGCAAGGTACAATCACAATGGAGGAGATATTGGCCTCCATGCATTCTAAGTTGGATCGCGTTTTGGAGGCACAACAAAGAGAGATAGCTTGGAAGCAAGTAAGCTATCAAAGAGCTTATCAAGAATCATCCTCAAGAGAGTATCAACCGGATGTATACTATCCTCAATATAATCAACATGGATATGAGTACCAACCGGATGTGTACTATGCTCAAGAAAACCAATGTGGATATGGAGAGGAATATCAACCTTGTAACGTGGAGTATGACTACTCAAGTTATCAAGGACCTTATGAAACATCCACATCAAGAGAGTATCAACATGATCAAAACTATGCTCAAGACAACCAATGTGCATATGATGATAGATATCAGCCTTGCAACATCCCAATCTCCGATAAAGAAGAACTTGTCAACTTGATAAAGTTGCTTTTGGAATAGCAAGAGAAGTCTATGGAGACTCTTCGAATGATCAGCGAGGAGCATAAATGGACTCCATCTCCATGGGTTGTTGAGCAAACGAATGTCAAATCCATCGACACCAATCTTACACAATGGATCGAGGAAGAAGAAGAAGAAGAATGCATTCCTCCTAGTGAAGAGAAGACAATAGAGGTGCTTTTCAATAATACTGAAGAAGTTTTTGAGGAGAATGCACAAATCATGAATGATTTCCAACAAGAAACCGAAGAGCCTACGTTGGCGGATGAACTTTTGGAAGAGATCATCTTAGAAGACTTACACCAAAACTCTTTAATGGTTAGCCAAAAAGAGTTTGGTGTTCTTTCAAGTGTTCTTGAGGTTGAAGAGATGACTAACAATGAGGATGTTAGCAATGGTAAGACTAGCATTGGTAAAAATTTGAGTGAACTAAAAGCTCCAAAAGATGATCTCCAACCTCTCCCAAAAGAGCTAAGGTATGAATTTCTTGGAAAAAACTATACTTACCCGCTTATAATCAATCATGATATAGTAGGTATAGTTGGAAAACCATTAGATGATCCTTGTGATGGTGTTTTGGATGTTGAGTACATAGTTGAAAATCATGATCTTGATATACTCTCAACAAATGAAATGAGCATTTTTGAACCGAAAAAGATACTCTTTGAGAAAATTAGGATGAACACATTCCGTGGATGGTTCTACGATGAATATGATCCCGGTGATACATTGTCACCAATAAGGGGTAAGTAGAAGAACATCAAGCTTAGTGATGTCAAACAAACGCGCTTGGGAGGCAATCCCATGATATCCTTGTATTTATTGATTGTGTGTGTGTTTTTTTTGGTGTGTTTTGTGTGTTTGTGTGTTTTTGTTTTTGTGATTTTGTAGAGGGAACAGGGCTGGACTCCATCTCACTCTAATCTCTTGAGACTCTTCTAGCTCCACCACTCCTTAGAAGCTCCAAGGTACCAACACTCTCCATTGAACATACAATTTAGATTTGTTCGTATTTTTTGTTTTTTGTTAGTCTTTTTCTTGAATTTATTTTCACACCGAGACGGTGTGAAATAAGTTTGGGGGAGAGACTAATCATCTAACATTGTATTTTCTTTTGTTTTATTTCTCTTGAGTCATTGCATTGTGATTATATTTGTTTTTGAAAAAAAAAATAGAAACATTTGAGCATTAAGTCTAGATGCATATAGACTCAATGTGAAAAACCAAAAATATTCATATAAGTTTTTGCATATTTATTTTAGGATTGAGTCTAGATGCATGTAGTTTGCATTTTCATGTGTATGGGGATAATATTGTCTTGTTGAAATTCAAATTTAGGATTAAATTTTTTAGCCCTCGATGATAGTTAATTGTTGCTTGAACATCTCGGTTATAAATGAAAAATTCCTACTTTTGTAAAACTCGCTTGATATTTAAAGCATCTCTATGAATTTGGTCTTAAAATCAATCTCAATCTCTCACTTAGGGGTTTTAAATACGTTTTCATGGTTTTGTAGAGGCATGTTTTTCTATAACCTTAACCCTAACTATTTTCTTTCAAACCAATCATTATTCGTGAGTGAGGCCTTTTCTTGATAATGCTATAATGTGTAAAATCTTGAGAGTATCGAGAACGACAAAGGTTAACTCTCGTTTTAAGCTAGCAATGGTAAGACTAGCGATTAGGTTGAGAAAATAATAATTGGGTGGATAGTTTGAATATTTGGGTCTTGGGGTTTGGAAAAGAGTTGAAAAGATGAAAGAAAAGCTTGATCAATAGGAATTTAAAAGGGTTTCCGAGGGAATGAAGTCATAAGTTAATAAACTCTAAATCTCAAAGTTCAAAGAAAAATAAAAATAGAAAAGAGTTTAGTGTTAATAAAAGTGTTTTCCTAGGAAGCCATAAGAAAAAAATTGATCATGAGGTTTGTGGGGTTTAAAAAAAAAAAAAAATTAGCCTTGTGCAAAAAGGGTAGAAATTAGAGAAATCATAAGTTGGGTAGAATGACGGAAGTTAAACTTTGTATTCGTCAATTGTTCTCCTTCTTAGATAAATTTTACACAATGTCTAGCATTCCTTTGGTTTGAGAGAAACCCACCAAAAATCGAAACCCACCAAAAATCGAAACCATCTCAAAAGTTTTTGCCTCAAACCAATTGAGAACGATTTACTTGCCCTTTGTGAGACCGCACTTAATCGTAAATGAATGTTAAAGAGATTTTTTGATTTGATTGTGAGTATTTTCCTAAGTTTTGGGATTCTGTTAAAATATTGCATTGAGATGTTTTGTTCTTGCACTTTTTAACTATCATTGAGGACTTTGAGTTGAATCCTTCTATTGATATTTCTTGGCTATTAATCCCCACTTTCAAACATTTTTCTCTTGCTATCCTTCGAAGTTTGCTTGAGGACAAGCAAAGGATAAGTTTGGGGGAATTGATATCACGTGTTTTTAGCACTTTTAGTGCTTTATTTCTCTTTGTTTTCATGCATATTACATTCATTGTTTAGTTATTTAGTTACATATTTGCATTTCATTTGAGTTTGTTTAGGTATACGGAAGAATATGAAGTTTTAGAGCCTTATGGAGCAAAAAGGACATCAAAAGAGGTGCTTCAAGATATGGAGATCAAGAGCCAAGAAGGAGAGTCCAAATGGAATAGAATTGAAGCAAAAAAGGAAGAGATGGGCATGCGATCAAGCCAACTGAAGAAATGATGATCCAGAACCCATCTAAAGTGCCTGAAAGATCACGTCATATGAAGATTTTTTTTTGTGATTTAGCTTTGGATTCCTTCATGAAAGCTATAGAGCATTGACGTATCTTTCCAATGGTGGTAAAATCAGGCCAATCCGAGCTACAAGTCAAAAGTTATAATCCGATCGGTTTGCAACCGATAGAAGAAGTCGCTTCCGTTTCACAACACGCGATCGGTTTGCAACCGCTCGAGCAAGTCGCTCCGATGACACTGCGCGATCGGTTTGCAACCGATCGAGGAAGTAACTCGGTAATTAAGTGGTTTCACGAACAAGACTGCGCGAGCAGGTTTGCAACCGCTCGAGCAAGTCGCTCCGACAAGATTTTAGCTGGAGCGGTTTGCAACCGCTCGAGCAAGTAGCTCCCTACATACTTCGACTGATTTTTCTTCCTTTTTCAGTGCTCTCTCTTTTCCACTATAAATACTCTTAGTTGTTGTAAAGAAAATATCTAAACTTTATTTTAGAAACAAAACTCTCTCTCTTGTTCTTGAGAGTTCTTCTTTGTTTTTATGTTTATAATTTCATCATCTAAACTCATGTTATTTACTTTTTGTTAAATCTTTTTATAGAATCTTCATTATGTCTTCACTATCTATCTTTTGTACGGTTTACTTTTGTGATTTAAGCATGTCTGAGTAGTTTTCTAGAGTTCTTGGGTCTTGGTAGATTAGGATGAACTAAAGGTTGAGTTATGGAGTTTAGGACTAGATTTCATAGAATCCTTACTTATTGATTGTTTATAAGGCTAAATCAACACACGCCATGTTGATTTAGAACTTAGGAATTTCACGCCCGGAAGGTGTTTGATGAAATTCCCGAACCAAAATCTTTAAGTGTTTTTCACTCTTTACCGTCGGAAGATTGTTGACTAGGGTGAATTATGGCTAGATAGACTTGTTTAAATGCTTACTGATCATTTTAATTGCGAACGGAAGTTGATGATGATTGGTGATTAGTAAAGGGTCTAATAGCATGAAAATGTGTTAGTCTTTCTTAAGTGTTCTATGGCCTAAAGATCACACTTGTTAGAAGATAGTATAAGCTCCTTAGCTCATCTTTAAAGTTATTCCTATTCGATTACCTTGACCCGGGAATTCGCCTTTTTATAATTAGTTTTAACGCGTTCTTCATTTCTCTTATATTGCTCTGTCTTGTTTTAACTGCTTTGAATCATATCTTTAGTATTGTCTTATGAACCAAACATCAAATCTATTTCGCTTAGATTAAGTAAATGTGTGCATTCCTAGTGTGTTAATTCATTGCTCCATGTGGTTCGATAATATTAATTGGGGTACTCGAAATTAGACTACATCAGTCTCGCGGGAAAGCTTATGCGGATTGCGGGTTTTCGCGAGTTATATCCGCAGGTTGGCGGGTCGGCCGGCTGACTACAAATATTTAATAAAAATAAATATTATATATATATATACTTTTATATAGTTGTTAAAATATAATATGTGAAATATGTGATAATGTAAAGAAATTTAATGTATAAAATTAAAATATTTTAGAAAAGAATAATATTAAATATATATTTTAAGTTTTAAAAATTGTTAATTTAAATTTTAAAAGTAACTATTTTTTAATTATTTTAAAAATATAAAATTTAGATCCGCAGTCCGGTCCGCTTGACACCTCTAGTTACAAATGCTACAAAGAAACTTACATACATATGTTAGTACATCTTTAAACAATATATATGTATTTATCTATTTAATTAATTTTATTGGTTTAGCATCTTTAAAATGAATACAACTAATTATATATTATTATAATAAACAAAAAAAATTATTGATAGATGATAATAAACAAAAAATTAAAAATTGTTTACTAAATTTCATATTTTATTTCATTTACGGTCCTATAAACGTTTGGATTAGCTCTACATAGACCTCAAGTTAAATATTATTTCATCTTTTTCTTGTTTACATGTGACTTCAGTGGTTGGATTTTCGAAAAACACCCTGACGTTGTAGTTAATTTCAAACCAAAGATCCAATATCTAAGGACAACATACATGAATATCCTCCTCGGTCTAATCGAGACATTGAACAAGCCTCTACATAGCATCACCGAGACTAAGCTAAATAACGTTCATAACGAGTTGATCGAGCTAACAGAAGCGGGATTGAAGCTAGGCTGGTTAGAAGATAAAACTTGATGAAGTTTTCCTTGGAGAGAAAGAACGCAAATGTTGATGGTTCTCGAGTCCAAGAATTCATAGAACTCATCAAGAATCTCAAAATTGAACTTAACCAGGAGCAAACCAACTCTGCTGCTAAAATTTTATCATTAGAGCAGATACTGTCGAATCTCCAAGATGAGCTTAACAAGAAGAATGCCAAAACCCTCTAAACTTCAAGTATGTTTTATTTATTTATTTTTGTGAACAAGATATATATTTTTTTTTGATAAACATTTGTGAACAATATTAATTTTCTTATTTTAGTAAATTAGGTGAAACCAATTAATTTGAAATTACTTGACCTTATCTGGTAGCAGCATGCACCGGTTAAGTCAGTTTTCTTTTTCGTTTCGGAAACGACTTAACTAATATTAATCTTTCCTTTGTATACATAAAGAGTTAAATAACTCGAATTTGAAGCATACATTTTATTATTTTAATAATTGCAAAACAAACTCTTTGGTCGCCATGAACCGCATATAGCCTTACGCACTGCCGTTTTGATATCTTGTGACATGTGATGATTCTAGAGTTTTGTTATTGTTATAGCAGATAAGTGAAATAGAAGTTTGAATCGATCTGGTTAACCGGTCAGATTTTATAAAATTTTGGTTCAGATTCGATTTTGGTTAACGAAGTAGAGATTAGATTCTATCTTTCTACTCTCTCTTTCTCTTCTCAAGAAAGCTAAGCACTCGGCGAATTTTTCCGATGAATGTTCCGATCACCGTTCATGGATCGAACTCAGATTCCAGCGTTCTTTTGATCACCGTCGGAGGTCGAATCTTTCAAACGACGAATCTAACCCTATCTTTAGCCGGCTCCGATTCCCTCTTAGCCCAATTTGTTCTCCGTCCTTCTCTATATCCTTCGTTCCGGAAACCTCCCTGCGAGATCACGCGCCTTCGATGTTCGCGATCTAATCGAAGAACCCAGATACTACGGCTTAGAGCATTTCTTAATCGAGTCCCTCTCGAATTCTTCTCAATTCGACGCGTTCAATCTCCAGAAATCTCGGATTCTGAATCTGAACGGTCGAGATTCACCGTCATCGATCGCATCTATGCCTCACGGCGGTCTCCACGTGGTGCACGGTAGCAAAATCACGTCGTTTGATTGGTCGTTGAGGCGGAAATCGACGGTGGACTCTTTGCTCGAGATCTCGCTGGAAATCGTCGCCGCCGGAGCTACGGATTTTCCAGGTTTGCAGATTATTGATCTCGAGAACAATGGATTAGTCCGTACAACCTGAATTGGGAAAACAGAACTAAGTCCAGTAGCTCCACTGTTCAAGGCATTGGATCTTCCTCTGAGTATCTGTTCACTAGCTTTGAATCTAGCACAATCTGTCTAGCTTGATGCCTGTATCTGAGATCAACCGTAGTGAGATCTATGGTTCAGAGATTGATTCAGGAATACCATCAACTAAGCTTAGATGCATTCAGAGTTAATAATCTTTTAATGGCTTCTGGTTCTCATACTAGTCCGTCCGGTGTGATAGGTCATGTAAGGTTTTGGGATGTGAGATCAAAGAATATGGTTTGTGAATTCAATGAGAAACATGATTGTTTCGCGGATATCACTGTCTCGGAGAATCTGTCTGCTGTTTTTAAAGTTGGTGTGATGTCCGGGGAAGTGTTTTACACGGATTTGAGGAGTTTAGGAAACAAAGAGGATTGATGGGTTTGTCTTGGGGATGAGAAGAGAAGAGGCCTGAATGCGAGAAGAGAAGGTTTTGGGTTTAGGATTGAGGGCTATGGAGATCATGTATTGTGTAGTAAAAGAAGTGGTATTGAGCTTTGGTCTGAGGTGATCACGGGTTTGGCTGGGAATGTATTGAGTGATCAGAGAGTCTTTAGGAAGAATTCAATCGGTGGATTACAGGACTCTAGTGGGATTAAGCTAACGCAATTCGCGTTTGGGAGAAATAGACTAAGATAAAAAGATGAGCAATCTATCGAGGTTTGGGAAAGTCCCGGTCGCGGAATATCGATTTAGGGTTTAATGTTTCAAAACCGGTTTACGCAGAAGTAAAATGTCCATAACCCCTACCTAGGCAAACAGTGTTCATAAACATCAAGAGTTTTAAGAAACATATTTGTTGTTTTGTTAGCTTATAAATGTGAGATATAATAGATTTTAAAGTGTAAATTATCGATTACAGAACACAAATTAGTATTCAAAAAATAAGAAATCCAACTAATACTAATTAGATCGGTGAGGGCCGTAAGGCAAAAACATTTTGAATATCTTAATTCTTTAAGCATGCTTTATTTAACAAGGATGTGTACGTATTGCTTTTGATTAGTGAATGACAATGTTAATTTTTTTATTTTTTTGACCGCGATGACAATGTCCAGTAATCAGCAAAAAGCACAAAGGTTAAATATGTCTTGTCTATAATGTAAAAACAAAAGAAATTACGAAGATTGAAAAAGAAACAACGACCCCCACTTTTAAACCCAACTAATGCCGTATTTTAAATTGAAGTGCCGCTTTCCTCAAATCTCAATATTGTGTTCTTTATCATTCATAGCTAACAAAGAATGAACCGGATTAGTAACCACGTTTAAATGAGACGGTAAAAGAATTTATAGCAGTTATAGAAAAGACGGTTAAAAAAAAGCGTTTAAAAATAGCGGATGCAAAAGAGAACAATTGAGTATTTAGCTTGATTATAGCATTATAGCAGTTGAATAGTATAAATTATAAAAATTGAAATTAATTTAGTTAAAAATGAAAAATATGGAGTCATAAATCATTATCTAATTCATAATATCAAATATTAATATGAGAATTGTTATAATGCTAAAGAATTTATGAAATAATTAAATAATTATTATTTTTTTAAATGAAAGGAAAGAATAAAGGAGGAGAGAAAAAGATGTGTTGCTATTTCTTCTCAATAATTTTTTTCTATTATTAAAAGGTTAATAAATTCCTGAAAAGTATAAATAAAAGCAAATGTATACACTACCATTCTCTTATTTTGTCTGATAAAACAATCCAATGCCAAAAACAAAAAGTAAAAAGACAAAATTAAACTGTGCAACCTCTATACATAAACCAAACGTTGGTTTTTTTAAGTGGTTGGACTTGATATTTGCAAGTTTGCAACCACTAAAATTCAGTTTCAACCGTTGTATCCAACCAAAATATTCAACCGCTTTTTTTAAATGCCTTATTGATTGGTGATAGTTTGAGCGGTTTGTTTGCAAACTATCTTAATAAGTGACACCAATCAAAGCCAATATGATTTAAAGCTTTACTAATTTTATGTCAATTATATACATGACTATTAATCAAACAATTTTATAAATATACTGCATCTCCTTTCTTCAAATATTCCATTTTAAACGTGTTGAAATTTGATGTATTGATTTTGTTTATAAAATTTTAGAATTATATACATGTGTTTGTGGTATTTTGATAAGAGTATAGCAGAATGATACAATGGCATTTAAAAATGAAAGTATTTACATAATGAAGTGAAGTCTAGTAAACGAGTCTTGACATTGAACTTTAATTATTGTCAATTACCAAAATACGAAATTTTGTTTTATTAACCTTTTCTGAATTATTGTGTTCTTGTGGAGGAAAAATTTTATGTCGACAGAATTTATTCGGATCACGCGTGGGAATTATATTTTGCCAAAACAAAAAGTAGGAAATATATGATTCATATATCATATTATTTGCTATTTTTATTTGATACTGTATTATTTATTAATAACGTTTTTTGGCTCACCAACTTAAGTGGCACTAATGGCATTGGCCCCTTAAGCTGTAAGTTACCAATAATAATGTTGCCATACTATAGCTGTCCTTAATGTATCTTTATGAATATATATATTTTTATCATACAAACATATATGGTTATAACAATATCACTTGTCCCATCAACATCTCATTCAAAACATTTGACATGAATTTTAAGCACTTGAAACTGTTAACCTAGTAGGTTACAAACACAAATTCACCTTATACATGCAAACGAATTAATCAGAAAGATTATTACTTTACTAGACGTTTAAATCGAAAGCGAGCTATATTATACTGTATGAGTAAATATAAAAGATTAAACTTACTCTATTATATTATTTGCCGATTAATTTTAGGGTAGAACTCTTTAAATTATACCTTAAACAATTTTCGCCTGAATAAAATCATGCATGTGTTTAGGAAGATGATATGGAAAAACTCATAAGTGAGAAAATAAAAAAGGTTGATATAATGTAGGTGAATTAATGTATACAATATTAGGTTATAATAACATTCTACACAAACAAACACATGACATGCAATGCATCTATACGTCCCAAAAATTTTGGTTGGGAAAAATTATCAACAACAAACTTAGTTGCCTTATTAATTGCTCATACTTTTCTTTTCACTTTTTAGATTTCTTTTTCACATTTCTTATTTTTGTTTTTTCTTTTAATCTATAAAACATTAATACGATTATATCTTCCATAGTTCCATTCCACACACACACTTCTTCTCTTCTTATAGATTCTCTGCTCTCACCTCCACACTAAAATAGCAAAAATGGATGGATCAATGGCTGTGATCATCCTTACCGTCATCGTAACCTACCTTATATGGTTCGCTTCTTTAAGCCTTTCATATAAAGGTCCACGTGTCTGGCCCTTATTAGGCAGCCTTCCAGCACTCATCACAAACGCTCACCGCATGCACGACTTCATCGCCGATAACCTCTGCATGTGCGGCGGCACGTACCAAACGTGCATATTCCCGATCCCGTTCTTGGCTAAGAAACAAGGTCACGTGACTGTCACGTGTGACCCGAAGAATTTGGAGCATATACTAAAAACCCGGTTCGATAATTACCCGAAGGGTCCTAGCTGGCAATCGGTCTTCCACGATCTGTTAGGAGATGGGATCTTTAATTCAGATGGCGACACGTGGCGTTTTCAACGTAAGACCGCCGCATTGGAATTCACCACCCGTACGCTTCGCCAAGCCATGGCTCGTTGGGTTGATCGAGCCATCAAAAACCGTCTCGTGCCGATTCTCGAATCGGCTATGAGTCGAGCCGAGCCGGTTGATCTTCAAGACGTTCTTTTACGGCTCACTTTCGATAACATTTGCGGCTTGACGTTCGGCAAAGATCCGCGAACGCTCTCTCCAGAGTTTCCCGAGAACGGATTCGCGGTGGCTTTTGATGGAGCCACCGAAGCCACTCTTCAACGGTTTATCATGCCGGAGTTTATTTGGAAGATCAGAAAATGGCTTCGGCTCGGCTTAGAGGATGATATGAGCCGAAGCATCAGCCACGTGGATAGTTACTTATCAGAGATCATTGACACACGTAAGCTCGAATTGCTGAGTCAGCAACAAGATGGATCCCGCCATGATGATCTATTGTCACGGTTCATGAAGAAAAAAGAATCCTACTCGGATAAATATCTTAAATACGTAGCGTTAAATTTTATCCTAGCTGGACGTGACACGTCATCGGTTGCTATGAGTTGGTTCTTCTGGTTGGTCAGTCTTAACCAACGAGTCGAAGAAAAAATCATAAACGAGATCTGCACCGTTCTGATCAAGACACGTGGCACCAATGTGTCGAAGTGGACCGACGAGCCATTGACTTTCGAGGAAATCGACCAGTTGATATACTTGAAAGCGGCATTGTCCGAAACACTAAGGCTATATCCTTCGGTACCGGAAGATTCAAAATTCGTCGTCGCCGACGATGTTTTACCGGACGGAACATTTGTTCCATCCGGATCTAACGTTACATATTCGATATATTCGGTCGGCCGTATGAAATTCATTTGGGGTGAAGATTGTCTCGAGTTTAAACCGGAAAGATGGTTAGACGAAAACCGGGACGATATATGTAACCAATACAAATTTGTAGCGTTCAATGCCGGTCCACGGATTTGTCTAGGCAAAGACTTAGCTTATTTGCAGATGAAATCGATTACTGCTTCGATTTTGCTCCGGCATCGGCTTACGGTAGCTTCGGGACATCGAGTGGAGCAGAAGATGTCGTTGACGTTGTTCATGAAGTTCGGTCTTAAAATGGATGTGCATAAAAGGGATTTGACGTTGACGGTGGAGAAAGTGGTGAATGAGATGAGTTGTGGAAAAAAGGAGATTCCTGGGACTAATGATGGTAATTAATAATTATGTTGAAGTTAAATCGGTCGCTGGTGTGGCATAAGTAATTTGGACGATGGTGATTTAGTTACTTTATTGTTGTAAGCAAAAGAGAAATCACGATGGTTAAAACACGTATATTTGTGATTCTTGTTTATTGTTATATATATATATATATATATATATTTTTTTTTTTTCTTTTTTTTTGAAAGAGGGTTATTTATTGTTTTATTTTGCAAATAAAATTGTCTTACAGCTTTTTTCACTAAAATACGAACATGATAAACTCATAGTACGTTATTGAAACATATATGTTCATTTTTGTTTTTTTGTTAAAGGATATATATGTTCACACGATTAAAAGGATCACTTTTGTTATAAAAAAAGAGAAATCAAAACTAAACACCAGATAGAACTCTTACTCTCAAGACTTTAAAGAATTGATTTGGGGAAATACTAAATAAATCAAGGGTCACGGTTAGGTACGTACTTAAGTCGGATATTTAAACAGTTGTTAATTGCAGTCTCTATGAAACTTTATTTTATAGTATTTGTTTACTTATATGTGTGGTTTCTACATACTCAAAAGTTGCATGAGTTCACACTTGCTTTTCTAAAAGAAATACTTCTGCTAAGAAAATAGTAATATAATACATGACTAATATATACACTACGATAAATGGGTATCGGCCTTATCATTATCATTATTATTTAATTATTGTCAATGTCATTATACTTATTAATTCTTGTAGTATAAGTATTAGTTTTGTCCCGAGGTTCGAGGTCAAACTGAAAGAAAACGCACAGGTCAACGGTGCAAAGCAACGAACCACCAATTTGAATGTATTAATTTAACATGCTCGTCCAAACACGTGAATATGACATTGACATGCAATGATTCTATACATTTACATCCACGGAAAACGGATATAAACTAGATGTCCTAACTCCTAAGTAGCATTACATAATTCATTTTTTTTTTAATACTCTTATACAATAACCGTTTTTAGTGTATAACAGCATAAGATAATGTAAAAGATCAAGACACATCTAATTTTAATTTCGCCTTTGCATCATATTTTTAATTTGAGTTAAATATATAAAAACTGCAGTTTATAATCTAGCTATTTTTTTATTATCACATATTTAAATGTTAATAATTAGTATTGTCTAAATCTATGATTTGGAACAGAGAGCGTTCCGCACGCCGTGGAGCGATTTTAATAATAACAAAAAAAAAATCTAATATTAATTGGATGTGGCATAAAAACACAAAACAATCAATTTTTTAATATTTAAAATGATCATTTTTCTCATAACCAATAAATAGAAAATCAAGAAAAGACATATTGTAAAATAAGGTCTTTTCTCAGTTTCCTAAATATTTAACTGTTAAATGTAATTGTCATATTATGACTAAATAAGCATACGTTATGTATCAAGGTAGTACATTTTTTTTTTCCAAGGTAACATGATCATAAGCAATAGGAAAAAATCATGATAGAGCTGCATTCCTGAGAGAAAAAAATTATAGTCATAATATGACGATTACATTTAACAGTTAAAGATTTAGGTTTGGATAAAATATTGTTTTGAAACTATATTATTCCAACAGAATCATATCTTCAAATACTTTGATATTGTATTCTCCTTATATAATCTTCATAAATCTGCTGGTGCTTAAACTAATATTTGTATATTACGCGTGTATACATGTACCTTATTTTTTTCTTAATGAAAATATCATTGGATGATTTGTTTTATACATTATATATGGTTATGTGTTTAAATCATAACAACGCGTTTCACAAAAGCCTAACGTGACATCATTATCTCCAATCTGACCGTTAAGATCGATTAGCTGACGTGTTAGAACACATCATGCATCCTCTTTGTCACATACTTTTTTCGGTTTTTTCTCACTATGGCACACAATGATTTGGAAACTATTTTCGTAATCTTCCCATATTAAATGAGAATATCTTATTATATAATTATAAAAGTACCAACTCAAGAATTAAACTTAGCATTAATCAAGAAAACAATTCTCAAATTTAATCAATGAGAACAAATAGAAACAGAATACTAATAGCCATTAACTTATCCCATAAATGAAGATTTTTTTTTTCTTTCTCAAGTTTCACTTCTTGATCAATCATGCAATTAGAAAAAGTGATATTTAGTTTATGTTCGAATCCATCAAATATAGTATTTTTGCCACTCAACACCCAATGAATTGGAAGTATTTCATATCCTTCCCATATTTGAGAATATTACTATAAAGTAGCAAACTCACCAAACTTAGCATATATCAAGGAAATAATTCTCAAATTTGAACGTTACTACTAAGCTTATTCATTTTTTGATCAATCAGACAACTAAGAAACAAAAAGATGAAGATACTCATTAGCTTAATTAGTCCATTGATCAAGACTTTATATATTTCTTAGATTTTAAAAGTATTTTCAGATATGGTAAACAAAATAAACAAAAAGAAATCAGAATAAAATCGGAGCTCTGTCTTTTTTTTTTTTTTTGACAAGTTCTGTCTTTTTCAAGAAAAGATAAAAAACTAAATAAAATAATCAAATAATTAAAGTAGTAATATGTTTTAATTATCGGTTAAATCCTAATTAGTTAACTTACTACAAAGATTAACGCACCAAAGAAGAAATCTGAAGAAGTGAATGCTTTCTTCAAACGCGCTCTCTCTCTTTCTCTTTCTCTCTCTCTCTCTCTAGTTCTCATTCTCTCTCTTTCTGAGCCTCTTCGTCTTCGTTATCTCTTCCTCTGTGTCACTAACTCAGTTCACTGTTAGTGGAAGCTCTTAACAAGTAGTTACATATTCTCTCACTTGTACGCTACGATTTAGGGATCTGAAACGCTTTACTGTTGTTGTCTTTTGGATTCTCGATTGCTCCTCTGAGCTTTCGATTTGATTCCATTTCAAGCTGCTGAATCTGGTAATTTTTTTCAATAAATTAGGTCTTCGATTGAGCCTTCTCACTATCGATTTCTCCATGAAATTGAAACTTGCTTCGGGTCTGTGTCTATGTTAATCCTTTGATTTTGTATTTTGTTTTTTTGTGTGTAGATTTGAGCAATTGGTTCTTCTAGCTTAGGGTTTTCGTTTGTTGTTTCTGAAGTTTTCTAGGTTTGTGTAGATCTGTTTGTGAGGTGGAAATTTTAAGTTTACTGTTGCAAATGGATCTTGTGTAGCTCAGGTTGAAGATGATCACATTGATTTTTGAAAACTAGTATCGTATCGCTAAACTAATCTGGAGAATACTCTTTGATATCATCACTCAGATGCTATTTTAGAATTTGCTGAAAAAAATTGGGTTTTGTCTTCTTGTTAGAATTTTGGATTTTGGTGATTTTTTCATCTGTTTGTATCTTCAATTTTACTCAAAATTATAGGTGTTTGCTATATTCTTCTGGGAACCGAGAATCGAAAACCCTAACTCTGGGTTTTGTTGTTGTAATCAGATCTTACAGCTGCTTCTTGGTATTGGTCAAACACCAATGGGCTAATAAAAAATGGAGTTTATATTGGGACTTTTCTTCGTTTGTTGACCTTTGTTGGGTCAACCAAGTATGATCTCTGAAGTGGTCAAAAGGATTGTTACTTTGTAGTGTTTAACAAGATCTTAAAAAAAGAGTGATAGTGTGAGTGTGCCACTCGGGTTGTGGGAAGAATATCATGCCTTGGTGGAGTAAATCCAAAGATGAAAAAAAGAAAACTAACAAGGAGAGTATCATTGATGCGTTTAATCGAAAATTGGGATTCGCATCTGAGGATAGGTCTAGTGGACGGTCAAGAAAGGCAAGAAGACGACGTGATGAAATTGTGTCTGAAAGAGGAGCTATATCTCGATTACCATCAAGATCTCCTTCTCCTTCTACTCGGGTTTCACGCTGTCAGAGTTTTGCCGAAAGATCTCCTGCTGTACCTCTTCCTCGTCCTATTGTCCGTCCTATTGTAACGAGTACTGATTCGGGAATGAATGGATCACAGAGATCAGGTTTAGATGCAAATGTCAAGCCATCATGGTTGCCACTACCAAAGCCCCATAATGCTACAAGCATGCCTGATAATACCGGTGCTGAGGCTGATTTTGCCACTGCTTCTGTGTCCAGTGGAAGTTCTGTGGGTGACAATCCATCTGATTCTCTTCTCAGTCCATTAGCTTCTGATTGTGAAAATGGGAACCGAACAGCGGTAAATATTTCATCGAGGTGAGTTTGAATTGTGACTGTTATTGTCATTGTTTTGGATTGTGCTCTTTCTCTTGCTGTCTATTTCTAAGCATGTATTATCGTACTCTTATTTATAGGGATCAGCCCATGCATAGTAACAAAAATTCAGCTGAGATGTTCAAGCCAGTCCCTAATGTGTCTAATAAAAACAGAATCCTATCAGCATCTCCTAGACGGAGACCTCTGGGCACTCATGTGAAGAATCTACAAATCCCGCAACGAGATTTAGTGCTCTGCAGTGCCCCAGATAGTTTGTTGTCTAGTCCTTCTAGGAGTCCAATGAGATCCTTTGTCCCAGATCAAGTCTCAAACCATGGGTTGTTGATTAGTAAACCATATTCAGATGTTTCCTTGCTTGGATCTGGACAGTGCTCAAGCCCAGGTTCAGGATACAACTCAGGTAACAATTCCATTGGTGGAGATATGGCTGCTCAGCTGTTTTGGCCTCAAAGCAGGTGTAGCCCTGAATGTTCCCCTGTGCCTAGTCCAAGAATGACGAGCCCTGGTCCTAGCTCAAGAATACAAAGTGGTGCTGTTACACCTCTTCATCCTCGAGCTGGAGGGTCAACTACTGGGTCTCCTACTAGAAGACTTGATGATAATAGACAGCAAAGCCACCGTCTGCCTCTCCCGCCGTTATTAATCTCTAATACTTGTCCGTTTTCGCCCACATATTCAGCAGCAACATCTCCGTCTGTCCCCCGAAGTCCAGCAAGGGCAGAGGCTACGGTAAGCCCTGGATCGCGATGGAAAAAAGGGAGATTGCTGGGGATGGGCAGTTTTGGACATGTGTATCTTGGCTTTAACAGGTTCGTAACTAAACAAGGCTGATTTTAGTTGGAAAAATGCTCTCATTTTCTCGCATCTGATCTTGAATATCGTTGCTCAAATCTTTTTTATACTGGTAGAAATTATTGTTCCATATGATGGTTAAGTTTCTTGGTGCAAGTCTCAGTTTTCATGGGTACAATAAATTGATCTGTACTCTTTGCAATAATATTGAATAGAAACTTATATGTTGTATCTCTATACCACTCCTGGTTTGATCGGTTAAGTTTTTGTCCTCAGTGAAAGTGGTGAGATGTGTGCCATGAAAGAGGTTACTCTATGCTCAGATGATCCCAAGTCAAGGGAGAGTGCACAGCAATTGGGACAAGTGAGTTACACACATCATCTGTTCAGAACAACAAAAGCTGCTCTTTGGCGCTTTTAGTCTTTAAATTTTCTAACCTTTCAGCTTATTTTTCAACGATTAACTCTCACAGGAAATTTCAGTTCTAAGCCGTTTACGACACCCAAATATAGTGCAGTATTATGGCTCTGAAACCGTAAGTCTTAAAGATATTCTTTGGACATTTCTATTCTCTGATACTATCAACTATTTTAGCTAAACGAACTCATGTACATGACTACTCTTTACTTTCCCGCCTCATTACAGGTAGATGACAAGCTGTATATATATCTGGAGTATGTCTCTGGTGGTTCAATCTATAAACTTCTTCAAGAGTATGGACAATTTGGTGAGAATGCCATCCGTAACTACACGCAACAAATTTTATCAGGGCTTGCGTATTTGCACGCCAAAAATACTGTTCATAGGTGGTTAATTCTATCCATTCTCCTGATTCCTCGTTTTTCTTCATCCTTCATTATTTGGAGAATTAAGTGAATATGGATTTTCATTTTATCCAGGGACATCAAAGGAGCAAATATATTGGTGGATCCCCATGGACGGGTAAAAGTGGCTGATTTTGGGATGGCAAAACATGTATGGATATGTTCTCTGCAATCTTGTGCCCGTTTTTCGTTTTAGACCTGTTTGAAAATGTTCTTTCAAGCAGAAACGACTGATCTGAATAAATTATTCTAAGCCTAGCTAGAAATTTGCCTAAATCTAATACAAATTCATGAACAAAATGCAGATTACTGCTCAATCTGGTCCTTTATCATTCAAGGGGAGCCCACATTGGATGGCACCTGAGGTCAATATGCTGCTACAAACTGTCGGTTTCATGTTGAGAGGCTTTATGCTGATGCTTTTTTATCTTGCTTGGATTTCAGGTGATACAGAATTCAAACGGCAGTAACCTTGCGGTCGACATATGGAGTCTTGGATGTACCGTTTTAGAAATGGCTACAACGAAACCTCCATGGAGCCAGTATGAAGGGGTTAGTAAATCATATAAGTACTCGAACATACATGAGAATTAATGATGCGACTCCTCCATCCTTATGTATTTGAGTTCTGTATAGGTTCCTGCTATGTTCAAGATTGGAAACAGCAAGGAGCTTCCAGATATCCCTGATCATTTATCTGAAGAGGGAAAGGATTTTGTAAGAAAATGCCTACAAAGAAACCCTGCAAATCGTCCTACAGCTGCTCAGCTTTTGGACCACGCTTTTGTAAGAAATGTGATGCCGATGGAAAGGCCTATGGTGAGTGGCGAGCCTGCAGAAGCCATGAATGTAGCTTCGAGCACCATGAGATCATTGGTATGGAAGCTCGTATTCCCCAATTCTAACTTCTCTATGCTTCTGATTGCCTGACAAATCTGTCTGTTTCAGGACATTGGACACGCAAGGAGTCTTCCGTCCTTAGACTCGGAAGATGTAACCAATTACCAGCAGAAAGGATTAAAATCTGGCTCGGGATTCAGGTACCCGTTAGCCATTCGGTTTCTACCTTCGTTTTCCAAGCATCAAAACTTCTTTGTGACTAAAATCTCCTCCTTTTGGTCACAGTATATCCCAATCTCCTAGGAACATGTCATGCCCCATTTCACCAGTCGGCAGTCCAATCTTTCACTCGCATTCACCACACATTAGCGGAAGAAGATCTCCATCCCCAATATCTAGTCCCCACGCTCTCTCCGGTTCATCAACACCTTTAACCGGGTGCGGTGGAGCCATCCCGTTCCATCACCAAAGACAAACTACTGTTAATTTCTTGCATGAAGGCATAGGATCAAGCAGAAGCCCAGGAAGTGGCGGAAATTTCTACAACAACAGTTTCTTTCAGGAGCCTAGTAGGCAGCAAGATCGGTCGCGGAGTAGTCCAAGGACGCCTCCTCATATATTTTGGGACAACAACGGTTCGATCCAGCCAGGCTATAATTGGAACAAGGACAGCCAGCCAGTCCTATCTGATCATGTGTCCCAACAGCTCTTAAGTGAGCATCTGAAACTGAAGTCCCTCGACCTGAGACCCGGTTTTTCAACTCCCGGTTCGACAAACAGAGGACCCTAACACGTTCGAGTCAAATGATTTGACACCAATGACAGAACCATAAAACCCAATGGAAAAAAAACATCAAAACAAATAGCTGCAGAAACTCCTCCAGGATCTCGGAATTGCAACACAGCCTGAAGGGTCAGGATCTCGAGGTATAAGGTCGTGGTTTAGGGTTACTGAGCTGCGTCTCAAAATCCTGAACCATTGGCTAATATCAAGAAATGAGGGATTCGTTTTTTTCGTCTTTGGAAAATCTGAAGAGCTCTTTATCTTGTCTCTCTATCTGTTTCTCTGAGGATATATGGGAGTGAGATAGAGATCAACAAAAATTGATTTTGTGTATAGGAAGGTGTGGTGGTAGAACAGGTCATCACCTAATTTGTCTATTTCCCTCTTTCTTCTGTCTCTTTGTTTAGTCTGATTCGTTGCTGATGAAGATGATGAAGAAGGAAAAAGGAGGGCAAAAGCTTAAATCTTTTAAAACCTAAACTCTTTGATGTAATCTATCTTTATTGTAAGAGAATCCCAAATTAGATTATTAATCCACTCTCTTATTTTTTTTTTTCTCTATTTGATTGTTGCTCGCTTCTTGTCATCAGTTGCATAGCAAAAATTGTTTTGCGGTGGTCTGTGGTCCCATAGTTCAAACTTTACTACTTTTGGAATCAATACTTTTCGAAGGGTCGAAGTCCTGCTATGGACTAGGTCGTATCTTGTGTTCTCGTGTCTTATAATATTGTGAGTTATGAGTACGTCTTTTTTTTTTTTAATGATTTATAATAAACACACTTACCATCCCATTTCTACTGTAATAAAATCTACATAATATACATGTACTCGATGCAAGTCTAACCAATCATTACTATAGTAAATTTTTAGAGGAAAACATTTCAAAGGAAAATTTGAGTTGTGGAAACCGAGCAAGTGAGAAAAACAATGAAACCAACTAGAAAATATATTATTATTTAAATTACAAAATCGTCCACAATTATGAGAGCTTAGAAAGTTGCCTACGTTTATACACATTTTACACTTTCTTACAAAAGAAACAAACCATATAGACATAACGAAAGTGGATTCTTCTTTAATAATGATGGTGTAAGTAAGTAACAAACAACACAAGATTAAATAAGGATTGAAGAGAATAATCTTACAACTTTCGTTACATTGGTTACAAACCCCAAGGCTTTAAAAGTCTCTTGCGTTCCGTTTTTGGTCAGGTCGTCTCATTTCTCAGGGCATTGTTCAAGCCGGACATGGTGAGGACAAGCCCGTTCTGGCTCTCCTTTTGTCCATAGAATCCAAAGATCATCTCGTTTTCGAGCTAACGTTAACATTGTTCCTGTAATTTCATCGTGATATTACTCTTAATACTTATGCGATACACACTATGGAGAGAGAGAGAGGGAGAGAGAGATAGAGAGAGATGTGGAGAGTTCCAGCTTACCGAGGGTGAAAGGGACAATGTAGAGCAATGCGGGTTGGCCGTGTCCATCCATTAGGTTTAGAGCCACGTAAGTAATCAAAAGACCTGTGGTTTTCAAATGGTCGAATGATTGTCAGTGATGGAGAATGAAGAAAAAGAAGATCCATGGAACTACGCGGATTTGTGTGTGATTTTACCTAATCCGTAGGCAACCATTGCCCATATAAAATAGCCGGTTCTAAGAGTCTTGTTAGCTAACCAGTCATATCTGCAAGAATAAATGTTGGGAAAGCTTACAACTTGGTGAAAGGAAACTATAGATGACGATTTAAGAGAGAGATATAGCGAGAGTATGGCTGTTGAACCTGAGAGCAAATGCGATTAGCAGACCGGGCAAAAGAATATCACCAAATCCAATAATGCTGTAGCCTCCCCAAGGATCGAACATGCGCGGAATCTTCAGTAACATCGGGATGCCGTCTTCTCCACTCTTATCACCACGAGCTACCTGCAAAGAAGAAAGAAGCGACATTGCATTTTCTTGAACATATGAAACGAGATGAAGGTTTCCAAACGAGATTTGAGTCTCGGCATTGTTAAATTCTTTGTGAAAATGAGGGATGGCTGATTGGTTGGTTACTTACAACAATCATTACGCTTTCGTGGAACAACTTCTTGGAGACAAACACCCAGAAGATATCGTACAAGAAGGAACAGCTGAGAAGAACTGTCCCAACCTGTTCCAAGTAATGTGGCTTTAGAATCTTTCTTTATCAAATACCTCATAATGTTTTGGAGACTTGAAGATGAAGTATAAATATGTGTAAGAAATTACCTTTAGATTTGGGACATGAACAATCTGTAGTACTGTGATGATCAATGCGATACCCTAGCCAATAGAACAACAATATTAAATACCATATGATGGTGGATTGTAGTTGTACATGACATTGTACGGGGCTCCAATCCTTACAAGAACATCTTGGCCAATCCAAGCAAAGGAGGCAATTCGGTAAACAGCCCAGAGAACAGCAAAAACAATGCAGAAAGGAGATACTGCAAGAGTCAGGTAAGAGATAGGTCCAAGGAAAGGGACTTTTACGTAAGCATCTGCAGCACGTTGGAACCATCTGCAAAAAGAACACAAAGAAAGAACAGTCCATGATATCCTCCATGATGTGCCTTGAAGGCAGTAGGCATTGAAAGGAATCATGCTTTTACCTTGATAGTAACGCGACGAGGCAAGTTTGCAAACCCTGAAGATAAAGAAGGTATTACACCATATAAGACTATAACCAGTTTTTCAATTCAACTGAAGTACGCAATCGGATAATGGTCATTAGTCGAAAGAAACTCATACTGAGAGGATACAGAGAAAAAGAAAAGAACTGAGAAGAAGTTGGTACCTCAACACCACCAATGCAGAAAACAACCACAAGAAGCTCCACAAACCAATAAGACATAAGCTTATAAAGAATCACAAGGAATCCCGAAGCAAGAACTACGAAAAAAATAGCTGAAATAGTATTGATCTCTACAACACCACTACCCCCATCATTTGTGTTAGGGATTTCATCTATAGCATCCTACATTTGTGCAGAAAAAAGAATGTTAGAAGTAAGAATGCTTACGTAAGAAAAATAACACTGACAATAAAACCATTAACAAAAGCAACAAATAAACAAAACCATGTGAGTCTCTTGTCAAAAGTAGACAAATGCCTCAAGGAGGGTCCCAGCTCATTAAGAAAAGCCATCCGTTACCTATCCATTTCTTGGATATTCATCTTGACACAACCTTTTCATAATTGGGAAAGTAACATGGTAAAGAAATGCCTATGCGTTGTTCAGTTTACTATAATCGACTTTTCTTCCTCCGCCTAACCAAGTAACCAACTACTCTGTCCCTTTTGGGCTTTTGGCATCATTGGAAATACACAAGAAGGGCAAGGGACTTGCTTATTGGCAGTTTACGTTATCCTTACCTATCCAACTTAATCTTCCTAGGCTCCTAGCCTAATATTATAATTCCCAAATAAGTAGAAATCGGACCTTCAGTAGCTTATCATGTTCAATAGCTGCTTCTCGGGCACTCCATGCAGACCAATAAGATGCACACAAAATGGTACCGATAGCCATTAACCACAAAAAGACTTCGGCTACATCAACAGCTGGTCGTCTTGGGGAGTAAAGCTGAGCCGACACTGCATCAAGTACAGAAGATTATTGAGTTAACAGATACATATAATGAATTATAATTTAAGCTTGAAAAATGACAACTTCGGAAGCATATCGTGATTGAAAAAAGAAAAGCTAAACAGATAATAATTAGGACGTACCTTTAGAACTGTTGGCTAGCATCTTTTGCAAGGTTGCACCAGCATCTTGCGGGAGCATGACTGCAGGAATCTGTATATCTAAATCCGTTTCATCCGGTTCACAAACCATTTTGTAAAGTTCTGTCAGACAAAACAAACACATAACCAATTAGAATCTACAAACAATACTGCCTGTGATAGTAAGCATACCCAAATAACTCATGATAATTGATAGCTATAATAACATCAAAGCAATTAGACAATTTCAACAGTCACATCGAAACAAAAACAAGTAACCTTTCTGATTATTTATGATGAGCAGAGCAGAGGCACCAGCAGCTTCTGCATTATTTGCCTTTGCTGTGAACCTACAGTTGCCCCGTTCCACAATAACAACATCTCCAGAAAGCTAACAAAGATTGAACTCGGTATGTTAACGCATTCAGTTTTCAACATCACAACTAGTTTAAATACATTAATTCTAATGTCATAGGTCATAATAAAAAACCTTGTTCTTGAGCGGTGTACAAGAATCACGAGGATTTGCAAAAACAAGGTGTGTCTGGTTTGCGTTCTTCTCCTTGGACACAATCCGCCTCCCAAATCTAGCCCCAACCCCAACAAACTCCACATCCTCAACACCATTAACCCACGTTTGAACTTTCACCTTAAGGAAAGAACCAGGTGAAGACAAATCACACACATATAAACTTCACCAGATCTTAATCCAATTAATAAAAACACTTGTCTTTAACTAAGAATTAGATTTCATAAACCCAATAAGTAAACACTAAGAGTCTTAAACTCAGAATTGAGGAATCCATAACTTAGATCAACTACAAAAGCTATAACTCCAAAATTACTAAACTAATCTCGAAATTTCAACAGCATAGAAATAGAAACCTCCGATTTCGATTTTTAGAACTACTTGTTGAGCTTCGTGAGAACCCAGAAAGAGAGAAAAAAAAAACAACAAAATTCGTTGGATTTCTATCCAAATTAGTCGAGAAGAAGCTGAACTCGGAGTAAGAGTAGAGATAAGTACCAAAACGAAGTCATTCTCGCAACCTGGTTTCTTCGGAGCTAAATCGTCTTGATGAACAATATCACCGGCGGTGACTGTAGAACAGAGAGATAAGAGTAAAATGGAAGATGATAGAAGAAGAATCCGGAGAAATCGAAGCGAATCCATGGAAATGCTCCAAGGATTCTTCTCTCTTTCGCTATTAATCATCTCACACAGAAACAATGAAGAGAAGCGATAGAGAGAGAGAGAGAGAGAGAGAGAGAGAGAGAGAGATATTAAAAATAAATAAATAAAACAAATTGGAAAATATTCGCAGAAAATATTAATGGGAATATTTTTAAATTTTTATCTGATATCATTGTTGGATCTGTGGAAAGTGACGTAAGCGAGAGAAGGAAGTAAAGTGGAGGAACCATTGAAAACGACGCCGTTAAGTTGAGCCGTTGGACCGGTTTAGCTAACCTTGGTTGGTTCTATCACAATCTATCACAAATTTTTGTATTAACAAAACGATTTATGAATTGACCTTTGTTGCGACATTTAGGACAAGTTCCTCGGACATACCATGTTTTGTATGCCTCTAACCAAATTATTATTTCTTTGGTTTATATAATGATTACTAATTAATTATATTACTTTATTGTTTTTGGTGTGGTCCCAAAATTACGAATGGTCTGAATAGATATTGGGAATCTTTTATCTTATAACCAGAAATTCAAATTCAAAGTATGCTTAATAGTTTCAAAAGACTATATTCCCTGGCATCCCTGCCAAACGTTCGAAATTTATCTTCTTGTCACACATATATCACAAAGGCCTAACCTTATTATTGTTCAATCATGTATTCCTACTTTCTCAGTTTTTCATATCAAGATACTATTTACCAAATTGAAACCGTATTTTCATCGTATTCTTTTTGTTTAAATCCACTTTTTTTTTTGTTTTCAATTTTGAATACATGAAAGAATATAAAATTTTTAAACCGGAATCTGTTTTTGTTGTTTCGGTTTGAATTGGTTTATCCAAATTAAACAACTGCTATCGCTAAATCAAAACATACACAAACACAAACCACTTACATTATCGGGTTTTAACTCTTACAAAATTTGTACACATCTTCTTCTTCCACCTTTAGAATCTTTCTCCATCTCTCCTGCAGTAACAATGACAAAGAAAACAACCTCTCATAAATCTGAATCAAATTTAGTTCTTTAGATAGCTTCTCTTAACCAAAAGAAAGGTGTAGTGAACAATGGAATAAATTTAAGGTAATGGACTTATGGTCACTCACAAGGTTAGATACCTCCAAGTGGTGTAATCTCTTTCCTTGAGCATGTTTTATGTCACTTGAGTAGAATTCATTACCTCTGTGCAAATCGATCTTCGCAAGAGCATTGAACCATGATGGAAGAAAATCTGGTTTCATGGAATAGCTAAGCTAACTTCTCTTCTAATGATTTCACCACAGATATATTAATGACTCTCTGGCAACCTGCAGAAGCACAGTAATAGAAGGAATAACAGATTAGTGATCAGAAACTTGGGTTATCGTTTGTTGTTTTATCTGTTACAGTTCCACTTACCGCCATGGGAACTCGCTTGTGTCTATTCCAGCTTGGTGAAGCTCATCAACGTATTGTAATGCTTCCCGGCATTCCTCTCGGTCATCATAGAACTCTTTCTTATCACCTTCAAGTTGATACGCTTCATGGCCTTTCCCAGCTACAACCTGCAAAAAGCAGTGTCAAGCAAAGCTATTTACCCGAGAACACCATTTGATTATATTACTTTGATTGCTCGTAAAGGTAAATCCAGCAACTTTGATAACACACTCGGGAAGGTACTGTACAGAGTGTGGGTTTATTTGAATACTTACAACCATATCACCTTCTTCACCCATAGCAACAGCACAACGCACAGCTACACGTCTAATATCGTGAAGGAAGAGTCTATGACCATTTGCCAAAGGCGGATAGTAATCGTGTTCGCCATGTTTCAAATACTCTTGCATCGTCCATCCAATCCCAGCCAACATATCATCCAAGATGTCCACTAAAACAACATTGGAAATTTTCTTTAACTGTTAATATACCTCCGGAAACACTCAAGGTTTATAGGCTCAACCTAATCTTAGAGTTACTTACATGGATCTTCATTCCTCGGATTATCAGATGTCAACATCGTCACATCGCTCTTTTCAGTAGCGATTTTCGTCATAAGCGGTCTTTTCCCTCTTTCATTCTCACCCTCACAACCAATAACTTCAACAAAAAAAGCCAGCTAAAATAATCAAATGACCACAATAATAAAGACTATAGGCATGAGTAAGGAGCATAAAATGGATGGAAGAACATTTATATACCGGTAATGATTCTTCTCGGTTTAAGCTCTCGAATTGAATCTAGCAGCCTTGACAAGCCACCAGGTGTGTTAGCATGATCCACAATAACACCAAAGGCTTGTTCCTCATCAATCAATTCACACCTTCCCGGGACTGCATCGACTTCCTCAACACCCCTAACAATATCCTCTAGAGGAGCTCCAACAGCAATCCCAACAGCCACAGCCGCAAGAATGTTATAAATGTTATGCCTTCCTAATAAACCTGAAGAGATCTCCAGTATACCTTGAGGGGTATTAACCAAAACCTGCGTCTCAAACAAGGAAAGCTCAAACTTTAACGGGTGAACATCGGCTTTCGTGTTCTCCATGGCAAATGTCACAACAGGAACATTAGGATTCCCTTGCTGGACGAAAAATGCTGCATTCGGATCATCTATGTTAACCACTTTCCTATGCCTTTCCGGATCAACCATTCTTGCAAACAACTTGGCTTCAGCATCTCTATAGTCTTCATCAGTACCACGAAAATCCGTATTTTCTCTAGTCAAATTTGTGAAAACCGCAATGTCAAAATCCACTTCATCACATTTCCCTAAAGCAAGTTCCTGAGGAGAAGCTTCCATTACCAGAGTTTCAGTTCCATTATGCAGCATCTTAGCCATCAAACTCTGAACCAAAACAGCATCAGGATTCGTCGTAGCATTAGGCGTATCTAATTTATTCTCGCCATGAATATAACAAGAAACTGTGCTAAACATTCCTGTTCGCACACCCATAGCTTCATAGAGGCTTTTTATCAAATAAGTAGTAGTCGTTTTACCATTCGTACCGGTAACTCCGATCACCGCCATGTTCTTAGACGGATGCCTATAAAACGAAGAAGCTAAAGCTGCTAAATCTGCATTAGTGTCTTCAACAATAACAAGTGCTTTGCAACCTAAAGTATCTTCAATATCAATCTCTTTGCTAGCTACAACCGCCACTGCTCCTCTCTTATCTGCTTCACTCAAGAAACTTTCATTTCCTACACAGCACACGAAGAGATCTCCGGCGCTTACACCTCGCGAATCATGCTGAATCCCGGTGATTTCAACATCTAAATCGCCATAAACTGAGATTGGTACCACTTTACTCTCATCTAAAAGCTCAGCTAAGCTCATTTTGAATTTAGGTTCCACAATCCTCACTTTAGATCCACCAAAATCATCCAAATCGAATTCGAATTGATGATCAGATCCAATCTCCTTCTTCTTGTTGATCCTAGTGTTACCTTCCTCATCAACCCAATCTTCTTCATCAGAAACTTCGGTTAATTCAGTTAATTTATCAATTTCATCCAAATCTACAACTTCTTCTTCATCAAGCTCATCAACAACGTCGGTAACATCACCTTCTTCCTCATCTCCCTCGTCAATCTTCTTAGACGACGCCGTTTTAGGAGGATTAGGTTTGAGCAATCCTTGCTTAACGAACTCGCTACGTTTCATGGAGATTGCTCTATCGATATCTGAGAACAAATCGCCACCAGATTCTACGTCATCTCGTCCCGTCTCCGCCGCGTCTTCCACATCGGCGATAGCGGAGAGATACGTGTTCCGATTCTTCTCGAAATCTTCTTCCTCTAGTTTCCGTGCACGAGCAGCTTGACGTTGTATCTGCTGAAACTTCGATACTCCGTGCATTGAATCCTCCGGTGCTTCAGGTGGATCGTCATCTGCAGGGTTCGGGTACGAATTCCGGCGAGCAGGTCCCGCCGCTAACATTAGATTACGGGAATTTCGAGAGAATGGTAAGATGACTGGTTTGTAAGAGAAGGAAGAGGTGGTTCCAGTTAGAGAGAGAAAGACTGGGTGAGGAGAGAGAAAAGTGAACGCCATTGGAGAAGAAGACTGAGAAAAGCAGTGAAAGGTTTTTGCAAGGGGATAAGAGTTTAGCTGCAAAACGATGCGTATAAGAGGAATCCGAGACGCCAGCAAAACGCTGCGTTTTATTGGTTACTTGATGGGCCTATAAGGCCGTAATCATAGTATATATATAACCCAGTAATTTAAAACTTTTAACATTCAACTCGTATATTATTTAATGCGAAAAAATGTTGACATGACTAAGAGTGGGAATAAATACTGTAGCAGATATAACCAGAATTTTAATTTGCATTATTGCATAATACATGTATTTTTTGTTTTTTGGTAATGGATGTTATTGAAAAAAAAAAAGTTGATAAAAGGCTTATTTGATTTCTAACTTTTGAAAGAGGATAGTGTTTACAACTATTGTTGACCAAGATCGACTTTCTAGTTAGATTAGGTTTTTTCATTTTTTATATTGGATCTTTTTTCGGCAAAAAATAATTATCGTATAATTTGAGATATAACAAAGTTATGATATAAATAATGTGTCAACCAAGTTGGAGAATAAATATATCATTCGAATTATTCAATTTGGCAAAAGTATGTGAAGCCACATTGAAATGACGTTTAATAAATAAATAAATAAAAGTAAAATCTAACCAAATGACATAAGTATTTACATATATTTTCAACTCTAGTGTATGCACTCGAGTTAAACCTTAAGAGTATGTTGATGAACGATGAGCACTTGACAAATCTAATTTAGAGTGTAATTTATATATATTTTTCTCTTATTAAAACCCGTATCTTGGTCATTGATGAAACATAATAAAGTCACATGGCAACTTTAAATTATAACGTGGACCGACCCCCGCCATTTTCAGTTGAGTTGGTTTACTAACCCTTTGTGGTCCTTTTTCATATTGGGCCTCACTTTTACATTCTCTTAGCCCATTTCATAACACGTGAAGTGCACATGCTATAATGTAATTTCTGATTTTTTGTCTTACAAAAATATCATAAAATACAAAGTTATCACGTATCGTCAAGGTCTGCCTGCGACTGCCATTAAAACTTTAAAGCCCAACCATGTGTTAAAACATAAAAAAAACACTCAACCATGTCATAGTCTTAAATTAATACATAATTATGTAGTTTGATTTTATTGTAAGCAATGTATATATATATATATATATATATATATATATTAACTTAAGCACCATATTATATTGTTCAAAATTTACATATAACGTATATTGTATCCAACTCGTATACTAAATATGATAATTTATGGAAACAGTGAATGTGATTTCTTTACTCCACTGTATCCAAATAATAATTATCCAAAATATGATAATTTCTTAACCCAATTTATGCTGGTTAAAATAATTATCGAGTATGAGAGTATTTAATACTTATAGCCCTATGTATATATTAAGTCAAGTTCATTAAAATGGATATAGTTTCTCCTTATTGGACAACAATTTATATGAAAATAGAAATAACTCAACTATATATATAATATATATTATTAGTGATATATGACGCACGTAGCTTTGACGTGCATGAATGAATGTTGATACGATACACCTACATCGACGCGTTACACAGGGGCGGATCTAAGTAAGGTAAGTAGGGGGCAGTTGCCCCCCCATAAAATTTCCAAATCTCTTACAATTTATAAAGACTCAATTTATTTGTCCCTCACTAAAAATATTTTGGAACCAGGCAATCAACTACTCTCCAAACTCAATTTATTTCCATATTTAGCAATATCATATTTCTATTCTTTCTTTGCAACGTAAACTCTTATACTTCTTAAATTAATTTTTTTTTCCTAGACATAATTTTTTTTCTTCCCTTTTTGATTGATTTTTGTCAATAACAAATCAATATTTACGTATTTGACTAACCACCTTTTAAAGTGATGAAGTACTCAATGGTAATAAACGATACTCATATCTTTAAGAGCTTTAAACATGATATTAATACTTTGAGTGGTGAAACAAGCACATACTTATGTTTCAAATATTGATTAGAGTTATAAATTATCTCTCGTGTTTGTTAATTGATTATTTTTATTATATAAATAATCAAGTATATATATTTTTATTATATAATTTTTTTTATAAATATAATATATACAAGTATATATATATATATATATATCTATTTTTTGAAAATTCTTATTTTCAAGTTTTCTTTAACTCTTTTTGATATAAATATATATACTTGTATATATTGCATTTATAAATTTTTATTATATAAATAATTATTACTTGCTTCCGGTAAAAAAAAAATTTCTAGATTCACCATTAGACGCGTATAGTATAGAGCTTTGATAGATATCATCTACACCTACAATAATTTGGTATAAGCAGTTAAGCACCAAGTATCCGGTCACCGGAGCTTTCAATATAGTGTTCGGACTCTAGATTTTCCAACACATTCGGAATGGATGGTTCAACCGGTTAAATTAGCATATGTATCTCTTATTAGGATTTAGGATTTGGATCTCAAATCCGATTGGTGAAAACTTACGTAAATTTCATATATGATGGGTTTCATATATCAATTTGCAATTGATGTTACGAAAATAATGTACTAGTGAAAAGTGTCATCTATCGAGATTGCGTTGTCGGTACACTATCTATAACAATTCATGTATCGTATTTACGTATATGATATATATGATTATAAATATGTATTGGCAATTTGATATAAATGTTTATTTTGTATTGGACGGCCGAGAGAAACTTTGGTGAAAAGTTAGATGGATTTGATTATTAATAATAAAAGACAAGTGGACAACCACACGTATACCGTTACAAGTCAAAACAATCATATTTATGTTCTACCCATTTTTATTAGAATAATACGAATAGATCATACCAAAATGCAATCTCATATTTTAAACTAAGTCCTATTGACTTAAATGTTAAGCTAATTCTCTTGACAAAACCTAAATAAAATTTATATCTTTATCATGTCAATATGAGAACAAAAAAACACACATAGATCTCATATTAATTTAGTCGTTCACTCGCATAACCTCGTTAAACATAAATAAACATGCCGGATATTAACGTGCACTGCAATATAAACAAAGTACGGCGTCGTATTACAACTTCACCCGGTAGTAAATACCAAACATGAAAATATACAGAAAAAAGAACATGCCGTATTGGGATCGGCTACTCTATAAATATACATTATTCAGATATATATATATATATATATACACACACAATATTAAATGTGCATGTGTATACACGTAGTACGATGTAGATGGAAAAATACAAGTCTTTACGTTACTAATTAATAAGATTAATCTGCAGAAAATAAGACTAATAATATTCATTTAAGTTGTACTCGGTAACCAATTGGTAAAATGGCAAGAAGGACTATAATAGCAAAATATTATACGTAATAAATAATAATCATTAAAAGCAGATGTACTACTTATTTCATTATTTGAGTTTGATTCCAACGGTTACATTTTTCGATAAAATAAAATTTGGGCCAAAAAAAGGTGTACCCTTTTATTGACAGTGATAAGTTAATGTTTAAATCACATAAAAACCATGGTAATATTTATATTTCTTACACATACATGTATATAATTGTAGATAAGAAGAGGACAGAAATAAAAGCTTTATTTGAAAGCATTGTCTTATATGTGAAACGATCTGCAAATTTCAATGTCTCTTTCACTCTCACGTCCCTCTCCTTCTTTCTCAATTTCTCCTTAATTATTTTTACAAACCAAAAAATAATATTTTTAATTCTCTCTTTTTTTTGTTTAAATTATTACAGTATACTAGTATAGAACAAAAATGTCCACTATAAATGCCTGGTCGTATGCTTAAAAAAGATCTAATAAAGGTGTAAATCTATTGGTCTTTTGATTATTTTCTTTTCACTTGTAAATTGTAATCATTTCCTCTGATTTTATAAGTTTGATTCTTCCTTCATCTTCTTCCTCTTCCTCTTCATAGCGAGACTAAACCCTCTTTAATGGCGAGAGGACCCATCTCCAAGAATAAACAGTAATCTTCATTTATTGTCCTTACAAATTTTCCCTTAAGGCCAAAAAAATCCCAAATTTGAAAACATTAAATAAAATATTTTCTTTTTAATAGATGAAGAGACAAGGGTCCCTATAATTTTCTCTTTAGATCTTCAAAAACCCAACCTCAATCAAGTTGGTCACTTTTTTTTTTTATATAATCTATGTAGAAACAAAAATCTATGGTTTTTAACTTTTCATGTTTATCAGTCTTCATCACAAAGCTGAGTGCTTGATTGGCTCCACAGACAGACACTGCAAAATAAAGTTTGCAATTTTTTTCTGACCCATTTCAGCCAAAAAGCTCTGGTAAGCAAATCTCTCACTTATATGTAAGATGCTAAGATATAAAACACTTATATATGAAAAAAGTTTTTATATTTAAGCTAAATGAAGTTTTTTTTTTCCATGAAGAAGAAGTTTTTACTGAAAATCTAAGTCTAGGGTTTTAGGGAATGGAGAAAAAGGTAACCCAGGAAGTAAAATTGACAGTTTTGTATCCAAAAGAAGCAATTTTTGGACACAATTAGAAGAATTCTCTGTTTTTTGTTGTTGTTGTTGTTGTTTATATGTTTTAAAGGTTTTTGGTGTTATGTTAAAAGATAAGATTTTTTTTTTATTCTTCAGGTTTTTGAGAATCGGTTTTAGTAAATTGAAGACAAGAGTTTTGAATGATTGGTGAATTTGTTGATCATCAATGGAGAAGAAGAGATCACCAAGAAGCAGCAAGAGTCCTGGACCTGCAATTTTCCCTAAAAGCCCTCTTGTCTACGAGAATTATAAGTCTGGTTGTGGTTGGAAACTGATAAATTTCTTTGATTTCGGACATGTCAAATCTGGTAATAAGAGACTTGGTTCAGAGAAGAAGAAATTCGTCAGAGATTCTGCTGGTTAGTAGTGTTAAAATGAGTGTTCTTTGATCATTTCTTTAACATGATCTTAGTCCTAATTTGATTTTTCTCCTTCTGTAGGTAATGTTTATACTAAAAGCCAGCTTGATTTGCTCAAGAAGCTTCATGAGAAGTGTCAGTGTAATGATGTAAGTTTTTGTTATTGTTAGTTTTTGGTTTAGCTTAAAGTAGAGGTTTGTGGGAGAAACTGAGAATCTTGATTTGTTCAGCGGGTTGTGGAAGAAGAGAGTTCATGTAAGCCTAAAACAAGGAGAAGATCTTTGAGTTCTGAAAGAGAACATGAGAAGTACGAATCTAAACCTGTCCCGGGATTACTAGAGAGAGAGATAAGACGGATCAAAAATCTAAAGGAGGAAACTTGCGATATCCCCGATAAGCAAAAGCACTCTTCTTTGAGTGAAATTGAGAAGAAAAGTGGTAAGGATACGCAAATGGATCTGAAGAATGAGAGAGTTTGTAAGAAGAGTGCAGAGATTAACCTTCAAGTTTGTGTGAATGAAGCTGCTGAAACATTGATTTGTTCAAAGGCAGAGGAAAAGGGAAAAGATCGGTCTAAGCAGTTCATGGAGGCGTTAGATATTCTAAGTTCGAACAAAGAATTGTTCATTACACTCTTACAAGATCCTAATTCTTTCTCAGCGAAAAAAGGTCAAGACTTGGAAGGATCTAAGGTAAAGGAACCGCGGGATAAATCTCCATCAATGGCTGATGATTTGGATAATATTGTTCTCTTGAAGCCTAGATTATCAAGCTCGGTTGATGATAAAGTGTACTTGAGATTCAAACATCTAGCCAAGAAGTTGAAGCTCGTTGTTGGATCTAACAAAGACAGCAATCACGCAGAAAACAAACCTGAAGGTAGTGGTAAAGGTAGAGAAACCGAGGCTGCTGCTTTGAGAACAAGTGAAGTCTCTACCAGTACAGTTGGCAATAGAAGCCCGGAGTCACCGGTGTTTAGGCGCAAGAAACGGGTTGAATCTGATGTTTTTAAGCTAAGTATCGAGAACGATGTTTTGCCGAGGAGATTTGTGGTGGAAAGGCAACAAGAGAGATCAAACTCTTCACCGGTTTATGAAGTTCCTTATGCATTGAGTAGCTTGCAGACAAAGCTCAAAGAGAGAAGACAGAAGCTGGAGAAGAAGAGAGAGAGCTTCAAGTTGTGGTCTTTGGACAAGAACTTCGAGGTTTTTGACCCGAATCCTTACAATTCTAATCTAAGGTCTCTCGACGCTAATTGTACAGGTAAAAATATTACAAAACTTGTAATGAATCATATTCGAGCCAATGAGACTAAACTGTTAAGATTTGTATCAGATTCTGCTGAGTACAGAAGTCTGAGAACTCATGTAGAAGACGGATTCATGGAAGATAGATGTTTCGAGAGCTCATTAGCGGTAAGTACTGCAAGAAAGAGTAAACATTTCTTATGTCTCTGCAGTCGACGCGGATTTGATGTTTAATATATGCTTTATAATCGTTGCAGGAGTCGAATTCGAGTCTAGAAAGACAAGAGAACAACGTTCATGACCCAAAACAGGAGCAGGAGCAACCGAGTCCTGTCTCTGTTCTTGAAAGGATTCATTTGGAAGACGAAACAGTTAGCCTAGGAAATGTGAAAATTTCTGAACTTGGTAAACGCCCCGGGTCAATGCTTTCATACTTTTCATCCTTAGATCAGTAATTTATCAGTTTGATTTACCCGAAAAACTCTCGTACGTTCTTGCAGAAGAGAAGATTGGACTCTCCTTTGATGATCCAAACATCGATCTAGTTGAGAAAGAAACTGTTCATGAATTTGTGAAGAAAGTTCTCAAAGCTTCAAGATTAGATTGGACTAATCTTATGGCAAGATGCAGCGAGGAAACATCACTACTCGACGAATTCTCACACGGTAATCACAACAACGACCAGCTTCTTCTTGTTCTTGATTACACCGACGAGATTGTCCGCGAGATTTACCGTCAAGACATTAAATTTTGGCCTTTCACGCCATCGGGGAGCTCAAGAGTCGTCAATCTACAATCATCCCTTAGAGAAGAAGATCTGATTCACAAAACGATGAGACATTTTGACTGGAGTTTACTCTGCTCTGACTCTCCTACAAGATCATTGGATCAGATCATTGAAGCTGATCTGATAAAGCCATGTATTTGGCCTGATTTTGGTGGTGAATCTGAAGGCATTGTGTCTGATCTTGTGGAAAGAATTCTGCAACAATTGGTACTTGAGTTCTCCCATGAGCTAAGAACAATGCAGAGGAGCATATTATGTGGATTAATCTGAATTTCTTCGGAACTATTCAACATTTTTTTTGTCTGTATAAAAATGTTTAAAATTTGAGAATCTTCTCTTCATTATTAGTTATCTAAAATCTAAAAAGATTCGATCTTTTGATTCTTTAGTCGGTCTGGTTCAAGTAAAAGCTTCTGGATCGTTGAAAAGGTTTTGACTTTTGACCAACTGAGATTTTGTATTGGAATTAGGGATTTAGGGTTTTAGCAGCGGCCGGAAATTGTGGGCAAAAAGATTCGAACTTTATTTTCTTATCCCCCAATTATTAAATGACAAAAGATATCGTCTTTCTCGTTTTCTGTGATTCAGACAAAATTCACAAAACCCTAGTTGCTTGCTGCTTCTGCTCTGTTTTTATAAGCCTCCACTTCCCGCCAAGCCTCTCTTAGCCATAAACAGTGAAAAGCCCTAAAGTCTCCTTTTCTCCTCACTAAGCTCCAGAACCCTAGCTATGGAGACGCCGACGATGAAGCCTGATACGGTTTTGATTCTTGATTACGGCTCACAATACACACATCTCATTACTCGCCGGATTCGATCTCTCAACGTCTTCTCTCTCGTAATCAGTGGAACCTCGTCGCTCAAATCAATCACTAGCTATAACCCACGAGTCGTTATCCTCTCCGGTGGACCTCACTCTGTTCACGCGCTCGACGCGCCGAGTTTTCCCGATGGGTTTATGGAGTGGGCAGAATCCAACGGTGTTCATGTTTTGGGGATTTGCTATGGTTTGCAGTTGATTGTGCAGAAGCTTGGTGGTGTTGTTGTGGAAGGAGAGAGTAAAGAGTATGGGAAGATGGAGATTGAAGTGAAGGGTAAATCTGAGATTTTTGGGTCGGCGAGTGGTGGAGATAAGCAAATGGTTTGGATGAGTCATGGTGATGAAGCGGTTAAGCTTCCTGAAGGGTTTGAAGTTGTGGCTCAGAGCGCTCAAGGAGCTGTTGCTGCTTTGGAGAATCGGAAGAAGAAGATTTATGGATTGCAGTATCATCCTGAGGTATTATAACTTGAAGAATTTGATTTAATATCATTGGATTGGGGTTTTAGTTGATCTAAGGTTTATAGATGATAAAGTCTGGATCTTTAGCACGTTAGCTGTTCATATCTTAATGAATCTGAGAAGGCTTGGGAAGATTTAGTTCTTGTTCTGTGACTTTCTGATAAGTGAAAAATGTGAGACATTTCTCAATTGGCTCTGCTATTTGATTGACATAGCTATTTTAATGGTTGGTTAGTGTGATTTTAGCTGAAGAATCTGATATAGTATTGTAGTTTGGATTGGGGTTTTAGTGTATTTTGGGTTTATGGATGATAAAGTCTGGATCTTTGGCATACTAGCTTTCGTATCTTTAATGAATCTGATGAGACTTGGGAGAATGTAGTTCTTGTTCTGTGACTCTCGGATAAGTGAAAAATGTGAGACTTTTTTATGAATCATAACTCGGGTCTTCAATTTTATTGAGATAGCTATTTAAATGGTTGGCTAGTTTGAATTTAGAGACTGAAGAATTTGATATAGTATCATAGTTTGGATTGGATTTAGTGGATTTAGTACTTCTATTGGATTGACACAGCTATTTCAATGTTTGGTTAGTCCATTGATTTGAGAATTACTCGTGAATGTCTGTAAATGGATGTTCTGGTCAGCGTAAATTTCTAGCTTATAATGAAATGGCTTTTTGTTGGATTTTGCAGGTGACACATTCACCAAAAGGGATGGAGACACTTCGGCATTTCCTTTTTGATGTGTGTGGAGTATCTGCAGATTGGAAAATGGAGGATCTGATGGAAGAAGAAATCAAAGTGATTAACAAAACCGTTGCATCTGACGAACATGTCATTTGCGCCTTGTCAGGAGGTGTGGACTCGACTGTTGCCGCAACTCTTGTTCATAAGGCAATTGGAGATAGGCTTCATTGCATCTTTGTCGATAACGGGCTATTAAGGTTAGAGAAGAAGCAATTTTCAATTGTGATATGCACTTTTAATGTGCTTTTTCTGAGAATGCTCTGTTTTGTAGGTATAAGGAGCAAGAACGTGTGATGGATACCTTTGAAAAAGACTTGCATCTACCTGTTACTTGTGTAGATGCATCCGAGCGGTTTTTGAGTGAACTCAAAGGCGTTGTGGATCCCGAGACAAAGAGAAAGATAATCGGGAAAGAGTTCATCAACATTTTTGATCAATTTGCCCAAGAGTTGGAGAAAAAGCATGGGAAGAAACCCGCTTTTCTAGTTCAAGGGACTCTGTACCCTGATGTGATTGAGTCGTGCCCTCCCCCGGGTACTGATAGGACTCATTCTCACACCATCAAAAGTCATCATAACGTTGGAGGACTCCCTAAAGACATGAAATTGAAGCTCATCGAACCACTTAAGCTTCTTTTCAAAGACGAGGTGTGTTACTATTGTCTTTTTACTATATTTCTTGTCTGCAACTGTCGAGTGTTTGGTTTGTGATCATTCTCTGGATTTTTTGTGCAATAAAGGTTCGTGAGCTCGGAAGAATCTTGAATGTACCCGTAGGGTTTTTGAAGCGTCACCCATTCCCCGGTCCAGGACTTGCAGTTAGAGTCTTGGGCGATGTCACCCAAGGAAACGCCCTCGAGGTTCTTCGTCAGGCGAGTGCTCTAAAATCTCAAACCGGCTGTATAATCTTTTTTTTTGTTTTGCACTTAACCATTTACCAAACTTATATTTTTTTCGGTTTTTTCTATCTCCTCAGGTTGATGAGATTTTCATCCAATCAATCAGAGATGCAGGTCTCTATGATTCGATCTGGCAAGCTTTTGCAGTGTTCTTACCTGTAAGATCAGTTGGAGTCCAAGGTGACAAGAGAACACATTCTCATGTTGTTGCTCTTCGCGCAGTTACAAGCCAAGATGGAATGACTGCAGATTGGTAAGCTTCTTACATTTCTTAATACCGATGCATATAGAACCTTTTTTTATCTTAAATGTATTACCGTGTTGATGTGAATGCTTGAGGTTTTGATCTACAATGTGGTACTTTAGGTCTGAGTATATGGGTATTTGAGATTTAAGGATAGATTGCGCTAGGTGTTCTGAGTATTTAAAGTCATGTATTTAGGTATTTAGGTTGTCTTAGTCCGGTTAAATGGATTGAATAGTGAAAGTTAACAATATTTACTTGCTGTGATGCAATATTTAAGTCTCGTTATCCAATCTGAGTACAAATAGAGGTACCTTGATTCTAAGGGATAACAATTATTTGTATCAAATCTATTGGTGTCAATGTTTGTTGGCTAGAATTCTTGTGGGGCAAATGCCAAAGCAAGTTTATATTGTGACTTTGTACTGATATTGAGGGTGTTAAATAAAAATTTGCAGGTTCAATTTTGAGCACAAGTTTCTGGACGATGTTTCCCGGAAAATCTGTAACAGCGTTCAAGGAGTAAACCGTGTGGTTCAAGACATAACATCAAAGCCTCCTTCAACGATCGAATGGGAATAAAGAAAACATATATTTGACTCTTTTATTTATGGGTGTCTGCAATTCTTCGACCATGTAAAAAAGATTGTCATCAAACAAAGATGGTTATGGTGCTTATTATTAATTATTAGTAGACAATGGTTTTCTGATGAACTAAGGAGTAATGATGATTGATGATGATGATACAAATCGTTTTTAGTTTTACTTCAAACCTAAAACAGTAAAACTTGTGTGATATTTATATGATGTTGACGATAAAAGCTCACCATTTTATTTGTTTCTTGACGTGAAAAGATTTGAAAGTTAAAAGTCGAGGCATAGATTTGGGTTCAGTTTAATTTTAGGTTAGATTGGTTGGTATATATCGACGGATATAATGATAAGGGGCGACTAGTGAGTGGATTCGTGCATTGTCTTTAGTGTTTACACTATTGTAACAGAGTTGTTGCAGCTTGCAACAAGATTTATTTATGTTACAACCAGGTTTATAGATGTTATAGTGAGATTCATACATGCTATATAAGAATATATGGTCACATTTATCTATGTTATAGTCAAATTTATCTATGTTATAGTCAGATTTAGATATGCTAAAGCTGAGTTTATACATGATATATTTGGGTTGTATATGACATATACATGTTACATTCCGGTTTATACATGTTATAGACGAATTTATACATGCTATACCTGAGCTTATACATGATATATTCCGATTTATTTATATTTTATTCAGATTTATACACTATATAATATAATAAATGGATATACACATTATATACGAGACTTATACATAATATGACCGAATTCATACGTACATGTTGTAGCTAGGTTGGATCATTACATCGCCGGACTTGTATATACACTAATACACCATAGTAGTGTTTGTGCATTTCTAAAATATGTTTATCCTCTTCTCCCTCTCCTTGCTTTTCAATAGCACTACATCTTTTTCTTGCGTTTTCCAGGTGCAATTTAGGAGAATATGAACTAGCGACTCCATATTGTATTCCAAGCTTTATGTAGATTACGAAAACTCGAAAAGTAAGTTAAAGTAGTCTCCTTTCAATCATCGGTATTCAAATATAGTTTGTATTTTCTAAACCTCAACTTCACCGAATTCATGGATCTCCTTAATGGCCACCTACCATGCCAACCAATCTCATTAAAGAACTTCCACTCTTTTAATTTTTCGTTCTAAATCAAAGAATTGTTCAACCCAATTTTCTAACGCCACATTATGTATTTTCAATAAAGTTAACCTCTTACCAAAAAGATAAGAGTTATTTTGATGCTACCATACCAAATCCAAATATAGTCCAAGTCCTTGTGCTTACAATTTTCTTCCTTTATTTTTGAAAGAAAAGTTAATGTTACATTGGTAACACATGTTCAAGTTCTCAGTGGCGTTAGATGCAATTATTTGAAATGACATTACTTCTTTTCTATAAGGCAGTGTATTTTGTGAAACACTTTATACCAGCTTTTGACCACCAATTCTATCTTTAACTTTTCTAAATATATTTTTAATTTTTTTACATTAACTTTTCTAAAAATACCTAAATAATATCTGAATTGAGATTCAAGGTGTAGCGTGTTGAAATCTGACTATCTTCTATCTATTTAGATGTAACTATAATGTTTTTGGTCGAACTTTAAACTGATCACAAACTATATGCATTCTTTACTTTTACTTCTGTTCACCAAAAAACTATAGTTTATTTGCCCATTTAAAAATGGATTTGCACGAACTACCGAGTGTTTCATTTTGCATAATTTATTTCATAGTATGTTAAGTAAGGGACTCATATTTGTTTTTTTGTTTTCTTATTGTCTTCTCCTACGTTATGAGCCAAACTCAATTCGATTTTACAAGAATTATAAAGGATCTTCCAAAACTTCAAAAATTACAAAAACTCGGTTAGAATCACTGAATACCGAAGGTTGGAAAACAAACCGGAGAAAAAGCTAATATTCTCAATCTAAACCATGAGACCTTAACATATCCATGCAACCCTTTGAAGTGCCTCTTGGATCATTCCTGTTGTGGCTATTTTTGTCCCTTTATGCTGCAACCAACATTAAACCACATATATTAAATTTATGTTTACTCATATCCCGGTTAAGTAACCTAAATAATGCTAGAGGTTAATGACTGTACCTTGCAATTGACGGTTAAGCAGAGTAAACCGTCCCCGGTTGACGATTGAACAGAGTGAGAATCCAAGTTGAGATCACTAATCACATCCATTATCTCAAGCAATATCCCTTCTCTCCAAGCACATCTAAGCTCAATAACCACCTCTTTACCGAGTGAACTGATCCTTAAGTTATCGGTTAGACCAGCATAACCCGTATCAACCGGTTCATCTTCTCCTACATTCACATCACTCCCCTTCCTCTTGCTATTCATACAATTCGCTGATGCTCTTTCGTCCTCATCCTCTGGTTTCTTCCTCTTCATCATCGTCATTCGCGTCTCTGCATCGGCAGATTCTCTGCAAGACTCCAATTCTTGAACCCGTTTTTGCAGTTCTTGAAGATACTCAATCGTATCATCAAGAATTGACACTTTATCAATCTGTAGAATCCGCAAGAGACTCAAGATTAGTTCATTCAAAACATTATTCTAACATGTAAAGGCAAAGTTTTTCTATAAACTAGAAGTTTTGAACCTGAGGTCCATAATCTCCTCAGACCGAAGATCAAAACATGTTAAATTAGTCTCTTGTCCGTCGCTGGTAGTAAACATAAAACGTTACGGAAACAGATTTGTTAGAATCGGTTACCTTACTAACTGAAGGAATGATTGATCTCAATGTCATGAACCGTTCATTCAACTTCTCGCGGCGTTTCTTCTCGCACAACGCATGGTTCCCAGTTTCCTCTGGTGTGTCCGGTAACAACTCCTCTTTCTTGTTCATCAGAGGAACCTCGAAGAGTATCTTCTTTATCATCTTCTGCGGTTTTTCTCCCAATGTTTTCACAGATGATGATCGTTTCCACCTTGTGAAGCTAGACCGCTTATCGAAGTTTTGAAACTGCGGTCCGAGGATTAGCTGATGCGTAGTTTTGAAAATTGTAGAGATCACGCCTTGGTAATGGACATCATCGTCCATATTTACATGGTTACTCTGTTCTTGAATCTGACCTAACCGTTGAATCCTACTCTTCCTTGGATCGCAAGCAATTCTCCCGGTTGTTCCAACAAACGTTTGGGAAACGCAATCGCTAGAATTAAGCGATTGGTGAACGCAGTTACTGAGTTCTTCACCCACAAACTGCCAGCTTTGCACCTGGGACGCACCACCATCGTTGATGAACGAATCATGATCCTCTGGTTCTTGCTCAAACCCGCTCGTAGACGTCGGACAAGCTTCAGTTCCAAATACTGGAATGTATTTATCATCGCTTAGAGGATCCAAAACTTCTTGATAATCCGATCTCGTCGATATTGTAGCATAAGGAGGAGCTTCAAGGAACAATGTCTTCACGCATTGTATCACGTTCAAGTCCTCTGTAATCTAAAATAACAAAATACAGTGAAAAAGCCCTTTAAGTTTTATAATTAAAAATTAAACCCCGAACATAAAATGTTACAGCTTTATGACAAAATCGATTAAAATTGTCGGAGAATTTAAATCTTTTGGTGTCTGATGGGATGTGTTTCCGTACTACTTTGATATATTTAATTGATGTAAAAATTGAAAATTCTGTATGATGTTATATGGTTTTGGTTGCCTAACGTAATAAATGTATAATAGAAGTTTTAGGCCTTTTTAAGAATGTTTTGGGGGCAAAAATTAGAAAATATTGGCTTACATGTTCGGTCGTGCCGATCTCGAGGACTCCTCCAAGAAACGGGAAGCAAACCACTGTCTGAAGCGAAGCGCTCTTTAAAGAGCAAAAACACCACAAGAAAAATAGCGTTTTCAGTTATGGCGTTAGTGTTTATAATCGCAACAATTATGCAAAACTTACTTTAGCTAGAAGAGAGCGAGTGAAGACTTTGCTATCGGCGGTTTGAGCGTTACAAAGCCATATAGGTTCTCCGTTGGATAATGCTCCTCCGGGGATTCTACAATAAAACACATAAATACCCTTTACGTTTTATCTCAAATCTTAATTTTTTTCATCTCAAATCTTTATTTAAACCGAAGAACAAATGCTTAATACATTTATACGACTTCTTTTTAAAGTTGTAAATGCCAAATGTAAATGAAGTAAAAAAAGTTATATGCGTTGTTCTTTCGCGTTTCCATCATAAATTTTTAAATCGTATAACATTTGAAAACACTCAAACAAAAAGTTTTAACGGATTAAAAGGATAATTGCACTTTAATAATTAAACTCGTACATGTGGGAATAAGCTCCCATGGAAGACGAGAATTGAAGGAGACAAGCTAATAAAGGGTGTTCTTGTCTTCTTTTATGAAACAAAATGAAATACCCTCCGTTGTAATATAAATACTGTTTTTAGATATTTAACACGAATTTAGAAGTAAGTTAATTAAACCGTATAAAAAAAAATAGATCTTTGGAGTTTTGATATAGTTTATATTTTTCTATCAATTTTAACTAGAAACAAAATAATATTAACTTTTATGAAAAATACTTTTTTGACATAGATTTATATTAATTAATTTATAAAATAATCTTTAAAAGAATTTTTTTTTAAAGATAATTAAAAAAAAGTGGAAATGAAGGGAGTTATACGGTATAGAAGATGGATGATAAGGGTAAAAAGACGAAATTACCCTTCGGCAATGTTGAAGACGAAAGACATGCAGACCAAGTAGTACCACTCGGTGTCGGTGAGGTCCTCCGGAGAGAGTGCGGCGGCGGAAGCTCGTCGAGTGACCTGAGAGCCACCGGAAGTTGAGGATTCAGCGAGGGAGAGAGATTCGTAAAGCTCTCTAAGCTGCTCACTTCTCTCAAGACCCAACTGGTCAACTTTGACTTCCGCTGCTTGAATCGTCTTTCTCGTCTTAATGTCTCCATTGTAATATCCATCTCCCCACTCCAATACTCTTCATTATTTTTTCAAGCCAAGCACAAAAAATGTCAAAATCAAGAACACCAAAATCGGGTTAATCGAGAAAACAGGACCAAAAAAATCAAAACTTGAAGTGAGCTCTGTAGTTTTATCTGAGTCTTGGATTAAAATCAACAATGTCTCATCATTTTTCTTATGGATATATAGAGCCAAGATTAAAAAAAAAAAAAAAAAGTACTTTCAGAAACATTTAATTTTAAGGATAAAGATTTGGAGATAGTACCCTGGCTGAGAAGCAGAGACAGACCAGAAGATTCCGTAACTCCATTGAATGTTTCGAACTGAAACTGCGAGCTGTTTCTTTAGGTAATCCGGCACCGTTCTGTTTTCTCCGGTTGCCATTGTTTCTTCATCCCCATGTAACAAAAAAAATACAAAGATTAGACTTTTGTCAAAAACAAAACTTTCTTTTCTTTGAATAAATCAGTAATACAAACAGAAAAAAGCAGATGGGATTTAAAGGATATGTATGACTAGTTAGTGATTTTTACATGACATGGGTTTGGTTTTCCTCAGGTCAGGAAGAAGAAGACAACAAAACCCAGAATATTTATTTTTAACCTTCTATAATGGGAAAAGGCTTAAATATTTGTGATTTTGAAGTTACTATTGGTGTGGTTGAATTGAGCTTTGAGTTGAGAGAAAAGGACAGTGTCCGAATCTCTTTATGGATACTTATTAGGTGTGTGTACACTGTCTATTATCATCGAACACTGATTTTTACGAGGAATTTACAAATAAAATATAAAAATAAATGAGTGGTAAAAGAACAAAAGTAGTGTGTATCTACTAACCGTTTTGATACGGTGTTCCAAGCACCACTCTCTTTTTGTTTCAACAAATTCAAATAGTTCTTCCTCCTTCTCCTAACTATCAATGATATGTTTTTCTCTCTTTTTTTTATAACCCAGAAATTATGTTAATTAGTATTTTTTTTTCGTTGCCAAACTTAACACGATAGCAATATTTGACAAAGTTCATGATTTGTATTCGATGTGATTCGGTGAATAACTAATCAATCAGGTGAAGTCAAAAGATTATTTAATTAAAATTTCCCCAAGTATGCAAGATTGCAAAAATACGTTACATAGCTCAATTAGAACTTAGGAGGGTGTATTCAATCTTATTTTTTGAGTGATTTGAGTTTAATTGAGTTTTATATGATTTTGGGTGATTTTAAGGAAGTTGTTATGATTTATTGTAAAATCCTCCCAAATTCCACCTAAAACCATGAGATTTAAAATTCTGTATTTTTAACTAAAGAAATCCACTAAAATCCACTCAAATCTCTTAAAGTCATTCAAAATTCAATCTTTAAAATGTTTTCAATAACATGGAATTTTAAAGTAGATTTTCAAATAACTAGTTCAATAACATTGGATTTCATTAGACTTTTTAAAATTCATGATTGAATAACATAAGATTTGTTATTTTAACACAAATCACTCAAAATACAAAATTGAATACACCCCTCTTAATTTCTCATTCAAAATTTTAAGTTTTGACTGTTTTTTTTGTTTGTTTGTTTTTGCTATGTGAACAAACACGATAAGGCACATGAGTCCTATATTTTTTAAAAACTGAATACCCCATGGTGTACGTATAAATGTAATCGATATTAGTCAATTGATTTATTTATATTCAACAATATACTCCATAAATCGGAAAGTTAAAATACTCATTGAAATAACACTTATATAAATCCAACCAAACCCATTTGCCACCCCATACAAGCAATATCGTTTATTATTTGTTTTAGATTTCGTCGTGTGTTTGTTCACTGGGGATAAAGTTTCATGCGTCACAATAAATACATTAGCGATGGAAAAATACGATTGAGTAGTATTTTTTTTACAGCTCTCTAATGCTTAAATCAAAAACAAAAAAAATCAAAGAGAAACGAGATCACGAGGTGAGTCGCGGAGAACAATGAAAAGTAATGTTGGTAAAGAGGGAGGAAGAGTGAGTCGAGTGGACACAAGGCTGAAAAGGATGGTTCACAGAGTGTTTGTTGATTCGTGATCCTTTTGAAGTGGAAAACAAAAAAAAAAGGTGTTGTTTAGAACGTAGAATTGACCGGAAAATGTTCTTTACAGATGATTAGAAAATAGTTGAAATATGAACGAAGTATATTAGAATAGTTTAGAGATATCGAAAAAGTGTTTATGCTTTTTAGAAAGAAGTAAAACACTACAAGAAAACATAGCGAATTCTGACAACGATATTCGTAGAAAATTTGTCGGAAACAGGTGTTTCCGAGGAATTTACTTTGTCGGCATATGCTGGTCGAAAATTGAAGTTCGTCGGGAATATCCGACGATACGTGTTGTCGAAAATTTGTCGGTAAGTTATCATCGGAAAACCGTCGCAAAAATTTCCGACGAGTTTTCGAAAAATAATTTCGACGATCACCTTTGTCGGGAATTTTCAATGCATTTCCGACGAAATTCATCACTCGTGAACAGAATATAGCTTCAGAAATTCGTCGGCAATTTCCTACGAATTTCCGACTAATCTCGCATAGTACTCGGAAAGTCGTCGGAACTTTACCGACGGATTTTCGAGGAAGTCGAAAAATCGTCGGAAATTTCCGACGAACCTCGCATAGTACTCAGAAAGTCGTCGGAAATTTACCGACGGATTTCCGAGGAACTCAGAAGTCTCGTCGAAAATATCCGACGAAACAGTTTTTAAAAATATATATAATAAAACAATGTTTTCTTTGATTTAATTTAAAAATAAATAAAAAAACATAAAATTAATAATATTTAAAAAAAAACAAATTTAAAAAGTTCTCTAAAGTATTACAACATAAATCACAAATCATACTGGTCGCCGGTGTTGCTGGTAGGGCCGGGACCGGTTTGGTTTCTTCGCGAAGGCGGAACCACTTCAGGATGAAGTTGGGACATTATTGTACTCCAAAATGAAACATCCTCATACTTCTCTTCCAGGCCTCTAATCTTTTCTTCCGCCTTAGTAAGAGCGGCCTGAGTTTCCCGGTACTTGACTTCATAAGATTGACCGGAAGAGCTTTGACCGACATCATGGTCAAACGGAATATATCCCACGCCATATCTCCGTCCCTTCTTGATTTCCACTTGCTAAAATTATATAATATAGAAAAGTTTGTTAAATTCAGGAAATTACAAAATATATAAAAATTAATTGCATAAAACTTACAAAGCGGAAAATCTCTTATTTCTCCGGCTGGCTCAGTTGGTAATCATCTGGCGTCTCTTCAAGCTGACTCAACTGAGTGAGTCTCTCTGCCTCCATAGCTCTACATCGTTGAGCTATTTCCTCCGTCTTTTTATCGACGAAGGTTCCGTCAGATTTCCGCTTGTGTGTCTTTTCCATGAAGGACACCATATCGGGAAGATCACCAGTCTCAGGATTACGCTACGAAAATAATTAAAAAAATATATGTTAGGATAATATAATTTTGTAATATATATATGTATGTAAATATAACAAATTATTAAAATTTTAAAATTACTATTCTCTCTCGTTTTCGAACATATGGCATTGCACCGCACGTGTGTTTCGCCATTCCGTAACCCCCACGTTCGCTCAAACGGTTTTGCGAGTTCGTTTGGCTACGACCTTTATTTTTAAATATTTAGGGTAAAACAGAATAAGAATAAGATCTCTCTCGTTGGAGAAAAAGTTATATTTCTAGAGTTGTACTTCTCCGGGTTAGTATACTGAGTAAAAGTGCGAGTCTAGATTAAATCCGCATCCATCGGTTTGGAACAATATTTTGCACTCGAGTGCTTTTCACCTAGCTACTACTTGTGTCTTCACGCGTGTATAAGAGGAACAGTGAGCCTTCAGACAAGTGACGTCAGCTCTATACCATTTGCAGCGCAAGGTGCACCAGATCAAGCGTCAGATTGTTTTTTCAATTCCAGTTCATGTAGCTTTAGTCGCTCTATGATTCACAGATGAGTTGTTTTATCTATCACATGAGATTATAGTGCCTTTGAAATGAATTCTAAACGGAAAATAAGATACATGTTCGCCCTCCAGTGGACGCAACCTAAACCCTCTGCTCTTGATCTCCATGCATAATGACACTTCAACCGACAAATAAATTCAACCGCCGGGAAAATCCACAATTTTCGTTTGAACAGTACTATTCATACATTTTTTACCTCATCAACAAGAGATTACCAATATTTTTTGGTCAAACATAGAAATAGTGTATCATTTATGTATCGTTTTGAATTTATTTTTCTATAGAGTTTATCATTACTATGAAAGATTTTCAAAATTGAAGTTAAGTATGGCTCTATCAATGTAGTTCAGTTTTCTATATAAATATGGACGAGCATAATATATTATTTGTGAAATGTTTTTCATATGTTATGATAATTATATATATATTTATTTATTCTTTTTGATGTGTTTGTTTTTAACAAAAAAAACATTTCTAAATCCACCAATAATCACATACGATAAACGTGATTGAACATTTTATTCAACAAATATCAATCTCAAGAACAAATTAATTAAAGATATGAAATTACAACTAAAACGGGATCCATTTATACTCTAATTGAGGTGTTTCTTTACCATGTGTGAAGTAAATACCATCTTCTCTAGCGTCCCAAAAATTCTTCTTACCATAATGAACTATGAGACCACCACCTTTATATGCCCTAAAATATGCATGAAACTTTTGATGGGGTCCTCCCTGCCATAATGCACAATTAGCCTTGGTCTTGAAAAGACTATCATAAAAACTAAAATCGTAAGTTTCTCCAGGATTCAAATAATGGAAGCCTAAATCGTCATTGTTCAATTGACATGTAATTCCAAGAACATTTCCTAGACCTAGAGAGTTTTTGAAGTGTACAGAGTTTTTCTCCCAGAGTTTCGAGTTACCCAATCCAACACACAATACAATGACGTCATAAAAGATATGTTCTAAAAGATAAAAAGAAGTCAATTTATACAAACTTTTTTACGAGGTCGTCATGTTCATACATTCAATTTTGCTCTTCATTTGCTTAACGTTTTTCTAAAAATAAAAATTCAATGTTTTAGTAAATTATGGAAATGTTATAAATTCAATGAATGTTCATCACAAGTAACATCTATCATGTATTACACTAATCTCCTAAGTAACTTCCTCTGTAGTAATTGCCTTTGAGTTACTTGATTTTATTTCCCCTATAAATTGGGATTATTTATACTTGTATTGCACACCAACAAAAGCATAAGAAATAAATCATTCTCTTCTTCACATTTCATCTTATATTTACTAGTTTTCACAACAGGAAAAAAGTAGTCTAACGTTCAACTTTTACGTTTTTTTTGGTTAACTTCTTTGGTTTGGGTTTGTCGGTTCGATCGTGTTTTCATGAGTGTGGCGGAATCGATTTCTTTTCTTTTGAGCATAGAAAGAACCCAATCACGCAGTTGCATAACACTGGTCAGCCTTTCTACTTCCTCGTGGCGTGTTTCTCCATCTTTGTTGCTCCCATATTTGATATTCGGGGACTCGGTTTTGGTCGTTCTTTCTAACTTGCTTACCGGAGTGTTGGTTTGTTGTTTAGAAATGATGCCCTCCTCCTTATAGCACTAGAATTTTCCGGGATTTTTCATCGTGTGGTTTGTCCACTGGAATATATTGAAATATTCTAGAGATGACCAGAAAATGGCCACACTGCTATCAGACGGAAAAAGCCCAAATGACTTCACCTATAAATTTACTTGAACCTTGAATTATAAACCTAAACTTCTAAGAGTTTTCTACATGACGGTAGATAATAAAATAAATCTAGAAGAACGGATTTTTCCTAGACAATACTGTTACTGTTCAAATATATATATATATACACAATATATAAATTCAGGAAAATTTTCTTATTTTTTGGATAGAGCAAATCCTAATGGTGAAACACGAAGAAGGACAAGAAATTAATGTTATGCCTCGAGGAGCTTTCCCATACAGACAGACAAGCTAGTGGTACTGGTATTGACTAAAATACTTTGCATGGTTTAATTAAAAATTAATATATGTTCTTTGAATATATTCTACATTGTTTTCGAATATTTGGAAGTACCATATAACATTTTGTATAATTACTAATTAACTGTCCACTTTCAATTTAATCGCAAACTCGTAAATTATTTGTATTAAAGATGCGTACACGAGCCAATTATATATGGAGTCAAACAATAAGGTTATCGATAACGAATGAAGTTTGGATCTAAAGAAATGGAAAGGTTTAGTATTGTTTAATTCTTCTTTTGACTTCTAAGTTCTAATGGTAGTGATTAATAACGGGTTCAGCTATGTTGATCAAAATCACGAAAAAATAATATTTAAATGAGATGATTAATAAAGAAGAAACCAAGAGTCATTATTATCATAAGCTATGTGCATGCTTTTAATAAAAAAATCTTCGCATCTCCCAAAATTATATATCACACCTAACTAGGACTACTTGTCGTGTCTGTACGTTGAAAAAGGGAGTAAGACATTGTTTATTTCATGTATTTAATGTATGATTATGATGCAGTAAAACTTTGTTTATGCGTCGTATATTTAAGATAAACATGCGTTGTTTATATTTTAATTTGTGTTCCAAGCGGCAAGCACTACTACTCTCTTCCAGACATTTTTTAGCAAAAAAAATAGGCCTGGGACTTTAAACCGAATGGAACTGAATCAGTTTTTTTTTTGGGTTTTTTAGTTCAAAATCGATTCAGCAGTTTGTTCAATTTGAAGGAATTTGAAAACCGATCGGTTTACGATTCGGTTTGGTTAACCTAACCGACCAGTTACTCGAATTTTTTTAAAAAAAAAATCAAAATTATACTAAAACTAAACCGATTTAACTCAAAATAAAAAAAATCAAAATTATACTAAAACTAAACCGATTTAACTCAAAATATATATTAACCCAAACCAAATTAACTGATTTTATATGAATTAAACGATTTTATCTGATTTAACAGAAAAACCCAAAAAATCGATTCAATTCGATATAATTTTATCAACCAAAATTAACCAAAAACTAAACCGAATCGATTATTAATTCAGTTAATTTCGGTAGTATTATTGGCTAACCGATAACCAAACAGTCGGTCCAATTCGATTTCGGTTTATGAAACTCGCAGCCCTAAAAAAAGCACCACTCTCTTATTGGATTTTTTGTTTGTTTGTTTGTTTTAAGTAGTCTGATTATAGATTAAACTATATGAAAATCAGCAATTTTTGTTCTTAAACCTTGCAAAACATTTGAAAACAATATAACAAATTTATAGTTTTTAAAATAATAAAAATAGAAATTCACAAAAGAGAATAACCTGACAAAGGAAGACCTTTATTTTCATATATCAACGTCTGTGTTTTCAGTAATTTCCTAAAGAGTTTTTCTTTGTTAATTTATTTGTTTCGTTAATAAGCTTTTTATACTTTTCCTAAACTTTGTCATCTAGTTTTATTGTACACTGTGGTCATCGTGAACACACGCAAACATTAGATTCTGCAGCCTATAGTCTCCGCTCAAAAAGGATCATTTTGACTTTTGCGTAATATATAGAAATTGACTATAAAATGTACTTATTCTAGAAATTCTGGACAATACTTATGCCGTAGACAAAGAAGAAAGAAAGACAACTAAATATACACTTATTTTGTTACACACATATTTACCATTAACCAGTAAAACTAATAAATCTTTCGTAATATTTAACAAGGCGCAGCTTACGTATTGTTTTGTCGAGACTCAAATTATAAATAAATTATTCACACGTTAGGAAAATATAAAAAAATATGTGAAGAAAAAAAATTAAAAAATAAAGGGAAAGAGATGCTCGCATTAATTGCATGGAACAGAGTCTACTGTTGATAAAAAAGAGCGATCGAACAGTCCATTTTTTGGGGTCCAGTTTATTTAATTTAGCATTAATAACTTTGTCAGCGCGAGCCACTCTCTATGATTCCATCATAAATTATAAAACCAACCAAAATTCATATCCAAATTAATTCCTTTAAATTAAGCTTTGCTCATAAAAAATATGAGAACTGTATTCGATTTTTGAGAGTCTGAAAAATCAGATTCACGTTTGAATAGTACCTCTCACGTAATGCTTTTAGGATCTTCTGTCATTGTCTTATATATTGTCTTTTTGCGTATGCGTACACAAATAATAGATTTCCGTTTGAATGCATATATACGTGTTTTTGTGTGTGTATGTGAGAGCAAATATACGTGTTTAAGTTAGATTTTATTTCAGTAGTTTTGGATTTTTGAGCTTTGTTTCCATCAACCAATCAATTTGATTTACGGTGGTTAGATAATATATCCACGGTTGGTTTAATTATTTTTGCGTTTCGTTTTTATTTAAAGTTAACAAAAAAACACAATATTATAAAAATATATATGAGAACGTAAGCACAACATTTAAATGTACATAGAATTCGTTTCACGTTTCAAACAGTCGATGGTAAATAAATTCAACTCATTCGTTAACAAATGGTATTTTGAAGAGAGATATGTGCTAACTATTTTTAACCAACTTAATTTTTTCCCATTATAATATATATTTTTAAAATTAATAAGAAAATTGAAAACACCTAGGTCGCCCAGTCGTTTGACAAATTGAATTCCGATTGTCCACGTGTATGGTCATACAAAATTCTGAATTCATGATTCGATCAATATTACGACCTACTACTATGATATGGTGTAATTAACCACATTCTTTTACTTTTTATCACATTAAATATTATGTTTTCATTCGTTATTTACTCCACCACTACTTTCCACGTTCTATGGATGTTCATAGTGGAGCCACGCATGAACATGGCAAAAATAGAAATATGCACATGGCAGTATATATACATTATATACGTATGTTTCAATCAGGCCAATCCAACTTTGTTGTGGTATAACTCTAAGCTCGAACAGATCCAAAAGATATTCTTTCGTTCTCCTTTTGACCTGATTTTGTAGACTGAACTTGATCATAATCCTAAAATAATTTTATAAACGTACACACATCTTTTTAAACCTAAATTTTCATATAATTGGTACGTAGAAGAAGATCGAGATTAGGTTGTGATCTGAAAATCATAAATACTTTGAAAAAAAAATTAGATGACTGGTGTTTAATCTTATTTAGGTTGCACAGAGTACTATCAGACCTCATATTTTCCAATGAACACTCCGCAGCTATATTATTAATGGTGGAGTTCGATGATTAACGATATGCATGCATGTGATCAAATATAAAAGTCGACATATATTTCTATTTTCTTCTATGATAAAATTTCGAAAATAAACATTTTAATCATCGTTCTTTTAAATAAAGAGTTTCTTCAAATATAATAATCGAACTAGATATCTATTTTCTTCTATTCATAAACAGTTAAGATAGTCTGTAATAGTTACGTTTGTTTTCATATATTATTTTTCGCAAAAAGAAACTTACAGCATGTATATTTTTTCCCAAAAAAATAAATAAAACTTATAGCATGTTATGAATAGTTAATATTAGAAGAAAATTTTACTAATACACGACAAGATTTATTTGGAAAAACGAGAAGATTAGGCACACTCAAATTTTGGTAAAATGGTGGGTGAAAAAACTAACAAATGTACGATTCCGTTAGTACGGGCCTTAAATTGGGCTCAAGTGGGCCGAAACTCAATCGGGGTCGATTATAAAGTTGAAAATCCAATTTCAAAAAATACAAAACAATATAAAAAATTTTGGATGGGAAAAAGCGGGAAGTTGGGGGGAACCTTATTTCTATAACGAGGGTAGGACCCACCAAGACCATATATAGCGTAAAGCAAAATCAAGACAATTTTTAATTTCCAGGGGAAAAAAAAACATTTTTTTCTCTTTTTTTTTTTCCGAAGTTCGAAATGGAACCGTAATTAGCATTTTTTTTTATTTCTCGGAATCTAAAAAAAAAATAGAGAGAAAAAAAGGGGAACATCCCAGTGGAGCAAAATCGTGCGACTGGAAATAAATTTCGAATTACTTCTCTTCCGGCGAAGGGATTCTCAAACTTCCGCCTCCGATTTCTCGCCGTGAAATTCTCAGTTTTCTTCGTAGATATTCCAGTCGCCCGTTCTCCCTCGTCTACACTATTCGAGAGGTTTATCTACAAATACCTTCTTCTCCTCATGGCGTTTTAGGTTCGTATCGTTCGTCTCTGTGTTACAAAAGCGTAGATGGTTTCTTAGGGTTTCTGCGTGATTTTTAGCTGCTTTTATGGGTTGATTTGCTCGACATTGTGGCTATTTGCTAAGCGAGATGATGAAATTGTCGGAACAAACTTCATCTTTGTTTACAATTTTTAAAAGCAATTTTTGGCTGTTTATCTATCTAATTGGAGAACTAGTCTTCTCTGAAATTGAAAGCATTTGTTTGGCATTTTATCATAGGGGAGGGTTTGGTGTAGGATGATGAAGTAAGGTCTTTCATGATTTTACCATGGATTAGGAAGTATATGTGTGTTGACAATTATCATTGACAGCTTACTGGTTCATTTGCTTTAGGGTCTTCCCACTACTATATTTCTGGGAGCGGCATAATCTCTGAGTTGATATGAGCAGTTGTCTGGAACAGGACGCCAATATGAATGGTGTCTATGTTCGATCAGATGGATCTAGCATTCTGAGTTTCGACGGATCAGAAAGTCGTGAAAGCATGGTTGATAGTAAGAAAGGTAATTTTATCTAGTCACTTGTTTGCTGTTTATCTTTCCTAACGCCACTTCATTTCAATCCTCTCATTTTTTTGAAAAAGATTGAAACAAGTTTTCTGAAACAGTTATCTTTCAGAAATTGAGTGATTAGTGACTATGGAAAAGTACAATTGATTATCTTGAATGAGTCGGTTTTTTCATATTCCAACAGAGTCATGGCATAAATGGATCTTTAAGATCGTCTTTCATATTATTATGTGTAAGGGAAATGGGATGATGGTTTTTGTTCTCACTTTTTGTCTGTTTCTTCTTAATCTCACCCGCAGGTCATCAGAGTTTGGTGGAGTGGTTAAATGAGACACTTCCTTATCTGAAGTTACCATGGGAAGCTTCAGAGGATGAACTGAGAGCATGTTTGAGGGACGGAACTGTCTTGTGTAGCCTTTTAAATCAGCTTAGTCCTGGATCAATGAGAATGGTACTCATGAATTTTGATGACCATTTGGCTTATATATCTTTGTTCTAAGCCTCTGGTTATACTTATGTATCTTTTTGCTCTTACTCATCTGCTGCTAGACTCACCCTCTTTGGTTATTCTATAGGGAGGCAGCTTTGAGCCTGCTAGTATAAAAATTGAGCGGTTTTTGACTGCTATGGATGAAATGGCCCTGCCTAGGTTCGAAGTTTCAGACATAGAACAGGTTTGTTATGTTTTCATGGATATGATTCTTCGTTTATGTGGAAAAAATTGATTTCTTAGATGTGGGAAAATATGTTGGTTTACATAGAATTATCCAATGTTATATAGATGAAGTGCTTGTGGGGTTGCCACTTTTGCTTTAATAAATCGAACCAATTCAGTGTAGGTATCTATTTATGTCAAAATTAGCCTCGTTTTAGACACTTCTGAGTGGAACACTTTTCTAATCATGGCTATTGTCTGATTTGCTATTTTGATGATAAGATTGCATGATTTCTGCTCCCGCATCATTTGTTCTCTTTGCCCTCTCTTGTGTTTCTCTATTGAGTTATGACTCCTAATAAAAAGTAAAAAGCAGGGGGATATGGTGCCAGTTTTACAGTCCCTTAAGGCGCTTAAAGCAAGTTTTTCCGATGGTAGTTATGATAAGAACTCACTATCTGCAAGGAGGAGATGGAGCTTGCCAGAGGACCACTCAGATTCAAGAGGGGATGACCGCAACTTTTCTGATGGATTTCAGTCGAAGGAAGGATCTGAGATTGATATATCTGATGCTAAAATTTCGGAATTACTTAAATCAAATAGTTTACGAGTAAGTATTCTAACATAATTTTAGTCCTTTTAGCTATTGCCGCTGTTTCTGATTGAAATGGCATTTCCTTGGCAGAATGCTCCTACTAGGTCACTGTTTGACATGCTGGATAAGCTTCTAGATGAAAGCATGACGAAGATGAATGGACATGTGTCTCACGTAAGCCAAAGACTGAGCTACTCATAACACCTTTTTCTTGGTTTATGTTTTCTGGTTTTGCCTAGATTTTCATTTTCTTAGTTCATGGAATATCTCTTCTTATTCTCCATCATGTTTCTCCTTTTTTTCTCGTATGTTGTTTCAGGCTATGGCATCTCTCTTGAGCGCACTTGTGCAAGTGATTGAACAGAGAATCTCAAATCAGGCTGATAACCTAAAAAACGTAAGACTACCTAAGGCCTTTCTTCCTTAATTTTTTCCCGTGATGTACATATCATCCTTCTGACCAAGTCATGAAATATGCTTATGACACTGGTGCAGCAAAATATACTCTTTAGGGTTCGTGAAGAAAAATACAGGTCAAGAATAAAGGTCTTAGAAACCTTAGCAGCTGGGACAACAAAGGAAAACGAGGTACTATTGTCTCTGGTTCCAGTGTTTCTTTACACTTTATGTCTGTTTCGTTTACTGAATACTGATTGATATTGCTGTTTTTCTTTGTTGTAGATTGTTACGAACTGTATGGAGCATATAAAGGTAACTGATATAATATATATCATCTCCTTCATACATATTTCGCTTTTAATTTCGTTCTTGCATCTGGAAAAGTTGGTTTACGTTAGGCCCATAATTTTGTGCATATTACCTGTGGAATATAACCTCTAAATTAATCCTAGATTTCGATAAAGGTTCAGTCTGAGAGATCCTATCATAAAACTATTGTGTGTGCGCCTCGTAGTTAATAACGTGACTTCATACATCATTTTCATTTGGCTTGTGTATTAGATTTATTTAACACAGATTTTATAATGGTGTTATCTGCGGTTGTGCTCTGTAGCTTGAGAAAACCAGAATAGAAGAGAGAGAAAGGTCAGAAGAAAAAGATGTGGTGAGACTGAGAAAGGAAAAAGAGCGCAGTGATGCTGAGATTCGCAAGCTGAAGCAGGAACTCAAAGTGGTGAAAGAGACACATGAAAACCAATGCTTGGATTTAGAAGCAAAAGCACAAAAAACTAGAGACGAGTTGGAGAAGAAGTTAAAAGATGCGGAGTTACATGTTGTAGATTCAAGTAGGAAGGTGAAAGAACTTGAGAAGTTGTGCCAATCTAAATCTCAAAGATGGGAGAAAAAAGAATGCATCTATCAAAACTTTATAGACAACCATTCTGGAGCCTTGCAGGTGACTTTATAGATAGTATTCTAAACATTGGTTACCTATGGTAGTTATTTAGATGATATAGAATCTGTGAATCATGCAGGAGCTGAATGCTACTTCCTTGTCTATAAAACATGAAGTCTTAAGGACACAGAGGAAATACTTTGAGGATCTAAATTACTATGGTAAGATTCATTGTTGTTACTATTTGTCTATGATGGCTTGGCCTTAATGAATTCATTTCAGAGTACACTGCTTCTTATTTATAATATTTTTCCTAGGTTTGAAGCTCAAAGGAGTGGCAGATGCAGCGAAAAACTACCATGTGGTCCTTGAAGAAAATCGAAGATTGTACAATGAAGTGCAAGAATTGAAAGGTAAACTCTTTTTGTCAATGTAATTTACTAATTTGTTTGTATTAGACCATTCAAGAAATGACTTTAGTTCTTTCTCTTGCTATTTAGGAAATATCAGAGTCTATTGCCGGATTAGACCATTCCTTCCAGGGCAAAACAGTAGACAAACAACTATAGAATACATTGGTGAGAATGGTGAATTGGTGGTTGCGAATCCCTTTAAGCAAGGGAAAGATACCCATCGGTTATTTAAATTCAACAAAGTTTTCAGTCAAGCAGCAACTCAAGGTTTTAACCTCTTTTCCTCTTATGCATTGTTTGTGTTCTCCTCCACTTCTTGCAGTTTACGGTTATTTCATAGATCTAGGTCACTAGTCAAGGACTTTATATAGAATATATTGATTTATCTCTTGAATCTGATTTTATATGCAGAGGAGGTTTTCTTAGATACTCGACCATTAATTCGATCCATTCTTGATGGCTACAATGTTTGTATATTTGCCTATGGTCAGACGGGTTCTGGAAAAACTTATACAATGGTAAATGGCAAGCTTGAATTTGTTAATACTATGTGTTAGCCAAGGATTATAAGTTTTTCTAACAGATATATTTCTATTTTGCTAACACAGAGTGGGCCAAGCATCACTTCAAAAGAAGACTGGGGTGTCAATTACAGAGCTCTGAATGACTTGTTTCTCTTAACTCAGAGTAGACAAAACACTGTCATGTATGAAGTTGGTGTTCAAATGGTGGAGATATATAATGAGCAAGTTCGTGACATACTTTCTGATGGTGGTTCCAATCGAAGATATCCTTCTCTAATCTAATATAGTGACTGGATATTTTTTGGATTAGGTACATTCATGCATATAAATTTTCTGCTCCACAGGGAAATTGGTATTGGTCTAGTGCTGTTAGGTTTAACTAAGCATCTGTGGTTGTGTTCAGTACAAAATTTCCTTAACTTGCATACATTAGGGATATGGAATACCGCCTTACCAAATGGGCTAGCAGTCCCTGATGCAAGCATGCATTGTGTGAGATCAACTGAAGATGTTCTTGAGCTGATGAATATTGGACTAATGAACAGAACCGTGGGTGCTACAGCTCTCAATGAGAGGAGCAGTAGATCACACTGGTTTGTATACTTTCTCCCTGAAATAGTATTATCTACCTTCTGTTATTGTGTAAATTTTACAAGACAATGTTGGCTATTATCTGCAGCGTTCTTTCTGTTCATGTACGTGGCGTAGACGTGGAAACCGACTCAGTTTTGCGGGGTAGTTTACATTTAGTTGATCTTGCTGGAAGTGAGAGGGTTGATCGCTCTGAGGCAACCGGAGAGAGGCTCAAGGAAGCTCAGCATATAAACAAATCACTGTCAGCCCTTGGAGATGTCATCTTTGCTTTAGCGCACAAGAACCCTCATGTTCCGTACAGAAACAGCAAATTGACTCAAGTCCTTCAAAGTTCCTTGGGTACTCCATTATCAATCTTTGAAGATGACACTGAGATTTTGGTTATATGTATTGCATATTGCCGTTTGGTTGGTTCCCTTAACTCTTCTCTCTTGTTTCTTAGGAGGACAAGCGAAAACTCTTATGTTTGTCCAAGTCAATCCTGATGGAGACTCATATGCTGAGACCGTAAGCACATTGAAATTTGCTGAAAGGGTTTCTGGTGTGGAGTTAGGTGCTGCAAAAAGTAACAAAGAGGGTCGAGATGTAAGACAACTCATGGAACAGGTTTGTATTTTCTCTCTCAAGATTTAATTATGGCCACTGAAAGGTAAAGAGAATAAAGGTATTTGTATCTTGATATAATAGGTATCGAACTTGAAGGATGTAATTGCTAAAAAAGATGAAGAGCTTCATAATTTTCAGAAGCTAAAAGGTAATAATGCAACAGTCCTGAAACGTGGTTTAAGCAATTTAAGGTTGGTGGGGCCTTCGTCACCTAGAAGACATTCTATAGGAGCTTCACCAAATGCTCGACGAGGAAAGGCCTCTGGTTTATTTGGAAGAGGAACCTCAGATGTTGACAACTGCTCCGAATATAGCAGCAAGCATTCTGATTCTGGTTCGCAACAATCATCAGACGAACGTAAACATCGGAAGGATTTTCACCAACCATCTAAGTTTGCTGGTGGGACGAAAGGAATAGATTTTGATGATGAAGATGTTGAACTCGTAGGCCTTGCAGATGCAGATTCAGAGGATAGATTGAGTGATATCTCTGATAGTTGTCTTTCATTGGGAACAGAAACTGATGGATCCATATGCAGTGCAGTGGAGTTGACTCTTTTCCCTGAAAGCACTAAGCCTCTTGAAATAACCGAACAACCTGAAGCACAGATGACCTCTGAGAAACCCGAGAAATCAGTGAAAATGGGAAAAACCGAATCAAAAGACAGGTTAGTATTACACTATTACTCTACTAGCACACATTAATAGAACAATCTGAATGCATTTACAGATTCTTATGGTTGTTTTGTTTTGGATTTTGAAAGCAGAACTAATATTCCATCGAAGATTCCAAAGCAGACCTTGAAACCACCAGGCCAAACCAGACCTTCTCGACTGTCAGTAGCCACTAGCTCCTCCTCTAAGGCCTTAACAGGTAATGTCTCTATACATCAACTCTTTGACTTGTGTCCTAGAAACCAAATCTGTCTGCCTCTACTTACACTCATATCAGGCTCTAATCATAGCCTACTTAGGTTTCTATGAAAGATCATATGAAGTAGATGCTTGCTTATACATGGTAGAAATCTCGCATAGGATCTTTAGTGCCAATTTGCTCATTAGTCATCTAATCTTCTTGATTTGCCTCAGGTGCTAAAAGACCAACAATTAGCACTTCATCTTCAGCGAAACCACTCAACAGAAGGCGGTGAAGAAGAGGATTTGTATTGGATTTGATCTGATGGTGTTTGGTAGCTAATTGTGTAACTAAGCATATGATGTCTTTTTGTACTTCTTTGTTAACATAATTCAACAAACACCATAACTAAGTTTTCATTTGTCTTAGTATTAACTTAATCCCGTCCACGTAACCTGTGAGGTTTTCCTATATGATTCTCCAAATCATCTAATGTTTGTTACGCACAAAAATCGCTGGATTATACTCTTATCTGCATGGGTCATTTTTTTTATACGGAAAATGAATTAGGAGTGGATGGGCCTACAAAGCCTCTTCTTGTTTTTCCTTTCTTGTAAACTTGCTTATGTAAACTCAAACATACTTTTACCTAATCAAGGTAATAATATCTACATGGAAGAATAGGGAAACTTGAGCAGCCAGAATTATGGATTAACTGGAACCAATCAAGATTGATTTTGATTCTTCTTTTGTTTTGGCTTCTTTTTATGGCACTATTATGGTCGCCCAATTTTGGCATCAATAACTTAAGACCTTAAAAGAGCAAAATCAATGGGATGTGTTAGTTTCATTTCATACTAACTATCTCCAACCCACCTCTATTTTTTCCTCTAAACTTTATTTTAGAGTAAAATCTACTCAACCCACTTCTATATTCATCTCTAAAATAGAGATTGCTATTTTTTGCTCTATATATAGAGGAACTATATTTCTTCCTCTATAATAGAGTTGATTTTTTTTATTTGCAAAGTAATCATTTAAATTTTAACTTTTTATTTAGTTATGAATAAAGTAAATATTTTTAATAATTCATAATCTAAAAGATTTTTTAAAATTATTAATAATATTTTTTAAGTTTTAAAATTTTATAATTAGAATCAAAATAAATAAAATATTTTTTTTTCTTCTTGTATTTTAAAGTTAAACTTTTTTATTTGCAGAATGATTCCTTAAGTTTTAAAATTTTATAATTATAACTAAAAAATTGTTAATTATAATTACTTTTTAAAATCTTCATATGATTTTATATATTTGATAGAGTAATTGATTATGAAGTTAAATATTCAACCAATTATAATATTCTGGGTTGATTTTAGAGGTTTTGGTATAAATATCTATTCTAAAATTTGAGATTTTAGAAGTTTTGGCAAAAGAAAAATTATATGATGCAATTTATGTTTTTATCATAAATGTTTAATTTAAATAATATCATAATTTAATGAAAGTTTTGCAAAAGTTAAAGTAAATGAGTTAATTTGCAACTTTTATAAATAAAATGTATTAATACAAAAAATGAAAATAAAATCTATTTGAAATATTCATTTTTAGAGAAAAAAATAGAGGAATTCATTGGAGTAAAAACCACCTCTATTCTAGAATTCCTCTACTTTAGAGACAAAAATAGAGAAATACATTAGAGATGATTTAATTGGTACTAATGAATCTCTCAAACGCATTTACTCGAACTAACTGTTCTTATTCTTATGTATACATTTAATATATACACAAACTTACAATGGAATGGTAATGTTTAAATAATTTAGAAGTATATTGCAAATTTCTCTACGGTTTTCCAAAGAAAGTCTTGTATCATTGCTAGATTTGATTCCTATTCCATGAGAAAAGTTACAAACTTATGATAACAAGACAATGATCCCAAATCCATGAGTAAAGCTGCAAACTTCTCATAATAAGAAAATGGGTCCTAATCCATGAGTAAAACTTCAAACTTATGATAACAAGACCATTTCCTTAATCATGAATAAATCTTCAAACTTATAAAAACTAGTACCACGCTATTCGAAGCACAGTGATTATAAGATTTGGATTCAATTTTGGGATTACAATTAAGTTCCCATGCCATAATGTATACTAGAGAAGACAAAAAAAAAAACCGATCTACTAACCACGTTAATTCTTCTTCAGACACTCTCACCTTCCATTGCTTTTACTAGGATTGACAGCCAACATCTTGAGAAATCACAGAACCTCAAACCTCTGCAAAATTCTCTCACATGTTACATATAACACTGCATCATACGAAAAGAACACAAGCAGCAAGGCACAAGTGAGTAGGACATACCATAGAAAAACTAAATCAAGACAGTCACTCTTCACAAGAAACACTACGACAGCATATAAAAAAAGCTCTTGTCAAATCTACCATCAGATATCATATCAGCAACCCATTTTCATGATGAATGCATCTCCACTGAACCAGCTAGGTCGAGCCTTAATAAGAGGGGCAACCACACAATGATTAAATGAGGAGAACATGAACCTTATATAGATGGATTACCTTAATCGCAATTTAATTAAAGTAACATTATACAGTACAATCTCTATAAATTAATAATGTCGGGTCCGTGAAATTTCACTAATTTATAGAGGTATTAATTTATGGATAAATTATTAATTTATAAAAAAATTTGACTAATTTCATAATTTCTTAAAAAAACTCTATTCAAAAATAAGTTTTTTTTTTTGTTATAATCAATATTCTTCTAGGTTAAATTACAAGTAAGAAAACAATTATCATGTTTAGAAGACAAGACAAATTTTTTTTGATACAGTAAAAATATTAGAAATGAACTCTAACAAGAAATAATGCAAAAAACTTTTTATAAACAACATTAGAGTCATATTTCACTAAATTTTCTTACATATAATATATATATATATATATTTATAAGTTTATATAATTATTAATTTATGATATTGATGAAACTATATGTTTACATAGGATTTTCAAAAAAATTATTATCTTATTACTTTATCGAATTGTGTCGTTTTTAACACTGGCACAACTTGAGATCGGAAAATTTATTAATTTAAAGAAATTATTAATTTTTCGAGTATTAATTTATAGAGGTTTTACTGTATATATTTTTTAATATTATACGTTAGAACGCTGGCTTACCTCTCCAAAATCCTAAAACGGGGTTTAGGATATTAGATTCGGATTCAGTAAATCAAGTATTATTTGTATGATGTAAGAAATTATTAATCAAACTAATTCTTTTTTTTATGTTGAATATTTCATGGTAAATAAAATGTGTGTATGTTATTGACCTAGGAAGTTATTAAGAAATTTGTAGTTATATTTTTAACATCCACACATAATCCCAAAGCATATATGTCTATATACATTTATAGATGCAGGTGTGTCATTATTTGATAGGTGTAAGCTTTTAGTATCTTTAATGCGTGTGAAAGGTATGAGAAATAAAACGAAACCGTCAGCTTCTTTCATTTATGACTAAAAAAGAAGAATAAGACGAGATGAGATTAATTAGCTTGTGTGGTCTGCAGGAACACTCTAACTAAATATCAAATATTTGTTATGATTTATGAACGAAGAAGCAAACTTAGTTCAATCACTGATTAATTTTATACGCATATATATTCAGATTAAGTTACAAAGATACAATCAAGTACAAATATGAATTATAGCTAATTTTTTTTTATGTTTGTAGAAGAATTACATTATTTACATACGTATATATATAAAATTTGATGTAGCTAAACTTTATCAGCTTTTTAATTAATTTATTTTTCAAAATATATTTAGTTTAAGAAACTATAAATAAATTATGATTACTCTGATATCAACAAACTCATTTTCTTATTTTTGTTATTATATATTAAAATAACTCCAACGAAAACCGAATCCAAATCCGCAACAGTACTCCTAATAATATTGTTGATTTTTTTTAAAAAGTGTAGAATACATACACTTAATGTTATTTGACTCTTACAACCAAATTATGTCTTAAAATTAAATGAGAAATTTGCAAAACTAACCTAAATTTTTTAATAATTAATTAACTTACCAAAACAAAAAAAGCTGTGATATTTTGTGTATTATATGTATTTTGGACCATTTTGACATTCTTTCTTCACATTTATTACCACCACCACCACTAATTTCATCCATTACCACCATAACTACCATCGCTGTCATCTCTACTGTTGTCGCCGTCACTGCTACCGCAACAATCGTCACCGCTATAACCACCAAAACCATCATCACCACCACGATCATCACTATCACAATCACCACCATCACTAACGATATAACCATAACCACCACTGACACTTTTACTGCTGCCACAACCACCACGACTAATGCTACCATCACCGCCATCACCACCACTGTCATCATAATCGCCACTGTTATTACCGTCATCATCACCGCTACTACCATTATCAATTCTCGTTCCATACCATCTTATTTTATTATATACTATTTCATTTATATGTTCTATTTAAATAAACACTATTTATTATTTTCAAAAGTTTATATCCAATTTTAAATTTTCAAACTATGTCGAATGCAGAAAAAATATATTGATTTTATTAGTATAATAACAAAATTGAATAAACTTCTACAAAACTTATATAAGCAAAAAAAAAAAACTAATGATGGGTTCAAAAATAGAATAGGTGTTACTAAACTCTTTCTATAACTCACAATTCTCTCTTCTTCTCTCCATTTGCTCGAGCCAAGACCACAAATGATATTTCTCACCTACAATTCAACACTAAGATTGTCTTTTCACAATCCCTTGATGTTACTTACTTAATTATTTGAAATATAATGCTATATTCTTAATTAAGTTATGTAATATGATTAGTATTGCAAAAGATCCAAATTAAATATCAAATTGATGTCAAAAAAATAAAAATAAAAATTCAAATAAATTTATTTTCAAACATTATCCCGCATGACGTGTATATGGGCTCATACAGAGATATTTTTGTATATCTGATCTTGAACTTTTCTAGCTACTCTTATATCATGGCTTCTTCTTCATCTTCGTCTAGCACCTGGAGATACAACGTCTTCACGAGCTTCCATGGAAAAGACATCCGTAGAACATTTCTCAGTCACTTACGCAAACAGCTTAGTTACATCGGGATTATGATGTTCGACGATCAAGACATCGAGAGAAGTCGAACCATCACCCCTGCTCTCAGACAAGTGATTAAAGAATCGAGGATCTCGATCGTGTTGTTCTCGAAGAACTATGCTTCTTCCAGCCGCTGTTTAGATGAATTAGTGGAGATTTTGAAGTGCAAGGAAGCTATGGGACAAATAGTTATACCTGTTTTCTACGGAGCAGATCCATCTCATGTACGGAAACAGGTCAGAAAAATGGGCAATGCTTTCAATAGAACTGATGAAGAGAGGCTAAAATGGAGCCAAGCTTTGACTGATGTGGGCTTCCTACCCGTAGTGGACTTCCAAAACTGGTCTGTGTTTTTTTTTCTTAGTTCAATTAATTTTGAGATTTATCAATTCCTTAATCCGATTAGGGTTATTTTGTGATTCAACAAAATCATTTTTCACAAGACTATTTAATAAACATGGTGATTTTCTTTTCTCTTTTTTTTTAGTGACAATGAATCGGATATGACCAAGAAGATTGCCAGAGATGTTTTAGACAAACTAAACACTACTACAATCTCTAGGGATTTCGAAGACATGGTGGGTATTGAAGCACATTTGGAGAAAATACAGTCTTTGTTACATTTAGGTTATGTGGATGAAGCTATGATTGCTGGAATCTGTGGCCCTGCAGGCATCGGTAAGACTACCATTGCCAGAGCTTTACATAGCCGACTCTCTAGCAGTTTTCAGCTTACTTGTTTCATGGAGAATCTTAAGGGAAGCTCTAATAGTGGTCTTGATGAGTATAGATTGAAGCTGAGTTTACAAGAGCAACTTCTTTCAAAGATTTTTAACCAGAACGGTATGGAAACATACCATTTAGGTGCTATGCATGAAAGGCTATGCGACCGGAAAGTGCTTATCATTCTTGATGATGTGGATGATCTAAAGCAATTAGAGGCTTTGGCTAATGAAACTACATGGTTTGGTCGTGGAAGTAGGATTATTGTGACCACAGAAAACCAAATGCTCTTGCGTCAACATGGTATTAATAATCCATACCATGTGGATTTTCCATCTAGTGAAGAAGCTCTTGAGATCTTATGTAGATATGCTTTTAGACAAAGCTATCCATTGAGTCTCCGCATGGTGGGTTCATCTTTACGTGGGATGAAGGAAGAAGAGTGGGAAGATGTAATACGCATACTAGAACCTATTATCGATCATCGAGATATCGAGCAAGTACTAAGAGCCCTATATGAACCATCATCGTCTAACAAGCGAATAGGAAAAAGTAAACCTCGGTGTTTTACTGGAATGGCCTTATTCGTGGTCATCAATTTGCTCCTAGAGATTGCATCAGCGGTTGCGGACCAGCTGTCTTCCATTCGGAAGCCTTACTTCGCAAGAATCTCCTTAGTAATGTCAATTCTATCCGTTTTCCTCTCCATCCTTGACCTCACTTACAAAATCCAAGCCCATAAAGCTCGTTTCCGATGCAAGTGGCCTATACCTTGGTTCTACTTTCCATCACGTGGCTACAGAAGAATCTATGGAAGTTTCACGGACACGGTCTTATTGTTTTGTGTTGTTGGTGGGTTAATAGTGTCGACAATCAATTATAGTTCTATCGAAAAACAAGTAGACGGTCCAATCAAAGTATCAATTTGGCCTCTCTTCTTTGCTATTGGTATGGTAGCCTCCAAGTTCACGGAGAAGCCGGTCATTTCCAAGGACAATTGGCTCTTACAAAAATGTATTGATTGATTTAAACTTAAGTATTAAAGAGAAAGTGTTAATGAAAGTTTCACATTTACTCTTTGTCTTTGACTTTGTATCCTGAAAACCAAACCGGTTCGTGCCAATTTCCTAATGAATAGAAAAGATGGTAAATTGTGCGAATGACGATTAACTAGTTAAGTACTACTTTACACAATAATCAAATTTTGGAAGATAAGAAAAAAAAACACGAGGGTGCAGCAAATCAAGATAAAACCCCAAAACTAGCGGAAAGCTTCGATTACAGCGATCCTAGAGATATATTTTGATTTTAGGGTTTCAATCTTGGGAAGATGTGTTCGTTATCGATGCAATTCTCACTCTTGCGGTCACCATCTCGACCCTCTTCGTCTTTTTTAGCCAACCATGAACCTCCTAGACTCTCTACTACTTCCTCTGTGAGCTTCCCGTTGAAGACGAAGACTTGGGAGAGTAGCGGAACTGGGAATTTGATGGTTGTGAGAGTTAAAGCTTATGGCTCTTCTTCTGATTCGTCTGCAGAGTCCAGTGGCACTCGGGTAACTAAATTGCATTTTATGAAGATGAAATTGAATTGGTTAATCACTCGAATCGAATGTTACTAACCCTAACTCTCGATCATCTCAGCCCAAAAGCAGGAGGGATATATTACTGGAGTATGTTCAGAATGTGAAGCCGGAGTTCATGGAGATGTTCGTTAAACGTGCCCCTAAACATGTAACTTACTCTGCTTCATTTTCTCAGGAACACCATTTAGAGTTGATTAGAGCTTCTGATTGATTCTATCTTGTTTCTTTGGTAACTGGAAATATTAATTAGGTGGTTGAAGCAATGAGACAAACTGTGACGAATATGATAGGAACGTTGCCACCGCAGTTTTTTGCGGTTACTGTCACCTCTGTGAGTGCTTTATGTAAGCGATACGTTTCACAAGTTGTGTCCTGTGTTTGCTACTTGGGTTTTGTGTGTTGAATTTGCGCCATTATGGGTTTAGGTTGCTGAGAACCTTGCACAGCTGATGATGAGCGTATTGATGACTGGATATATGTTCAGAAACGCTCAATATCGTCTTGAATTGCAACAAAGTTTGGAGCAGGTTGCTCTTCCTGAACCACGTGATCAAAAGGTGAACATTTTCAGGTTTATCACTTCTGTTTTCTGGAGAATTCCACTTCGCCTGTAATTCTGTAAAATACTGATGAGAGCTTGTTCACTTGTTTGCTTCAATCTTGACTCTTCTGCTTCTTTTCTGTTTCTCTCTGATAAGCCTTGTGTTAAGCTAGTGTAAAAGCATTATAGTTACCCCATGTAACTTGTGGTGGATTGTAGCTGCGTTCACAGCTTAACAACTGTTGTTGAGTCGGTTAGCTAGAGAGTTAACATGTTCATATTAAGCTTAGGCAGAACGAGTTGGGTTTGGACAGTGGTCGAGAGTTAGTAGAGACTTCTCGTCTTCATGCTGTAGTTCTTTGGTGACTTGAACAAAGCTGCTTAATATGTGTGAGTTAAGTTTGATGGATCAAGTTGTATGTGACACTGGTTTTCTATTCTGATTAAGCCAGGGAGCTGATGAAGACTATGCACCTGGAACACAAAAGAACGTTTCAGGGGAAGTAATTAGGTGGAATAACATTTCTGGTCCTGAGAAAATTGATGCAAAAAAGTATATCGAGCTTCTAGAAGCTGAGATCGAAGAACTCAACCGTCAAGTGGGGAGAAAATCTGCGAATCAGCAGAACGAGATTTTGGAGTATCTAAAATCTCTCGAACCCCAAAATCTTAAGGCATGAGTATTAGTTTTTAATTTGTCTTCATCAAATTGTATCCAATGCTTTTCTCAGTTGGAATACTTTGAATTTTTAGGAGCTTACAAGCACTGCAGGTGAAGATGTTGCCGTGGCCATGAATACATTTGTCAAGCGGCTTCTTGCTGTGTCAGACCCAAACCAAATGAAGGTTTTCTAACAATAACTTCTTCAGCTGAAACTTGTTTGAGTTGTGTGTTATTATATAGTGTGATGTGAATTGACTGATATCAATGTTTTGGTGGATGGTTACACAGACGAATGTGACAGAGACAAGCGCAGCGGACCTTGCAAAATTGTTGTATTGGTTAATGGTGGTGGGATATAGCATTCGGAATATCGAGGTTCGGTTTGATATGGAACGTGTGCTTGGTACTCAAGCGAAGCTTGCAGAGTTGCCTCCTGGTGAAATTATTTGAACACTAGGGTGAATAAAATCGGGGGAATTTTTACCCAAAGAACTCAGATTTCGCTTGTCAAGTTATTTTTATTGTAAAATTGATCGAACTTACTTTGAAGAGAAGACAGTATTGGGTGTTGGAATTAGACCACAGGTTTTGCTTTGAGTGACTTCTTCAGATTGACAACTCGTAGACAAAGCTTTAATTCTGATCACCAGGCTTGCATAAGGAAATGTACGGTCTGATGTACGTAGGTTCGGGGAGTTGCACTTGCACGGACATAGAAGATATGGAAGAAAACTTATTTTTCTTAAGTTTAGTGTTGACGTATGGTTAGTTTAAAATATAAATTAAACAAAATCTTATTAGGATTTACTAAGTAATAAAAGAATAATCATTTGAAAAAATGAGAAAACGACAGTACATTTGTAATTACCTAAATCATAATGTAAAAAAAATAAAAATAGATGACCATTCTTTCGAAAATTTTCATTTTGTATTATGATTCTGAAAGTTGACATTCATTTAACTAATTAAAGAGTTGACAGACACAAATCGTGACAAAAAGAGTTGACCACTGAAATCCGTAGATATTTTACTTGGGATTAAGAAAACAAAACTCGATTTATTATAATGACATGCATAATTTCCTAAATATTTATTGTGATAAACAGTTTAAATAAATACAAATGAAAACTGACATATTTAAGAGTTTTTTTCCCATATAAAATGCAATTTCTTGAAGATTATGGATGTAAAGTATAGGAGCACGTGGACAGCTCCGGCTCAAAAAAATTGAAGGTTTGGGCAAAAATTGTTTTTTTGGCCTTTTATCACTATAAATTTTTTTTACTGTTTTTTAATAATTGTTTTGGTGTTTTATTATATAAAACAAATTATTTGCAAAATTTTGGGCTTTTTCATAGATTTTTTTTTATAAAATATCTGAACTTTTTATATCTAACTTTATGTTATATTTATTTTTTTTGAAATAAATATGAGCTTTTTTTTAAGTATTTTTGCGTTAAAAAGACAATTTCGGGCGGTCGCACCTCCACCCACCCTTTTGAGTCGCCGCTGCACGTGGAGACAACCGTCATATTTTCGTATGTTACTTATAAAGATTTTTATCGTGAATGCAGTGCATGTAGAACTGTTAATCATACGCTCTTATTGTTGCGAACAAAACTAAATGTCATAAAATCGTCTACATAATCATCATCATAATCTATAAGGTATAAGTAGTTAAATTCTTCAAATTTAGATAGTAGATCATAACATACGACAAAAAGGTAAAACATAAATTTGGATATATTCATTTCAGTACCAGACTCCAATTTTAATCTATTAAACAATCCATACAAACATACTAACCATCTACCAAGAACATGTATTCATCCTAGTGCGGAGCTTATAGAGTCTTAAGATTTATAATTCTTGGAACAATCTCAACCCAGCAGAATTTTCAGATGCGCGCTGTATTTTTGTGGACTATCAGTGACTTTCCAGCTTATGGGATGCTATCTGGATGGACAACTCATGGAAGGTTATCATGTCCGTACTGTCAAGATAACATGGATGCGTTCCAATTGAGGTATGGACGTAAGATGAGTTGGTTTGACTGTCATAGAAGATTTCTACATACTCGTCATCCTTACCGTCGTACGAGGACAATGTTTACCAAGAATAAGCAAGTGGTTGATGCACCACCTCCTGAGGTCGATGTACATAGTTTACTGGAACAGTTAAAAGATTTTGGAGCAGAGAGAACTCCTGATTGTGGTGGTAATGGACATGATGTTGTTTACGGTGCTGGTATCAATCACAATTGGCACAAAAAGAGTATTTTCTGGGATTTGCCATATTGGAAAGACCTTTTGTTAAGGCATAATCTAGATGTCATGCACATCGAGAAGAATGTCTTCGACAACCTCATGAACACTGTTCTAAATGTACAAGGAAAGACAAAGGATAATCTTTAGTCTAGATTAGATCTGCATGATATTTGTGATCGGGATCAGCTTCATGTACTTGAAAATGGAAGATGTCCAATCCCGACGTTTCGATTAGACACGCGCAAGAAGGAAACGTTTTTCAACTGGATTATCCACGATGTTAAATTTCCTGACGGCTACGCATCTAATTTACGTAATTGTGTTGATATGGATGAAGGGAAGTTTACTGGAATGAAGAGTCATGATTGTCATGTTGTGATGCAGCGCCTTCTCCCATTTGTCTTTGAGTATCTCTTGCCACCAAATGTTCACCAAGCAATTGCAGATAAATTTTTTATTTCATATTATTTTACTTAGAAATTTAATTAAATGAGGTATAATATTCATATATGTTCTTATTTCAATTGTAGGTGTTGGTGCATTTTTTCGGGATTTATGCTCGAGAACACTCATAGTTGACGGTATTCGCAACTTGGAAGAAAATATACCAATGATTATATGCAATCTTGAGAAGATTTTTCTCCCATCTTTCTTTGATGTTATGGAACATCTCCCAATCCACCTTCCGCGAGAAGCTAAACTTGGTGGTCCTGTTCAATACCGATGGATGTATCCTTTTGAGTGGTATATGTTTCATTTGAATAAGAAGGTGAAAAATTTAAGCAAAGTTGAAGGCTCTATTGTGGCACAGAACATAAATGAAGAAGCTTCAAAGTTCGCCGATTTCTACTTTCCCGCACAAGTTCGTACGAAGAGACGTCGTCCATCTCGTCATGATGACGGAGGCGAAAGAGCTACTTATTCGGTATATGTACCGAATTTGTTTACACAAGTAGGACGACTTAGTGGAACAAGAAAGAATCGCCAACTATCGCAGTAGGAGTATACGCAATTACATATGTATATCCTCACTAATTGTGAGGATATTATGGAATATGAGAGGTATGTAATCAAATTATTTTGAATTGTATACTACGGTGTCCTTAGAGAGATTTTAGAAGTACGCTATCCGGGGATGTTGAACATGAGATGCGTCGTATTCCTTTGCGATTGGTACGATCCTTATATTGGTCGTGGTGTCAAAGTTGACCAATTTGGGGTTACATCGGTTCACAGAGGTCTAAGGTTGCTGAAATATGATCCATTCATCCTTGCGTCACAAGCAGACCAAGTAAGATTATATTATCGTTAATTTGATTTAATAATTTATTTAATAAATTTAATTTACACAAATATTTAACATTAATATAATAGGTTTGCTACATCCGCTACCCTCGCATATCTAACAGGGCCGATCCCGAGTTACAGTTACACAAATAAACCCAAGGGGTAGAGTATACGGAGTTGCAGATCACGATCCTTTGCAACCAAGCGGAAATAGCTACATGCCGCCGGTTGAGCACTCATTTGATATCGATCTCGTGGTTGACTTCTCCGTATTCACAGATGAGAGAGTGGACTCACAGTCCGAGGAAGCACATGGAGAATTTGGCGAATATAATTCAGATTCTGTTTCGTCCGAGTACTCTTCTGATTCAGAGTAGACGTTTGATATAATTTTTTTCTGAACCTTAAAACAATTTCATAATTAAACGTTTTTATTTTTATTTTAATTTTTTAGAACCTTAAATCATTTTCATAATTTTGTAATTTGAAGTTATTATTATTATTTTATTTTCTTTTTAATATTCATAATGTACTTAATCGTATAAAATTTAAATAAATAAGTATTACTTTTTTTTTGATACACGATCTATTAAAGATTAGTTTTTAATCACTAACAAACTAATTTCTTTACCAAAAGACTTTCAATTATGTGTTTGATGAAATTCAAATTTGTTTTTAACCAAAGTACTTATGATGTGTTATTATAACTTATGGATTAGTATTAGCCTTTTGTATTTCATATTATGTATTTTATAAAATGTGCTTACAAATATGTTATGTTTATTCTCATATATCATGTTCAATGTATTATAGAGTGTATATACATATTTTCAAAGATTAGTCATGTAATTTAGATTTCAATACCCCAAATCCGTCGTTAATCCGTTGGAAATAACCGACGGATTATCGACGGATTTCATAAATTGCATGTATTCTTATTGGCTGGTCAACGTTTTAAGAGAAATCCCTAATCCGTCGGTAATTTCCAACGGATTACCGACGGATTACCGACGGTTTAGAGATTTCTCTTAAAACGTTGACCAGCCAATAAGAACACATGCAATTTACCCTAATACGTCGGTAATCCGTCGGAAATTTCCAATGGATTACCGACGGATATGAAAATTTACCCGCGAATAGATTTTGGAAAAACGCGGCAATTAATATTTTAGTGAAAACCGACGGAACTGCCGTCGGTATTCCGTCGGTAAAGTCGTAATTATAACCCGAAAACCTCTTCTTCTTCTCCATTTCATTGCGTTTCTTCCTCTCTCTATCTCCGGCGACTTCTTCCTAATTCCAGCAAATCTTCCCCTCCGGCGACCGATTCCCCCTCTGGCGACCGATTTACCTCCGGCGACCTCTCCCCCTTCCTTCCTTCTCCCAAATCCGGCGACTCATAATGGCGTAAGTTTTATTTTTTTTGATTTTGGTTTCATAAATATTTTGTTAGATTTTTATGATAGGAATTTGTTAGAATTGGTTAGATTTGGTTGTTAGAATAAGTATGGAATCTATATTAGTTAGAAATTGTTAGAACTTTTTGTAATAGAAATTGTTAGAATTAGTTAGAAATTGTTAGAAATTCTTAGAATTAGTTAGAAATTGAGGGGTTTTTTGTGTGTTAGATTAGGGTTTGTGTTAGAATAAATTTAGTAGAATTTGTGTTACTAGTTTTATTAAATGTTAAAATTTTATTTAGATATATTTATTTTTATTGACATTTTCATATTTTTAATTTTATGTATATTATAATCATATTTTCACATTATTTGAATATTAGGAAATATTAGATGTTTACAATTTATGATACATTATATAATATTTTCAAATTTTATCATATTTTAAAATTGTTTGAAAAATATCTCATATTTTTAAAATTTAATTCAAATAATTTTTATAATTTTTATAATTTTTTTTTATTTTTTGATATAATTTTTGTTTTATACATTTTTTAAATATAATTTTTAATGCATTTAAGAAATATAATTCACATTATCATATTTTGTTTAATTTTTTATTTTAATATTATATCTAATATTTTTTGTTTTGTAGGAACTACGGTAATTACCGTGAACACTCGTCCGCCCGTTCTAACGGAGACGCGAGTGGTTCTCGATCCCGTCATTCCCCTGTCCCGGATTCACAAGCTTCACAGGTTTCCATGGAGATGAGCATTGAAGATTTCGTCTCTCAACCGGGACGAGAACGACTCCCGGTCTTACATCCACTTCAGCCGCCAAACACGACATGGTTTGTATTTTTTTAAAACTTTTTACAATTGTTTTAATTTTTAAATTAATTAACTTTAATAATATTCTTATTCTTTTAATTGTAGGTTTGGGGATTCTCATAACGGCATCACCAAATCGATTTTGCGGATGATGCATGGAATCCTCAAAACTCCATATCCAAAGTTTTCTTCGATGCCTTCGGACGAGCAGGAAATGTGGTTCAAGCAGTTTGCGGTAAGCATTTAACATTAATTTACTTTTAATACTTGTTTTTTTACTAATGCGATATTTTGGTATTTTGTAGCAAGATTTCACGTGGCATCCCGACTTCACCAACGAGGTTCGAAAAGAGTTCAAGACGGCGGCCGCTTTACAGTATTCTAGAACTTTGAACGAGTGGAAGCGAAGGTGGAAGAAAGGGAAGATGCCGAAAGGGGTGAACGATGAAGTCATCCAGGGGTTGGTTCGCTATTGGGGCGAACCAGAGACGGCTTCTGTTGCCTCACAGAACTCTAAGAACCGGTTAAGCGACCGCGGCGGGTTGGGCATCGCTACTCAGAACGCGGGTCCAATGAGCTTCTCTACGCGCCAACGCCAACTAGTAAGTTTTAAAGTTTTTAACTTTCATTTAATTTTTAAATACAACATTAGTAAACAATTTTTCGTTTTGTTCTTTCAGGCTGCTAGAGATGGTGTCGTACCCGACCATCTTACTTTGATGGAGGATACGCATACCAACAAAAAGACCAAGCAAATACAAGATGGTCGAGCAAAGTTGGTCATCGAATCATCGAGGAAGCGGACGGAGGAGGAGCGTCTTTCCCAACCGGTTGTACAATCTCTTGATGGATCGGAGTCTACCGTTGAACTTGGGCGAGATAAGGTCAACGAGATCGTTTACGAGGTAATATTTTTTAAAAACATTATTTTCATATGTTTTATCGTTGGTTGTTGAATTAATTTTTTTTTTTCACTTGTAGGAAACTCACAAAACTAAAGGACGGATTTTTGGGTTAGGAAATCTATCCCAAAGATCTTCCTCATCTCGTACCTCGGGTTTCTCGTATGCGTCCACACCCGAGTTCCAAAGAGCTATGCAAGAGAAGGATGAGCGGATTGCGGCTTTGGAGAAAGAAATGGTAGAACAAAAAGCCGAGAACAAGAGGAGGGATGAGGAGTACAAGAAGAGGAACGAGGAGCTAGCTGCGTTCATGCGAGAGATGCGGTCGAAGAATCCGTAGTTGGCGTCGTCCGCTGTTTTCTAATTATTGTTTTTTATTTTCGAACAATTTCTTGTTTTTAGTTTTTTTAAAACTAAAACTATTAATTTCTGAATTATAATTTTTATGCATTTTAAATTTTTTTCCAATATGTTTTAAAATCAATTTAAATTATTTCAATAAATTTAAATATAAAAATATAAATCGTTTTTAATTGAAAAAATAAAAATCCGTCAGTAATCTGTCGGTTAATCCGTCGGTTATGACGGAGATTTTAAGTTAAAATCCGTCGGTAACGCCGTCGGTTTTGCCAATCCGTTAGTAATTCCGTCGGTTATGACGGAGATTTTACGTTTTTCAAATCGTTAGATCCGTCGGTAATTACGTCGGAAACGACGGAGTTTTTCGAATATCCGTCGGTAAGTCCGTCGGTTATTACGGAAGTTTTTGTTTCCGCAATTCCATCGGTTATCCATCGGAAAATATTGTCCGTCGGTAAAACCGTCGGTTATCACGCTCTCGGTTGTCCGTCGGTAATCCGTCAATAGTTACCGACGATTAACCGACGGATTATTTTTACCGACGCTCTAGAACCAACGGACATATCCGTCATTTGTCCGTCGGTTATAGTGTCTTTCCGACGGAAAACAGACGGTTATGCCCGTCGGTTATAGCGTGTTTTCTTGTAGTGAATCGTCTACACAAGAAGGAATAATCCGAGTAACGTACCATACACTCTTCGTATAATATGAAAGCTTCTTTTTGATAAGTGCAGTTTCTAGAGATTTCTAGGGTTGCAGTTTGGACAGAGTCGGAACAAGATGTTCTCGTGATGTCTCCTCTACAGAGGAACATGCCACGGACTGTGTTGGGGCTAAGACCGGTTGTGGCGTTGGAATAGGTTCCTAAAGAGGAACGTCGCGGAGAGAGGAGAGAAGTGTTTCGCGGTTTGTCCGGTAAGAGCTGGTTCGCGTGAAGTCGGAAAATTGGTTGCAGAAGGTGCACATGTGGTCAGGTTGGGAAATGGTTTGGCTTGTAGAGAAGAGAAGAGATAAAAGAGAGAGAAAGCAGAAGAGAGAAGAGAGACTTTTGATCATTGTTGCCATTATTTGTTGTTTCTTGTTTATGAATTATTTGAGAGAAAACAAGAAGAAAATTTATAGCAGAGAGATCGATTGAAAAATGCATTATAATCTTTGACTAGACAAATGCTTTATTTTTTTTGAATCGAATGTAAAATTAAGTCAAAATAAATTCATTTTTACAACAAGTGCATCTGTAATTGAATAGATTTAAAAGAGTTTAGACTTGAATTTAATCTAAAGTAGTTATCCGTGAAGCAAACCATTGCTCCATGCCTCGATCATATCTTCTGTCTCCCATAGCTCTTATCGAAGACAAATGGTTGTTTTGGAAGACCAAGTCTTACCTTATTCCGTAGTTCCTACACTAAAAAGTGTTAAAACATAAGCTGTCATGACTGCGACCAAAATTCTCCCAAATATTTCGTTTCCTGCAAGACAAGAAGAGACAAACTGATTAGTAATTTACTCTATATAGTCCCTTCTTGATAACTAGATTTGTAAAACAAAATGGGTACATACATATAAAGATGATGTATAATATATATGCTTACCTTTTATAACGTTAATAGAAAATGACCCGCCAAAACTCGGTCGCATGAAAAGCGGCGGAGACGGCAGTAGCGATGGGGTTGACGGCAGTAGCGATGGAGGAGAAAGTGGCGGAGAAGGTGGTGGAGATGGTGGAGGTGGTGATGACAAAGCGGTAGCTTCGTATCTCAAGAGGCATTTAGGAGTAAAGATCTGAGCCCAACGAGACTGGTTGCAACAATCCAACATTTCTTGGACCGCAAGTTTCAGACACGCTGTGCAGTTTCTTGGATCAAGATCAGGACTACACTGAGCAAGTGAATCTAAATCAAAAGAACCCTCAAATTGTTTCACACGTTCTTGATCCTCCACGAAATACGGTGTTGATGACAGCGTTGGGGAAGAAGTCGCATTGATGATAAGCTCATCCATTTTATCGGACAGTGTTTGTGGGAACCGATCCAAGTTAGGAGCATAACTCAAAGAGTACCTAATGATGTAAGGTCTCTCGTCTACGAGGGAGAAGAAGGAGGAATCCGAGTAACGTACCATACACTCTTCATAGAATATGAAAGCTTCTTTTTGATAAGTGCAGTTTTTTGAGATTTCTAGGGTTGCGGTTTGAACACAGTCTGAACAAGATGTTCCCGAAATGTCTCCCCTACAGAGGAACATACCACGGACTATGTCGGGACTAAGACCGGCCGTGGCATTGGAATAGGATCCAAGAGAGGAACGGAGGCGGAGAGAGGAGAGTACGGTTTCGCGGTTTGTCTGGTATGTACTGGTTTGTGTGAAGTTGTCGGAGAATTGGTTGCAGAAGGTACTCATGTGGATGTGGTCAGATTGCGATATGGTTTGGTTTGTAGAGAAGAGAAGAGAGAAAAAAGAGAGAAAGCAAAAGAGAGAAGAGAGACTTTGGATCATTGTTGCCATTGTTTGTTCTTTCTTGTTTATGAATTATGAGAGAATGAAGAAAATTTATAGTAGGCAGATGATATTTCTAAAGATGCATTATATACTCTTCAACTAGGAAAATTCTTTTATTACTGTTAGGTGATTGTTGAGGCCATGTTGTTGTATAAAATGTTAACTTTATTATAATGTAATATTTAAACTGGATGAAAGACTTGTTTAAGGAATAATAGAAAATTATTGAAGCTGACACGTTTGTTATATTATTGTCTGAAGCAAAACATAAAATTTGTTTATGAAGACTTTTTTTTTTATTGGTTTAAGAAGACTCTGATCAGTCTTACAATTTGGAAGGCATGTTTTGATGCAGAGAAAATTATTAGGATATTAGTTACAGTTGGAGATAACATAGAAAACATGATATGTTTAGATCGATCTTGGTCTGATCAATCGTTGTCTCAACGTGAAATCAAGTCCGAAACTAGATTTACAATTTTTTTATTTAAATTTATGAGGAATTCGGATAAATATTTTCCATTTTGCCTTAATCCGTATGTGGAAACTTTCTCTGACTCAAAACGGAGACATATATGATACATAGTCTGAAATAAATAAAAATTAAATTAACCACATGCCATGGCATATATACTTTATTTATTTTGATACGATCGATATATTATTATTATATATATTTTTTTTTTTAACAACTAAGAAGTTTTGGTGTCTAATATATATATATATATATATATATATATATATATATATATATATATATATATACAAATGTTTATATTATTTTTTTGCCGTTTGGGGTTATAGATCTACGTAGACGAGAACACAACACATCGCACGTGACCCATATTAAGAGAACGCAAATGTAAATCAGTAGTCACAATCCTTAAATCATCACTACGTTTGATCATATAACCATTAGTGGTAACACCAAAGCTGTCATGATCGCAATAAACGTTCTCCCAAATATTTCATTTCCTGTAAAACCAAAAAAAGGAGAGCCAAAACATATGTTTTAGTTGTTTATTCTTGATAATTGGATTGTAGGCAGATAGGTGGTTACGGTGGACCAAAAATCTTCACGTCAACCCGGTTTAATTCGGTCAAGGATGGACCATACCGATTTTGATACTTTGAAAAAACAAGGACATTTCTGGTCCGGTCCATATAGAACTGATTTCATCATTTCTTTTTGGTAATTTGGCAGATAACTACAGACTTATCAGCATGACCTCAAGAAAGGACGAATTCAAACCGGACCTGACCGGGTTAGTCCATCACAAACTCTCAAATCGTAGTACAAAAATCCAATGGTGGTTAAATTGTAAATTAAATGATATATACTGTAACTCACCTTTTGTAACGCCAAGACTCGTTACGTTCGGTTGCAAAGCGGAGATTTCATACGTGATGAGACATTTAGTAAAGAAGATCCGAGCAAACTGAGCATGGCTGCAACACTCCGAGAGTCTTTGGACCGCAAGTCTCAAGCAGACGGTGCAGTTTCTTGGATCAAGATCAGGACTACACTGGACCATTGCATGTAAATCATACGAACCCTCCAATTGAGTCACATGTTCTTGATCCTCCACAAAATATGGAATTGGTAACGACGAAGACAAGGATGCTCTGAGGATAAGTCCCTCTATTTTTTCAGGAAGTGTTCGATTGAAAAATTGCGGAGAATCCAAAGAACTGTCCGGAGAGAATCTAGCGGTATTAGGTACATCCTCTACGAGCGTGAAGAAGGAAGAGTTCGAGTACCGAACTATACACTCGTTAGAGATTACCAAAGCTGTTTTACGATAAAAGCAGGATTCATAGATTTTTAACGTTGTGGCATTGACACAGTCTGAACAAGATGTTCTGTTTAGGTCTCCTCTGCAAAGGAACATGCCATAGATTGTGTTTGGGCTAAGACCGGCCGTGGCGTTGGAATAGCTTCCGATGGAGGAACGGTTGCGAAGAGTGGAGAGGACGGTGTCGCGATTTGAAAGATAAGGGCTAGTTCGAGTGACGTTGTCGAATTGGGTGCAATCAATAAGCATTTGAGTTGGTTGGGACATGGCTCGGAGAGAGAATAAGAAGAAGCAAAACGAAGCAGCAGCAAAGTGTGTATTGATTCTCGTCATTTTGTGTGTGTTCTTTCTTGATTATTCTGACAATGAGAAAGAACAAAACAGAGCACATAGATTTATATAGAGAAAAGAATTGTCTCTCTTTGTTTAAAAATAATATCAAAATGTCCACATATAACGTTGTTGACCAATTCAGAGGTTGAATCCATAAATAAATAATTATTATTTTAGTTGAATTCCGTTTTCTTGTATATATAAACGTTGATTATCTTTGCAAGTCTTTTAAACAAGATGAAGCCTAAGGTAAAAGATAAAGTTGATTTTTTGGTTTTATGAAAGCTAAGGTGTACACAAGACTTGTTCTTAATAAATTGTGGGTAAGGAAGAAATTCTGAGTTTTTAGGTCCATAATCTTTTTGGACCTTATATAATAGACCAAGGAAATTCAGCCGTAAGAAAGTGATCATTTTAATTAATTATTGGGTATTTATTAATGAGAGAAACAGTTTTTAAATTTGTTTGCACAATTTGATTTGTTAGATTTAACGTTTTGGATGTAAATTTACGATATTAATATTTGGCTTCTTTTTTTACGATATTAATATTTAGATTAGTTTTACCATCTTTTGCTAATTTTTAGATGGTAACACATATCATAGGTACAGGAATACGAAGGAGCATATACCAATCCGTAATCATTAGATTTGATCATAGTCCTAGAAGTGCTAACATAGAAGCTGGCATGACTGCAATAAAATACTATGGAACGTACGTGAATGAGTGGGAGACAATCCCACTAATATAGGAGAACACATGATGCCATATCTCCATTCAATCTTTGACCAAGTCAATGTCGGTTTACCCTGGTTATGATCTTATCATCACCCAAACGGATCAGAGAACACAAATATAAATCAGTAGTTACAATCCTTATTACATCATTCACTTTGATCATAAACCCATTAGTAAAGCTATTATAATTGCAATAAACGTTCTCACAAATTTATCATCTCCTGTAAAACCAAAAAAAAAAGGCCAAAAAAGACCATCAATTCAAAGCCATATCACATAACCACATGGCGGGGCAAGGAGAAAACGGACCGGACCGGACCAGACCGGGTTAGTCCATCGTAAGATCTCAAATCGAAATACATACATAAGTGATAATATTAAATATTGAATGATATATACTGTGACTCACCTGTTGTAACGCCAAGACTCGTTAGGTTTGGTTGCAAAGCGGAGATGTTATACCTGAGGAGACATTTAGGAAAGAAGATCCGAGCCCAACGAGATTGGCTGCAACACTCGGAGAATTTTTGGACTACAAGTCCCAAGCACACGGTGCAATTTCTTGGATCAAGATCAGGACTACACTGGGCCATTGCCTCTAAATCATACGAACCCTCCAATTGAGTTACATGTTCTTGATCTTCCACAAAATATGGAATCGGTGACGAAGAAGACGAGGATACTCTGAAGACAAGCTCGTCTATTTTTCCAGGAAGTGTTTGATTGAAAAATTGCGGAGAACTCAAAGAATCAATCGGAGAGTAACTAGAGGTGGCAGGTGAATCCTCTACGAGTGAGAAGAACGAAACATCCGAGTACCGAACCATACACTCGTCAGAGAACATGAAAGATCTGTCACGAGAATCGCAGGTTTTAGCGATTCCTAACGTTGCGGAATGGACACAGTTTGAACAAGATGTTCTGCTTATGTCTCCTATGCATAGGAACATGCCATAGACTGTGTTTGGGCTAAGACCGGCCGTGGCGTTGGAATAATAGCTTCCGAGGGAGGAACGGTTGCGAAGAGTGGAGAGGACGGTGTTGCGGTTTGATTGATAAGTGTCGGGTTCTTTGTTACAATCGGTTAGATTTTGGGAAGGTTGGGACATGGCTCCGAGAGAGAATAAGAAGAAGCAAAACAGAGCAACAATAAAGTGTGTAATGATTCTTGTCATTTTTTGTTGACTTATGAGAAAGAACAAAACAGAGCACATAGATTTATATTAATGAACGAATACCTTTTTTATTTTAATTCATTCAAATCCGTAATGTCCACACATAACGTGGTAGACGAATTCAGAGGTCGAATTTTATATAATAATTATTATATTTTAGTTGAATTTTATATTCTTGTTTATAAACATTGATATCTTTTCTGTTTAAAAAAAAAAAAAAACATTGAATATCTTTGCAAGTTCATTATATAAGATGAAGCCAAAGGCAAAAGATAAAGTTGTACAATTGGTTTGTAAAAGATCTGAAGACTTTTCCGACAGTTTTTAGTTTTAAGGAAATGAAGATATTCTGAGTTTTATTGGATTAAGATTTTGAAGCTGTTTAATGTATTTGTATTTGAAAGTGTTTTAGTGGATATTGGTGTATTCAGTACAATGTACGTGAGTTTCTTTTGTATGATTTTATTGGTTTCTAAAATTATTTGATACCGCGACCTCTAACCAATGGAAACATTAATATGACAGTTATAAAGATCACACAGACACCACATACGATAAAAATTTAAATTCATTGGTTATCAAGTCAAACCGTTTCTAATTAACCGATCGCTGTCAAATTTTAATTTACATTAATGCCACCGTCACCTTTTATTTCGCTAGATTCACCACCGTCTTCGCCACATCACTGATTCTCAAACTGTTTACGAAAAAAATTTCTTCTACAATTAAAAATAGCGACGAAAAAAGAAGGGGGATTGGGTATTCGGTCCCTAAAGGAAGTTAACACGACCAGCATTATGAAGTTAATTTGGCGACTCGTCTCAGCGAAAGACTCACTGTGGGTCAAATGGATTAACATGAATCTCCTCCGCCACAAAACCCTATGGTCGTTGAAGGAGACATCTACCTTAGGGTCTTGGCTATGGAAAAAAATCCTAAAATATAGAGACAAAGCACGATTGCTTCACAAGATGGAGGTAAGATCTGGGAATTCTACATCGTTTTGGTTTGATGATTGGTGCTCTATTGGTCATCTTGCTGAAAAAGTTGGCCCTCGCGGTACCATAGACATGGGCATTGCTCTACATGCTACAGTATCAGAAGCGATGGATTCTCATCGGAGGCGACGGCATCGAATGGACCTGTTAAATCAGATTGAGATTCAGCTCGAGCTGGCTAAGCTCAATCGAAGTTCTGAACCTGATCGCTCTTTATGGAAAGGTGCCAAAGACAATTACAAGTCTACTTTCTCGTCGTCCTTAACTTGGAATCATATCAGACCAACAAATCCGATTAATCAATGGTATCGAGCAGTATGGTTTCCGCTATCTACTCCTCGGTACTCTTTTCTCACTTGGCTAGCTTTCCACAACCGACTTGCTACTGGAGATCGCCTAAGTAAATGGAACAACGCAGCTAGGGTGGGATGTGTGTTCTGTAGCGAAGGTTTGGAGACGAGGGATCATCTTTTCTTCACTTGTCCCTACTCCTCTCAGATATGGGCAACTCTTTCCAGGGGCTTACTTTCAAATGACTACACTTCGACTTGGACCTCGATCGCCCCCCTTCTCCTCGATCACAACAAGTCGGGTCTTCATCTTTTTACAATGCGATATGCCTTTCAAGCTTCGATCTATAGCATTTGGAGAGAACGTAATGGGAGACGACACGGAGAACAAGCTCTTCCAGCTTCAAACCTCTCTAAGATCATTGATAAAAACATCCGCAATAAATTCTGCACACTTCAACGCCTATACCACTCAAAATTCAAAGGAGGTTTGCGATTCTGGTTTCAAACACGTTCCAATAGCTTATGAACTACTCTAATGGAGTTACTCTTGTTTTGTATTTGTAAACTTTTTTCTTATATGTTGCATTTATTGTAAAACAGTTTTTGTTGAATCTAATTTTACATTCATACAAAAAAAAAAAAATAGCGACGAAGAACACGAAGCAAACCATCTATGTATTCTTAACCAAGCTCGGATCTTGCAATGGCTTGAAATGCTTTTCACCATTGAAATTTTCAAATGCTTCGAACTCTCCGTAAGGTGAAAGAAAGAGAAATATTGGGAATATTTATTTATTTTATTTTTTATAAGAGTACATCAAAATCAGAGGTAGAAGACTCGTATTTGTTTTATTCATGTTTGAGATAAAAGAATACATCAAAATCTATTATACGTAAAATGAAACAAAATCAAGTCTAAGTTGAATAACAATTGTTTCTAATGTATTTTATAATACATCAAACAAATACCTAATCCAATAACAGAGTATTTTAACGTACTTTTATCAAAGACATAATTGAATAATAGTGAATTTTATCTTGATTTTGAAACAAATCCAACTCTATTAAAATACAATATTCAATAACACCACCAAAAGACAAAATAAATTCCAGCAGGTGATAAAATGATCAATTAATTAAATATTACCAATTTTATTTTTAGGAGGACTCATTAGCAAGAGAAATAAGTGTTAAATTTTTAGATTAGTAGATAAAAAAAAAACCTTTACAGGAAAATAAATGGACATGCATCAAACGCCATATTCTTCTGATCATCCATACAAATATCAGAATCAACCCTATGTTTGGAACCATATTAACATTTTTTGTGGTTATAAATCTTAAAAAACATAACACACATTAGGGCCGTAACACACATCACACATATTAAAGGAAAACAAAATATTACGAATCATTATTTGTAATCCATAAATCACCAAATTTGATCACAAATCCACAAGTGCAAACACCAAAGTTGTCATTGTAGAAGCAATTCACCCAAATATATCGTTTCCTGCCACCAACCAGAAAAAAAAATGGAAAAAAACAAATTAGAGCCAACCCTACCAACAGGATGTTAATTATATATAAAACATTTGATTAAAAGTTCTAAACTATACATACAATCATATAATGTTTTTTAGAAAACGACGGATTAAGTGTTCGGCGGCGGTTGCGTAGGAGGCGATTGAGGCGGCAGAGGTAGAGAAGGCGGAGACGACGGAGATAAAGGAGGCATAGAAGACGGAGACGGCGGTGGTGATGGCAAAACAAAGGTTCTATACCTCAAAATACATTTAGGAGTAAAGGTCAGAGCCGAACTTGGTGAACCGCAACAAGTTGAAACTCTTAAGAACGCAAATCTGAGGCAAACGGTACAGGTTGATAGATCAAGATCAGGACTACACTGAACCATTGACACTAAATCATATGAACCCTCTAACTGAGTCACACGTTCTTGATCTTCCACGAAATATGGAATCAAAGTTGACGAAGAGACGTTAAGGATCAGTTGGTTGAATTTATCAGATAGTGTTTGAGTAAACCGGTTTGAGTTTGGAGCAGAACGAATAGAGTAACGAACGATACTTGGTCTGATTTCCAATTCAGAGAAGAAGGAAACATTGGAGTAACGAACCATACAGTCTTCGTAATATATGAGTGCTCTTTTGTTAAGAGTACAATTTGTAGCGATCTCGATTGTTGCGGTTTGGACACAGTCTGAGCAAGATGTTGTGTTGATGTCTCCTCTACAAAGGAACATGCCATAGACTGTGTCGGGGCTAAGACCGGTTGTGGCGTTTGAATAGGTTCCGAGAAAGGAAGATTCGCGGAGAGAGGAGAGTAAGGTTGCACGGTTTGATTCGTAAGAGCTGGTTTGTGTGAAGTTGTCGGAAGGATTGCAGACAGTGTGCATGTGTTGAGGTTGTGACATGGTTTGGTGAGATAACATAGAGAAAAAGACAAAGAAGATGCAAAACAGAGGAGTATAAAGTGTAGTTATGATTCTTGCCATTTTGTTCTTTGTTGTTTAACAAAACGAAGTAGATAGAGAATTTATAGTAGAAAGAAATAGCTCTTTTTGTTGATTTCTTCAAAATAATATCTAAATAATGGCGGTATACTAATTCAGAAGAAGAATATGTAAAAGTAGTATTGTTTTTCATCCATGATAACTATATGGTTAATAAGACAAAATCATAAAGTCAACGCAAAACAGAGTTTAATTAGTATCTTACGCAAAACAGAGACTTAGTCCTACAATTTGTGTCAAAAACCTTACGATGCATGAAAGGTTTTTCTCTGTATATCGTTAATACGGCTATAAGGCCTTAATATATATTTACAAGATGACCTAGTCGCTAAAGACTTGCATAACAAGAAAATAAGATATATGTTCGACTAAATTTTAACTGGTTCGGATTGATATCAATTCTACTGATTTATACATGAGTGACTTTTGAACAACGCTTAGAACAACTATGAATCGAAATCTTCTAACAATTGTCGAAGGAGGATCTTATCTTATTGGTGTCGTCGATACCTTTCGGTAGAATCGATGGGTGGTAATGATGATCTCGTCTCGTCCCCTTGCTCTCCCTTCAAAACTGTCGTAATATATATAGCTTTTGTGGTTTTGTATAGGTTCATGTAATTTATGTTAGATTAGGACTGACGTGACAATACTGATGCATGCGATGCGGTAATACTCGGTTAATAATTTTATTTTACCCAACAATATAAGTTAATTACAAATAGAAAAAAATACGTAAAAGATATAACCAAGATACGATGATATTGTAATACCTTCTCTCAAGTTGAAGTGTCAAGATAACAAACGCCCAGCTTGTAAAGAAAGTGTTCAAATTCCTTACGTCCAAGAGCCTTTGTAAAAATGTCAGCTAGCTGGTCATCGGTTCGTACATGGGCACTAGCGATTGTTCCGTTTATAGCTTCATCATGAATGAAATAATAGTCGTTTTCAATATATGTGATATCGTAATAATTTGGAAGACAAAGTTTGATGCACACAGAGAAGAAATTACTGAAAATACACGGTGGCAGAATGCGAATGGGAGAAGAATGAAACTATCAACAGGAGTGGTGGGCTTGAAGTGCTGGAGTTGTTCCTTGAGCAATAAAAAAATAAAGTAAATTGGACAGGAGCTTGGGTGGAGTCGAATCTGAAAGTGTGGAGAACCTAATAATCAATCTTGTTCGCGAATCACCTAATTGATTTAGCACCTAATCTATTCATGAGTGATAAGCAAGACATGGATAATCACATATGCTAAACATAAAGGAACAACACAGAGTTTATTAACGGTGTTCGGTTTTTCCTACATTTTCGCGACTTTGTCCAGAACCAAATCCATTAAAACAAGAATGTTATTACAATTGCTCGCGGCATACAACACCCTACAATGCTACCATTATTTTCTTCTAGATTTGCAACAGTTAAGAGATCTACTAAGCTAATCTCTATCCAGATTATACTTAATCGGTGTTACGCAACCTAACTCCCTGTTGGCTTGTCCCCAATCACTCTCTCGTCTAACTGGTCGTTACACAACCCCAACAACATGTTATCTGGTTCCAGACAATTTCTTAACCTAAGATCAGCCTTTACTCAACTCTGAGACACACTTCAGATTGACCCCGACCTTATATTTTAGTTCCACAATAATGATCTCACCCACACGTGAATCTTGTAGAATGAACACTCTCTTCTCAGCTCCCTGTTTTTCCAGCTTCGAAGTTTTTCATCTTTCTCTATAGGCTCTGAGTGTTAACAGCCAAACCTCAACCCTCATTCCTATATTTACCACATGGAAACCCTACTCCTTACGATCTCCGCAAATCTCCACAAAAGGATAAGTCTTGCTCCTCAAGCTTATCCTTTCCTTAAATTTTTGTAGAGAATATTTTGTGAATCTCTACAACAACTAACGACCTTAAACCACATTGCCAAGTCAGCTACCACTTCATTGGCACATCACACCATCGTATCTAGCTTCGCCACGTCAGCTTACGCGTCCACGTTAGTATTCAAACTCCTCATGTGTTCTGCAGATTCCTGATCTAAACAGCGTCCTGTTACAAACAGCAGCCTGTTCCAGAATCTGCATCTTCAATACAGAGTGTATTTGATTTTCTCTATAAGTGTGTTCAACTTTGAAAGCCCTCTGACAACTCTGCTTCTGCATCCTATCAAGGCTTTTGGTTCCTGATACATAGTCTGGTACATCGTTTGATGCATCCAGCTATACATCCTCAACTGCATCTGATGCATCAAGCTTCTGGCATTATTCTGGTGTATATTCTGATTAATTTCATCCAGCATCAATAATGATACTTTTCTCAACTCAGCCAGCACTACACTAATAAAATCTAGATGGTGTGGGAGTAGCATTGTAGCAAGTGCAACATATTTATCCAATATAGAATATGAAGGCAATCTTAAAACAAGATAGATTCAACCTTAATTGAGCTTTAGAAAAATAGAAAACTAAGATATAAAATTGGATGAAAATAAAAAATTGAGAAAATAAATTAAAAACGATTAAATTTTAACCGTTCGGATTAATAACAATTCTATTATAAAAACGATTTCGTTTTGGATGCATTAATCTATCTTATACGTTTTTTCACATTGAAAAAAATAAATTTAAAAAAATTTCGGCAATAAATTAAATAAGTATAATCATTTGATAACCTTTGTTTATTTTTAAATAAATCACATGTATTTTATCCTTCTAATTTTGTTGCCAGTGTCTCTTGTTTTGGGAGAAGTAAGAGGGGGCCTCTATAGTTTACATAACATTTATGCAATCACGATTTACAATATTGTTTAATAATCTTTTTTTTTTTTTTTGCGCACAATGCGAATTATTACCAAGTTGAGTTCTATCTAGACAGGAAAATAACATATCACACGTCACACACATTCGTGGAATACACATATAAACAAATCTTTATAATCGTTGGGTTGGATCATAGACCAACAAGTGCTAACACCGAAGTTGTCACGGCTGTAATGAAGATTCTCCCAAATATTTTGTTTCCTGAAATACAAAGAAAAGCCAAACATATTAAATTTTAGTTCCTCATTCTATTATCTTCCTGATAGTTGGATTTTATTGTGAGAAAATCAATATAAACAGTATCATTTATGAAAGAAGAAATCTTCTTCTTATCAACAACCTACATAGCTAAACTCTAATAAAAACAGGTAACCAAATGATATTTATGTTAATTTGTGGGTCATTAGTATGTGGTAATTTCGATTAATATTGTTAAAGTGACTATCGCAATCTTGCTTCACCCAAGTGTTTATTTTATGATATTTTCAATTACGAAAGGAAAAAAAATTAAAAAATGATATATTACAGTTTCTTTTTGCATTTCGTTTATATATTATAACATTACTTTTATATCAAAAACCGTCACATTTTTAATCTTTTCATATATATATATATATATATATATGTTTGGAAATTATAAATGAAAATATATTTTTATAAGACCGAGTTTCTTCTCCTTTTTGACAAATAAATTTTGATTAATACACTAAAAGTTACGGTTTCATCTAAAAAACTAACATATTAATTTAAGGATTAATTTGATTGTATATCTTAAATCTTTTAAAAAATTTGAAAACTACACTAAAAATTTAAGTATTTGAAATATACATTTTATGTTACTCAAAATTATATTTTTGTCTTTAATTAATAATTAGAAAACAAAAGTTTAATAATTTGATTAATTAGTTTTACAAATATTATGGTAAGAATCTATCGTTTTATGTCTCAAGAAACTTGGAGGTATTTGAACAGAGGAACTTAGTGTTTTCTAGGGCTATAGATCTCTCAGCCTACCTTCCGGAGAGAGTTTATGTTGGATTTACGGCTTCAACAAGCAATTTCACGGAGCTGAATTGTGTGAAATCATGGAGCTTTGAAGGTTTGAAGATCGATGGAGATCGAAATTTGTTATGGCTCTGGATCACTATCCCTATTGTGTGTGTTGTTGTAATAGGAGCTTTCTTAGCGGCATTGTACTTGAGATCTAGGTCAAAGGCAGGGGAAACAAATCCGGATATAGAAGCCGAGCTAGATAATTGCGCTGCAAACCCGCAGAAGTTCAAGCTGAGAGAGCTGAAGAGAGCAACAGGAAACTTCGGCGCAGAGAACAAACTCGGGCAAGGCGGGTTTGGGATGGTGTTTAAAGGGAAATGGCAGGGTAGAGACATAGCTGTGAAACGAGTTTCCGAGAAATCGCATCAAGGGAAGCAAGAGTTCATATCCGAGATCACAACGATCGGTAATCTGAATCATAGGAACCTGGTGAAGTTATTGGGATGGTGCTACGAGAGAAAGGAGTATCTTCTGGTTTATGAGTATATGCCTAACGGAAGCTTGGACAGATACCTTTTCTTGGAAGACACGTCAAGATCAAACCTAACATGGGAGACAAGGAAGAGCATTGTAACGGGGCTAAGTCAAGCTTTGGAGTATCTTCACAATGGATGCGAGAAGAGGATACTTCACAGAGACATAAAAGCAAGCAACGTAATGCTGGACTCGGATTTTAACGCGAAGCTCGGCGATTTCGGACTTGCGAGGATGATTCAGCAAAGCGAAATGACACACCATTCGACAAAGGAGATAGCTGGAACCCCGGGATACATGGCTCCCGAGACTTTTCTCAACGGGAGAGCCACAGTTGAAACAGATGTGTATGCATTCGGAGTTCTAATGCTCGAAGTAGTCTCGGGGAAGAAACCTAGTTATTTCTTGGTCAAGGAGAACCAGAGCAATTACAACAATAGCATTGTGAATTGGCTATGGGAGCTATACAGAAATGGAACCATCATGGATGCTGCGGATCCAGGGATGGAAAGTTTGTTCGATGAAGAAGAGATGAAAAGCGTTTTGCTCTTAGGACTCGCTTGTTGCCACCCGAATCCAAACCAAAGACCGTCCATGAAAACAGTGTTAAAGGTCTTGACGGGTGAGACTAGCCCACCCGATGTGCCTACAGAGAGACCGGCTTTCGTGTGGCCAGCGATGCCTCCATCTTTCAGTGACATAGACTACTCTCTTACAGGGAGTCAGATCAATTCGCTAACGGAGCTTACTGGCCGATGATGTCTTTTTTACCGCTCATATGAAGTTAAAGGGAGTCGGAGATAGAGATCCAGTTTTTTACAGAGAAATGAAGCACTTTGTCAGTGCTTTAACAAAAAATGATGTCTTTTTTACCGCTCATATGAAATTAAAGGTAGTCGGAGATGAAAATCCAACTTTTTACAAAGCAATGAATCACTTTGTTAGCGCTTTAGAGGCCAACTTTGATATATATGGATCCCATGCAAACTGTTGATGATAAGAGCAAGACATGCATCCCCATATTGAAAACCTAATGTCATGCGAGCTTGTTTAAAAGACTGAAATGACCCTATTAAAAGTTTTACCGAAACCATAATCAACTCCTATGAGATTTTCTGTTTTGCTGGTTGAATAAGAACAATGCAAAACCATTCTTAACCAAAAAAAGATGTCTTTTAAACAACTCATATGATGTTTAAGAGAGTCGGAGACAGATATCCAGTTTTTTACAGAGCAATGAATCACTTTGTTAGCGCTTTAGAGGTCAACTTTCATATATATGGATCCCATGGAAACGATTGATGATAAGAGCAAGCCATGCATCCCCATATTGAAAACCTAATGTCATGCGAGCTTGTTTAAAAGACTGAAATGACCCTATTAAAACTTTTACCGAACCCATTCTAAACTCCTATGAGATTTTCTGTTTTGCTGGTTGAATAAGAACAATGCAAAAACGTCTTTAACAAAAAATGATGTCTTTTTTACCGCTCATATGAAGTTAAAGGGAGTCGGAGATAGAGATCCAGTTTTTTACAGAGAAATGAAGCACTTTGTCAGTGCTTTAACAAAAAATGATGTCTTTTTTACCGCTCATATGAAATTAAAGGTAGTCGGAGATGAAGATCCAACTTTTTACAAAGCAATGAATCACTTTGTTAGCGCTTTAGAGGTCAACTTTGATATATATGGATCCCATGCAAACGATTGATGATAAGAGCAAGCCAAGCATCCCCATATTGAAAATCTAATGTCATGCGAGCTTGTTTAAAAGACTGAAATGACCCTATTAAAACTTTTACCGAACCCATTCTAAACTCCTATGAGATTTTCTGTTTTGCTGTTTGAAGAAGAACAATGCAAAAGCGTTCTTAACAAAAAAATGATGTCTTTTAAACAACTCATATGATGTTTAAAAGAGTCGGAGACAGATATCCAGTTTTTTACAGAGCAATGAATCACTTTGTTAGCGCTTTAGAGGCCAACTTTCATATATATGGATCCCATGTAAACGATTGATGAGAAGAGCAAGCCATGCATCCCCATATTGAAAACCTAATGACATGCGAGCTTGTTGAAAAGACTGAAATGACCCTATTAAAAGTTTTACCGAACCCATATAAACAAATCTTTATAATCGTTGGGTTGGATCATAGACCAACAAGTGCTAACACCGAAGTTGTCACGGCTGTAATGAAGATTCTCCCAAATATTTTGTTTCCTGAAATACAAAGAAAAGCCAAACATATTAAATTTTAGTTCCTCATTCTATTATCTTCCTGATAGTTGGATTTTATTGTGAGAAAATCAATATAAACAGTATCATTTATGAAAGAAGAAATCTTCTTCTTATCAACAACCTACATAGCTAAACTCTAATAAAAACAGGTAACCAAATGATATTTATGTTAATTTGTGGGTCATTAGTATGTGGTAATTTCGATTAATATTGTTAAAGTGACTATCGCAATCTTGCTTCACCCAAGTGTTTATTTTATGATATTTTCAATTACGAAAGGAAAAAAAATTAAAAAATGATATATTACAGTTTCTTTTTGCATTTCGTTTATATATTATAACATTACTTTTATATCAAAAACCGTCACATTTTTAATCTTTTCATATATATATATATATATATATATATATATATATATATATATATGTTTGGAAATTATAAATGAAAATATATTTTTATAAGACCGAGTTTCTTCTCCTTTTTGACAAATAAATTTTGATTAATACACTAAAAGTTACGGTTTCATCTAAAAAACTAACATATTAATTTAAGGATTAATTTGATTGTATATCTTAAATCTTTTAAAAAATTTGAAAACTACACTAAAAATTTAAGTATTTGAAATATACATTTTATGTTACTCAAAATTATATTTTTGTCTTTAATTAATAATTAGAAAACAAAAGTTTAATAATTTGATTAATTAGTTTTACAAATATTATTTTAAAATTAAAATTAAACTGTTTATATTGTAAAAATTAGATACTTGTAAATTATATAACTACCAAAAAATATATAGAAATAAATTATGAATTTTAGTTTTCTAATAAAAATTATCTAGAACTATGTCAAGACGATTTAGGTTGGTTTAAGTTCTAGAAGTGTTAAGACAATTTAGGTTGGTTTAAGTTCTAGAAGATCCTAGAACTTACCTATATCAGAAATGTAAAGAATGTATATGTGTATTAGGATAATTAACATATCTTGTTAGATTGACTTGGAGGCCAAGTTAAGAGTTACCATTGTATGTATATATACTCTTGTAGAGATCGATCAATACAGACTGAACTTTTCCAATCATTCTTTCTCTTTACAAACTATGTTGATTTGGTAATATTTTAGATAATGATAGATTTTTTAATTAATTACTAATTTTAACTATATATAATTCATAAAAAAGAATTTGAAATTTACAAATATGAGTTAAATAATTTTTTTTTGTAAATAATTAATAAATTTAAATAACTATCTAAAAATAATTAGTTCGATTTAAAAGAAAATAACGCAATAGTTCAAAAAAGTAGACAATGCAAAAAATTAATTAACCAAAATATAAGTCGATTGTTTTAATATAAATCAACAGAAAAAAATTAAGTAGACAAACATAAAATATAAGTCGACAATTCAAAAAAATTAGTCTTATTAATAAATCAACGTAAAATGAAATAAGTTTACCAAGAATAAACAAATTGACAGATAAAAAATATAAATCAACAAACAAAAAAAATAAGTCAGAAGTTTCAAAAAGTCGACTATGTAAAAAACCAATCAAACAAAATATAAGTCGACTGTTTTAAAATAAGTCGGTAGAAAATAAATTAAGTCGATGAAAAGAAAATTTAAGTCGACAGTTCAAAAAATCGACATTATTAATAAGTCAACATAAAAAATAAAATAAGTCTACCATGAATAAACAAGTCGACAGAAAAAATTATAAACCGATGAACAAAGAAAATAAGTCAACAGTTCAAAAAATCGACTATGTTATAAATCTACCAGCTATAACATAAGTCAATTGTTTTAAAATAAGTCGATGGAGAAGAAAATTAAGCCAACGGAAGTGAAAAATAAATCGATAGTTCAAAAAATTGACTTTATTAATAAATCAGCATAAAATAAAATAAGTCTACAAAAAAAAATCAAATACATATATATTATAAATTATATAATTTTGAATTATTTTTTTTAATAAATTAAAATTTAAATAATATTAACAACAATAATATTTAATATATAGTTTTTCTTGAATTTTTATAATAAAATAATTAAATACGAATTTTAGTTATAATTTTAAATTTTAATTTTTTTAAAATTAATTACAAATTTAATTTATATTATTTTAATTTATTTATTTAAATAAATATAAAGGGTATTATTGTCAATTTTTATTTTAAAAAATATAGTTTTCAAATAACTGTAAAATTGAGTGTAATTTTTAAATTTATTATAAAATTTAGTGTATTTTTAAAAATGACTTAAACTTCAACAAAAACGTTCAAAAAAGTTGGGTCGAGGTCACAGCTAGTATGCTCACCTTTCATAACGTTAATAGAAGATGAGCCGCACGGTGACTGAGCAGTTGGCAAACCGGTTGTGTCATACTTCAAAAAACATTTAGGAAGAACGAAGTGAGCCCAACGAGCATTGGTGCAACAGCCTGTGACACTTTGGACTGCAAGTCTCAAGCAGACGCCGCAATTTGCTGGATCAAGATCAGGACTACACTGAACCATTGTGTCTAACGTATATACGAGCCCTCAAATTCATTCACACGTTTCCTATCCTTCACATAATACGGCGTCGAAGAAGACAAAGAAGAGTTTGATGCTGTGAGGATAATTAGTTGCTCTACCTTATTGGATAGGGTTTGCGCGAACGGATTCAAAAAAGAAGTAGGAAAAGAAGAAAGAGAGTATTTAACGACGTAAGGCCCGTCTTCTACGAGGGTGAAGAAGGAAACATTGGAGTATCGAACCATACACTCCTCGTAATATATTATAGCCTTTTTTGTAGAAGTGCAATTATATTTAGTGATTTCTAGAATTGCGGTCTTGACACAGTCTGAACAAGATGTTCTGGTGATGTCTCCTCTACAGAGGAACATGCCATGGACTGTGTCGGGGCTGAGACCGATTGTGACATTGGAATAGGTTCCGAGAGAGGAACGGTCACGGAGAGAAGAAAGTACAGTTTCTCGGTTTGATTTGTATGGGCTGGTTTGTGTGAAGTTGTCAGATAATTTGTCGCAGAAAGTGATAAGGTGTTGAGGTTGGGACATGGTTTTGTAAGATAATAAACTAAAGAAGAGGCAAAATAGAGCAGCAGAGAGTCTGAGTAAAGTGGCCATATTTTGTTATTTCTTGTTTGTGAAGATAGAATAAACTATAGGAGAAACCTAGCCATAATAAATAGGGAAAGATCTTATATTTTATTCATTCAAATATATAACGTCCTATACCAATTCAGAGGGAGAACGTATATTTTTTTCAGGCAAATAATAGATGATTTCATCAATAAGAGTTGAATCCAAATTTATGAACAACATCATCTTTTATTTACTTGTTCTTTAAACTATGAAACTAAAGAGAGAAAAAAAAAACATTAAAGTTAACCCCATATTTAACTTTTCTTAGCGTATGAAGCAAAACATGGACTTATTCTATACAATTTTGGATGACAACATTTGATGCAAAGAAGAAATCAAGAGTCAAATTCGTGCCTGATCACAAACTACACAAACTATCACTTGGAAAATTTCCGTGGTATTTACAAAAAACATGACCATATATAATTATATTCTAAGAAAATGAACATCAGGTAATAAAAAAAAAACATTTAGTTGAAGATCTCTTTATTTTTTCAGACCACATTTTTAATTTATTTAGAGGTATTCTTTCCGGTAATATTTAGAGGTATTTGAGTTGCATCTGTTGAAGACCTAAATAGCTAGCTAAAAGTGTCTATAAGTTCATTGTAATTCTTACTTTTCGTATTTATATCTTAGTGAAAACAAAAATTTCGGTCATTATATTTTTCATTTAAATTTATCAATAATAGTAACCTATTTATTTTATTAAATTTGGTGCTCTAAACCTTAATTTAGAAACATCTAAGAAATTAGGGATTCAAACAACCATTTAGTCATTGATTTTTTTCCAGAACCCTAATTTCAAAGACAGTTCAGAAAATTCTCTTTTTCACTCTAGGAAGTCGTCATTTCAAAAGGATGTTTTTTTGGGATGAGACATTAATTGCCTCAAGTTCTACGAAAACGACGTGGAACGTAGTTTTGTTTTATAAAGAGAAGTTTTAAGGTTACATACAAACAAAAAGAGAACAATGAGGAACTACCCTTCGGGAACGGACTAAGCCATCCCAAGAGAGCTATGAGCTCATAGAGTGGAGGATTCTTCATGGTTCATCCTTTTTTCAATCTCTAGAGAAATAAAAGGTATATCAATCATTGTTTCAGATGTTTTTGTTTATTGTGTGTGTGTAAGTTCGATAAATTGTTGTGGATTCAAATTGTTGATTATTCAATATTTTGTCCGTTTGCTTGTATGGTTCAGTTTGGAGTGTTACGTTGAATGATTCAAGAAGGTTACGTTATGAAGAAATACAAAAATGATTATACATAAACCGCCGAAATTTGAATTGCTTCAGATTACCCTAGTCGGGTTTGTCTACAATTAGTTGATATTAGTCCTAGTCAATTCTTTCTATTTTAATAAATATGTCATGTCATATGATTTTTGCTACTTTTAGTACATTTATAATTCGTGAAGTAGTTTGAATAGTAGAACATGAAATAGTATTATTTTGGACTTTTCCCTTTACTTCGTTTCTTTTGTGAGTAAGCCAATGAAGTTGAATTTTTATAAACGGAAATTCTTTCAAAAGATTAATTCAACGTGGGAATAATAAAATGAACTTTGAATATTTAAAAGAGAGATTGATAACCACGTAGAAGATAATGTATTAGCTAGATGACTTGTATTTCAAATTTTCAACATTTTTACTTAGCAAAAAAGAAACTAGAAGTGTTGACAAATCAACTTTAAAATACTTCAATTGGGATCACTAGGATAAGTTAAAATACTAACAATAAGTAATACTCTACCCAAATAAAGTAGAAAATTACAATAAGAATGAAAATATATTAATAATTTTTTTTTGTCAATAACATACAATATATGAATTTAAATTCAGATGATGATATATCTGAAAGATAATACAAAACTGAAGAAAAGGTTTAAGCTTTCATTGCATTTTTCATTTCTTTTCCTCTGAAACTTTACAATTCGGCTATCGTTTAATATATATACAAAAAGGTAGAGATTTGATAACCCTAATGTATCTTGACAGATGTCATCATCTTGTTGCATCCAACATATCAAGAGCAGCAAACTGATTGTGCAGCTCAACCTTCTCCGTACGAACCTTCGTCATCTCTGCTCTGCTTTTGTTGTCGTTTCTCAACATTGAAGATGGTGGTTGAGCATTGTGCGACACCGTTCAGTTTTGGGCTTTGCCGTTGAATGGCCCATAGGTTTTGTTTCTTCTTTAGACTCATTAATAGAGACGATGTCGTTTTGCATCTTCTCTTTCCCTTTGTCGGAAACGTAATCCATCGTCTCTTTTCCTTTGTCAGATTCGTAATTGGTTGTTGTCTTGTTTCCATAGAAGCTTGTAGAAGTTGTACCTTTGATAATATCGACAACAGTAACACCTACCTTTAAATTATATATTCAGTCAATATATCAGTAGCAATTATTTTACACATGCAATTATTCCAAACCTCTTCTGCGAATATTTCTGTATTACCTTCCGCTTGTAAATTGATAACTATAAGAAGAATTTTACAGTGTTTATTTTTAACCTGAATTTGAATTTCATGATAGATAATCACGTATTATGATCACGTCAATAATTACCATTTCTTTTAAAAGTTTAACAGCTTACAAAAGGCGGAGCCACTAGATTTGTTGTATCATGTTTCGGAAATGCTAGTATGAAGTTTGAAATTATGATTTCATGATATAGTAGCTCTATCTTCAATCGATATACCACTGATTTTCTTAAAAAATGTTAACATTAGGTGTTAATCGGTAAACAAGTTAACAAAAATAAAATTTAGTAGATAAGAATAAAAACTTCTAAAGGAAAAAATGGATATGTATCAAACTCCAATCTTCTTTTATATTGATCAATCCATAAATATATCAGAATTATATTAACATCTTTAGTGGTTTTGGATCTTTAGAACATAGCAAATATTTAGGAATCATCAAATATTAATAATACATAAACCATCAAATTTGATCACAGATCCACAAGTGCAAACACCAAAGCAGTCATTGTAACAATAATTCTCCCAAATATTTCGTTCCCTGCCACAGAAAAAAAATAAAAGTAATTAGAGCCAGCACTGTCAATAATATGTTTAATTAGATATCATAATAAGGTATCGAAAAAATAGGATGACTATATGATTAAAACGATACATAATATATAAAAAAATATGTTCACCTTTTAGAACGTTAAAAGAAATCGACCCGCTAGGACTTGGAACGTTCTGCGGCCGCGTAAAAGGAAGCGGCGGCGGCGCCGACTGCGGCGTCTCCGATAAAGAAGGAGGCGGTAACGACTGAGGTGGCGACGCTTGAGGCGGCAGAGATAGAGGAGGCGGAGATGACGGAGACAACGGTGGAGATGGCAAAACAGAGGTTTCATACCTCAAAAGACATTTAGGAGTAAATATATGAGCCACACTTGGTGAACCACAACAAGTTGAAATTCTTAAGAACGCAATTCTTAGGCAAACAGTACATTTTAAGGTATCAAGATCAGGACTACACTGAACCATTGACTCTAACTCATAAGAACCCTCTGATTGAGTCACACGTTCTTGATCTTCCACGAAATATGGAATCGAAGAGGACGAAGATACGTTGAGAATCAGTTGGTTGAACTTATCAGATAGTGTTTGATTGAACCGATTCGAGTTTGGCGCAGAAAGAGGAGAGTAAAGAATGGCTCCTGGTGTGATTTCCAATTCAGAGAAGAAGGAAACATCTGAGTATCGAACCATACACTCATCGTAGTATATAACCGCTCTTTTGTTGAGACTACAGTTTGTAGCGATCTCGATTGTTGCAGTTTGAACACAGTCTGCACAAGATGTTGCGGTGATGTCTCCTCTACAGAGGAACATGCCATGGACTGTGTCGGGGCTAACACCGATTGTAGCGTTGGAATAGGTTCCGAGAGTGGAAGAATCGCGAAGCGAGGAGAGTAGGTTGTCGCGGTTTGTTTCGTACGAACTGGTTTCTATGAAGTTGTTGGTAGTATTGCAGAAAGTAGACATGTGTTCAGGTTGAGACATGGTTTGGTGAGATAACAAAGATAAGAAGAGGACGAAGAAGTAAAACAGAGGAGCAGTGTATGTAACTATGATTCTTGCCATTTTGTTATTTGTTGTTTTATAAAACAGAGCAGATAGAGAATTTATACTAGAAAGAAAAGAGCTTGTTGGTTGATTTATTCAAAATAATGATGTTTACAGTACCAATTCAGAGGAAGAATATGTAAAAACTAAAATTGTTTTCATCCATGATAGCTATATTTTTTTACCAAGACAAAATCATAAAGTTGACACAACCGTTTTTCATGTACCTTAATCAAAACAGAGACTTAGTCCTACAACTTGGAAGAAAGAGTTTTGATGCAGAGAGTAAAGAAATTACTGCAGACTCATGGCGGCGAACGGGAGAAAAATGTAACCTTGAACAGGATAGGCTTGAAGTGCTGGAGTTGTGCCTTGAACAGCAAGAGTTGTGCCAAACATCATAGGACCAAAACCAGTGGTAGGAAAGAACAACCCGGGAAGAGTTGTAGCAGCTGATGGAGAAGTTGTGGCACCATTAAAGGTGAAGTGACCAGAAGCAGAGGAGCTACTCGTTGCTCCACATGCAGTGCATCCGGGTGGTGGGGGAGAAACAGTAGCGGTTTCATGGGGTCTCTGAACACTCGAGTTTATGGGAGGAACTTTTGTGGAGGATGGTGAAGAAAAGCTCGGAAACTGGGGACCGAAACCAGTGAAAGGCGTGTTAGGTTGAACTAAACCGGTAGATTGAAATGTTGTTGCACCACCACCAGCAGCAGGGAAAAAACCAAAAGCAGGACCAGTAAAGTTTCCTTGCGTTGTACCAAAATTTGTCCTCTGAAGATGAACAGGTACGCTTGGAGAAGCAAATATCGATGGTGAAAAAACAGCGTTTGGTCTTGAGCCTATGGGAGAGGCATGAGCAGCAGGAAACGACCCACCTGAACATGAGATTAGTCAAAATTACAGAGAGATATAAAAGAGAAAATGTTATATATGTATTAAAGATCTAACGGATGAATTAGTTAGTTAACCTTTGACTTCTTGCTTGTAATCTTCCCACCTTAGTTCTTCATGGCTTTTATGTAGATAAGGTTTGGAAGCAGATATGGAAATATAAATGTCGCCTTTTTCAGTGGGGAGACCCCAAGCAGATGTGTTTTGTCCATCATGTGTAGGCGCATAACCAGGAATTCTACTACCTTGTTCAGTGCGGTAACTCCATTCATGAGATGCAAAAGGATAGGGTCCAAAATTGGGATTGCTGCTAAATGTAGCGGATGATGAAAAAGGCGAGCTCGGCAACATAGTAGTAGCTCCATTGAAACCAAAAGGTTGAGGACCTGCACCAATTGAACCACCACCAAAATTTGGTGGGTTTGGTCTAAATAGGTTGGAGGAAGAAGATCCAGGCAGGTAACCAACACCAAATCCGGGAAATAAACTGTTCAATCCAGATTTGGACCCAAACTGTGAATAAACACTCTCTGTAGGTGTACCAAAAACCGATGCAGTAGACGATGGGTTTGGTCCGAAAAGGTTGGAAGAGGAAGATTCTGGCGGGGAACCAAAACCAGAAGTAAACAGTGAAGAACCACTCGCCGGAGATGCTGGGACACAACCAAATGGGAGGAATGTGGAAGTGCTAGATGCAATAGCTTGGACAGGAGCTTGCGTTGACCCAAAAGGTGAAGAAACACTCACTGGAGTTGCACCAAAAACTGATGTAGTAATTGAGGAGGAAGTTACTGGCGAGATACCAACATCAGGTCTGGCAAAAGCAACACTCTTCTCAAACAGAGGCTTGCCAAAATTATGCGCTGGCCCAAAGCTAAAAGATGGGGAATTGCTAGAGGCACTAGCTTGGACGGGATCTTGCATTGTCCCGAATCTAGGTGGTGTGGGAGAGAATGCACCAAAACCGGAAGTGGTTGGACCAAGAGCTTGCGTTGGTGCAGAACTAACAGATGTCAAAGCAGGTGCGGATCCGAATGGTGAAGAACTGTGAAGTGGAGATGAAGTTGAGGATGTGGAAGTGGCAAATGCACCAGAACCAGAATTAACTTGGACAGGAGCTTGAAATATGGATCCAGTTCCGAAGGTGGCTGGGGCAAGAGCTTGCGTTGGTCCGGAACTAACTGATGTGGTGGCAGCAGGAGCGGATCCGAATCTGAATGGTGAAGAACCATGAACTGGAGATGAAGTCGAGGATGTGGAAGTGGCAGATGCACCAGAACCAGAAGTAGCTTGTACAGGAGCTTGGAAGGCTGGTCTTTGTGAGGGAGACCGAAATGCACTAGAGATATTTGGGGCGACAGATTGCGCTGGTCCGGAATTAACCGATGTGGTAGCAGCAGGAGGGTATCCAACGATGTATGCTGAAAAACTGTGAACTGGAGATGATGTTGAGGTTGAAACAACGTCAGCAGAATCATGTCCAAGAGCTTCAAATGGAGATGATGTTGAGGTGGAACCAACAGCAACAGAATCATGGCCAAGAGCTTGAACTGGTCCGGAACTAACCGGCATTGAAGTGACGGATGAGCCAATCATCACACTGCGCGGTTCAGATTCTTGGGTATTGAGTATGCCTGAAGTGCGACAATGGTAACAGTTTCTGCACTCTGGCTCAGAAAAATCAATCACCATTCTTCTTTCAATCTTTCAAACTGTTAACCACAAAAAAGAAACAAATTTGATTAGGATTTCGAGGATAACTTTCAGAAATTGAATCGAATTGCAAAAACTAAGTAACAGAAACCCTAAATCCAGATCCACTCAAATTTAGGGATTACATCAGAAAGTAGCGATTTTTATTCAAAACAGAGCAGTAATAATCGATTGATCTAAACGAAAACAGAGAATTAAAAGCGACGATAGCGAATCAATGCGGAAATAGTATGTAAACAATATTTCTGCTCTCTTCGAAGCACCTAGTTGTAAAACAGTTTTTGTTTGAATCAAATTTTACATGCATACAAAAAAAAATAGTATGTTAAAGCGTGCAAAAGAAGTAACTCAAGAACCCTAGTTACGAATAGAGGATATGATCTAAACCCATATCAAGTAAAACAAAGACAAATAAGATTAAGAAATAGCGATCTGTAATCAAATTGTTGCAACAAGGATCAAAATCACACAAAAACGTCAAGAGTTTAAAGAAAAATCGAACCTTTGTACAAGTAGGAAGCAGAGCAACGGCCAAGAGAGATCGAAGGAGAAGCTTATTCAGAATCTGATGATGAAATCAAAGTTTAGGGTTTGTGTGAAGCAGAATAAAAAAAAGAGGACTTTGTGGTTTCATTTTATAAGAAACGATTTCTTCACTTTGCCTGCGTCGCCTTAACGCTTCCTCGTAAGATTGTTATTTCCTTGCTTTGTTCTTGTGGCGTTGTTTTAACGCTGGACAATTTCATGAAATTTCCATTAATTTAAATAGACATATATTTTTATTTATTACAAAGATAAGTCAAAATTTTAAAAATAGGAAGATTTTACCTGATTTTAAATAAATTCCACTAAATTAAATAAAGACTTTAATACAATTTAAATACATTGTACATAAAAGTGAAATATGAGAAGGTTTTATAATTTGTTAGATTACTAGGATTTAACCCGCGGTACACCGCAGATAAATTTTTTATTTTATTTTTAATTAAAAAGAAATTGTATATTCAAAGTTATTGTTTTGAGGTTTTTCATATTTATTACAATTGTTTTATTTGTATTGAATTGTTAATTTTGGAGTATATATATATATATTATGTATATGTACATCGTTATTATGTTAAATGAATCAGATTTTTTTTTTTAATTTAAGAATCTTATAACTGGTAAAATTTAATTTTTTATATTACTAGAAGATATGTATTAATTTACACTCATTAATAAAAAATGCGAAGCTTGAATTTGTGGTATAAATACAAAGTTTAATGATAGTATATTATTATTTTAAAAACATTGTTTGACAACTTTATTTACTATAAAATTGTGCTCGTCATTATACTATTGTGAAATATTTTATATTAGTGTAATGTATAAACCACACTTTTTGGGGAAAAAATTAAATAATAAAAATCCCGAAATTAGACAAAACCAAGTGAAAGACACAAAACATTAATGTTAGGGAGGCAAATGATTCTATGTCTCACTTTTTCTCTTGTTGACCTGAGAATCTAAAAAGAAAAAGTTATTTCTCCTAAATTTTCAGATCCACTTTCCTTCTCTTAATCTATTTTTGTTTCGATCGTTCGATTATACCTTCGAGGGAAGTCGAGGTGTATCCACACAGAAACTATTATTTAAAGGTGTATCCACACATAATTTGATCTTCTTGCTCAAACCACATAACTAAACATTTGTCAAGTTGTATCCACACAGATTTTTAAAATCAAGTTTAATCCCCACCCACGTTAATTATTAACGTTTTCCGTCTAGTTTCGTACTAAACCATATTAAAATCAATTATAGACCATAAACCAATTGCTCATAACCCGGATTACACAAGCAAAACTGATGTGAAACCCTCTAGACATACTGGAAGCTTTGACTAATTGAAAATTAAAACCCTGTTGTCCTAAACACGAACCCAACCTAATATTCCCAATTCCAAACCTTAAATTTGTGAATAGGGATTTGAGCACTGTACAGGGATCTCACAATTAAGGATTACAATGAGGTAATTGATTTGATTCAGTCTTATAAATGTGTATATATTTTTTTATTTGAATCGTGAACTTCTATTTCGAACCCATTTCGATTTGAACAAATTTTTTTTTATGCAGTGAGGATAACAACTCAGATGAGAGAGAGCAAATTCAAATGATGTTGGAAGGGGAGAGTGATCCAAGTGACACAAATTATGCTCCTGGTGAAGAATCCAACGAAGAAGAAAAATCCAGGGAAGAAGAAAGTGAATCTGAAGGTGATGAAGAAGTGATAGATAGGTTTTACTTAGAGATTGAAGATGTTGTAGCTAGGTTCAGGGATGAGGCTATGGTACGACATAATGTGTGTCCTGAAAGCGACAGCGACGATGAAGATGTCGTATTGGTTCGTCGAAACAGAGCAGACCGGATGATTATAAGAAGAGGAGATGGAAATTTGTGGCATTTACAGACTTTTTGCAGTGCTACCGCGTTTAAAGAGGCTGTCTTGGATCATGCTCTAACACAAGGCCGCAACATTAAGCAAATCAGGTGGATCAAACGAAGCTTGAATACAAGTGTGGTATAGAGCTTTGTGAGTGGCGAGTTTATTGCTCAATAAACAAGAAACTGAACAGATGGCAGGTGAAGAAAATAACGGATGTACATTCTTGCAATCAAAATGGAGAGTGTGAGATGTTGACTGATCTCGTGATTGCACGCTTATTTCTGGACAAGATAAGAAAAGAACCAGATTATATGATGCCTATGAAGATTCAGGAAATGATTAAAGAGCAATATAAGCTGGTAGTGACAAGGAATCAGTGTCAAGAAGCTAGGAATAAAGCATTACGATGGATCAAAAAAGAATATGATGATCAATTCGCACATATTCGAGGCTATTGTACAGAGATCACTACATCAAATCTAGAATTTACTGTGGCACTTGAAACAATCCAGGGATCTGATGGTGAAGACCTCTTTGATCGGTTTTATGTGTGCTTAAATATCATTAAAAGATCTTGGAAGGAGACATGTCGTCCACTTATAGGATTGGATGGTACATTCTTGAAAAGCACACTCAAATGTCAGTTATTGGTTGTTATGGGTAGAGATGCGTGTAACAAAATGTATCCAATAGCATGAGCTATAATATAAGTGGAGAATGATATCAATTGGCTGTGGTTCATCAATATGTTGAAGTCTGACTTGGATCTTAAAGATGGAGATGGTTATATTATAACCTCAGATCGACAAAAGGTATGAGAAAATGATTTTGATGATGGATTTGTATCCATTGTTTTTTTGCTTTATGTGATGTTCATTGCTTTTTGGACGTTGGTATTTTCCAGGGATTGATAAAGGCTGTTGCACTAGAGCTTCCAAAGGCTGAACATAGGAAATGTGTTAGACACATTTATGGTAACTTGAAGGCTAATCATGAGAAAAAGTTGGAGATGAAACCCTTTATTTGGCACTTGGCATGGAGTTACAACGAAAACCAATATGAGATGAATCTCCAAAGGCTGAAAGACTATGATGAAGATGTCTACAATGATGTTATGAAAACAAACCCGAAGAGATGGTGCAGAGCATTTTTCAAAATCGATGGGAAATGTTGTGAAGATGTTGAGAATAACACGGTTGAATCATTCAACAATAGCATCGGCAAAGCAAGAGATAGACCAATTATGCCAATGCTGGAGTTAATCAGAAGACTAGCAATGACCAGGATTTCAGAGAGGAAAACTGTGGCTTCTAGACACCAAGCAAAATTTACACCATATGTCCAGCAAGTCCTTGATGAAGAGCATGAAGATGCTCTTAAATACACAGTTTGGCCAGCCACTAGTGGCAAATTTGAAGTAGAGCTTGGTCCTGAATCAGAGAGGGTAGATATGATAGGTAAGCCATGCACTTATTGTAAATGGGATATGATTGGGATCCCATGTGAGCATGCTTATGCAGTGATATTGAAAAAAAAATTTGATCCAGATGATTATGTGTCTAACTGGTTCTTGACATCTCGCTGGAGAGAGACATATAACCACGCTATGATCCCAATGAGAGGTGCATACTACTGGGCAAGAGGTGAAATACCGTTAGTGAATGAACCTCCTGAACCACCTCAACCTGGACGGAAGAAGAAGAGTAAGAAACAAAAACGAACGAAAGGAAAAAATGAGTCTCCATCGAAGAAAAAAATTATAAGAAGAGGAGTAGGAAGAAACAGAAGGAAAAAGAATCGTAGACACAAGAAACAGAAGGATAAAAGAGAACAATTCATTGTAAAAAGTGTGGTGGAGCTGGTCATAATTCTCGATCATGTGCCAAAAGATTGAAACGAGTCAGTGTTTTTGTTTTGGAATTTTATAAAAAATCTGTCTTCTTGTCACAAGATCTGATATGGGTTACTTTTAAATGTTTTTTCAGGGACAAGGAGAAGCTGCATGAAGTCAAGTGGATTAGCTTCTGCAAATCAAGTGGATGAAGGAGATGAAGGTTACATTTAGGTAGTTATTTTTAGGCTGGCCATCTTAGAAGAAAAGTTCATTTTTGTCTTCTTATGGTATCGTAATTGTCACGAGGCTATTATTATGTTCTCAACTTTTTCATGGCTTTTATTTTACATCATGCCTATGGTGTCGAATTTTTCATGGCATTTGTTAGACTTTTGTTATTGAATCAGTCTCAGATTTGTTATTGCATCAGTCTTTTGTTTTGATTTTTTTCTGAAACCTGTCACTGTAACTAGAGAGTTTCACATTATGGGTTCGTGTTTAGGACGCCAGGGTTTTAATTTTCAATTAGTCAAAGCTTCCAGTATGTCTAGAGGGTTTCACATCAGTTTTGTTTGTGTAATCCGGATTATGAGCAATTGGTTTATGGTTTATAATTGATTTTAATATTGTTTAGTACGAAACTAGACAAAAACGTTAATAATTAACGTGGGTGGGGATTAAACTTGATTTTAAAAATCTGTGTGGATACAACTTGACAAATGTTTAGTTGTGTGGTTTGGGCAAGAGTATCAAGTTTTGTGTCACCCTTAAATAATAATTTATGTGTGGGTATACCCCGACGTCCCTACCTTTGATTAGCAAATAACGGAAGAGAGCTTTTTTTTTCTGTTAATTGCTTGCATTAAAATTAAAAGAGGCAAGAAGGCCTTAGTTGTTACAAAATCTCATTCTAGTTATCCTTACAAGAATCTAATTGAACCCAATAAAAGATAGAAAGCCCAGTGATGGAAGTAGCCCAAAATAAAGAGGAAAGTTTAACGGTGGATTCCCTACCGGATGATGAACGAAGAAGAAGGAGATGAGACACGGGAAAGCCATAATGTTTTTTTGATGAAATGTGAAATTGATTAAATAGGAGAACATTTACAAAAGAATTTGGTCCAAAGAAACATATTAGTTACAGCAAAACAGAACCTGTTTGACATCATCTCCATTTGAGGATGAACAACCATGTGAGTGTTGGACGCTTAGGAATCCCTCTTTTAATCCAAACAATTTTAGACCATCTCACCAAAGGTCGCTCTGCACTGAGTTCTCTATAGATGAGGCTGGAGTAGAAGTCTGAGCGGTTAATATCATTGACCCTCCATTTAGGCAAGTCCAAGTCAGTTGATCCATCCACAGTAACCGTTGTAAGGTGAAGTAGGAGCTGTTCAAATTGACCAGACCTTGCCGCCAAACTGATGCATTATAAGAAATTCCGGTTTGTCTGGGTCCAGCTGATCCAATGAAATTAATCAATGGTCAAAATCTTTCGCGTCCCAGAGGTAAGAGAAATTGTATGTTCATTATGTTATCATGATGGATTCTTCAAATTCGAAAATTGTTTGTTTATATGTGGGTGATATTGACATAGAAGATGAAACTTGAAGAGGAATTTTAACGCAATTTATAAAAGTTCATCAAAGTAACTGTTTTATCAACTTCTCATTTCATATAGGATAGTACAAACGCAAAGTAGTAAAGACTAATACATGTTCACCTACACAAAGATAAGAAATCATTTGCTTCTTCCAAACATATCTGATTATTCTTTTCTTAATATAGCTGACTAAAATGTGTTTTGTTTCATATAAGTGACACTTAATTTCCAAATCTGAAAGTCGTGGGGGTTCATTAAGCAAGAGTCATCTGTTAACGCAATCTATGGATAAAACGGTAAGTAAGAGAAATTTCTTTGCAAATGGTTATAGAAATATGTCTCTATGAATGATATAGTCTTGAGAAAGTAAAATAAAGATGCTGCTTCGATAGGAATATTAAACGCAGAATAAGTTTCGTTGTCACATATACCTTTGCAATGGCTTGCCTATAACGAAAACATGAAACTAGTTTAGAGTACAATCAAGCAAGTGACTTGTGTTGGTAAAAAAATGCGAGAGCAATTAACAAATCTGAAATCAACGTACCTTTGTAAGGACGGACGTCTCTTAGATAGGCAAAAGAAGCAGCCATTGGAATGGTGAAGATTTTTTTGTTGCTGGTGATATAATAGAGTTGCTTTTCGGATTTGGTGTTCTTAACTGCTGAAAATGAAACGTATTTATAGTGATGTAATAAGATGTGAGGGATATGCGTGAGCGATCGTCGAAAATTTTGGTGAGCAAGTATACAATCTAAAAAAAAGGCACAATTACGGAATAATGTAGAAGATTTAGTATTTAGCTAAGGAATATGCCATTAATTAATAAGGAGTGTAGGTTTAGTAATTAGTTTTAATTTGCTATAGTTTCTCGATTGCATGTATAACAATTGTAGAAAATAAGGAATTTATTTTGATTTAATTGTGTTATGTAGCATTAAATCGTCATAATGGATTTCCTTATCTCTAAAAATTATACTAAGAACCGATCATTTCGATTTAATGGTGTTACGTTAGCATTAAATCTTTATAACTGATTTCCTTATCTGTAGAAAATCTTACCAACATATTGAGTGATTAAAAGCGAAATCATTGGTGATTGTGTGTGTGAATATCTGTTAAAGATTTTCGGATTTTTTTGACAATTCAGTTTGCAAGATCTAATTTGATTCCATTAATACCTTTGAAATGCTAATTATTTTTGCCTTGTAAGTAGTTATTTATATATATTTTTGTTTCTTTATAATGAGTACGTGTGTATTGCACTTGCCATGTTTTGAAAAAAATGCTTATATATATAGAAAAACAAATATTTTAATTTGAATGAAACATATTGTTCAGTCAAATTAGATTGCCTTAGTCAAATATCAAATCAGCTAAGTTTAATTAGTTTCCTTTTAATTAAACTTTCTCCCAAGAATTTTGGTATATAAATGTACGTTGAGATCAATGGAAATAACACATCACACCAAACTTTACAAGTCTTTGTTTCTTTTCAAACACACGGTTTAGACTTTTAGCAGCAAGAAACATGAAAAGTTCCTTCACGTTCACCATCTTCTTCTTTGCTCTTCTCCTTACATCTTGTTAGTCATCTCTTTCTCAATAAATATCGGTAAATTTATAATGTGTTGTGAAAATAACAGAAAAATATAATGTGTTTGGTGTATATTGATTGATAGGTGTGGTGATGAGTGCGAGGATGCAGGAGAGCACACACGATATATTGAAGCCAATAACATGCAATACCAATGCAGATTGTGCTAAGTTTTGCAAAGGTCCAATTCACAACTGCATTTTTCATACTTGTCAATGCGTACCCGGAAATCCTAATTGTTGCTAGAACCTTTACAGTTTCCGCACAATAATAAATAAAAAGTATGTTGACAATCGTTTAAACAGCTGCTTTTTGTAATAGCATTCGCAAGACGCAAAATCGCTACAATTAAGTAACCCGATCTTAAGGAATGTGCGATCGTCAAGTTTTCATAACTTCTTAAAACAAAATTTGGCTTAATTTCGATTTAAATATCATCAAAATAAACCAAATAGAAAACGATAATACTGAGCATGTTATGTTTTGTGCAAAATGAACACTCAAGTAACTACATTAAAAAAAACGCAAATGTATATATGCTTCTTCTACGGACTCAATATTTTTAGTCTTTTAGAAAATACTGTTATCCTAAAAGATAATATATACTTCTGCTACATTAGCTGTGTCAAAACCCAATTAGTATAATTTCCTGCCAAGAAAGCCATATACTAGGTAGGATCAGAACAAATCACATACATGAAGGATTATATTCAATCGTGATATTCGTGCATGCAATATATAATTTATCTTCGTATTCAACAATTGAACCCCTTCCTTTTTCTCTTCTTTTGTTCAAAAAAATTATCTTCAAAAATACACATATTTGAGCCGACTGTGTGTATGATAGGTTCATCCTCGTTCAAAGACATAGCTTGAAACACCTTTTGCGGATCATCCCCCTTAAATTGCCAAAGAAAATTTACATGATCGTCTTTTTCCTTATGTAGAATCCGACTTTTGGTAACATAAGTCCCAAAAATATTGTGTATTTGTGATTCAAAATGCAATATTCCAATAATCTCCGAAAGAAAAATATGAGTTTGGAAATATTTGCTGAAGAATAAGATAGAAAAGGAAATATTTGCAACAGGCAGGCTAAGAAACGAAATATAATTAGGGTAAAAATCGTCGCAATTAAACCGGTATAAAGAGATTCCATCAAAAGAAGAATAAATATAATATAGTCGAAAAAGGAAATTAAACATATTTGTGTAATCAAATTAAATTGGCTTACTCAAATATCAAAATAGCAAAAGTTATTTTCCTTTTAATTAAACTCTCTCCCTAAAATTTGGTATACAACTGTTTTCAAATAGGTTATTCTCGAAGTGGTCATTATATAGTAAGCCAAGGAACTGATTAACCCAAGGCAAAGTCTGTAATAGCGGACGATTCTATCAAACCCTAAAGTAGAAGAAAAAGTATAAATGTACGTTGAGATCAATGGAATACTAACATCACACACAAAATTGTACAAGTCTTTGTTTCTTTCCAAACACACGGCCGTTTAGACTTTTAGCAGCAAGAAACATGAAAACCTCCTTAACGTTCACCATCTTCTTCTTTGCAATTCTCCTTACATCTTGTTAGTCATCTCTTTCTGAATAGATATTTGTAAATTTATTATGTGTTGTGAAAATAACGAATAATATAATATGTTTGTTGTATATATATTGATTGATAGGTGTGGTGATGAGTGCAAGAATGCAAGAAAGCAAAAACGGTATATTGAAGCCAGGAGAGGTCGGTGGCTACAAGCATAAAAAAAAAATTGGACTGATTTGTCTTAAAGGAAAAAAAATGGAAAAAACCATCTCTTATGATGCTTGAACCTGAGATCTTTAGGTTAAACTAGTAGTATTTTCCAACAAAACTAATGACTTTTTCTAGAAAAAATAGGCCGATTAAATGCATATATTGAAAACGGCCACAAACACCAGCTTGGTTTGCTTGTACCCATCGTCGGCTCTGATTGAAGCCTATAATATGTAACACCAATGCAGATTGTGCTAAGTTTTGCAAAGGTCCAATCCACAACTGCCAATATCATACTTGTACCGGGAAATCCTAATTGTTGGTAGAAACACATAGTTTCTAGAATTCTTTTGTTTCTGATTCAATATCTTTTGCATTGGATTAATTTCCACACAAAAATAAAATACAATTATGTTTCCTTGTTCGTCTACTTAATTTTGTAACTGCATTCACAAGACGCAAAATCGTTACAACCTAAACCGAACAACTAAAACTCAGCAGTGACAATGGAACCAAGAAAGATATAAAATTTTGATGCTAAAGTTCTAAACTTTAATAACATTCCGGTAGATTCTGGCTAATATTTATTTGTATGATATGTATAATGACTATATATGCACATAAGAGGAAGCTAGAAATTACTATGTGATGTGTCTTAAATCCTTGAAATCGGAGAGTAAATAGATGTACGAATAATAATATCTACATTCTGTGGGTTTTTTTTGCTGATTAGTAAAGTACGTGCTCTCTTTGAGAGAAAATAAAACAGCTTTAGAAGTCGAGATAATGCTCTTCGAACAATATCGTAGCTTACACACCTAATGGAAGAAACAAACAAAAAAAACCACTCACAAACGCACGTTAAATCATTTCGATATCCCAAGCACTTGCCAACTGCACAACGAGCTGGTCCGGCGGATCCATCGTCGGACATGCATCCTCAAAGTTGTACAAGATCTCGTCCCTCAGATCCATTGGAACTCCAAACGTCTCTGAACCACCTTGTAAAAGCACTTCCACCAGCTGCAAATGACGGAAAAGAGAAAGAGAGAGGGAGAGGAGTTAAGACTAAACATCCTTATGATTCTTGGAACCCTATGTCCTGTAAAAGATGTACTTGTTGAATCCAAGATACGCAGATGCCGTAGAGATTATGATCCAGCAGAAACATAGAGATGAAATTTAGAGCTTCATTTGCAATCTTATTTGACATATGGGCAATAGCAGGTCCCGTCTTCTCCATCAGAAAGATGATCAACCGCTGGTCACCCAACCTAAAGACTTCTGCGTAAGCGGAATCAATATCACCAGCGCGGAGTGAGTGTATTGCATTAATATATGCGGTTGATATCGGGCGCGTTCCTGCCCTTTGACAGCAGCAACTGGGGTTGGTCGAGTGACTGCACCATCCTGGCCGGCTACTCTAACAGCTCCAAATGTAGCTTCATCCTCTGATGCTTCCCTCACACTTGTTGCTGAAGGGCCTTCACCAAATCTAGTACTTTCAGATGCTTTATTATCCCAACCTCTCCTCCCATTTCCCATGTGCTCATTCTCATGTTGTTCTGACCGGGGTGATCTTGGCCCGGCTTGTCCGTTTCTGGAAGCAGCATGTGGAGGTATGTCAGAATTCCACATCCTCCCCCTCATAGCATACAAAACAGAGGAGATAGTTAATTTATAGTAGAAAGAAAAGAGCTTTTTGGTTGATTTATTCAAAATAATGATGTTTATAGTACAATATTGTTTTCATCCATGATAGCAAGACAAAATCATAAAGTTGACACAATTGTTTTTTGTGTATCTTAATCAAAACAAAGACTTAGTCCTACAACTTGGAAGAAAGAGTATGATGCAGAGACTAAACAAATTACTGCAGACTCATGGCGGCGAATGGGAGAAGAATGAAACCTTGAATAGGATAGGCTTGAAGTGCTGGAGTTGTGCCTTGAACAGCAAGAGTTGTACCAAACATCATAGGACCAGAACTAGTGGTAGGAAAGAACAACCCGGGAGGAGTTGTAGCACCTGATGGAGGAGTTGTGGCACCATTAAAGGTGAAGTGACCAGAAGCAGAGGAGCTACTCGTTGTTCCACACGTTATGCATCTAAATGCTGGGGAAGAAACATTAGCTTCTTCATTGCGGCGACTCCATTCATGAGATGCAAAAGAATGGGATCCAATATTGGGATTGCGGCTAAATGTAGCGGACGATGAAAAAGGTGAGCTCGGGAACAGAGTAGTAGATCCATTGAAACCAAAAGGTTGAGGAGATGATGTTTTAACACCAGCACAGACTGAACCACCACCAGTTGATGGGCTTGGTCTAAATAGGTTGGAGGAAGATCCAGGCAGGTAACCAACACCAGATCCGGGAAAACAACTGCTCAATGGAGTTTTTTCGGTGCTTGAAGCACAAACAGAAGTAAGATTGGGAACATCACTTCTTAGTGGATGTTGCGACGGCCCAAAAAGTGAAGAAACACTCGTTGCAGATGTACCAAAAACTGATGCAGTAGTCGATGGGTTTGGTCCGAAAAGGTTAGTAGAGGAAGATGCAGGTGAGGAACCAAAACCAGGTCTAGCAAAACAACATTCACACCTTGTAGATGCTGGGGCGCTTGAAGCACAAACAGAAGTAGTCTTGGGAAAATCTTGCGACGGCCCAAACAGTGAAGAAACACTCACTGGTGTTGTACCAAAAACTACTGTAGTAGTAGAGGAGGAAGATGCTGGCAAGACACCAACATCAGATTTGGCCCATTCAATACCACACCCTGTAGAAAAAGAATTAATACCCCAAGGCATTTCTTGCGTTGGCCCAAACAGTGAAGAACCACTCGGTGGAGGTGGGACGTAACCAAATGGGAGGAAGCTAAAGGATGTGGAAGTACTAGACACACCAGAACCAAAAGTAGCTTGGACAGGAGCTTGTATTGACCCGAATCTAGGTGGTGTGGGAGCAGCAGATGCACCGAAACCGGAAGTGGTTGGACCAAGAGCTTGTGTTGGTTCAGAACTAACCGATGTAGCAGCAGGAGCGAATCCGAATGGTGAAAAACTATGAAGTGGAGATGAAGTTGAGGATGTGGAAGTGGCAGATGCACCAGAACCAGAAATAGCGTATACAGGAGTTTGGAAGGCTGGTCTTTGTGAGGCAAGAGATGGCGCTGGTCCCGAACTACCGGATGTGGTGGCAGCAGGAGCGGATCCAAAGCTGAATGATGAAGAACTGTGAACTGGAGATGATGTTGAGGTTGAACCAACAGAAACAGAATCATGGCCAAAAGCTTGAACTGGTCCGGAACTAACCGGCATTGAAGTGACGGAAGAGCCAATCATCACACTGCCTGGTTCAGATTCTTGGGTATTGAGTATGCCTGAAGTGCGACAATGGTAACAGTTTCTGCACTCTGGCTCAGAAAAATCAATCCTCATTCTTCTTTCGATCTTCAAACTGTTAAACAAAAAAGAAACAAATTTGTGAAGGATCAGAGGACAACTTTCAGAAATGAAAATGAATTGCAAAGCTACGGAACAGAAACCCTAAATCCAGGGTCCGTTGATCCATTGATCTCTCTCTTCTTGAATCATTGAATCGATATTTCCAAACATAAACAGAGAATCAAAGGAGAAGATAACGAATCGATAAGGAAACAGTCTTGTGAAAGCGTGCAAAAGAAGCAACTCAAGAACCCTAATTACCAAGAGAGAGAATATGATCGAACCCAAATCAAGAAAAACAAAGACAAAGAAGATCAGTATTAAAAATTTTGCAAGAATCAAAATCGAACCTTTGAACAAGTAGGAAGCGGAGCAAAGACGGAGAGATTGAAATAGGAGCTTACGGAGACAAACAAAAAAAATGCTTGAGCTGTTTTAGAATTAGTGCTTATGATTGAAAGATGACGAAGAGAACACTTCGTGGTTTCATTTTATAAGAAAACGATTTGTCATTGACTTTGCCTGCGTCTCTTTAACGCTTTCCTCCGAAGATTGTTTTTTCCTTTTTTTGCGGCGTTGTTTTCACGCCGGAAGGCTCCTATGATTAATATTTTCCTTTCAATAACTTCATGAAATCTCCGACAAGATTAACTAAAATATGGCTAATACAAAAAATTATATTAAAGATAATTTAAATATGGCTAGATTTAATTTAAATAGATTCTACCAAAAATGAGAAAAACATATGAGAACATACAAACAAAAATTTAATCGGAGAAATTTTTTTTCTGTCACATTAAACTTTGAAAAAAAACAGAAACTATAATTTAATTATATCGTTTATAAAAAAAACTATAATTTAATTTAAATACTTCAATTATAATTTGTTATTGAGAATTTGTTAGAAATGTCTCTTTTGATATACCTCTTTTCAAAAATACCTCTTTTCTGTCTATTTTTAATTTTGCCTTCTTTTAATTTTAATGACCATTTTACCTTTATTTGAAAAATATTTAGATCAACAAAATGAAAAGTAAATTTTCCCGCCAAAAACGTGATCCCATCATTTTTTCACCAAATTTTTTTTTTTGCAGGAAACGTGATCCCGTAATTTTTGGTGGGAAACGTGATCCCGCAATTTTGGCAGAAAACGTTATCCTACAATTTTTCCACAATTATAAAGTTTTACAAGATATTTATAAGGTTTAACAAGGTATTTATAAGATTTTACAGGATATTTATAAGATATTTATAAGGGTTTACAATGTATTTAAAAAATTTTACAATGTATTTATAAGGTTTTACATGGTATTTATAAGATATTTATAAGGTTTTGCAATGTATTTAAAAAATTTTACAATGTATTTATAAGGTTTTACAAGGTATTTATAAAGTTTTACTGGGTATTTATAGGATATTGAAAATGTTTTACAAGGAATTTATAAGCTTTTACAAGGTATTTATAAAGTTTAACAAGGTATAATTTTTCATAATTTTGGCGAAAAAAATCGATTCTGCAATTTTGGCGGGAAAACATAATCCCGCTATTTTGTGGCACGAAAACGTGATTTTTTTATTTTTGAAAGAAATCGCGTTTCCAAAATTTTGGCGGAAAAACGCGATTCATCAATTTTGGCGGAAAAATTTGTTTACCGCTAAAATCAAATTTTCAATTTTGATGTCTTGACATTCTCCTGCTCTCCCTTCTATATTTGTGATGTTTTTTACTTAAAAAAAAAAAAGTAATTTAGTCATTTTGACAGTTGAATGAGACATTTTTGAAAAGGGGTAGAGCAAAATGGGCATTTGCAAAAATGCTCTTTTGTTATTATTGCATGTTTGTGTGCAAGTTTATATTGTTCCAATATACATACAATATAATTTGTATAGTTTTGGTGATACAATTTTGTTGTTTATGACAATTTAAGTTAACTGAATTAACTTAATGAAATAATATTTTTGGTGTATTTTTATTATTTTGATATATTTCTCTAATTTTCGAGTAAACAGTTCGTCTCATTTTTTTCCTAATTACCAAATCTAACATTTATTTACGATTACATACCTAAAAAACAAATTAGTTTGTTATCTTTAAACTTTTTAATGGACAGAGAAAATTAATGTTAATTTATTGTCTTATATTTACTTTAAAATAAACCATTAATTCGATTAAATGCATTGTAACTAATCCTATGTATATAGTAGACAAAAGGTTAAATAAATTCTAATCTCATATTATTTAATTTTTATACTTTTATGAAATCTAAAACTAAAATAAAATTCCATTGATTTTATGTTTATATATGCTTTTATAAAATTTAAGATAGTCCAATTTAAAGTAGTTGATTTATATATATAATTTATAAGTGGACACATATCAATTTTTTATATAATCAATAGAGAGCTAATCCATATTTTAATATGTTTTTCAAATGTTTACTTTAATCTTTTTAACCAAAAAAATAGTGATGTGATATACTGATGTGTCAAGTTCTGGAGATAAGTTTTCAACTATTATATATAAGATTGTCAAAATGGATCAAAATCCGCAAGCCAAACCCAATCTCTCTCGTTATATATAGAGAAAAAATGGACACAGTATTTTAGATCCACTAAAATGTTTTCACTTCAGATCAATTTATGGCGGCTTGTAGTTATCGCATATATTTTTTTGTGAATTGGCTGACCAACCTCGAAAATAAATAAATTCTACACAAATTAATACAGATATATATATATATATATATAGTTAAAATATAATTTAGAAATTATCTTAAAAGAGTTTTTTTTAGAGAAAATAATAAAGTATTGCTCTTTAGTGATCATTGTTAAATTTTACAATATTTAAAATTTTTAAATTGATTAATAAATACTTTTGTTTCTTTATTATGAGTTTTTGTGTATTGAACTTGGCCATGTTTTGAAAAAAAAAAATGCTTATATAGAAAAAAATGATTTTTGAATGATACGTATTGTTCCGTCAAAATATATTGGGCTTAGTCAAATATCAAAGTAGCTAAAGTATATTTCCTTTTAATAACTCTCTCCCTAGAATTTTGTATATAAATGAACGTTGAGACTTGAGATCAATGGAATAACACACAACAGACAAAATTTTACAATTGTTTGTTTCTTTTTAAACACACGGTTTAGACTTTTAGCAGCAAGAAACATGAAAAGCTCCTTCACATTCACCATCTTCTTATTTGTTCTTCTCCTTACCTCTTGTTAGTCATCTCTTATTTGTAAATTTATTTCTATGTTGTGAAAATAACAATTAATATAATGTGTTTGGTGTATATTGATTGATAGGTGTGGTGATGAGTGCGAGGATGCAGGAGAGCACACACGATATATTGAAGCCAATAACATGCAATACCAATGCAGATTGTGCTAAGTTTTGCAAAGGTCCAATTCACAACTGCATTTTTCATACTTGTCAATGCGTACCCGGAAATCCTAATTGTTGCTAGAAACACCATCCACACATTGTCTCTAAAAATTCTTCTGCTTCTGATTCAATATCTTTTGCATTGGATTAATTTCCACACAAAAATAAAATAAAATGATGTTTCCTTGTTCGTCGGCTTAATTTCGTAATTGCATTCACAAAACGCAAAATTGCTAGACACTAAACCGTATAACTAAAACTCAGCTGTATTATATATGACCATGGAACCAAGAAAGATATAAAATTATGAAAGAAATGACTTCTTTGAGTCATAAGGAAGAAAGAAGAACAAACATTTTTTTTATGCTAAACTTTAATAACATTCCGGTAGATTCTTGATGATATTTATTTGTATGGTATGTATAATGACTCTATATATGCACATAAGAGGAAGCTAGAGATTACTATGTGATGTGTCTTAAACCCTTGAAATCGGAGAGAAGGTGACATTAGGCATGAAAGAAGAAGGGACTTCTCTGAGATTCACCGGAGTTTCCATTTCGATAAGCTCTCTGAGTGAACTGCATCTAGACAAAGAGTTGCTTCTTTCTCCTCTTGAGACTTCACTTCTGTGCAGCTCGGCTACGCAGACTGAGAATGCTTGTAACGCTGAGAGCTTTGCGTGGAAGTTAACCTCGTAATGTCCTTCTCTGATGAATGCCATTGTCATTGCTGGTGTGATCTCCTTCTCACCCTGAAAAACAGTTTTTTTTTAATAAGTCAAGATCAAGAGAGACAAATTGATATGCACTTTGGTACCACAAGGAACAAATTCTTACCTCTATGAAAAGTTCCAAACCGTGATGATTGTTGGTGAGTTCTGGAGATTCTAGGACAAAAAGGTGACATCCCATGTCCCATCCGCTACAGTCACATCCTCCACCTGATCTCCATCTCTGCAGTATCGGTGTAGGACATGAGTTTTCGGTATCAGGCAAACCGTGGTTTCCTGTTGGAACTATGACTTTCATCTCACGACTGGAGAATTTGCTGTTTGAAGAAGAGTCTTGAATAACAATTGCTGCAATCTCTAGGCCTGGATGTAAATCTGAGGCTGGCCAAGGATCAGATGCAGAGTTCTCTGAATGTTTTGATAGACTACGCATCAATCCTCGGCTGAAACTATTCTGCCTCGGCAGCTTTTCTTGTCTTAGATCAGATGCAGTGTTCTCTGTCTCTGAGAATATCGATTGACTAGGGTTTAATCCTCGTCTGAAACTGTTCTGCCTTGACAGGTTTTCATGCTTGAAGCCACTTCTTCTTGCACGTGCGATGTCAAAAAGAACGAATTCAGACACAGTTGATTCCACAAGATCTTCTTCATATGGTTCTTGCTCTAAGCAGATCTGAGTTGAAACTTGCATCTGTCCTATTAGTGAAGATTCTTTACCTGAAACATTCAACCGCTGTTCACCGAGATTTTTATTGCTTCTGCCACCGATATAGCGAAACGAATAGACAAACCGAGAATCATTATCATCCATTCTTGTACTGGCCATATATACATCATCCGGGCGGTCTAGCGAGAACATGAAAACAGGCATTCCAAGTTCATATTCCATACTGAGATGAGCATGTAGATGAACAGGTGAAGACTTTCTCAAGGACTTGTTTCTTGAGACCATTTCTCCGCTAATTTCACCTGATTTTGGTATCAGAGGATTTCGATTTGAAAACGGATTGGACATTTTCTTGATACGGCTAAACCAACTCGTTGAGCTTGAAGTATTAGTAGAAGAAGACTCATTGCTTCCCTTTGAAGAAGGCATAAAAGGCAATTGCAATCTTGCAGAGAATGACTTTTGCAATCTTGGTTCCATGTTTCTCTCTGAACCTAAAGGCTTAGCCAATCGTTGTTGTTGTCTCCCATTCGTGTTCAACCGTACCCCGAAAAAACCACCAGAAGAATATTGCTCCACTGAAAACTTTTCAGCATCTGATATGTTCCTTCTACTTCTTTCCTTGGATCCCTGATTGAAGAAACCGTGTCTCTCCTTTGCCTTGTTTCCCGGTTTTGGAGGTTTCTTGCACGAGGAGTTAAGCGGCGGATAAAACATAAACTCATCCTCTTCCCCTGGCTTCTTGGAATCGAAGAAATCGCGTAGAGTAGGAAGAACATTTTCAGAACTCTGTGCCATCTTTTTGCTGCTTTTGTATAAATTAACTAACCTCTATTACCATTAGCAAATGACCAAACCTCTGCAGAAGATTTATTCAAGGCAAGAACCTGTATCAGTTCTGTAATACCAAAGAAGCTAACAAACAAACAATACAAATGAATATAGAAAGGATCACTTACCGATCACAGCAAAATCTGACTGCAACTTCTTGAGGAAACTATCTCTGATTATGATAAACCTTTACAAAGAAAGAAGTTAAAATTGCAAACTCTTGATAGAGAAGTCAAAATTTCAGCCTACGCTCTTACAGATCTAAAGCCCCACCACAAGTAACATAGGAATCAAGTAGTTGTGAATGTAATGAAAGCAACAGACAAAAGTTACACACAAAAAAAAGGAAAAAAAAATTTAAAAGACAAAAGCTATATTTCACTTGCATTCTAAGCCAATCATAGAAAGGGTGTGCAAAAAGTAACAATCAAATACCAATTGATGGTTTCAGAGTAGTGATCCTGAAGGGTGATTAAAAGCAAAACCTTTAATCATATGCATCATACAAATTGATGACCGTTACATTAAAATAGGAAAAGTAAGTAGCTCTCTTTGAACAATAATAAGCCATGTAAGAACACTTAAAATGGTAAATATTAGCAGAGGAATTGCAAATCTGCAATTTAATTGTTTCCTCCTCCTTAATGGGCTTTTACAGAAGCTCAAGTCTTTACAGCCCAGTTTGGTAAATAATACATATATGAGTTTACTGTAGGTCTGATTTCAGCATCAAAGGGTCCATAGCTCAGTGGTAGAGCATTCGACTGCAGATCGAGAGGTCACCGGTTCGAACCCGGTTGGGCCCTATTTGACCTTTTTTTTGTTTTTTTTTTTGCGAAATTCCAGTTAATATTTTATTTCCTAGACCTTACTTACAGGTGTCCTTCTCCTACTATTGTTGATTTTGTTTGAATTAAAACAAAAGTAATTATAGAAGACTATTCTTGTTCCTATGACTATTTAATTATGAGTCATAGGTGAGTTTAGACTTTTGCCCAAAAGAAGGGTGAGTTTAGACTTTTGCCCAAAAAGGATGAGTTTTAGACTAATAGGCTATGAGTATATATGCTTGTGTTTGTGGCCTTGTGTGGGTAAGTATGAAATAGTATTGAGATCTGAAGAATGAATCCAACACAAATAAGAAACAAGAACAATTCCTGATATGCAAATCTCAAAAGATCGTTAGAAACCCCAAAAACAAAATGTTCTCTTCTTTACATTACATATTATAAAACATAGATTACAAATCATGGAACCCATCAAAGCAAATCCACAATCACACCATTTCCAGTTTTGTTTAATCAAATCTCCATCAAAGTATGGAACTTGTTCTTCTGTATAACCGGGAAATGTCCATGCGAGTAACCGAAAACATAAAAGGAGTCCAATTCGCGGTAGTAAACCAAATGAATGCTTCTAGTATTTGAACAAACAAAAAAAAAAAAAAAAAAGGAAAGGGATACGAGACGAAAACCCGAAACTGACCAGTGATGATGATGATAATGCACACGATATGGGAACTGTGTTGTAGCTTCTACTTCAGAGGATGATGGTGAGTTTTGATCTTATTCTGCAAAGCCTATGGGGCATTTTGGTTAATGTAAGGAGATATCTTGTATTTTCCTCTCTCGTTTTCCTCTTCGTGTTTTCTGTTATCATCATCATCATAGTGTGTTTCTTTTGCTTTCGAGCATTGATCCGTCCTTAAGAGCAGCATGTGCTTCGTTCTCTTGTCCTAGAGCTGATAGAGCTACAGCTTGAAGATAGGATGCGATATGCCAAGCAGGAGATATCACTTGGGCTTGCATTGCATCATTCAGCGCCTCTTGGGGCATCTCATTCATTAGGTAACACAGACTTCTTCTTGCATAAACAGTAGGGGAAACCATTGTCCCGCCCTCAATGAACTGTCCAAACACATTCTTCCATCAGATTATGCCATAGGGTTGCCAAGATTTACACACTACCCTTTATCTGGAAACTTATACCGAAAAGACACAAAACAATGGCAGTAGAAATGGTCTAACCTGAGAATAGCAGTCAATGGCATTTGCAAAGTCTTTATGCCGGAAAGCAACATCACCCTTTTTCTTGAAGTTCAGCGAGTCTTGCATCTGATTGGTCCACATCTGGAACGAAAGCTGAAATTTTTGTAGAGAAACAAGCAAACAAGAAAGGTTATTAGATTACAATAAGGAACAAGGTAGCTCAATCCCGAATACACAGTGAGACAATTACGAGAGTATACTTAATAACAAGGTTAAGAATTAAGAAAGAAACCTCTGTGGCTGCACCCTCATCATCTTTATAGCTAAGCTTTTCAAGAATCTCATGTATGGCAGTTAGATCTGTTCTTAGGCATGCTTCTCCAAGTGGTGAAAGGGGTGTCGTTGAGGCGCTGCTTGGTATTCCCATCAGTTGATGAGAAGGAGTCTTACATGAATTAACCAGTTTCTTATTAGTGTCGGAAATAATATTTTCGAAAGCTCAAAAAGATAAGTAACCAAAAAATACAAGAGCTTGCGAAAGATAAATGGAAAGTAAACTAGTTAATGGTGGTAGGAAAGCACCTCAAGATCCTTCTGTAGAGGGATCATTGCAGTAACTAGAGACTTCGGGTTAGGCCGCTCTCGGGGCTCATACTGCAAGCATCTAGAAGCTAACCGTATTAGTTCAGTTCCGTCGTCGCTTGAAAATTGACCCTCCAAGCATGAATCAATCAACATTTGAATGTTCCTGTCCCGTATGAGGTCCAACGCCTAATAATACGCAAAACACGTAAAGTTTTAGTCAGAAAGATACACTTTTCTCCAGGAGATATGATCGATGCTCAGCAATGATTTGGTGGAGAGTGATTGATTTAGTATCTTAATCATAAGCTTACATGGCTTGGAGGAATGTGTTTTCCACTAAGAAGATCAAGCAACAGAGTTCCATAACTGTACATCACACTTTCTGGTGTCACGCGACCTGTAGAAACAAACACACAAACTAATATGTCAAAAGAAAACTAGCAACAATCCAAATAAAGAAAACTAATATGCAAAAGGTCAAGTAAATACCTGTTCTGAGATACTCGGGAGGAGTGAATGCCAAATTGGTACTGTAACTCTTTCCGTCTCTACTATTTTTCATCAGACCGAAGCAAGAAAGTCTTGGATTTGAGTCCTATAAAGACAAAACATATGATGATTTTTATATATGCACATATTAACAGAGACAAAAGTAAGAAGTGAAGCTTAAATTACATCATCAAAGAGAACTCTATAAGCATTTAAGTCGTGGTAGAGAGCACGTCCTTTGCCAGTACAATATTCTAAAGCTTGAGCAATATGTAAAGCTACTCTTAGTCGCATCGCCCACTTCATCGGTTGTGACTCCCCTAAAAAAAAACAATAGTTAGTATAGAAGCATATAACCAAAGAGAAGAAGTGTGAAATAGATGAAGTAGTAACTTACAATAAGTTCAAGAACTTACAATGGAAAAGATGCTTGGCCAAAGTTTCATTAGGCATAAACTCAGCAACAAGAAGTCTCTCTTCACCTTCATAACAACATCCAAGAAGATTTGCCATTCTATAGTTCCTTAATTGACCAACAGCTTTAGCTTCCTCCTATAAAAACAAAACTCAGAGATTAAAAATCCAAGAATATCCAGATTGACATAAAAAGGTAAAGACTTTTAATTAAGCAAAATTAAACAACAAAGCTATTTACCAGAAACTGACGAGAATCAGGCCAAGCTTTCCTATTAAACCTTTTAACAGCAATACGTCTTTGATTATCCAATTTCCCTTTATACACAACATTTGGAGCTTTTTCACCATGCTCTGAAACTATATTCTCTGCAGCAAATCCTGATGTAGCGTTCCTTAACGTCTCAATTGAGAATTCACGAAATTGAGGCAAATCATTCCCTTCACCTCTCCTATCCTCATCTAAGAAAAAAGAAAAAAAAAAAAAAAAGACAACCCACCATTAAAACAAATCAATCATAGATAAACTAAACAAACCCTAGCAATAAAAACTAGATCTTTACCTAACCCTGTGACTCCATGATTGGATCCTTCAGGCTCAGAAACACAACAAAATGCACATAACTTTGAAACCTCACAACCCATTTCAGTATTTTTTTTTTCCAGTCAAACCATAAACCCTAAACCGCGTCTTCTTTTTTTAGCTGATTTATAAAAATCAAGACTTTTTTTATAGTTTAAACAGATCAAATCCGTGAAGAATCTCTTCAGAATTCCAGATATAAATTAAAAACCCCCAATTTTGTGATGTTCTTCCACTTTACGAGGAAGAAGACCAAAACCAAAAAGGGTTCAAAATCTGAGAAAAAGATCTGTGAAAATAGAAATTGAAGGAACAAGAAAGAAAAAAGGTGAAATGACAAATGAAGCCGCTCGTGTGAGCTCAAAGGGAAGCTCAAAGAACAGAGCAGAGAGAGATTGTTTTCTGCAACTTTCTTTCTCTGTGTTGTCTTTATTTTTTTTTCTATCCTTTTGTTGGAGAGACAAAAGCAGAGAGCTTTGCCAGAAAGTTAAAAAAAATATTAAATATTTTTGTTTCATAAAAAAAAAAAAAAAAAAAAAAAAAAAAAAAAAAAAAAGAGAAACAGCAAAGCAGCAGGCCTCTCACCAAGTCAACCCACCAGTGGGTCAAAAAAATAACTAAGAAACAACTCATATTTGCTATCACACAATAACCATCAATTTGGAATTATCAATAACAATATTTATGCTATTAGGAGTGTTTATTTGTCAAAATATTCTATAATATCTGTTTCATATATCTTCTATCAGACCTATTTTTTTGACAAATGTATTTCCGAAACCCCCGAAAATAATGTATTACGAAAATATTAATATAAAGGCTAACCAATTTACTTATCTTGTATATAATTCGATAGTAATTTATATCGTCGTAAAGTGATAATGCAAATGTTTTTTCAATGGGTTCTAAACTCTACTATTTAGTTAATAAAAAAAATTGTTCTGGTTCCAATTTATAATACAAAATTGTATAAATTTTTGAACAGAAAGTTTTTGGTATCACTTTTATGATTGGTAATTGTCAAAACGATATATCTTTACCTCATCAATACAAGGTTATCAATCAAAACCATAATATTTATTTTTGTTTACTGTAAACATTTTAAATAACAAAAAAGTACTTAACTTTTTACATGTTTTGAGATTATCTTGAATTCTAGTTATGAAAAGACAAAACATTTTTTAGAATTGAGTTTCCCTCACCGTAATATGTTGCAAACGTGGATGTGTAAATGCAATTACCAGTCACTTTCTTACTTGTTTTCCGATGTTTAGACTATTAACACCTAAACTTAAATTTATGTTATTAAGATTCTCAAAGAAGAAAACAGGACTAAAAAAGAAATATGGTGTTTTTGTCAATAATATATTATTAGGATTTAACGAACAATTTTTGTTTACATAATAGAATCAATTTAATCAATATATCTAATATTTTAATATTGGTAGGTCAATAATTTTTTAATTTATATAAATGTCGATAAAAACACGTCATGTTATATAATTCGTCCCGTGGTTCATAATATTTTAATTTTTTTATAAAATTAAATATATCAATAATAATATTTAAAACTTTGTAAAATTTTAAAATTTATTATATCCGATATAATTAAATGGTTTAACTAAAGAACCGAATTAAACCGTATACAAACTTTTAAAATTTGGACGCTTCTTAAGTTAACATTTCTGCTCACTCAAACTTGGATTTATTTGGATCTTTTTTTATAATATGACTCAGAATTATTATCTAAAAATTTTAGCCGATGTGAGACATTAAACACACACTTTTTCTTTTATTAATTGAGTAATATATGTTTTTTTAAAAATTCAAATTACAACATATGCAAAAAAAGTTTAGATTTTTATTAATTTTATGTGCTATATGATGATTCAAATCAATTAAAAATCAAATAAAAATGATAGGAGAATCATAATTTCAAATCTTAACAAAATATTCTAAATATCTACATTAATAATTGTTTTTGAGTCAATTTTCTCAGTTTTTATTGGCTCAAGGCTCTTAATTTTTTTTTTTCAGAACAGATTTATTTAGTTATTATGAATGAATCTGTATTGATGCTTTATTAATATGTATAAATATATACATAAATATTTGTTTATTTTATATTTATTTTTAATAAACTTTCTAATTTATTATTTAAATCAATAATATTTTATGTTATAATTTATAATACTTTGTTACTTTATAAAATGTACAAAGGTAATATAGATTTGGACGCGTTTGCGTAGTACACTGGTACCGTATTCCACAACTCCATCTAATTGATCCATATAGGCTATAGCTGTCAATAAATAGTATATAGATATTTCATATAATTAGTGATTACTATATATACACATACACATCCCTTGTCGCATATAACTATTTAGGTAACAGTTTTATCTTTTTCTAATTTAAAGGAAATATTTGGAAACGTGATAATGTGAAAATAGAATAATGTGAACGTGGAAAAGGAAAAATGAGGTAATCAAAATTTGCCACCGACATAACGCTCTAACATTTTTATTTTTTTTGTTTTTTTTTCCAACAGTAGAAACGTCTTTTAACCGACCATCCCCTCGTACCTGTGATATCGAGAAAATTAACCTTTTTATTTTATTCCTCATCTTGAAAACACACAAAGTTTACTTCTTTATAAAAATGTTATACAGTATTTGACTATTTGTGGATTATTATTAATTTATTATTATTATTTTTAACTTGTAAGTTTTAGTTTTCGTTATCTCAATTTTATATTAAACAACTATTTTCTTCGACCGTATTCTCGATATGAGTTGGTTCAACGTGGCATTTGGTACTAAAGTGTTTTGAGACATAGAGGATTGTCCAATCCCCGATGATCTTGATGCTAGCGCTGTTAAGGATAGCATTGAAATGGCTCTTAAAGAACAGGGTTATCATAATAGTATCTCAGAAATCTCAGCTTATGGTGGTGCAAATCTGAAAGATGGCTTTGGTGGATTTTATATCAATTACTTCAATGATAGAGTTGAGAGACGTACGATGATGTTGGTGGACTTTCTTAACTGTGCAATTGGCAGGGTTCGGAAACGATGAATTTGATGCTAATCCTAAGGAGACATCTCAGGAGACATGAGGTTCATCGGTGCTATACACGCATTGAAATTGGGTGGAGATTTCAATGTTCTCTTATCACGGCCTCAAAACGCATCAGGGGTGCCAGTTGATAGTGTACGTACAAAATGGCTTTGGAAAAACCTTGCAACAGAAGGAGACCTTATCCACCAAATCGAAAACTTAGAACATGTTGACAATACGTTTGATGTGGGTTGGTAACTTAACTGAAGGGCTAGAGAAAGTTCAGCGGAAGTTTATATCGCGATTGGCTTGCCTTGCCAACGTTGTCGTCTTTGCTTCAGCCGATCATCTCATTAACACTCTTTTGAGTTAAAATTTTTATGGTTGGTTTTTTTGGTTTTTTCTCAGACCTTTGAGTATTGTTGCTTGCTTTTATTGCCAAGGCTGTCTCACCCTAATTCTCTCATTAACTCGTCGTCTTCTAATAATGTTTTAAGTTTTCTGGTTGGTTTTTTTATTTTCTTTAGAATAAAAACTCCTTTTAGGCGAAAAATGTTATATTTGTGTGACTTTGTCAAGATTACATTACGGTTTAGCTCAAACTCGATTACAATATTGGTTTGGAGATTGGATAAGGCGTGATAGAGAGAGGGACTTCTATATGTGTCAACAAAGAGTAAATTATGCAAAGTTGATTCTTGCCGAGACGTTCTCAAAATTACATGTGCGGAACTCGTAAATGATATGTGCAATTTACTTTCTCCAATCTAATCGATTGGGAGAGCAAGACAAAAAGTCAAAAATATTGAATGAGAGGTCCCCTGGAAGACATCTAGTCAACTCAGAACTATGTGTAAAAGAATGACATCGAATGAGAGGGGTTGAAATCAAAAGATAGCAGCAGTACACTATAAACCTAAAGGTGGAATCCGAATTTCTATAGAATGAATATTAGGAGAATTATGGAAATAGTCTCAATGTTGTATCAAATTATAAAATAGTAAAAAAATCTCTAAATGAAACAAGTCTGCCATAAAAAAGTTTAAAAAATAATAATTAAGTTTTAGATTATTGTTTAAAGAATTAAAAAAAAAATCGAAATCGTAATTACAAATTGTCCCTATAATATATTAGCTTAGTATTTGAGTCCTTGGGCAGGTTTATTATGAGCCTAACCATCAAAGCCTTAGTAATGTGAGCCCAATACGGACAAAGAGAAACTACACGTAGTACCTCTTCGATCAGAATAAACGGCAAGTAGTTCTTATCCATTAAACCGGCACGAAGTCCTTTCTCATGAGACACGAACTGAGAAGCTTTAATTCCCTTCTCTCCGTCTCCGTAATTTCCGTTACAATGTAAACCCAATTTTGGAAATTCAGTAACAGTCCTTTATAAAGAATTAAAATCTTTATTTTTTTTTTTATTTTTTTTCCAAATCTTCACAAACAAAATTCGTCAAAAACAAAACATTCTTGAACACTTCCTCATCTCCGCAACTCTAGTTTCACGAGCTCTGTTCTGTTTCTTCTCTCTTCACAATTTAAAGGTAAATTTGCTAAAAACCCTAGAATTGCAATTTCACTCACTGTTCTTGAATTAGGGTTTTGATCTTTGCGTGTCTGTATTGGATTTAAATATAATCTTTAATATTCGTAGGTTATGATTGTGCGGTTTTAGTTGATGTGTTTGGTAATGGGAAAAGGTAGAGTTAAGGCAGTGGAGAAACGGGTTTTAGATCAGAAACTTAGAGGATCGATCAATGTTCCGTTAGGACCGGTTTATTACCCGACAGAAGATGAATTCAAAGATCCGTTAGAGTATATATACAAGATCAAGCCAGAGGCAGAGGTTTATGGTATTTGCAAGATTGTTCCACCTAGTTCTTGGAAACCTCCTTTTGGTTTGGATTTGGAATCTGTTAAGTTTCCAACAAAGACACAAGAGATTCACCGGTTGCAGTTTCGTCCTGCTTCTTGTAATTCCAAGACGTTTCAGTTGGAGTACAGTAGGTTTTTGGAGGAGCATTTGGGTAAGAAGCTGAAGAAGAGAGTTGTTTTCGAAGGAGAGGAGTTGGATTTGTGTAAGCTGTTCAATGCGGTGAAGCGGTTCGGGGGTTACGAAAAGGTTGTTAAAGGGAAAAAATGGGGTGAAGTTTATCAGTTTATGAGCTCTGGTGAAAAGATTTCAAAGTGTGCTAAGCATGTCTTGTGTCAGTTATACAAGGAGCATTTGCATGATTTCGAGAATTATCACAATCGGATGAATGCAGATGCGTCAAAGGGCTGCAAAAGGAAATTCAATGCCGCTGTTGAACGGAGTCGACGGTGTTCTGAATCTCGGAGCTCAAAGAGAAGAAAAAGAAGTGGTGATGATAAGAATCCCAAGGTGCAACATAAAGAAGGGGTTGATCAAGCATGTGAGCAATGCAAAAGTGGTAAACACGGCGAAGTTATGCTTTTGTGTGATAGTTGTAATAAAGGTTGGCATATATATTGTCTCTCGCCACCGCTGAAGCATATCCCACTTGGGAACTGGTATTGCCTTGAGTGCTTAAACACTGATGAAGAGACTTTTGGCTTTGTTCCCGGTAAATGCTTATCACTAGAAGATTTTAAGCGCATTGCTGATCGCGCCAAAAGAAAGTGGTTTGGTTCAGGATCAGTGTCTAGGACGCAGATAGAGAAAAAGTTTTGGGAAATAGTAGAAGGGTCAGGTGGTGAAGTTGAAGTTATGTATGGTAATGACTTGGATACTTCTGTCTATGGGAGCGGTTTTCCACGAATAGGTGACCAAAGACCAGAATCGGTTGAGGCAAATATATGGGATGAGTATTGTGGTAGCCCCTGGAATCTTAATAACATGCCTAAGTTGAAAGGATCTATGCTTCAGGCCATTCGTCATAACATTAATGGTGTTACAGTGCCTTGGCTATATCTTGGAATGCTCTTCTCTTCTTTTTGTTGGCATTTTGAAGACCATTGTTTTTACTCTGTGAATTATCTACACTGGTATGTTACCTATACTGTAATTGTCATCCTGTTTCTTTCTACAATAATTTATCGTGCTTTTGAAGTATTTAGAATACTGCATTATTTTCTATTCTTGGAAGTCGCAAAGCCCTTCCTCTGTTCCTTGTTTTGTCATGGTCTAAGGGAGAAGATGTTTCTAAGACTAATTGGAACTCTCTAATTTATAACGAAATGTATCATGCATAGAGTCTTTTAATTGCGCCTTTTATCTTGAAAGATTTTGTTACTCACTTCTTTTTTATTCACACCTCAGGGGAGAGGCAAAATGTTGGTATGGTGTTCCAGGCAGTGCTGCTAGTGCTTTTGAAAAGGTTAGTTTTTTTTGTACTCTATGCCTCCAAAGGGTTTTGATCTTTGCTCTTAAAATTGGCTAGTTATTCACAGTCCAGTAGAAGTTCTCTCTTCTTCATTGAAATATATTTTTCTAGCATACTTGAATACTTGCTTGTTTTCAGAAAGAAAAGTTTAGGTGCTTGCGCTGCTTGATTTTTCTGTAGGTCATGCGGAAAACTCTTCCCGATCTCTTTGATGCTCAGCCAGATTTGCTCTTTCAACTGGTTACCATGTTGAGTCCGACTGTTTTACAAGAAAATAAAGTCCCAGTCTACACAGTATTACAGGTTTGGTATATAGTTCATTGATGAGCTTATTTCATTGTTAGCATTTCAATTGCAAGTTTGGAAGTTATTTGTGATTAATAGTATCTTTCCTCCTGAAATCACTGAGCTTGTTTAGTTTTCCAACATAATCCCTCTACTTTTGTTCATTGCTAGGAGCCTGGAAACTTCGTGATCACATTTCCAAAATCCTTTCATGCGGGATTCAATTTTGGTACGCCAACTCCTAATTTTAGTTATAGTAGTGACGTGACTAGTTTTGCGCGTTAAAGTGTTCAATCAATTGCATTAGGGAGTTTGGTTACCAATATCATTGTGCAGTTTATGATATACTAGCATTTGTGGTCCTTCCAGGTTTAAATTGTGCAGAAGCCGTCAACTTTGCCACTGCTGATTGGCTACCTCATGGGGGTTCTGGGGCGGAGCTGTATCGGCTATACCGGAAACCTTCAGTCATATCTCATGAAGAGCTTCTCTGCGTGGTAGCTAAGGTAAGAGAGACAATATGAACAGCGTTAAAAACTTGATATAATAGGCTAGCGAGATGAGTTGTATGCCCATTTATCTATGGTTGGACTCATGTCCCCTGATTTGTATTGATTGGTTGAGCTGTTACTAATTTGTATTATGTCAAACGGTCATACCAAATGATGGCGATATTGCTTATACTGCTTTTATGGGTCCATTGAGTTTGTTGGTTTGTTGATTAATATTATATCTCTTTTGCATTCACAAAAGAAGATTTAGTTATAGATCAAATGGGTAGTGGCTACTGGAGATATCAACATTGAAAGAGGCATCTTTTATTACTTGATGGGAGATGAACCACTATTAATATATCATTGGTTACTAGTGCAATTGTGTATGCCAGCTTAAAGCAACAAATGTGGATATTTGCGCAGCTTCAGTGATTGTTTTAATTGTATTCTCTTATAGGGAAACTGCTGCAATAGCGAAGGATCAATACATTTGAAGAAAGAATTGCTCAGAATATACAGCAAGGAAAAAAACTGGAGAGAGCAGCTCTGGAAAAGTGGTATTTTGAGATCTTCTCCTATGTTTGTGCCTGAATGCCCTGATTCTGTGGGCGTCGAAGAGGTTTTTCTTTCTGCAATCAGATATTGTTGGTTTCAATGTTCAAAATTTTCGTACATATTCTAGTTTGCAGAAGATAATGCTCTGATGTGTGGACTCTTTATAACGGTATTTGTAGGATTCAACATGCATCATCTGCCAGCAGTTTCTTCATCTCTCTGCTATCGTCTGCAGTTGCAGGCCATCTGTTTTTGCATGCTTGGAGGTAAATAATTATATCCAACTTTTTAGAGACCGATCCACTTCAGGCAGAGGCTAGCCATTTTTTATAAAATAGAAACTGTTGAGGGCTCTAGAGGTGCATTATAGTAGACATATTTTTCTTAAGAATCTAGTTTCTTGATTTTGCTATTTACATAAGTGTGTATAATCTTGAATTCAGCACTGGAAGCACCTTTGTGAATGTGAACCTACGAAGTTACGTCTTGTATATCGTTATACCCTTGCTGAGTTGGATAGGATGGTACAAGAAGTTGAAAAGTTCGGTGGCTGCAAAACACAAGAAACCAAAAACTCACAACGGCCAAGTTCAGGCACCAAACGATCTAGTGCTTTCAACAAAAAGGTTAATTTATACTTATGGTTTGTAATTAACACTGGTGAATCTTGTTTTATGTTCTCGTTATTGGATTGTATATTACCTTTTTTATATAAGGATTAGATAAAATCTAGTATAATATAAGTTAGCAGTCTTCCCTATCATATACTTGCTTGGGCTTTGAATCTTATGATAATATATAAACTGTTGCTGCTTTTCTCATACTAGCAGGAGGGAATGCAAGTGAGTCAGGCACGACCAGCAGACAATTGGCTTCTTCGAGCATCGAAGGTTCTTGGTGATACCTTTTCTAGTGTTGAATATGCCACTCTTTTGAAGGAAGCAGAACAATTTCTTTGGGCTGGATCAGAAATGGACCGTGTGAGTTTTGACTTCTGAGTATCCGTTGGAATGCTTTTGTATATGTCTTATTTAGATTCTGGAAAAAAATATTTTCTCTTTATGTCACACAGGTACGAGATGTTACAAAAAGTTTGATGAAAGCAAAGATATGGGCTGAAGCTGTTAGCGACTGTCTTTCAAAAGTCGAAGGTGAAGCCAACAATGATTCAATGAAAGTTCACTCGGAATTTATTGATGAGTTGGTGAGAGTTAACCCCGTTCCTTGCTTTCAGTCTGGTTATCTGAAATTAAAGGTTAGCCATATACTTGCAATGTCCTAGTGTTCCTTTAGATCGTTACTGCTGTTTGCCATTATGTTATCACCTCGTGAGCGCGTTTCCATTTCTGTGTAGGACTATGCTGAGGAGGCTAGAAAATTGTCTGAGAAAATCGATTCAGCTCTGTCAAGTAATCCAACTGTATGCCACTACAAACTCCATTACTTCCCCACATAGTCTTGAGGAAAATGCCTTTGAGTTACATGACAGTCCAATCTGACTAAATCCAGTAAAATCATTAATGTTATGCATTTTGATTATTTTTACTTGGTTTTTGTTTCTAGATCACCCAGCTGGAGCTATTGCATTCTGAAGTCTCCAGTTTACCAATCTCCCTTAAAAAACATGAGATCTTGTCAAAGAAAATCTCTTCTGCAAAGGTAAACCATCGTTTAGACCGACATGTGCATAGTTACCTTTTCCGCTAGCTTACAATATTTTAGTAGTCATGTTTTGTGTTTTAAATAACAAGGGAATCTGTTACAGGGTGTGTGAGTTAAGACGAATACGTGAATATTGCATATTGGTTTAAACTACGATTCCATATCGAATAAAATGAGATATGTTGATTAATGTCCGTTAACAACCTGGTGAACCCGGATATCAGTATTGGCAGCGGTGGTGGTATGTTATATTCGATGTACATAATTCGTCGATGAATTCGAATTATATATATCCTCCCTTAGGGGTCAATATCCAACTTTTTTATTGATGACTATGTTTATGATAAACTTATAGTTTGTCTTGGATCCTTGTTAATCTGAAGGGTATCTATTCAGTATTTTCTCAATGCTTGCATATCCACGAAGGTCTTAAGATTATATTGGTGCTAAAGAAATCTAGATGTATTTGCCTCCTTGTTTTTTAAAGCTTAAGACCATAATCCTAGTCTGGTGGTTTTGATTTTCCAGTTTCTCTTTCATTTCTTGGCTTGTCTTGAATTTGATAATCTCTCTTCCTCATGGGTCCACAGATGTTAGCTGAAAGGGCGAGACGCTATCTCGCAGACACTAAACCTCCAGGAATTGAAATGGATGCACTTTTCAAGCTAAAGTCAGAGGTGAATATATTGTCCTTATTCTGAAAATGATAATTCTGTTATTTGTCCATGTATTCTAACCGTTCTTTTTCCTTAATAGATGTTGGAGCTTCAGGTGCACCTTTCAGAAACAGAAGGGATTCTGGATTTGCTAAAGAAATCGGAATCAGCCCGTGATAAATGTAACAAAGTTTTGAGTGGTTCTTTATCTCTCGAGGTTGGCTGTACATTTGTTCTGTATATCTTTCAGTGTGATTAACAACAAGCTCTTTTGTTGGATCTTTCTGAAGTATTTGTTTTCTTCTGCACAGAATGTGGAAGAGTTGCTTCATGAATTCGATAGTTTCAGCATTAACGTTCCTGAGTTAACTATCCTGAGGCAGTACCATGTTGAAACTTTGTCTTGGATTTCACACTTTAATGATATAATGGTTGATGTTTGTGAGGGCAAGGACCAACAAAAGCTAATTAGTGACCTGAGTTCCCTTCTACGGGATGGAACATCCTTAGGCATTCAAGGTCTTTCTTTTATACTTAAAACATTCCTTTAGTGTGTCTTATCTGTGTTCCACCTAGTTATGCGTTGTAATGCATAGTGATAGGCTGATTGTTTAACCCATACTGCAGTATCTGAAATAGTTGAAGAACTGCCTCTTGTTGAGGTTGAATTGAAGAAGGCATCTTGCCGGGAAAAAGCTCGAACGGTAAATGTTTTCTCTTTCTTCATTGTCTGAGTTCATACCTCTCATTCGTTTCATGCAGTTATCATGATATCTTGAATAAAATTTGCAGTAATTCTTGGCATTGTTTTCATGTTGAATGTAAAATGCATGGAAATTTATTTTATATATAACTGATGAAATTGCATTAGGTTTCATGTTCCGAGTGCCCTTTCTTTAATGCAGCTTTTTTGTATGGAATTTGATGTAGGTTTATACTGCAAGAAGGTCTCTGGATTTTATTGAGCAGCTGCTCTCGGAAGCTGTTGTGTACGTTGTCCCCTTATATTGATTATAGAATATGTAATATGCACTCTACTTCATTTTTATTTTCAAGCTAAAATTATATATTTCCAGGCTACACATCGATGAGGAGAAGTTATTTGTTGAGATCTCTGGAGTTTTGTCAACAGCACGGTGTTGGGAGGAAAGAGCAAGCAGTATCCTTGCCAGTGAAACTCAGATATACGACCTTAAAGACCTCGTAAGGTATATATCTTTTGTTCAGGCTTGTAAATCTTTTTACTTCAGCCCATGCTTAGTTTTTCTTAAGTCTTTTATTCATCAAAAGATGTTTGTTTCTAGGATGTCAGTCAACATTGATGCGGTTTTGCCTTCTCTGAAGGGCATAGAGAACACAATCTCGTCGGCTGAAACTTGGCTTCAGAAATCTGAGCCTTTTTTATCAGCCACTTCCTCTATGTCATCATCTCCATGTTCTCTGCTTGAACTTCCTGTATTAAAGGTTTGTCTGCCTCATGTGCCTACTCTAGTTTCTGTTTTTCTTGTAACTGATGTGATTTTTGGAGTATTCAATGCTTTAATTTTTGCAGGACCTAGTTTCTCAGTCTAAATCGCTCAACGTTCAGCTTCAAGAGCCAAGAGTTCTTGAAACATTGTTGCTTAACTGCGAGAGGTGGCAGTGTGATAATCATCAGCTCTTGCAAGAAACTAAATATTTGTTGGACAATGCGAAAATAGATGATGGCATGCATAGCGATATCCTTCCGAAGATTATGGATTTGATAACCAGAGTGGACTCCGCTAGAGAATCTGGTCTATCCCTTGGTCTCAATTTTGATGAACTTCCCAAACTTCGAGCTGCAAGTCTAAAACTAGGATGGTGTTGTAAGACCATCACGTTATGCTCTAGCTCACCTTCCTCTGAGGTACAATTAGATATCTGAGTTTTAATTGGTTTTTGACACTTAGTGTGGTACGTACCCCTTTTGATTGTTTTAAGTGCGTCTTAAAATGGCAGTTGCTAGAAAATGTAGGAAAGCCCTTGTTACAGCAAATTCAGCAGCACTTAGAAGAGGTATGTTCGGCTAATGTATCAATTTTCTACTCATACTAAGATGCCTTTGGGTCTTGAAGCATCATCCTTCTCTTTGGATTTTCAAAACACCACAGTGATCTGGTTGTTGAGTTTCGGTCATTTTCTTATTGACAGGGACAAACACTGGAAATATTACCTGAAGAGTATTACTTAGGCAAGAGACTCATGGAGTTGAAAGACACTGGACTGGAGTGGGCAAAACGAGCTAGAAAAGTAATTAACCATTACATGGTTTCTCAGTCAATTGCTTAATATCCCTTTGGAATGTTTAACAAAAGCGAGAGCTATTGGTTTTATCTGCAGGTGGTGACAGATTCGGGCGCTCTTGCCTTAGAAGATGTTTTCGAGCTTATTTCTGAGGGTGAAAATCTACCTGTCCATGCAGAGCAGGAACTTCAGGTTAATATGAAATGAATGTTAACAGAGCTTAACACATACCAAAGCTTAATACATAACCTTACCGTTATCTAACCCTGTTTGTATCATGGTCAATTGATGCAGTCTTTACGAGCTCGGAGTATGTTACACTGCATTTGTCTAAAGCCATACAACTCAAGATCCATGGTTTCTTGTAGTCAATGTGGCGAATGGTTTCACACCTATTGTTTAAAACTTCATTGGCGGCCTAAGGTTTATGTCTGCTCCGCTTGCTGTCCACTGGCGGAATTCACTCCACAGATTGACCCCGCTAGGTTTGTTCCTTCTGCCATACAAGCTTACTATAAACACGTTTGCCACACACTTCTATCCACATTTATCTTGTTTTAAAGCATACTTTCTTGAAATCTCTATCGTTTCATTCAGTATTTTCGGTCACCATCACACGCTACTTGGTATGTGGTTTCTGTAAGGTTTAGTGGATTAAACCCAAAATGTTTGCAGGTTCTTTAAAATACTTTACATTTCTTCCTATTTTTCTGAACCCATTTGTTTGATTGATCTCTATTAATAGATCAATGGAGCCAGAGACGCAGTCGCTGAACCAAAGACGGACAAGAATGGTAGCGACTGATGCAGCATTTGATGATTTACGGTGGAAAAACCGAAAACGCATCAAACGGACAGCTAAAGGGACCCCTCAGGTTCATATTCTTCCCTGGTTTTTCACTTAAGAACCAACATAATAATCTCTTGAGGGTCTGAAATATAGAGCAATTTCATTTATTCAATTTTAGATGGGTTTTCTCAAATCTTTTTTTATGTTTCCATTGGAAAATGGAGAAGTTAGCATAAAAGAGGTCTTTGGACTTAATAATTTGCCAGATTATTGGATCTTTTAAGTTTTTGAACTGGATCATTGGATCTGTAACTTGAATTTGATGATTATGTACTACATAAATTCTAATCAGAACTATGTATAGAGGAGATATTAGCTAAGATCTTAAAGTTAAAGGCTTACTTGTTATCTGTAGATGGATTCTCTATATATATTCTTGTGTTATTGAATCTCAAAATTTATTGTATCGGTCTACTATTGTTTTTGTAATTTCTATTAAATCTTAGAATTGCATCATTTCCTTTAAATACTTATAACCTTTTAAAATCTTTCAAATTTCAAAATCAACAAACTCTACCAAAATCAAACTACCACCAGCAGCTATTAGAATTTTGAAAACAATTTGTACCAGAAAACTCCGGACCACAAATGTGTGAAGAGAATCATATATCTCTCCATCCCAACAAATACATCAGAAGGAAAATAAAAAAGCAACAGTTGAGATCACTTTCCTTACAAGAATCAGAGAGAGCCCCACTTTTGATGACATCATGTTTCACAGACCCACAATCATATCTCTCTATATATGTACATTGTATGAATGTGTATGTATATGTGTTGTGAAGTATTAACTAAGGGACTTTCATAGAAACAGAGCCTTATTGTACCTTTTCAGACACCATCCTCAAGCTGAAAGCTTCCTTCAACACTCTTCTTCCATTTTTGAATATCTACATTTATTGTGTGATTCACACTGTCCATCCATATCTTTTTTTTTTATATATATATATATATTAAAGTTATTAATGTTATATATAGATGATTGGACTAATTTGTGTATGTTTATATCTATTTATGTGAGAACAAGTGAAAAAATGTCAAGTTCAGTAGTGGTCGGCCTCAAATATTTATGTGATTTTTCAAGGAAAATTGCTAAGTAAAAAAAAAAAAAAAAAGAGTTAAGAAGGGAAAAGTCAAGTTTATTTATTTTAATGTCAAAAGTCAAATCTATGTTAGGGTTGAAGCGTGAATGCAACAAGATTGTTGACATTAAACAAGTTCGTGTAAAAATTATGGACAAACTTAAAACTATTCAGAAATGGATTGGGAGTAGCAAGCAAAACAAATCTAATTAAACCAAAAAAACATATCTAGCATCAAATTTTGACTATTTGGATTTTTTTGGTCGGGCCCTTTAGACACCGGATATTAAATGCATCATACAAACTTTCAAATTAGGTGGAAAATATATACATATATAATTTCACTTTCAAAACTTTTGAAAAATAAAAAAAAAATAATTTAGATAAAAAGTAAAGAAAAAAAGGGGAATATAAAAATGGGAAAAAAATAAAGTTAGGAGAGAGCGCTCACTGTCCCAAGCAAAGAAAGAAATAGCAAAGTGATTTAGACATGTGAGAGAGAGATATTCAAGTGTGTCCCCATTCACTCTCCTATCCTTTAGTCAACAACACATTTCTCTCTCTCTCTCTCTCTCTCTCTCTCTCTCTCTCTCATACACCTCTTTCTTTCTAATCAAAGTTTACATTATCAAAAAAAAAGTCGCTTTGTTTAAGTTTTTAACACACAAAATTTGATCTAGTTTTTTTCTTTTTCTTTTAACATCTGAATTTTGAATAGAAGATTATATGAAATTAAGTCAACACGAGTCTTGCTTCATTCCTTGATTACCTATATGAACTCACCTCTTCTAATTGTAACTTCCAATTAATAAATATCACAAAATATCTAGATGAATCTCGCAGATAAGAACATAAAAGTAAGATGTAGACAAAAAAAACACAAAAATTATGGGAATAATAATAATAAAAGTATACATAACTCAAAACTTTAAGATTCAATAAGTTATTATAAGAAACTTTTTACCAAACAAAGTTTTTATAAAAAACTTCAAAAACCTAGATAAACTCTAAAATAATTGTATAATTATCTAAACTAATTAAAATATAAATAATCAATATATTATTAATATATCTATATATATTAATAGATAACGATAGAAGATATTTAGATAACTTCTAAATTTCTAGTTGTATCAAGTTTAGCTGGCCAAGTAATTTTTGTTTAGTATTTTAGATTTTGATAAAACAAAACTTAACTGGTAAGAGGCTTAGCATATAATTTTCATGAGAACAAAGCACATAATTTATACATGAAAATCATTTAATATTAATAATGAATATAGCCTCAATGACTAATAAATTTAGTTTTTTCAGTCAGAGATCTAATGAAACATCAGATTTTGTAATAAATCATCAAAGAAAGTTCTAATATCCTTTTCAATAAAAATATTCTTAAACAAAACTAATCTAATATTCTAAAAAAGGGAGAAAAAGACCAATTGAATATATCTTTAACAAAATTTAATAACTAAATAAATTAATGAAATATATAAATAGAAAACAATGGTCGTCACTCTCCTTCTCTCTTCTTTGGTCTTCTAACTTTCAGAGAAGGGCTCTCAATTCAAAAGTTCACAATATTAAAAATCAAAAATCAAAAAATTATAAATCTGTTCTCTTTCTTTTTTTTTCTTTTTTTTTCTCTTCTCCCTGATTTGTCTCTTCTGTCATCTTCCTTTGTCTCTCCTCTGATATACATTGTGTTCTCCATCTCAGAAACCCTAGATTTCTCAATCAAATCTAGCTTTTTTTTTTCTTTTCTTGGGGAGATTTGCTTTCTCTACTAGAGACTGTAGCAGTAGGAGAAGCTACTTTCCCCTGTTGTCTTAATTTCAAATCTGCAATCGAGTTCTAAGTGAACTCAAGATTTAGCTACTTTTTGTTTTCTAGGGTTCCTAAAAAACAATTTGGATCTTGAGCTCACAGCTGAAAAAAACTCGACTTTGATTAAAAAACCGCCATTGTTGTTCTCTTTACTACCTTGGGTTTACAATTTCTGGGGAATTAAAGTTTCCTTTTTTAAACCCATTTAAAAATCTCTTTTTTTTTCTCTTAAAGACTTGAAATTTAGAGATTTTAATGCATGGACGGAAGAGAAGCAATGGCATTTCCAGGCTCGCATACTCAGTACTATCTTCAAAGAGGAGCCTTTACCAATCTCGCACCTTCCCAGGTCGCGAGTGGGCTTCACGCGCCGCCGCCACCGCCGGGGATAAGGCCAATGTCAAACCCTAACATTCATCATCCTCAGGCTAACAATCCAGGACCTCCTTTCTCCATGGCTGAGCATAGGCACTCTGATTTTGGGCACAGTATTCACATGGGGATGGCTTCCTCTGCTTCTGCTGCGGCGGTGCAGTCGCCTCTGTCGCAGCCTCCGCCACCTTCAGAGCCACAGATGGTTAAGAAGAAACGTGGACGGCCAAGAAAGTATGCTCCTGATGGACAAGTCTCTTTAGGGCTTTCTCCAATGCCTTGTGTTAGTAATAAGTCTAAGGACTCTTCTTCAGTGTCTGATCCTAATGCACCTAAACGAGCCAGAGGTCGACCTCCTGGAACTGGAAGGAAGCAACGCTTGGCTAATCTTGGTGAGATCTCGATTTTGTTCTGTTTACTTGGTCAAGTTAAGTTGTTGCTTTAGCTATCTTGAAGTAGAAGGACATGAGTTTGAATCTTATGAATGCTAGGAGCTATTAATGATCCTATAGTTAAGTTAGGTTTTGTTGCTTTAGCTTTGTCGTTACTGCTACTCAATATTGATTGTTAGGTATTAGATTTGACTGCTCCATGTGTGGTACAATGTGAGTTGAGATAGAAATTGGTCATTTGAATGTGGTTGGCCTACATGGTTGGAAGAAATCGAATCCTTGATTTAAGATATAATATGTAAGCTTGGATTCTAGAGCTTTAGATGATTCTATGGCCAAATTAAGTGTTATTGATTTAGCTCTGTTGTTACTGCTACTCAACAATGATTGTTTGGTATTAAGCTGTGAAAGAGTAATTTGACTGATCCATTTGTGTTGAGATAATTGGTCATTATAATGTGATTAGTCTATAGAAAACCTTGAGTAATAGCAAACTTTTAACTCTGTTAATTTCTTTAGGTGAGTGGATGAATACATCAGCTGGACTTGCTTTTGCACCTCATGTGATCAGCGTTGGAGCAGGAGAAGTAAACTCTCTAAACTCTTTTCAATCTTACTGATTTATGCAGCTTTTCATTGTTTCAATTTCCTTTTATTTTTCTTGCAGGACATTGTTTCGAAAATTTTGTCATTTTCACAACAAAGACCTCGGGCTCTTTGTATAATGTCAGGCACTGGAACAGTTTCTTCAGTCACTTTGCGTCACCCCACTTTAACAACATCTCACTTAACATTCGAGGTTTCAAAATCGTTCATTCAGTTAATCGAAAAAAAAAAACAAAACCTGGAAAGATTTCTTATATAATCCCTTTTTGTGTTTCTTAGGGACGTTTTGAGATTCTAAGTTTAGGTGGATCGTATCTGGTGAATGAAGAAGGTGGATCCAAAAGTCGAACAGGTGGGTTGAGTGTCTCTCTTTCTGATCCCGAAGGTCGTGTTATTGGCGGTGGAATTGGCATGCTTATCGCAGCCAGCCTCGTTCAGGTATTTTGAATTCTTATTTTTAATGGTTGAAAAGTGAAGCTATAACGAGTAGAAACAACTAACGACGAATGATAGCCTTTGATATGTTTATGCTGTTTCTTTCTTTCCTCTTCAAGATTTTAGCTTTTGCAATTTCATGATTTATTTTCATGTGGTAGAGTTTGAAAGCTTATCATCATCTCATACCCAAATTCTAATCTTTTTTTGCTCCAGTTCACTTTTTTCTGGTATTGGTTAGAAAAACTTTTGGTTGAGTTAGGTGTTAGACAAAGAACATAACTAGACCATCAAACAAAAATTCGAAAACTTTCGGTTTAGTTTATGAATTTTGGTTTTGGTTGCAAGTAATTGGTTTTGGTTATGTTTGTTGTGTATATAATTTATGCTACCAATTAAAACTTTTCAATATTCAATTCGATTTCAGTTTCATATGTTATGGGCCTCTTAACTGAAAAAACTTGTTTGTTATTTTGAAGGTGGTGGCTTGTAGTTTTGTATACGGAGCAAGTGCAAAGTCTACTAATAACAATAATAAGACCATCAAACAAGAAAAAGAACTAAAGGAAGAGCACAACAATAGCGAAATGGAGACCACACCGGGTAGTGCACCAGAAGCTGCAGCATCGGCGGGTCAGCAGACGCCACAGATCTTCTCAGCTCAGGGAATGAGCGAATGGCCCGGTTCAGGCTCAGGCTCAGGAAGGTCACTTGACTCTAGCAGAAACCTACTCACTGATATTGATTTGACTCGGGGGTGATTCAAAACAAAAACATTATTAGTCTTTCTTCCTATTTACTCCACCTACCCTTTAGTCTTTGAAGCAGCAGAGCAGCATACAGAATGTGAGTGCTGTACATATCTTTGTTGTCGTAGATTTCTCTCTGGGAATGTTAAACCACAGACATTTCAGGATTGAGAACAGATTTCTCAGTTCCTTCTAACATTGTTAATGTAACAGAACCCCCCACTTTCAGGCTATTTAAGGAGATTTTAACTCTTTATAATATCTCACTAAAGCTTTTCTTTGTGGTCACCAAGAACTTGGTTTCTTCAATAGTTGTGTTCAGTTTGGCTTTTAGGTGATCGTATTTGGTTTTTAGAGATTTAGTAACCTAAGTGAATCCTAATATTGGACGGACCTGTTAAGGTATTGTTTGGTTCTTTTACATCTTAGTAAAACTTTGGTTCTCTTATGATGTCACTGATCAGTTTAGTCAGTGGATTATGATGTTCCTACAAGAAGATGATCAACTCATAATTTATACATGAAAAGCATTAAATATCAGTGAATATATATCCTCAGTGACTAATAAATTTCGTTTTCAGTCAGAGATCTAATGAGACATTAGATTTTGTTCTAAATCATTTAAGAAAGTCTATATCCTTTTTAATAAAATAAAAAATATCCTAAGACAAACCAATTTAATATTCATAAAAAGGGAGGAAAAAAAACAATTGTTTCACAATATTAATTAAAGAAATATATAAATAGAAAATAATGGTCGTCCTCGTCACGCTCCTTCTCTTCTTCCTTCTTCAGTCTCCTTTTTTTCTTTCTGAGATTTGCTTTCTCTGCTAGAGACTGTAACAGTAGGAGAGGAGCTACTTTCGCCTGTTGTCTCCATTTCAAATCTGCAATTTACTCTCTTTATTTTTTCTTCTAGGGTTCATAAAAAACAATTTTGGATCTTGAGTCCACAGCTGAAAAGACCCCGACTTTGATTTTACTGGGTATATAAAAACCGCCATTGTTGTTCTCTTTACTACCTTGGGGAATTAGGGTTTACGATTTGTGGGTGGTAGATAAATTTTGTTCTTGAAAAAGTTTCCTTTTTTAAAAATCTCTTAGATTCTTAAAAGACTTGTAATTTAGGGTTTAAATGCATGGATGGTAGAGAAGCAATGGCATTTCCAGGCTCGCATACTCAGTTCTATCTTCAGAGAGGAGCCTTTACCAATCTTGCACCATCCCAAGTCGCGAGTGGGTTTCACGCGCCGCCGCCACCTCCGGGAATGAGGCCAATGTCAAACCCTAACGTTCACCACCCTCAGGCTAGCAATCCAGGACCTCCTTTCTCCATGGCTGAGCACAGGCATTCTGATTTCGGACACAGCATTCACATGGGGATGGCTTCTTCTGCGGCGGTGCAGCCGCCTCTTTCACTGCCGCCGCCACCGCCGGAGCCACCGATGGTTAAGAAGAAACGTGGACGGCCAAGAAAGTATGCTCCTGATGGACAAGTCTCTTTAGGGCTTTCTCCAATGCCTTGTGTTAGTAAGAAGTCTAAGGACTCTTCTTCAATCTCTGATCCTAATGCACCTAAACGAGCCAGAGGTCGACCCCCTGGAACTGGAAGGAAGCAACGCTTGGCTAATCTTGGTGAGATCTGAAGTTTTTCTCTGTACTTGGTCTAGTTAAGTTGTTGCTTTAGCTCTGTTGGCTTATCTTGATTGAAGCTTGGATCTTATGTGTTTTGGTGAAAGTTTGAATGGTAGAAGCTATGTGTGATTCTATGGTTAAGTTGGGTTTTGTTGCTTTAGCTCTGTTGTTATTGGTACTCAACTTGATTGTTAGGTATTAAATTGACTGATTCATGTGTGGTACAATGTGAGTTGAGATGAGTAATTGGTCATTAGAATGTGGTTAGTCAACTCAGTATTAGTAGATGTGGACGAAATCGAGTTCTTGATTTAAGATATAATATGTAAGCTTTGGAACAACTTTCTTCTACGTACATTGTGAAGAACACGAGCTGGGGTCTTATGATTAGGTAATTTTGGATGCTAGAAGCTTGAGATGATTCTGTGGTCAATTTAGGTTATTGATTTAGCTCTGTTGTTACTACTCAACATCAATTGTTAGGTACTAAGCTGTGAAAGAGTAATTTTACTGATCCATTTGTGTTGAGATAAGTAATTGGTCATTGTAATGTCACTAACTCTATTAATTACTTTAGGTGAATGGATGAATACATCAGCTGGACTTGCTTTTGCACCCCATGTGATCAGCGTTGGAGCAGGAGAAGTAAACTGTCAAAACTCCTTTCAATCTTAACGATCTATGCAGCTTTTCAATTTCCTTTTATTTTTCTTGTAGGATATTGTTTCGAAAGTATTGTCATTTTCACAAAAAAGACCTCGGGCTCTTTGTATAATGTCAGGCACTGGAACGGTTTCTTCAGTCACTCTGCGTGAACCCGCTTCAACTGCTCCTTCCTTAACATTCGAGGTTTCAAAATCGTTCAATCAGTTAATCGAAAAGAGAACCAAAACGTGGAAACTAAAGATTCTGTGTCCCTTCTTTGTGTTCTTTAGGGACGTTTTGAGATTCTAAGTTTAGGTGGATCTTATCTGGTGAATGAAGAAGGTGGATCCAAAAGTCGAACAGGTGGTTTGAGTGTCTCTCTTTCTGGTCCTGAAGGTCATGTTATTGGCGGTGGAATTGGAATGCTTATCGCAGCCACCCTCGTTCAGGTATTTTGAATTCTTCTTCTTAATGGGTTAAAAGTGAATCTAAACATTATATTTATCATTTGTTTGTGCTGTTTCGTTCTTTCTTCTTCAAGATTTAGCTCTTGCAATTTCATGATATAAATGTGGTAAGAGTTTGAATGCATCTCTTACACAAAAATTCTACTCAATTTTTGGTTCAGCTCAGTTTTGGACTAACTAACCAAATCAAAAGAAGTAAAGGATTCATATCTGATAAATAACGTTTATATAGTATAGTTTTGGTTTGGTTCCATGAAGTTTTGTTTTGGTTGTAATTGTTTGGTATAAAATTTGTTCTACCTGGAATACAAAAATTCAAAATATGGTTCTGTTTCGGTTTTAGAAATTTTGTTTGGATCTGTTTATATGTGTGTCTCTTTGTTTTTTTTGGGTCAATACGTAATGTGTCTCTTGAACTGAAAACCTTGTTTGTTATTTTTGAAGGTGGTGGCTTGTAGTTTTGTATACGGAGCAAGTGCAAAGTCTAATAATACCAATAACAAGACCATCAAACAAGAAAAGGAACCAAAGGAAGAGCAGAACAATAGCGATATGGAGACCACACCAGCTAGTGCACCAGAACCAGAAGCATCGGCGGGTCAGCAGACGCCACAAAACTTCTCAGCTCAGGGAATGAGTGGATGGCCCGGTTCAGGTTCAGGCAGATCACTTGACTCGAGCAGAACTGTACTCACTGATATTGACTTGACTCGTGGATGATTCTAAACAAAAACTTTATAGTCTTGCTTCCTATCACTACCCTTTAGTCTTGGAAGCAGCAGGAGCAGCATACAGAATGTGAGTGCTGTACATATCTTTGTTGTTGTAGAATTATCCCTGGGAATGTTAAAACCAGACATTAAAGGGTTGAGACCACATCTCTAAGTCCCTTCTAACATTGTTAAATGTAACAGAACCACCCCACTTTCAGGCTTGTTAAGGAGATTTTTAATATATTTATACTAGGTTCCGATTATTTGTTCTTGTAATGGCTTACGAGAAGGAAGGTCGAGAAAGATGCAACGATGAGTATACTCTGAACAGTTGCACTGCAGAGAGTTGGCACAAAATTATAAGAAAGAAAAAGCTAAGAGAGATATTTCAAAAGAATGTGTAGAGCTTCTAGATTCATGGATTTTTTTTATTATCTGATGTCCTCGAAGGAACCATGAAATTTTCTGAAGTCGCTGCAAAAGAGTTGCGCAAGAAAATTCAAAGTAACATATATAAACAAGAGAAGTTTACTTTGACTTTGATTGACTTTTCAGTCGTCACAAAGCATTATTCCTCTATATGAAGGTTTTATGACAAAAAAGAAAAAGAAAAAAAAAAGATTCATTTCATATGATCTAAAAACAAAAACAAAAACCGAGAAAACACGAAGCATGTCTTCTTCGATCTTCCTTTTCATTGTGTCCTTCCTCAGTAGTAGTTTCACAGCTTGTGCTAAAAATCCTACTTTCATATACCGTATCTGTCCGAACACGAACACTACAACTTTCTCGAGAAACAGCACTTACTTCACCAATCTCACAACTCTTTTGTCTTCTCTCTCTTCCCGCAACGCTTCATACTCCACCGGGTTCCAAACTGCTACGGCTGGAGAATCCCCCGATTTGATCACCGGACTTTTCCTCTGCCGGGGAGACCTCTCCCCGGAAGTTTGCCATAATTGCGTCATCTTCTCCGTCAACGACACACTCACTCGTTGTCCTAATGTGAGAGAAGCCGTGCTCTACTACGATGAGTGTATGCTCAGATACTCTCACCGGAATATCCTATCGACCCTTACACTCAGTCAAGGGGCGTTCAAGTTTAACGGCAATAATATTTCTTATAAACAAGTAGTCCGGTTCGAAGATACGGTGTTGTTAAATCTACACCAAGCTGCGGTCGAGGCAGCGAATAGTCCTCGAAAGTTCTTTACGTTGAAGACTAATTGGACTGCATTCCAGACTTTGTACGGCCTGGTTCAGTGCACACCTGATCTCACGAGACAAGACTGTTTGCGTTGCTTGCAACAATCCATTAATGGTTTGCTTCTTTACAGAATTGGGGCAAGACTTCTTTATCCTAGTTGTAATTCTAGGTACGAGCTTTACTCGTTCTACAATGAAACCGCCATTACAACACCACCACCACAGCTGCCCCCGCCTCTCGTGTCATCTCCTCCGCGACCTGGTGAACTATTTCTTCTTCCTCTGTTTTTGACTTTTGATTCATCTGCCAGTACTATCCCATCTTAAAGCAAATGATCATTTTAACGCAGGGAAAGGGGGGAATTCAACTGTCTTAGTGGTAGCCATTGTTGTGCCTATTATTTTGGTTGTTCTGCTTTCCATAGCTTGGTATTGTTACCTTGCAAAGAGGGCAAAGAAGACTAATGACACAGCACCTGCATTTGATGGTAAAGATTCAAGTGATTAATCTTTATTGGGTTTGACTAATGTCATTGATTCTGATTACTAAGACTTGTATTGTGCAACAGGAGATGATATAACAACCGCAGACTCACTGCAGCTCGATTATAGAACAATCCAAACTGCAACAAATGATTTTGCAGAGAGAAATAAGATTGGTCGTGGTGGATTTGGTGAGGTTTACAAGGTATAGTTTTACTGCTCCTCTTGAGGTTGTGTACTTTTATTGGAAATGTGTTGCCCACACATTTGGATAACGAGATGATGCTTGATTCAAAAAAAAAAATATGGGTAGGGAACATTTTCGAATGGGACTGAAGTAGCGGTGAAGAGACTGTCGAAAACTTCGGGACAAGGTGAAACAGAGTTCAAGAACGAGGTTGTCGTTGTGGCAAAGCTTCAGCACAGAAACCTGGTAAGGCTTCAAGGATTTTGTCTAGAAGGTGGAGAAAGAATATTGGTCTACGAGTATGTGCGCAACAAAAGCCTTGATTACATCATCTTTGGTCAGTTACTTTGTTTCAACGATTCGTTTAGTCATTCTTGAAAATCAGAGGTTGAAAATAATTTAAAGCTAACTTGTAATTTATGGATGTGCACAGACCCTGCAAAGAAAGGTCAACTAGACTGGACTCTTCGATACAAGATCATTGGTGGGATTGCTAGAGGAATTCTCTATCTTCATCAAGATTCACGGCTCACAGTCATACACCGTGACCTCAAAGCGAGTAACATTCTTCTAGACGTGGATATGAATCCGAAAATTGCTGATTTTGGAATGGCCAAGATCTTTGGAATGGACCAAACCCAAGGGAATACAAGCAGAGTAGTTGGTACCCTGTAAGTCTTTTCTGCTCAAGTTGTCATAAGCTGAACATTATATTCTAACAATATACCAAAGATTTTCTTCTGAATTTCAGCGGTTACATGTCTCCCGAATATGTGATGAGTGGCCAGTTCTCAATGAAATCTGATGTCTATAGCTTCGGAGTGTTAGTACTTGAGATTATAAGTGGTAGGAAGAATAGCAGCTTCCACGAGAGTGAAGTCGCCCGTGACTTGGTCACATATGTAAGTTTCAATAAAGTTTTACATTTATTGGTTGCTTGCAAAAGAGAATTGATTGATATTCTAGGCTTGGAAGCTTTGGAGTAACGGAACACCGTTAGATCTCGTGGATCCAATCATTGTAGGAAATTGCAATAAGAGTGAAGTGGTTCGATGCATCCATATCGGACTTTTATGTGTTCAAGAAAATCCTGTAGAGCGTCCGACCTTGTCAACTATTTTTGTGATGCTCACTAGTAATACTGTGACTTTACCAGTGCCTCGGCAACCAGGGTTTTTCGTTCAGACTAGAAACCAGCTTCTTCATTCAGATCAATCTACAACGAGCGCGTCTGTGGACGTTGCATCGATCACTGATCTATATCCTCGTTGAATATGATGTTTAACCTTCACGATGGAATCATCTGGTATTAATTTCTAATGAAACCTACGACTTTAAAATGTATACAGCAAAAGTGGTTATTGTTCACGAATATAGTAACCTAAGTGAAACCGAATTTAGTATTTTGATTGGTGGGATTTTGTTTTGGACTAGGCTTAATGGTTTGGCTCACAGATTGGATCAGTTTGGTTCATCCAAATTAAACCAGCTTAACCACCTTTGGTTTGGTTTGGTGAACCTATCAAGATTTTCTTTTTCTTTTGGTAAGTGCTCGATCGCTTGAGCTCGTAGACACAAGCACTTACCCATGCTTAATGCTACCCACGAGCAACCATCATAATTGATCTGTTTTGGCGTTGTATTATGATGCTCTGGTGTCTTTATCAACCTAATGGGGCGAGGAACATGTTTGGATTTAGGAAACAAAAACAGAACAACTTCAAATCCAAGTCAATGTCATGGCTCTTTATTAGATGAGAGAGGTTCACAATCAAATAAAATTCGATTCAGCAACAAAGCTTCATCATTCAGGAGATATTCAGAAGCTTCTTTATGTCATGCTGCAGAAAAATTGAGAGAGGAAAATTAGCAGAGAGTGAATGAGAGAGCGAGAGAGAGAGAGATTATTTCTTTACCTCAAGGGTAAGAGGGGAAGTAGTTGGATAATAACGTTCTACAGCTTGACCATTCTTGTCAACAAGAAACTTTGCAAAGTTCCATTGAATGTCATCACCGAAGATTCCCCATTTGCCTTTCTTCAAGAACTTATACAGAGGAGAAGCATTCTCTCCGTTTACTTCAATCTAATACACAACACAACCGGACAGATTCGATTGTTTTATATAAAACCTCAAGACATAGAGAATTGTAATGAATTCGTCGAGTGATCTATACCTTGTTGAAAATGGGGAATTCAGATTTGAAGCGAGTACAGACAAAGTCGGTAATTTGGTCATTAGTTCCCGGTTCCTCGTCACCAAACTGGTTACAAGGAAATGCTAGAATCTCCAGACCTGTAACAAAACAATATCATTGGAGTAGCAAATCGCGTGGAAGAAACAAGAGACTTACATACACATTTGTTGAAATCATAATACCTTTGTCTTTGTACTTGTTGTAAAGCTCATTCAATTCAGTGTAGTTTGAGTTTGTCATCCCACTGAGACCATCCCACAGAGTATAAACTAAGAATAACATTTTCGACAAATTCACAAATGAAAGTTGCTAATTAGAAGGCTAAAAAAGCAACCAAACCATTTGGAAGCAACATTGACAATCAAAAGAACTTTTTCTTTGTATTGACTGAGTTCTAATCTGTTCCCCTTTGCATCCTGTTACAGGAAGAAGAAGAGAAATCGCAATTATTCAGCTAAAGACTCAGAGGCCAAGACAAGAAATCAATCAAAGATCATAGAAAACAATATGTGAGAGACCAAACAAAAGAAGAAGACAAATCAATGATCAAACTTATAACATGATCCATCATGATCTAATTGATTCTACTGAGAAAAGCAAACCTAAGCCAAACATCCGGATATAACAGAAGACAAATCGTTCCTTCAGACAATATTAACATGTCACATTCCTTTTCATCCAAAGATAGCTCTTATAACCAACAAGACAGCTTAAAGTAAAAATCTTTTCCCACTCTCAGAACCCTAATATATCAAAGGTACTTTCTTTCAACAAAAAGATCACCCATTCAAGTTATTAGAAAGTGTTGAATCGATCGATGATTCAAGTTGGAGCAGTTCATTCACCTCGATGCTTATCTCGTAAACAGATTCTGGGTCCTTCGTAGCCATTGCACTAGAAATGCAGAAGCAGGAGAAAATCAGAAAGGAGTCAACGTGAGGAAACAGAGAAGCTGCAGGCCGAAGCTTAGAGACTAGAGAGACTTGTGCCGATATTCGCTTTACACGCGCGACCAATGCGCGTGGCTTTTGATAACAAGCCGCGTTACTTTATCTTCATCGGTAATTAACTTTTGGGCTTTCTGGGCTTCTGTCTAACGGGCCATTTTTAATATATTTTTCAGCATCCTTTTTAACTTCTCGCAAAATCCCACAAAATATAGATAAAACTTTATCAGACATCCCATTATAGAGATCCTCAGGGGATAAATTCAATAAAACCTTCACGACAAAGCACATTTGGAACAATATTCGAACCTCGCATCTATAAGTGGAATGGTACAAAGGGTTATGGTTCTCTTACTCAACTTCAAAATACTCATTCACAACTAGTTGGCAACAGGGGATCGAATAAAAAATTCGAACTCGAGACAGCGGGTAGAATGCATTCTCTGTGAGAATACTGAAGAGACAAGAGATCATTTATTCTTCTCTTGTTCGTACGCCGCTGGAGTTTGGAAAGATTTAGCTCAACGTCTTCTCCACATTAACTACTCGACGGATTGGAGCCAACTGGTTACATTTCTCAACAACTCAACCATCCCACGGCTCAATCTCTTTATGTTTAGGTACGCTTTCCAAACCACTCTCTATCATATTTGGCGCGAGAGAAATGCAAGAAGACATGGGGAAATTCAATCTCCAAAAGCTCGACTTATTAAACTCATGGACAAGAATGTTCGGAACCGCATCAGCTCAATCAAAGACTTGGGTGATCATCACTATGATGACGGCCTAAGGTTGTGGTTCTCTACTCGATCAACCCCATAAACAAGATCTCGGCTATTACTTTATTCTCTCCCTTCTGTTCTCATTGTCTTCTTTCGAATACATTCAAACAAATTGAAACATCCATTGTACAAAAGTATTTTGGTTGAATACAATTTTACATTTAATTAAAAAAAAAAAAACATTTTTGCAATCATCTTTGAAACCTAGAATATGCAAATAAACGAACTACATTTGAAAAATTGACAATGAGATTCGAAGAAAACAAAAATTATACAGTTTCTGCAATTTTCCGGAGTAAACTATCCATAGTAATATCAAAAGCATCTCGAAATCTCTCAAACTTGGCATTAGAATCTCCATAGAGCAAATTAGGCAAAAGCTCATGAACAATGTAAGTCCTCATATCCTCTCTTTCCCTTAGAGTCTTTGACATCAACTTCTCAATCACATTCACTCTCTTTACCTTCACATGTTCTTTGTTTATATACACTGAATATCTCCGGTGATCCTCTGGTAAATGCCACGTGTACTGATAATACGCGCTGTACGGATCAAATATCACCGGAATACAACCCGATATGAGGGAATCGAAAATCGATTTCCTTGTCGGACTGTCTCCAGGCGGTTGGAGGCAGAACTCTGAATCCCGCAAAAGCTCGATAACCGATTCCGGTTTATCGCAGCTTCCGTTGGTACAATTCAAAAACCGGCATTGGTTTGGAGATGATGTGCATTGGTCAATCAATATAGACCGGATGCTATCAGGATTACCAGGTCTTGCTCCACCGGCGAAGCTGATTAGACTCCGACGAGGTTTTCCAATGATCTTGTTTTGCCAGATGGCGATATCATCGTCGGTTTTCGGGTGGAAGTATGTCGGATGAGGTATCGCCACGTCATTAGCTTCCCATGGATTACGTTCGATGAGAAGCTTTGTAGGGTTTTTCATTTCTTGCATCTCAAGTAAACTTGATCCCCACGAAAACTTATCGTTCCTCCTAAAATCCCAAGAGATCTTTCCGAGAACAAAAACATGATCTTTCCCGTCGTTTTTCCTCCATGATTTTTTCGATCCGAGCCATTTAACAACCTCGATCGCCAAAACATCCTTCACATCCTCAGAAACGTTCTTGAAATGCCATCTCAAAACATCGATACCACCATAGAAAGGCACATAGAAGAGCTTCGCTTGGGTCTCATCATAAACCCTACATGGATGCTTCAAAACTCTAGAGTGAAAGATCGGCTCAAGAGAGTACTGATGCGTTCTGAACCAGCCTTTACCGAGATTCTCAATTAATTCACCAAACGCATCGTTCTTGAAGTAGCTGCAAAAATTGGCCCATGGAACCATATCGGAGCATTCCCCCAACAAATCTTTGTTGAATTTAGACGGTAAATCGTATACATAAACCCCTTTTCCTTCGCAAGATCCATTCTTTTCGCGGTTGCTTCCCATCGATAACCAAGATCTTTGTATTTGAAGATACTTGTCAACGGCTTTTAGAGCAGTCTCCTCGCCTTCATCCTTCGATTTGAAATATCGGTATCGTTCGTCGCCGGTTTCTGGATCCCAATCAATGAAGACGTCACGATCAATCTCGTTTTTGGGTTTAGAATCTTGATCAAGAACGGAATCAAGATTCTCCTCTTGGATGGGTTTAGAATCTTGATCAAGAACGAAAACTCTTTCTGCGAAGGTTTCTCCGGTGAAAGTTTCATTCTTCTTGAGGTTGAGGCTTGTTCCGACTGTAGATTTGTCTGAATCTCTTTCTCCGACGAAAGTTTCATTTTTTGCGAAACCGTTGTCTCCATCTTTACCAAGAACAGCAACATTCTTCTCTTCTTTACTTCTTACCACATCTTCACTAACCGGTTTAGTGAAATTGTTGACTGGTACACGTAAAGCCGGCTGAGAACCGGCAGTGAGACAATAAAGATCATTGAGCTTCCGCGAAGAGATGCAAATATGAACAACGTTACCGGAGATAACGGTCGTGGAAGTTGACCAAAGATAAATTAAGAAGAGAAAGAGAATCGTGAGAGGTACACGATAGAGAATTGATCTTGAGAAGATCGAACAAATGTTATTACAGCAAGTACGAGAATCTTTAAGTGTTTTCTCGGGTTTATCGGTTTCGGTCTTTTTGGATGTCCTCGGTCGTCTCTTTGAGACGGAGACAGGCATTTTCTTGTTTGGGTGTTTACTGGATTATGCTTTGTGTAAGATTTTGTATATGTTTTTCTACGGACATGCACGCACGTTGACTAATAAATGTGATATATGATCATTGAGATTGCAGCACGTCTTGGAGTAACAAAAATAAATGATTTAATTTAGAATAACTGAATATCAAATATATCTATATATTTAGATTAATTATGAATATGTGCAAATGTAAAAGATGTTAACTGCTTCAATATATGTGTGTTAGTTTAGCGTAGCACTCAATGAATCTTGTATTGAAATTATTTCAAGTGTTAGTAGTTAAACGAATTGACGTGTTTCCAAGTTTGAATTCAAGATTTTGGAAAAACTCTCTCTTATGGTTGTGACATTTTCACTTTGACTTTCGATCCGGATACTATAATACACCATAGATGCAATAAACCATTAAATCTCCTAAATTTTTTTTTCATTTTTAACCCTATTAAACCACAAAATTGGAGATGAAGCCCAACTTTGAGTTCCCCACGTGATTTACCGTTTCTTCCTCTTCTCCGCACGATACACATAGATAATCGCCTATCACACATATATTTTGTAGGACTTCGAGAGTTTTGCAACTCATCATTCCACATTTGAAGGCGATACCGAAGTCACTAGGCAGAAAAGATCAATCGCCACTAAACCGTCCCATATACAACTGGACTCGACTCACGAGTGGAGAGAATGATATGGTGAATCTTGACAGCGGATGTATACCTTTTTGTTTGAATCATTCAGTGTTAATTAATTATGTAATATATTAATTTTATCAGACTGTGAAATCCTTTGGCGAAGCGGTCAGCATTTTTTTCCCTCTGAATTATAAAGGTTCCATATCTTTTTTTTCTTCCCCTTTTATATTATTTTTTGGTTCAAACTTTTCCATTTCACGAATCTTTTTTCTATAAATTATGTTCATAGTCATAAGTACGATTAATATCATATTAGGTATTAATCCGTGCTATAACACGGGTTAAAATTTTTATTTAAATAACATTAGTTAATAAAAAACAAAATATTACGTTTGAAGTATAATATTTGGTAATACAATGTGTATATATGTTTATTTTTAAATTTGAAATTTGATTGGTTAATTTTGATGTATGACATTATGACAGTTCAATTATTTTTGTGGTATAATTTGAGTATTAGTGTAAATTTGAGTTAGTTCATATTTGTAGAGTTTAGTATTTTAATATGATTTTTAATTTTTAATTTTAAAATAAAATTATTTTGGATGTGAAAACGTATATAAAACCTATAATTGAAAAAAACTGTATAATAATTTTTTTTTAAACAATATATTTAATTTACTATCTATTTGACATGTTAGAAACTGAGATAATTTTTTTAATGTCATAAACCTACAATCCATACTATGAAAATCAGACCTGTATATATTATGATAAATATTAATAATCTTCAAACAAATAACTTCGATTAATTTTTAAAATTTTAAATATAATAAGTGTATGATTGAATAAAATTTTATTTGAGCTTTGCCTTAGTGGCGCATCACATTGCTCTTTCTCCAATATTATTTTTTACATTTGAAAGATGATATCAAATCAAAAGAAGAGACAAACTTCAATTTTCCTGCAAGAATAAAAAACAAATTAATTTATGAATATAGATATAAAATTAGTTAAAACCAAAACATACCTAGAAAAAGTATTAGAAAACATTAAACATAAAATGCATTATATAAGAAAATATATATTTAGAAAATTCAAAATTTACACTTACTAATCAAAACTCGTATCCAAATTCTTCTGAGAGTAAATACCATAAAAACAATTAAAAATGATAGCATTAGAATAATGAAACTTCAGAATAATTTCATTTCATTAAAAATTTATTTTTCTTCTTAGCTTAATGAATATGAGAAAAAAATAAACTTATTAGCCTAGAAAAGAAAGTGATTTATAAACATTAAGAATATGGGGAAGAAACATGAAAACGTTAAAAACAAAACTGGACATATAATAAAAATCACATATATGATGATAAGAAGTAGGACTAAATAACATTTTAGTGCATACCTTGCTTTTTTTAGTTTATTGGAGAGGATGTTGATAATCTTCATAGTTTTCCAAAGACCTCAAAATCGCAAGGTACAACCTAAAAAAAGTAGATAACAATTAGTTGTTTAAAAAAAAACCTGAACACGAAGAGTAGAATATAATAAGAAAAATATTGATTAAAAAAGCATATATATAAATTTACTTTTACAAAAACGTTAAGCATTATGTATCAATAGTTGAAAGGATATTTTTTATATAGATGAATAAAAAGTATTTAAAAATATTATGTTTGACCTAAAAAATAAAAACAGTTGTGCAAATATTTGAAAACTAAATATTTGATTCTAAATATTTTTGATTATGTATTAGTAACTGAATAATGTCTATATGCATGGTTGAATTTATGATTGAGCAAATCTAATTAATGGTATATTCATATTTGTTTTTGGAAGTTTGTGTTATAATATAAAAAACAAAATTAGTATAAATTAGTATTAATGCGATTACCCTTTTTTAAAAAAAAAAATCTGATTCGAAATAAATAATGTTTGGTTAGTGTTAGGAAATAAGAAGGAGATATGCAAAAATCCTAATAAAGATTGTTTTTAATTAGTAGTTGTAAATTAAAGAATTTAATTAAATATTATGTTTTTGGTAAACTTTTGTGAGTAATTTTATAAGAAAAAATTATTTTAACAAAATATAATTTAGATATCGATTACCTTTTTATTTTCTTATTCAAAATAAATATTGATTGATTAGCTATAGAGAATAATAATAAGAACGATTTACTTAAATTAAAAAATTGAATTAGATTTTCTGTTTCTGAAAAAGATTTGGATTGATATTCAAATATTTTTTTGACAACCCGTAATTACAGTATATAATTTCTATATTAGTAGGATTTACGAATATTTAATAATCCATTTTTAGATTTAGTTTTTAAAAAATTGTAACAATATTAAACAAATAAAAACCAATAAATCGAATTTGAGTGAATATTTATTTGAAAGTATAAACATTCATTTTAATTTTTATGGCTTTATTTGAATATCCTAATAAATATATTTTTTTGTATTAGTAGTTGTAAATTAAAATTTTGAATTAGATATTTTGGTTTTGGTAAAATTTTGTTAGTGATTTTATTAGAAGAAATTAGTTTAATTTTTTTATTACGTCACATTTAACTAATATGCAGATTTTTTCTATATTTAATTTTTTCGTATAAATTCTGCATGATTAAATCAACATCAAGATTTACTTATATTCCACAAAATACCACACTTTCAAGTTTTTTTGCCAAATATACAACTTTCAAGTTATTTTTCCAAAAATACCACTAAAATGTTATTTTTCAAAAATACCACAAAAACAAAAATTAATTTTCAAGGGCCTAAAATTTAAAATTTTTAGTTTGGGTTGCCTATTTTGCAATTTAGGGTATAGTTTTTAGGGGATAGGGTTTAATGCTTTGGATTTATGGTTTAGTTTGAAAGTTTAAAGTTAAGTTTTAGTTTTGTGGTATTTTTGAAAAAATAATATTTTAGTGATATTTTTGGAAAAATAATTTGAAAGTGGTATATTTGGCAAAAAAGCCTTGAAAGTGTGGTATTAATGAGAATCTAGATATTCCTAAACTCGCGTTTATATCTGATATTCTAATTATTAGAAGTTCAATTATATCTTTAATGAAATATTAATTTTTGTTTTTAAGAGCAATGACATTTGTTGTAATTTTTTATAAAAAAATGTTCAAAAACTTGGTGATACTTCAGCCTTAACAGTAGTTGATTCTATGAAGAATAGTTACGAAAATTAGCCAAAAGACTCGGAAAACAACATAAATTTATGGGTTTGTTCGTAATTGAAAAAAGGAAACACAACAGTAAACCGCCCAAAGACTGGCTAAGCTTCCTTTAATCGTAAAAAGTTTTAAACTATTCTTTGTTCGTAATAGACAATATAGAAATCTTCTTGATCGTGTGATACAAAAACAATCTCATCCGTATGAATAGAATAGCCTCTGATGCGTAAATTAGGCCCCCATGAATCAATGCAAGGATGATTAATAAAGAAACATACCTTAGACCATTCATGTTTCTTTGTTGTCCAATTTTAGTGACTAGAGTTGCTTTCCCTTCGTAACTTATCAAAGATGAATGTTGAAAGTTTCTCCCAGATGAAGCATGATCTCCCAAAAACTGTACTACTTGATCAAACTTTTCAGATCTCACATCGAATCTTGTTAAGCACCATTTCTTCTTGGTAATAATACATTCACGCACACTAGTATCAATCATCCAAGCGCCATAATACACAACCCCATTGATGCACACACCGTTCGTTTTGGGACAATGAAGAATGTTGCAATCAATCATCCTCCATGCTTTACTAACTCCTCCCAATGTGAATACTTGATGTTCAAAAGATGGAGAGCATGCCAATAATCATGTAATTTCTCTGACATGCACAACACCTTATACTGACCATCTACGGGATCGTATCTTTTTTCTTGATTTCACTTTAGGTAAATCTACATATGATCTGTCGATCTCGTCCACATCCAAGACTTATCAATCCATTAACGTAATGAGGAACCTCATTGACGTAATTGTCGATTCCTTTAGGCATACTCGCGATTGGACATGTCGTAAGAGATAGATTAGAGAGTGTTTCCACCGTTGATGTCGTCGACTCAGACGAGAAGAACTTCCAAATCTGACGTTCGTTTTTTTCATCTAAATACTTGAATGCAGAGAGTTGACGCGGCTCAAGCGAAGACCGAAGCGGGAACGATCTGATGAAATCTTTGACTGCGGATGATTTTTGCCCATAACATGGATACAAGAAGAAACCTAGCTACGGATTTCACAGGCAATCTCCTCAAAATCTCGATTACCAGATCTCTAGGAACTAAATCTTCAACATATCTTGTTGTTTCCGACGTTACTCGAGAGAACCGTTCTCGAGCTTCTCCTTCTTGCTGCGATCTCTATGTTCTCATGATGATGAGGTTTCTTGCTTCTGAAAGAACAAACCCTAACAGATCTGTAACCGATTATAAAATTACGTTGATATATATTCCGATCGCGACCTATCTGTAACCGATTTAAATTACTCTAATTTTTTGGGTAAAGATAATAATATTATTCAACGGGTAAAAGTGTAGGTTGAAAATATTCGGGATATTCATATTACTTTGTTTGGGCAATTATCAGTTTTAAAACATTAAAGATTAATTAAATTAAAATTAATCAAAAGTAACCAAAATCCTATAAAATTTACAATATGTATCCATCTGAATTATTCGAAATACTCAAATCTTACCCCTATTGATCTAGTGAGAATTTGAATAGTGATTTTAATATCCAAATTATTTGTACTTTACCCGGTATCCAAATTATCCGACATGTATCTTTAAAGGTTATAGTTTGGATAATTATTTTAGATATCATACTTGTATCCACTACCATGTAACCGAAATAACTACCTTAGAACAAACTATAGATAACACTATATATGCACAAGGAGTTCAATCCGGGTTTTAGATCGGATGTAGTTCGGGTTATTCGGGTTTTAAAATTGTTTGGTAAAGAAAGCAGCTATCAAACTAAAAATCATATTTATATCGCATCGGTTCAGTCAGAGTCACTTGTTTTTCAGGTTTTTTGGTTTAAAGATAAATACACTATAATTACGATTGATTCGGTATTTAAGATATACTAATTTTGTTTCTCTAATTTCAGTATTGGTTTGGTTATAGGTGGTATGGAAACAAATTGATGCTGGGAATAAATTAAAAAAAAAAAAGGTTAATAGAAAAGACGATTCACCACTCTTTGTTCGTAACACAAACAAAAACAAAGACAAAAGCAAACTTTTTATTAAATCAGGGTTTCATAGTTAAGTCAACATAACTTAAGCTTAACTTATACTGTATCTTCTAAATGTTAGTTGAGATTTTATTTAACCAAACGTCGTCCTTCCTAGGCCACAAGTTCACGACCACGTAAATTATGCATGATGTATTTGGTTTTCTGAATTATGCTTCCATGTTTTTACTTTATTTTGCCATGGGACAATTTGTCATAAGTTTAAAATCATCGATTATATTCCTAAACTGTTTTCATTTTTAATGAAGTATTTACATTCTTAAAAAAAACAAAAAAATTATAACTTTTAAATGAGTTAACTCATAAAATATCAGTGCCTAGTGGTTGAGGATGCGAGCATTCTTTGGAAATATTTGAAAGAAGAGTGCATGGACAAAAATTGATGATGTATTATGATTGGATCCAAAAGAGCTTCAGCAAATTCGAAATGAAGAACGGTCACATCAATTTTGGATGGGATTATAATAAGATAATGGAAGGATTGCAACAATATACACTCTAATATCTTATATGATATGGTGATAATATGGTGATAGATAAGCGTTTAGAAGGTGTGAACTAAAGTTTTTTTGGAACAAAATCATGAAGACGTTGTAAAACAATGCACTTTTAAGAGGTAAATATAATATTATTTGTTAAATACATTAATGGAAAGAGAAAAAAGACACATGTGAAAAGCATAGAATGCCAAATTATAGCTTCTCTCATAGCTTTAATTGACAAAACTTTGCTATATTATAAGATGGTTTCTTACTACAACATAACACTTTCTACGTAACTAAAAAAAGGAATCATGACAGAAAACGGACCAAATTTTTCGTATATGTTTCCTTGAATCTTAACAATCCTAGGACTATTCTTTTTGTGATCATAATAGAGAAGTAGAAATCTTCAAGGTAGTGCGATACAAAAACAATCTCCCCCGTATGAGTAGTCTCGCTTATGATGCCTAAATGACGTCCCCAATGAGTTCATATAAGGATGATTGATAATGAAACAAATCTTGGACCATTCATGTTTCTCAACATCTTCCAAAACCCACAATTCAAATCTTTGTTGTTCAATTTCAATGGCTAAAGTTAATTTCCCTTTGTAACTCATCATAAATATATCGCGATAATTAAGATGGAGGAGAATGATTACCCAAATATTGTACTACTACTTGATCAAACTTTCCAGATCTCACATTGAATCTCACTAAGCACCATTCACTTATCCTAGTACCTGTCCAAGCGCTATAATACACAACCCCATTGATGCACACACCATTAGTTTTGGGACGATGAAGAATATTATTACATTCAATAATCCTCCATGATTTATCAACTCCTCCCAATGTGAATACTTGATGTTCAAAATATGGACCATCCCAGTAATCATTCACTTTTTCCGACATGCACAATACTTTATACTGACCATTGACTGTATCGTACCCGAAAAAGTTTTAGATAATCTTTTTTCTTGATTTCACTTTGGGTAAAGGTGTGGACTTTCCTGTGCTAGGGTTACATATATATTGTTCTCGTCCACATCCAAGACTTATCAAGCCATTAACGTAATAAGGAACATTATTGACCCTGCGGCAATACGGACTCGGGATTGAGCATGTCGTCCTTAGAGATATATAGATAATACGGTAAATTCTTAGTTGATGTCGAGGAATACGTGAAGAAGTTCCAAATCTGGCGTCCGTTTTGGTTATCTAAATATTTGAATGCGAAGAGTAGATGCGGCTGAAGCGAAGACCTAAAGGGGAACAATCTAATGAAATATCGACTGCGGATAATTGTTGCCCATAACTTGGATACAAGGAGAAACTTAGCTACGAATTTCACAGGCAATCTCCTCAAGATCTCGATTACCATATCCTTAGGAACTAAATGTTCAGTACCTCTTCTTGTCTCCGACGTTACTTGAGACTCCTCCTCTATCTTTGTTCTTTTGCTGCTATGTCTAGTTCTCATTATGACGTTTCTTGTTTTTCAAAGCATAATCCTAATCTTTATTTGTGTCCTCTGCTCTTGTCTTATAATAGTAGGCTAGGCTAATATATTCCTTTTCTAAGTAGAAAAAGGGAAGCAACGTAGATAGAGATATAGATGCAATTCACAAGAAAAAGAATTATAATTCATTATTAGTTAATGGACTTGATTTCTAGATGAGGAGTGAAAATTTACAGTACGGTTTATTGTTTCATCAAATTCAGTAACAGGTACTCGGTTTTGGTTCAGTGTCTAAACTCGCTCCACCTGAATCTCCCGGATCTCCAGATGATCAAGCTTCTTAGGCCGCTTGTAGTTCTTCAGCAAGAGAGAGCAACACACAACACTAACAGAAGAAGCAGCCATTGCAGCACCTGCAATCCATGGAGGCAACCTGAAACGTGTCCACGGGAAAAGCACTCCCGCAGCGATCGGTATCCCCATGAGATTGTATCCGAGAGCCCAAACGTAGTTGAGACGGATTCTCGAGAACGTTTTCCTTGAAAGATCAATGGCTGTGATCACATCTTCTAAGTTGCTTTTCATCAGAACTATATCAGCTGCTTCTATGGCAATGTCAGTTCCTGCACCAATTGCCATCCCAACATCCGCTGCCACGAGAGCAGGAGAGTCATTGATTCCGTCACCCACCATTGCCACAACATATCCCGCAGCCTGCAAAATCATTGCTTTTATCAATTTCAATTTTTTATTCATAGATGTGAACGTTTTACATTTAGTGTGGAACTACTAAATTACCTGTAATTCCTTGACTTTCTCTGCTTTTTGCTCAGGTTTAGCTTCTGCGATAACAGAGTCGATACCGACTTCTCTAGCAATGGAATTCGCAGTTCCCCAGTTGTCACCAGTTACCATGATGCTTTTGATATTCATGGATTTTAGAATGGAGATGGCTTCTTGAGCACTTGGTTTTAAAGGATCTGAAACAGACAGAACACCAATCAACTCGCTGTTTATGGAGACAAGAATCCCGGTCTGGGCCATCTCTTCAGCTTCGGCTAGCAACTCTTCAGCATCGACTGGAATAATAACTCCATGACTAGTCATCAGATTCTTGTTTCCCACCATAATCTCTCTTCCTTTAACGATTGCTTTCACTCCGTTTCCAGTGATGGACACAAAATCACGGGCTTCAGGCCACGCAGGGTTCTCTTCATCATCTCTGAATTTCTTACCGTACTCAACAATGGCCTTTGCTAACGGATGCTCACTGTTTACCTGATAAAAGGATAGTGTCATCATAGTGATATCATATTTTTCATGCAGGCCATGAGTTTCGAAAATTTAACCAGAAAAATTTGTATGCATGTTCAATGGTTACAAGAGATTACCTCAGTTGCAGCAACAAGTTCATAGAACTCTCGAAGTACCATGTTTTTCAGGAGTTTTGTTTTCACAACCACGGGCTTCCCCATCGTGAGAGTTCCTGTCTTGTCAAAGACAATGCAATTTACCTACACCGTCATGGAAAATGTTAGGGTTCATCATCTTCAAAAAAACAAAATGGTACAGAAAACCTTAGTCACATACAATATTATAAGTTACAATGCGGCAAGAGACCCTATAAGCTTTAACAAGTTACCGCACACTAACCTTGTGTGCTTTTTCTAGGGCTTGGCCACCCTTTATCAGCACACCTTGGGATGCACCAACCCCGGTACCAACCATAACAGCAGTTGGAGTAGCCAGCCCAAGAGCACATGGACAAGCTATGACCATGACAGAAATCCCGAACTGAAGAGCTAGCTCGAAGCTATCCATTGAAGAAGGAATCCAGGATTCAGGGTACCAATGCAGTTTCCCAGCTAAGAACCAGGAAAGCCAAGTTGCAAACGAGAGGAAAATCACCTGCAACATTATAATTCAGTGAGTTTAAAAAGTAACTGTGCCTTGAAAAGACTAAACTTTCTGTTTATCAAAATGTCAGATTACTCACCAGAGGAACAAAGAACTTGGAAATCCGATCAGCCAACTTCTGTACTGGAGCTTTCGCTAGCTGCGCAGACTCAACAAGTCGAACAATCTGAGCAAGAGCACTCTCTGAACCAACCCTTGTAACCTTAACATGCAGAACTCCATTCTCGTTCACAGTGCCTCCTATAACTGTATCACCCTTTCTCTTTGCCACTGGCCTTGCCTCTCCAGTTATCATACTTTCATTCACATGACTTTGTCCCCATATGACATAACCATCTGAAGCTACTTTAGCACCAGGAACAATTTTGATCACGTCATTTTTCTGTATGAGTCGACCATCAATCTCCTCTTCACCAGTCACATTCCCTTCCTCATCCAAAGACAACAATATCGCAGTGTCTGGTGCCAAGTTCATAAGCTTTGCGATCGCTTGAGATGTTTTTCCTTTAGCCATAACCTCCAAATATTTTCCTAGTATGATAAAAGAAATGAGCATGGCGCTAGTTTCAAAGAAATCTACTCCCTTGAAATCAGGAGAGGTTGCAGCTCTCAACACTGTGTACAATGAATAGAAATAGGCTGCATTTGTTCCCAGAGCAATCAGAACATCCATGTTAGCCGAACCCCGGCGTAAAGCCTTGTAAGAGCCAGTATAAAATCTCCAACCGATGACAAACTGGACAGGGGTAGCCAAAACCCACCTTATGATTTCTCCAATGGTGAGCATATTGATGACTTTAAACATCAGTAACTCTTTAATTCCAGGGATATACATAAAGACCATGGCTGTCAAAAACACAGGTACCGTAAAAACCAAACTCCAGAGAAACAACCTATAGTACTGCTTAATCTCCCCTTGCTTCTGAGATTCTCTGTCTACCCCTCCCTCGGAAAATATTGTTGCCTTGATGTGACCACTATGACCAAAGACAGTAGACTCAATCACCTGAATGAAATTCCTCGGCCCCGTCACATCAGGTTTGTACAATACAGATATCTTATCAGTTCCATGGCTGATCTCAACACTTTGAACCCCAGGAAGTGCTTCAAGCGATCTTTCAATTATCTTCATGGATTCATCAGTAAAATCACCATCAATCTTCAAATCAATCTTGCTCACATCCTCGCCCGTACTTATAAGCACAGCTTCAAATCCAGCATTTTCTATCTCTTCCAGTAGTTTATCATAGCTCAGGAGTCTAGGATCATAATGAATTTCAGCTTCTTCAATTGCTAAGGCAACATGAGCTCTCTGTACACCATTAACCGATTGCAAAACTCTTTCGATTGTTGAAGAACAAGAGGTACAAGTCATACCGTAAATTCTTATCCTGCAAACTTGTTTAGACCTCTCATTCGCCTCATTTCCAATCAAGGATGCTTCAAAGCCAGCATCTTCAATAGTCTCACGAATTGTCGCCACCTATATAATCCAAATCAAAATGGAGCTAAATAAGAAGAACCCTATATTCCTAATTTCCACCACAATTATACAACAAAAACCCTAAATCCCAAATCAAGTCTTCTCAGAAACATTACAATCGATTCAGTTGAGGAGAATTCAGATCATTCAACTGAGATAAAATAAATAAAAATCATAGCTTACATCGACAAGGTTAGGGTAAAACAGAATCTGAGCCCGATTATTCAGCGCATCAATAACAGCTTCGTGAATCCCAGGGAGACGTTTGATAGCTTTCTCAACAGATCCAGAACAAGCAGAGCAAGTCATCCCCAATACTTGAAAAATCGCCCTAGAAATCTCCTCCTCATCGATCTCAAACGCCGCCGTCGCCGTCTCCGACGATGATCCACCGCCGCCACGAGACCTGGTTAAGTGCTTCCGCACTAGAGGATAACGCTCGCTGAATCTCTCTTTCCGTATGCATGTAAGCGCCAAAAGCTTCGTCGCCATGTGAGCGAATCTGGTTCTTCTCGTATATCGAATATGATTTTTATGCTTTTTTAGGTTTTGTGGGTAATGTGAGGACTTTGAATTGCTTTGCTTTTTAAATAGCAACGGCGAGGGAAAAAAGGTTTGCGACTGCATAATGACAAAATATGTGGGCCAATTCTGTAAATATTTAAACTAGAGGGTCCTACTGAGAAATACTCTACTTTAAGTTACAACCGCCATATGTGAGAAATTATTCGCTCCACTGTGTTCTTTTAAATTATTATACTAATTCATATTTGACTTTAAGGTTCCTAATGAATTTGATTAATTAACAATGTCATTATTATGACATGATGAAGTAATCTTTACTTGTTTGTATGTTTCTGTTTCATTTTTTAGTTACAATTTTTGATTTCTTATGTAATATGTGTTGCGTGCAATTAAATAAATTTCTTATAATATTATCGACGAAATTTTGCTAATCCACATCCATTTTAAGGTAAAATGAAATCTATTATACGTGTTCTTCTAATCTAATCTTTGTTGGCACTCAAGTATTCAACCTCGTAAGAAGTCGTACCCAAATTGAAAATTGATGACTTTCACGACTGTAAAACAGTCAAATCATTATAAATGGGCTTAATTGACTTGTTAGGCCCATTTAGTACAGTACGAGACTAAATCTCGGCCTTTTAATTATTACGACGTCGTTCGTCATTGTGAAATTCTTCTTTGTCTGCAAACTCTTATAGGTCTGACTTATAACTAGTTATAAACTTATAATGTTATATTGACCTCAAATTCCTTTATATATGGGACTAAACATCTCAAACAATTAATTTAGGTCCAATGCTATATAACATAAGATTTGATATATCCAAAAATACAATTACATATGATATGCACATTCTTCAATCTCTCATAGATTTTCCAAATAATACAGAAAATCTTTCATAAACTCCTCTCTTCCTTTACAAACACTTTGAACACCCAAAACACAAATCTAATCAAGAAACGTAAGAACACAACAAACACACTCGTCAAGATCAGAGCAAAAAAAAAGAACAATATCAAATGTTGTAATCAGTCGATTGATTTACAGAGTTGACGGTTTGGTTTTCAGTTAGTTAGCATGCATCATTCAACACTCGTTTCTCTCCTTTCTCCTTCATCATTCTCATCACGAGTCAAGCGCGAGCTCGGCCCAAGCCAAAGAGGATGATCTAAGCTCCGCAGAAATTGATAGACTGATTCTGCTCTCCAACATCTCGCATAGCTCTTGCACTGAGGGTTTGTTGTTATTGTTGTTGTTGTTGGTTGGATCCCGGTTCAAGCATTGGCTCGCCACTTTGCATACCGTCTCAAGATCTTCTTGGTTAAAATGTTTCAGCTCTGGATCCACCAATCCCGCCATTGCCTCTGGCGCTTCAAGGAACTCCTTTGCCTGCACAATGCAACAAACATGCAAAAAAGGTCAAAACTTTTGCAACGAGAAACCACATTCTGAGGTTCGATAAAAGGTGGAGACTTTCACATCTAGAGACCAAAGAATCCGATTCTTCTTGAACACTATGTATCCATTTGGTTTATAATAACAACGAAGCTTTTCTTCAAAATGGGTGAAAAAGGTGAAAAAGAGGAGGCTATATCGATTTCCAGGGGTTCAAACAGAGGAGATATTCACTCAGTTTCAAGTATTTAGAGAATAGCTTCTATTTTTTCTTACCCATTCAATTAAGAAACCTTTGTCTTTGCAATAAGGAGGTCTTCCACTGACAATTTCCAGCAAAAGAATGCCAAATGCGTAGATATTACCCGACACATCAAGATGTCGGCTCTCCATTCCGTTTGGGAGCACACAAATTGAACCCTGACTGCTAATATTTCTCAAATTCTTTTCTGATCTGGCAAGAATCGTCTTCCAGCATTCGAAATCAACCAGCTGCATCAGAGAAAGACAGAAAAAGAAAGAATGTGAACTTAATTAAGTTTAGCTTAGCTGTGGAGTTTAGCTAATATTTTACATTAACTAATTGTATTGCTCAGATAACAAGCTAGTCTCACTTTACTTTACCTTGGGAGTAAAATCTTCAGTGAGATAGATTGCGTTTGAGCTCAGCTCAGAGATTGTAAAAGGCGGATCAAGTTCCATATGAAGGTACTTGAGACCGCGTGCAATGCCTATAACAATCTTCATCCGTCTTGCCCACGATACTAAAGCCGCTTCCCCATCTGCATCAAAACATTTATCATAACTATGTTATCTAGGCAAACTAGTACAGTATGATGAAACAAGCTCTAAGGAAGTTAGATTATTTACAGTGGAGGTGCTCATATAGTGTTCCATTTGATGCATACTCAAAAACAAGCATTCTTGTAAATGGTGAGGTCTCTTTGCAGTATCCAAGTAATTTTGCTGTGTTCTCGTGGTTTAATCTAGCCAAGTCTGCTACCTGAAACAGTGCGAAAACGGCATAGAAATCTCAGGAAAAAAGAGAATTTTCTTACAGATTGTTCTATCCAAAGGACTTGGTAATGATAATAACATGACAAGAAGCTACCTCTCTCTGGAAATAGAGCTCGAGATATCCAGTCCAATCTTCTTCTTTTACGCAAAGAGAGATCACTGCAATCTCAGATCCACCTTTCATCGTTCCTTTATATATCTGACTATCTGCAGATAAACCAATGATGTTGCTAAAGTCTTCACACGCCACTTCGAGCTCTTGTCTTGTTAATCTCGAAACATCCTTCAGCAATTCGGAATCTGTAGTTTTAGAAAAAAAGGTCACTTCTTTTGAGTTCTTTGCTCCATGGATTTTGTATTGGAAGGTGGAGAATTCTGGAAAGATTCTAACCTACGTAGACTGTGAACTTTTCCTTTTCACTTGAAGATTTCTTCCAAGGAATGATGAGAGATGATCTGTTGTTCCAGCGATGAATTGCTGAGAAAAGCGCAACCAGAAGGAGCAAACCAACCATTGACCCTGTCACTATCTCAAGAGCTAGAAGCCATTTAGGTTTTGATGCTTTATGGTGCTTAGCCACCATTTGAGCTGACTGGTGCTTAGGGGCGGCACTCGGGCTTTCATGAGTTTTGACCAGTTGTGCATTACCTGCGACGGCGATAACATTCAGAAAACCAAAACTAATCCAACAAGTGTGACGATGAAGTGAAAATTTTCTATCTTACATACCGCATTGGGAAGAAGGTCTATGCTTAAGATCCTTGTTTTGCATGCAGTTCCCTTGAAAGCTTGTCCTAGTGACCACAGAAAGAAACTCTCAGACGAAATCGGAGACTTTGAGAGTTTAGATAGACAGCATAGATGATAAGTATACCTTGGAAGGTACTCGAAACATTTTGGGATGTTTCCCACGAAGAAGTTGTATGAAAAGTCAGCTACTTTTAAAGACTTGCACAAACCGGCGATGTTTGCACTTGAATTTGCAGAATACCTAAATATATTGAATAAACAAAACCCGATTAACATTGCCATCATAGACAGAAGTCACATAGTTTTTCCTTTTTGGCTTCTTGAGCTATTAAACTTACACTTTCGACTGATAGCCCGATGCTCCAGCAACAAGAAGACTTCCTTGAAGCCTATTCCTGTCAATATGAAGTTCTCTAAGGTACTTCAAGTTACCGAGCTCTGCAGGCAACTTTCCACTCAAACCATTGGACTGAAGGTTTCTGTAAAATGTGAAACAAAACTGTCGTATCAACAACTCATCTGTTAAAAGGTATGAAAGCGTCATTTTGATTGCGAACAAGGTTGAATCTGTATTACATTATCATGATGTTCGACAAACGCCCGATCTCAGCTGGGATTGGTCCCATCAGATGATTGTTTCCCAAGTCCAAGGTCTTGAGATTCTTTAGCTTTCCTATCTCCTTAGGTATTGTCCCAATCAGAATGTTCCCATGCAGGATTCTACAGAAGCATTTTAATGATGTTAACTCCTAAACTCAATGCATCAAACTACTACATATTTGTGAGTATGTGAGAAAGAGATGAAACCGTACAGTTCCTGCAGGTATGTTATTTGACCCAATTCCGGCGCAAGAAACCCTTTTATCGATGAAGCCGATATATTTCTGCACGAAAAGAAGATCCACAGGCTATAAGCTCAAGCCAAATTCATCCTAAACCACTCATAAAAAACTGATTTTGCAGATACTATACAAAAATAAGTAAATGGTAAGAAAACAGATGATAGATTCTTACATCTTGATAACATGATCTTTAGATGGAGAGCAATTAATGCCGGTCCAATCACAAGGATCTGAACTGGGGTCATTCCAATTAGACATAACTAGCAAAGGGTCCTCATAGATAGCTTCCTTGAATCTTCTAAGAGCTTCAACTAAGAAAACAGAAACAAAAACAGAGCAGAAGATCCACAAATCTATTAAATGATTTATATGATCAGACCTTGAATTAAAGCTTCAACTTCACAGATTCGACTGATCTTATCTAAAAAAAGTAAAACTTTTTTCAGGTTGATTAAGATTCTACACTAATCCCAACTCTTCTCAAGTTAAGTGAGGAATTCTACAGAGAGATTCATGGACTGAAGAATCTAAAAGGTATGATCTTTTTTTCTAGCATTTTCTTAGTAAACCTAACACAAGTGAGAAAACAATTGAAATCTGAGATCTGGGTTTAAGCAGATTAACACAAGAAAAAGGATTAAGAAATAAGCTACCTTCATTAGAGGCAAACCCGTCACAAGAAACGAAGAAGAGACCAAGAACAAGAGCTAACGAACAAAACTTCGATCTCATCGTCTTTACGAAAGATTCCTTCAAATTCGGCTCATTAAAAAAAAGAAGCGGAACCCCAGATTCTTTCACGGAGGGTCAAACTAAGTTTCCAGATGAAAAAATCTGGAGAAAGACGAGAACTTTGCACGAGAAGTACTCTGCACTAGACAAATGAGATGGTTTAAGCTCAAGAAGAGACCAAGATTAGCAAAGTAAAGAACGAGAGAGAGAGAGAGAGAGAGAGAGAGAGAGAGAGAAGCTGAAGAATGAAATAAGGAAATGGTAAAGAGAAGTGAAAGTGGACAAGATTATATGATTGATTTAGCAAAAACCTATATCAAAGGAAACTCACTGAGAAGAAGATAAAAGACAAGAAAAGTAAAGAATTAAGCAGAGATGATGAAGTGTAGGGAGAGAGAGAGACTTAGAGAGACTTGGATTCAAAGACAGGTTTTTGTTTTTTTTTGTTTTTTTTTTCCTTGTTGGAGGAGAAAAATAAGCTTAATTTTTTTAAATAAAATTAAAAAAAGAGGTATGCAAATTAGAAGAAAATAAGAGAAAAAAGGTGTCAATATTGTTATGAAATAAAATTATTAGAAAGAAAGAATGTTCTCTTCCTCTTTTTTTCTTTTACTTTGGGTAACTTTATGTGACTCTGAGTTATTTTTATAAATTCAAAATTATGGATGTTTTTGACATGAAGTTTTTTTTTTAAATCTATAGACTATAATATATATATATATATATATATATATATGTGTGTGTGGCGAACTGGCAATAGAGCTAAACATCAAATTAATAATAAGGAAATATCCAAATCGTTCTATATCAGGAGTTGATTGTCCTAGTGGCAAATATGTACAACTGTATTTTGCATGAGATTTCAATCGTAAAATAGGCTAATAGCTATTTTTTTTCTTATATACATTATGGTAAATAAATAAATGATCTGTTTTAAGAATATAATCGTTAATATTTTAAGATAAAATTTTTATTTTAGTAACTGATCGACTTAAAAGCTTTATTACAGAAAAAAAAATATGGGATAGAATTTTATTCGAACTCAAAATGGAGGTGTATGTATTAGAATAATGGGAATAATGCTCGAAAAATGAATAAATTGCGTTGGAAGATTCTTAATTACAGAGTATATAATATTGTTGCTAATCATTGAAATAATAGCGCGTTTAATTTATTAAGAGAATTTTTCATGGTACGGTGTCTACTACGGTGATCTAGAGCTTTGTTAAACTGTTGGTGGGACATACCGTACTACTGTAGACCGCAGCTATGATCAATAAATTGTATTTTAATCGGACGGTCAACAACATATAACTGCAATACTAATTTGTTTGTTTGTTTCTTTCGCAATTGAATCGATCGTATTGACTTGAGAATCTTGAAGTTTGCTATACATATTCTTCTGCAAAACAATATCGAATTGCATTATAAAATCTTAACACTCAACTAGAAAAAACCACTTTATTTATTTACCCAAGAAATTTACTCATTTCTAAACGAGTTAAACAATCATACCCGAAACAAATATTGTCTTCAAAATTACTCCACAAATTTATTAGGCTGGATTTTTTTGTAATATTGAACTTGTATTCAATAAAATAAATATACTCATGAAAAGGATAAAGGAACAATACTCTTTTAGAAAGCATAAAGAGTTCTGAGTCATAGAAAAGCTAAAATTTCCATTAAGCTTTTTTTTTTTGGTTGAAGCATCTCCATTAAGCTTTCTCTAGAAAAATTTGTTGTTTCATGGAAATAAATCAAACATAATGTAAGAATATTAGAGAAAAACATTATGCAAATTAACACAATAAAGTTGGAAAAATCAAATGGTCTAAAAGATACAACGCTCATCAACAACTCTATCGATTAAATAATTTCTATTAATTGTCAACAAAGTTACACAACATATATTTCCAATGTTTGGTACAAAATGTCATAAATATTTTTAGATGAATCCAACTAACCCCTCGTTTATTTCTAGTACATTCTACGTTTCTTATTTTTAACTAAAATTCTGTAATAAAAAAACATTTAAATAATATAATTGGCCTCAATAGATCGTAACTTCATTAAATTGAACAACAAACAAGAGAATGGGACAAATTACCCATGCGTGTCCCATTTGTTTGTTTCTAAGGTATTTTCGTGTTATAAATATTTCATTATTTGAACGAACACACGTATTGATATTTATGTTCAATCAAATGTTAGTTTTGTTAAAAAGCATTGTTTTTTTTTTTTACAAATACTGGGGATTAAATTTTATCTATTGAACATCAAACCAATTACAACGTGATATATACGTGAGTTTTGGGCTACGAGAACGTTTATCAATGACTCCACTTTACGAACTAAATTAGCGCAAATCGTTATAACCAAACGAGAGAGAGGCTCACGTACCTTGTTATCATACGCAAAAACAATAGATAATGAGACAGTTCATGATTCCCAAAGGGATCGGAGTTGTCATTTTGAATTTACATTTGTGTTAAACCTTATTCCCAAAGGGAGTTGCCATTTTGAATTTACGTTTGTGTTAATTAACTTAGGATGTGTAAGCATTATTGAGGTCAACTGTAAATGTTTAATTTGCAAGATTATATAATGAAATATTTTTTTTGTAAATGATTAATGATCGGTATAAGATTTGTCGACATCCCATTACATCTCTCTTGTATCATTTATGTTTATGTTTTGACTGCTTATGCACTTAAAATTGGTATGATATATACTTTCTACTGTCTTTTCAGTTTTTATAATCATGATATAAAAACGTTGTACTAGGAATATTTTCTAATTAAATATATATATATATATATGAATTATGTGTATATACACTTCTATGACTGTTTAGACATCAAGGTTCCCTTGTCGTCATTCCCAATGCTTACAAGCAAAACATTGAGTAGATGTTAAGGAAAATTGATAAGGACCATCATGAATACACAACTTTGTGATGACATCAAATTTAAATAGGCCACTTGTTCAATCATACTTTCTAACCAAAGGATTAATAGCTTATTTTTCCAAAGGATTTAATAATTTACTGTAGCAGCTTTTTAAAGTTCTGTAGTTATCTCAAAGGTTTGAGCTTATATATGCAGTATTTGGGGTTAGATCTAAACCGGGTATTCAAATACTTTGGGTTTTACACGCATTCAGAATAAATTGATATAAGTTCATAACTGAACATTTATTAATCTTTAAATTTTATAAAGTTCGTGAAATTTAAGAAATCATATTTTAGTGTTAATTCAATCTACACTTACACTACTATGTTCCTTTTTCTTTTTTTGATAACAACTATTTTCCTTTCTTTTCTTTTTGTGCAACACACTACTATTTTCTTAACATGTTTTTTTAAGTACTTCTAGTGTAGTATTAAGACATCAATTGTAGAAGATTTTAGTGTGTTTAACTTTTTATCAATCTTACACTATCATTTTTTGCATAATTGCATGAGAGAAATCTCAAATCTGAGTCAAAAATATTCACCGCCGCCGTGCATGTGAGAAGAAAAAACGACATTTAATGAAAATGAACAAGCCACACATAATATTAATAAAAAGCTAAACAACCAAGAATAGATACACTTTTTGCTACCGTAATAAGTACATCATTCTAATATCAATGGTTTTGCTTTCTATATATATATATATATATATTTTCCCTAATTTATTTTAACGTTGTTATATCACACATAATGGGCCTTACTTTTGGGCCTTAAGCTTTCAGAGTTTTCGGCTCGGTAAAAAAATATTCCCATATTGTTCCAACGGTCTGTTTGATTTGACTTGACAGTAATACTAGGGTAATATGAACGTTGTGAGACAGTAACATAATTTTACCATTTGAAAATATAATATTTTATTGGAAAAATTCTGAAAATGACTCTCTATAAATACTCACTCCTTTCATCGGTCAGAAATCTGAATCCTCTTACTTGGTTTATTTCTTACAAATGTCGAATACAGTCTGTTTTAAATTAAATCCTCTTAGTTCTGTTCTTCCCAGTTGAGGAGTTCTCACTCAAACTTCTCTACACTTCTCATTACCCGAGAGAAACAAACATAAGCATCCTCGTACAAGGTAAAATACTCTGGTCTAATTCCTCTAGTTTGTTTACCATTAAATGGTTCTTCTGTTAGAATGTTTACCTGTTCTTCATCTTTTATGGAGTTGAACATCAAATTCAAAATGATCTGTTATAAATCCATTTTATATATATTGTTGTCTTGACTTCAACTATATGTGTCTAATAAACATTTTTTTTTTTAGGCTAGATGTGTATGTTGTGTCTAAGAAAACATAGAATGAAGTTTTAATTTTTTATGAAAAACAAAGAAAGAATGGGTTTTGACTATAGAATGCCTTTTTTTATTTTTGTGCATGTGCCAAAATTGACAAACGGAGAGAACGATTGTAATGAAAACTGATTAATTAATTTTGCAGATGGGTTAAAGGGAAACAAAGCCTTCGGACTGTGTCCAGCGTTTTCCATCTTCTGCTTTGTGAAGTTGACCAGAGTGTATTTTCTTTTCCTGATAAAGATACATCCGTAGGTCGATGATGTGTGCGTCATGTGGATGAATATGGGTGATGTATATGTATGTATAGGTGTGAATATATAGGTGTGTATGTATAGATGTATGTATAGGGTGTGAATATATAGATGTATGTATAGTATGCATAGGGTGTGATGTATAGATGTTTTATATGTGTGAATATATGGATGTATGTATAGGTGTGAATGTATAGATGTATGTATAGGGTGTGAATGTATAGTTATATAAGTATAGGCGTGAATGTATGTATAGGGTGTAAATGCATAGATGCATATGTATATAGCTGCATAGATGCGCGTGTGTGTGAGCCGAATGCGTGACTATAGCGAGAGGGACAACGCGGCTCCTATAACAATCGCCTAGACACACACACAAGAATAACAAACACTAAATGTGGCATAGAGCAAAGACTCAATATTTTGCCAACACCAAAAGCACGTCAAAATGTTAGTCAAAACACTAAGTAAAATTCGCCAAGGCGCCAGTTAAAAAACAACGCTAAAAACACTCAAAAGAAAAAATGCAAAAAAACAGTAAAGCGTCAAAACAAACGCAAAACACAAAACAATGCTTGAAGACAAACAAAAACTCTCCAAAAACGAAATATAGCAACGAGACGAGCTAGTCAAAATGCCAATTAAATTGCGATAAGAAAACGTCAAAAATGCCAGTTAAAAAAACAACGCTAAAATACTTTTGGCCAAAAATCGGTCGCTAGTCAAAACACTCAAAAGAAAAAATGAAAAAAAAGAGAGTAAAACGTCAAAATAGTCTAAATGTAAACACAAAACAAACAAGCTAATTTCAACGCAGCCAAAAGATAAACAAAAAAATCTCAAAAAAGAATAAAAATTGGAAATCCGTATAAAAAAAAATATAGCAACCTAAAAACATATGCGGTTTTGATTTTCCTTTTTCTTTCTTTTTTACGATTTCTACTTTAGTTTTTGGGTCATCTAAAAACTGTTTTCATCTCTCTTTTTTTATTATATTTCATAAAATAATTATTCATTAATATAAAAGAAACTATAAAATATAAAATATAGAAGCTCCACACAAAAGAAAAACTTGGTTTGAAAAATGTATCAAGTCAGATGAGAGTTTTTTTAAAACTAGAATTACCCGCGCATATTTTGTTTACATATTATTTTGTATATTTCTACAAAAATTCCTTTTATTTTACATATATCTTTCTTCATAAATTATTCTTTTGAAAAAAATTATATGTAAATTAATAGAAATGTTGTTTTTGTGTGTTCCTTTTTTAATATATTTGAGCATTTTTTTATTTATTATACATTTTTTATTTATTATACACATTTTTCTTTTATCAAGAAGGTAATCGTAACCCAAAATCTAAATTACGAGAATCCGTCTTTTTTCAACATGATTATGTTTTACTGACCTTAAAATCAACAGAAAAAAATTATTTACCATATTTTCGTAAACTACTTTTACAGAAGAAAAAAAATTCTCATCAATCATTTTTATAAATATAATCAAGAAGAAAAAATCTTATGTTGATATAGAAAGCTCAAAATTATTATAAATGATGTTTTATTGGGTTTTTATGAAAAGTTGATCAATCCTTTTTTGTGAATCTCTTTCTAAAAATAGTTTATTTAGTAAGAAAATTAAACCATTAAATCAATTTGGAAATTTGAAAAGGTCTTTTCATTAAATCATTTACGACAAAAGAGTGATTAGTAATTATTTTTTAATATTCAAATAATAAATAAATTAATGATGTGTCATTGCTACAGAGACTCCTTTCACATTTTATATATAAAAAGATATACTTAGAGATATATACGTTTGTTCCACCAAGACGAGTAACCAAGTTGGTACCAAATGGCTAATACGATATCTACATCATAAATTTATTTTTGACATGACAAATTCTTGGAATTTGCTGTATTATATCATATGATGGTGATAGTTTAAGATACTATTCTTATAAACAATTAACAATTTGTTCCAATTACTCAATAATTAATCATGCTTATAAGATTTATATTGAATGGACTTTGCATTTGTCAAGTCAGTAAAAGATAAATAATTATTAGAAATAGTACATATCTCGTTTGTTTATAAGAAATAATTTTGTCCTTCCATTACACAAGAATGAAATATTCCTCAAATTTATAATCAAATCTAACGTTGTCCAATAGATAAAAGGTACTATCAAAAATTCCCAACTAAATTTAGATTATATATCAATCTGGATTATATCATTTTACTAAACCTTTTGCCAGTAAGAGTCTTCCCATTTCTCCACTTGCCGGATGAGATTCAATTTCTTCCTATGGAACTTCTCAAGACCATTGGGATTAAAAGGAGGAGGAAGTGAACATGGGCTAGAAACGTGAGGCCTACTAACTAAAGAGCCCATCATAAACGTTTTATTAACCCCATTAACATCTCCAGAAGGGCACACCATTGCTTCTGTGCATAGCTCAACACTATTCTTGGGAACTTGAGGCTTGTACTTAAGAAGCTTGGAGTATTCATTCAACAGATGGAACATGTAATCATAAACATTTTCCATTGATAAATCTCTTTGCATGAACGCACTTGCTTCTCTTCCTATCTCTTGTGCCTGCAAAAATATAAATCTATGAAATCGTATGCACAATTATATATGTGATCGAATCTATTGACGTATTATGCAACACAACATGGATAAACCCAAATTATGTTTTTATATATTCAATAGAAAACTTGATTTGACAAAAAAAAAAACCCAAATTTTGTTTTTTCGTCTAGTCACCCGGTCTGAAGATTGAAAGTTAATTTGTATGATGAATTAGAAAATTACTCATTTACCACATATTTAAAACTTTTTTTAGAAAATTATAAAAAACTTTCATTTTCTTACTACCCTGTATTATTAATAGATTACATTTCAGTGCAGAAATGATCAATTTTCTGACAAAACTAAGATTGATTACTCGAGAAATTAAGATATTAAATATGTGAAAATATTCACACAAAAATAATCTAATACTTGTTAATTATATATTCCCTTAATATTTTATACATACACTAAGGGGTTCTTTGCTTTCTTTAAAACCTATATATACTTTAGGAACTAGTTTGATGAGCTATGTTAAATATCTATAAATAGATCCAGAAATTTTTTTGATCATGTAAGTAAGATAATGTAGAAAGAGATTTTTTAAAAAGATGGAAATGGTACCTTTTCAGTGTGATTATTAAGCCAATCAACAGCAAATTTGATGGATCTACATTTATCTTTATCCCTAATGGGCCAATAGTGTTGGAGAGGTTGAAGAGTTCTTGAGAAGAAATCATAGTAATAAGGTTTCACCATCAATGTGACTGAGTCACATGCTAATATGTATTTCTCACTCACTGACCACGCATACCCTTCTATGTATATCTTGTACCTGCAGAACGTAATACTCCAACCATTATATTTAGTTTTACGTTAAAAACTCAAATTCAGAAATTGGTACTATGAGACAAAAGGAAGACTAAAATATAGACAATGGTACTGACCTGTAAGTGCATTGATTTGCTACATTTGAATTCTCAAATCCTCTTTGTCCTTCTGATATCCAATCCTATATGCATGCAGATACAAATCAAATACTTATTTCTATTTTTGTATTGCATGGAAATATAACTAAATAAAACAGTATTATACGAACATAAGCTCTTGTATATATATAGAATCCACACACATCACACACACATTGTGATTGCATATAATTCCCTCATCAATAAAGTGTCAATAAACAATTTAATTATTTACTTTTCATCTACCGGATTTCTTAATTCATGCAATTCAATATTGTGATTTTTATAAGGTTATAAGTTTAGTTATTATAAAACTTATAATAATTCCGAAAAATGCTAAGATTTGTTAACATTTAGGAAACATCTATTGTACTAAAATAATTCTGGTTATAGAAGCATACCTGAATGAAAATTCTAGCATTCCAATCATGTAGTGAGGATAAATTGCAAGTGAGAAGATCTTCTCTTGAAGGAGATGCAACAAAAGGGTTCCCTTTCCAATATGCATAAGCCTCTCTCTCCATAAACTTCTTCTTCTTCTTTCCTTCTTCCATTTCTTTCAACACTTTGCTCCATTCCTTTATGTTTATTTCCTGCCTTCACCCACCAATATTAATCCATTTCATTCCAATTTTATTCAAAAATATGAATCTAAATTGATAGAAAGCATGTCTGAATTTAATATGAAAACATGTCTAAATTTAATATGAAACTACCAATATGGTTGTAATTCATGTTTTGCTGGAAAGATTGAATGATAAAAGAAATGAAAAGTTAACTTTAGTGTAACACTTAGTTAAAGCATATTAAGTGATAAATAAATTACAACCACATATTTAAATTGTAGTGGCACTGAGTGGAGGATATAATAAATTACTTATTAGACTTACTTTTTCGACCCTTTATTTTTCTATAATTAGTCACTAACTATACTATAAGTACATATATTAACACAAACTGAATCTATAATTAATTGAAATAATCTCGAAAGAATCTGTTTGTGAAAAATGGACCCCTATAACATTTTTCCGGCATGTGATCAAGTGGGGACAAGTGTACCTTACCAACCATACACGTTAGCTTCAGACAAAAAACCAAAAGAAGAACAAAAAAAAGAGAGAGAAGAGATTATAATCTAGTACATACCATCCCCAGAATGACCAATCGGGAAAGACGATATCCACCGTCCATCTATCCCCGCAATACCTAAATAACGGAGGTGGTACATTTTCAGCCGTACGATTAGATCTATTGTAGCCGTCCGATCTAATGACTGGTCGATCATCGCAGTCAAACATGAGATCCACGTCAGGTAACTTCCCTGGATACTTTCCCAACAGCTGAAGAATCCCCCACAGTGTGAACGCATCTCTAGTCTGTATAGACTTCTTGTAGTTTTCCACGAACACCTTGCCGTTTACAATTACTAACCTGAAATGCGCTGTTGTTTTTCCTCTTTCCACCATTTCTTTTGTTATCCCTGTTTCTCTCCATGGCTTTAGATCCTCGTGAATCCACTTGAAGTAATCAGGACAAGACCCGTTCGATTCGGTTTGGTTTTGATTGTTACCGGGTTGAGGTGTTTTTGAGCAAGAACCGGACCGGTTTTGATTCAAGAAACTTGTGCAATCTACCGAGATTCCGGTATTCTCCTGTGATTTCTTCTCTGGTAGACGTACCGAGACCGGTTTTGTTGTTGTGATTGTCGGTAGATTATAAGGTTTTGTCTATAGTAAACAAAAAAAAGTTGTAACAATTGATTTTTCATTGAACATATATTAGGCATAAAATTATGTAATGAAAAAAAAAGAATAATATAACTACCTTGTTAAGCCATAGAGGTGTTCTTGAACAAGAACCGGACCGGTTTTGATTCAAGAAATTTGTGCAATTTACTAATACTCCGGTTTTCTGCGGTGGTTCTAGCTCCGGTGCCGGTTTTGTTGTTACTAATGTCGGTCGATCAAAGGCTTTCGTCGTCTTTGATAAACAAACAATAATTCATTTATTTTTTGGTATGAATTATATAGCTATCATGATAATGTAATTATGTAGAGAAAAAAGCTTAGTTAATTACCTTGTTAAGCCATAGAGAGGAAGTGACGGCAATACCGGCGGCGATAAGGAAGAGGAGAAGTGTTAAACTGGCCACGTGAAGCTTTCCGATCACCGGACGGTAAGTTTTGAAGTCAGTGATATGAAAAGTGAGAGCTCTAGGTTTAGAGAATAGAGAGGTCATTATTATGATTTTTTTTCTTTGTTGGATATTAAGGGAATCTTTTTGTCTTCTTTATTTTTGTTGATCTCTCTCTCTCTTCCAATATCTCTCAAATTTTTATTTGTATATTTTTAACTTTTCCTCCAATCTCTCCTCTATTTCTAAATTTGTTTTTATTTTCTAACAATTCAATTGTCTTGTGGGTTTGAGAAAATGATGAGGACACGACTTTATTGATGATACTGGACTTGTTTTACTCTCTTTGGAATTTAAAATTTCAACTACTAAACTTTATCACTCGATCGTGTAAATTACGTTATTTCCACAGAGATACGTATAATATTATGATAATCATTTTACCACTACTTTAAGCCTGACCATAGGTGGTTACAAGTATTTTGAATAGAAGTATTTTTTATTATTACACAATTATCTATGAAAACTTTCTAATATTTCTCTAGTTATATATAATTATTTATTGTTGACCATAAACGAGCTTACCTACCTAGGTTATCCAAAAAAAAAAAACTACTAGCTATAGATAATAAGAAAATAATTTTAAATTGCAAGATTAATCTTATGTGGTTACATTACGTATATACACCACAATTTTCTGATATTTCATAATTCAATTTTTTTTGGGGTAATGATATTTTACAGTTCGATTTTACCTCTCTACTCAAGGACCTGGTCATCGAAAAAACAAAATCACGTATAATGTAGTTTATGATAATAGTCTGTAAACTGAATTTTACATATTCGTAAATGCCATTATGCATAGATTCAAGTAGTCTTCAGTGTATGTATCACCGACAAGAAATCTTGAAAAGTCAATATCCTAACCTCGTGGCAATTCTTTTTTTTTGAAAGGAGTTTAAGTTATTTAAGGTTCAAGGGGGGTATTGTGTAAGAAAATTATTAATAAAAATCATCACATTTTGTACGTTACACCTAAATATTTTCTCTTTTTTGTTTCATAAAATTATTAATAAAAATCATCACATCCTTAAGTATATGTATGGATAGCGCACAAATTGACTGTTCAAAAATACGTATAAGTCTCTCATACAAATTATATTAGGGGATTGTTTTAACCATTGTTCGTTTAGGGTTCTTGAACAGATTAACTCCTTTGTTATTTCACAAACGTTCCGACAAGAGTCCCGAGATTTCTCCAAGCATTAATTTAAAAAACGAGATAAATAAGTAACTAAATAAATAAAGACATGTGAATAAAATATAAGCATCTCATGTTTTGTTTTTTGTGTTCTTCGCCCAATCAATGCTTTTAAATCCAAACTGTGCAGTAATGGATGAGTTTAGTAGTGTGACAATATATCTGACTGATCTTTAGGTTACTCGAAATACGAGGTCCATTAAGTATAGATCCCATAAATTATAATGAATCTCTTATAAGGCCCATTATCATTTTCAAAAGAGCAGAGCGTTGAGTTTCTAGAAAACTTGAGGCTTGATCGTAAGATGCTTACAAATATTCATTTAACACATTCTCTGTTTTATGATATGAACCAAGACATGGGATTTAAATAAGTTTAAAAATTCAAACTTCAAACCCCGGCAGGTCTTTTTGATGGTTTCCATGTAGGTAAGGCCCAGCAGATCAAGTTATATATAGCATGTTCTACATCAATCAATTTTATGATTTACGACTTGCTTATTATGGATCATATCACTTATGTGAATCAAGTCCGACGACCATTAATTCCTTGATCACCATCAAGATTATCAATCAAAGATTCAATAAATTTACAAAAGATATGGTCATCCGTTCCATAGGCATATCACTTCATTTGGATCATCCAATCACCTCTGAATTAATCTCAGCCAAATATGGTCAAAGAAGTAATATCAAAACCCAAGTCCAATTTTTTTCTTTCATTTATCACTTAATTCTTTATTTATCTAACTAGATGTTTATCCCTGCTCGTTGCGTGAGATTTTACTTTAAAATATTAACGGTATAAATCGTTGAATACAAATATAACTATTTGAATTTTGAAAAATAAATCTATATAGACTAAAATTTATATTATGAAACAATATACAACATAGATTTTACTGAGAATAATATTTTTTCTTGAAAAATAACAACGAATTGCTAGGTAACCCGTGGTAACAAAAGTCAGTTGAAAAAACTCGAGGGAAAAGGAAACAACTTTAGCGACCATCCCACAATCTTTTATCCCAGAGAAAGTTTTTTCCATATTTGGATCCATGAATACATCTTTCTAAAGGTTTTGGTTGATCATTGATCTAATTGTACTTATCATTTAAATGCCGATGTAATAGTATCACGTATTGAAGCAAGTGCATCGTGCCATAAGGTAAATTTTGACCAAGTCATGAATGTCTGTATTCCATCTCACCTACCACATTTACATGATCAAAAAGTTCAGTCCGGTTTTGAACCGATAATCCCGACCACTAATCTTGTTAAAGATATTTAAAAAAAAATAAACTCATCCATTTCACAGAGTTGAATAAAACCTGGAAATATTTACTTTGAACATGTGTATACATCTTTTCAAGTTTTAGTTAATTTTTTTTAGAAATTTTACTGTCACTTCTTTCGCCATATTCCAAAATACACTCGTCTTCCTCCCGGCATATTCTCTCTTTTCACGTTTTCATCGCTTACATATAATTGATTTGACTATTGATTGATTATTAACTTATATCAAAATTATTTTCTCTTTTTTATTTTTTCTAATCATCTGTAAAATATTTACATATTAAACTTTATATTTGGACATTTCCTATCCACATACATCGGATTTCACCGTTAATCTTTGCACTATAACCTAGCCACTTGAAAAAACCTTTTATCTAACTATATTTTTAAACCAGAATCTTTCCTCAACCTATTACAAATTTTTTGAAATGTACGGTTCTTAATTTTTGATACGTATTTTTTCTTTAAAATAAATATTCTTATCTCGAGTAAAACTTTTTAAAATTTTACACGTACTATTATAAAATTTTCCACGTACTATTATATAAATTTTTATTTTCTTTGTTCTAAATAATATATAATTATTGGAAAATAATTTTTGTTACATTGAATTTTTTTTTACGTGTGATAGGTTTGTTTTTCCTATTTTTTGTCATCTACAATTAACTATATGTGTATGTAGAATTATCTAATTTTATAGTTACATGCATCCAATCTCTATTCAAATTTTTTTCTCATATATTGTTTGTGCTATATATTATTATTATTTCGTTTTTTCTTTAATTATATTTTAGGTTCTTTTTGTAATTTATATTTTAATAAACAATAATTAATATAAAATTGTGTGAATTAATGCAGTCATTAACTTTAGTTTTAATTTGTTTTATTAAAATTACATCTATTCTAAAATCGATTAACAATTTCTAAAATTTAAATAAACTAATATTTAACATATATTTTTAAAATTCGAGTTATACTATTACTAACACTTCATAGCTTTGCATATATTATTTTCAATAGTCATTTATTATATTTACTTTTTTTTGTTATGTATTTAAGTTTTATTTATATTTATTATAAGTAATAATAGATATAAATAGTTTTGAATTAAATGAATTAATAGAATTGTTTTGCCAATGTGAACAACTTAAATGGAAAGAAATCTCTAATTATATATATAGATTATATTTTTATATTATTATTATTTAATTTTAACTTGTTCACCAAATCTAAGAACTGTATAATATGAGTCTCTGGTGCAATGCAACCCATATAATTTATTTTCTAAATTAAATAGCCGAATGAACAGTAGTTATTCATTATGAACCACAAAAAATAGTACGATGAAACAATTGAATACAATAGCTATACCTCCGACAAACAAAAAGTAATTTTCTAATCGTTAGCTCGCTTTAGATTTTATGGACAAAGTTGATAGAACTATTTACATCATTATCAATGAATGATGGAGTCGGAAGAGACAAAACATGCCTAAACTTAGGGTCTCGGTTTTATTATAAGAGGTTTTAAATGTTTCAATTTGCAATGATTGTAAATATTAGGGTCCCAAACTGAACAAGTGTAAATATGTGTGACCTTTTTCTAATTTTTTACTCTCTACTAGATTATACGGTCGCGCGTGATCATATTTATTTTCCTTCTAATAAATGTTTATACATAATGATAAGATGAAAAAATGTTATAGAATTGTATGAGTGCGTTATTTCTTTTTTCTTTAACCGTATGTGGTATAAAAATAAGTTATTTACGTATTATTTATCAAAACTGGTGGTCCTAAAACTTTAAAAAGGGTTTAGTTTGTGGCCTGAAATGAAACGTGTGACCCACTAATTACAAAATTATAAACAATCTTTAATTTCAAAAAATTTCAAGGATAACTCAGTTTATTAAAATGTGTACGTACTTGACTTCGTGAGTCATTCTAAAGATTAATTATCGATTAGAAACTATGTTTGTGGGCTGAATCGATTCCATTAAAACATAGAAAATGTAATCTTCGTTTTTTTGGTGCCATCATAGTCATGCTCGTCGCATCACCTTAATTAACAACTTAACTTCTTCTTCTTTTCTTTTCTGTTTATATCGCTTGTAAACTATTCCTAAATTGTATTCATTTATAGGAAATTTGGAAATTGAGCGTCTATATAGGTTTAATATGACAAATATTTTAATTATTATATACTTTACAAAGTCTGTGAAATACACGTGTTCTAAATTTTTTTTAGGCATGGTCAGAACCGGCCATGAGCACAAGCAAAAAAAGCTTTTTGCAACTTTTAAATTTCTTATATAACTGATCGACCGTTATTTTTTAAAAAATTCTTGTAGTCTAGTATTAACGACCACTACTTTTGTATTGAAAGATGATGGGTTCAAGTCTCACAATTTTTAATAAATTCTTTTTATATTTTTTTGTTATTTTTAATATGTCTTAATTTTTTTTGATTCTAACTTTTAAATTTTTAGGACCGATTCTAGACATGGCCATGATCTCAAATTCATCTATAAGAGAGATACTACCGGAAAAAAGCTAGAGGGTGTTTTAGATCAAATGTTTAAGTTCGAAGACTCCAACTCGTTAAGCATCAAGCTCATTAACGAGTCACGTGCTCGTCAAGTGTGTGGTCTTTTATCAGTTGCAACAAACCAAAGGCAAAGATCATGCAATCCGTAGCAAATGTGTTGTTATAATTTGCAACAACTCAGTAACTATTGTGTTGAGAACAGTTTTGTAACTGAACTAGTAACAACAATTTTGTAACTTTGTGAACATAAAGAATATGAATTGCGTTATTCTCGTTGTTATTATTTTTATTCCATAAGTCATAAAATATATATATATAAAGACACAATAGTTAGAGTTTAGTTTTGGCACCAAATAATCTAAAATATTCTACGAAAATAAATAAATAATAATAATCTAAAATATTCTAACGAGTCTAAAATAAGCATTTATATAATATTCATAACATTAACAAATATTTGATGCATTTGCCACAATGTATTTCGTTGTTATTTTTCCGACTTATTTGTTACTGGATTTCTATAACAACTAAAATGGTTTACAAAAGTATATATATATATATATATATATATATTTATATTTAAAAGAAGACGTATATTTTTTTCTTAAATGATGTTGATGATCCTGAGGCGGCTCTAACATTTTTGTCTGATTAAAGTTTCAACAGTGTACGTAGTTTGGCAGTGGTGGCTATGACAGGTTTCGTCCAGTAACAACAACTTTGATAATCTAGTCTAGCAGCTGCTTTAAGATTGAATAATCTTGTGTTGTGAAACACAATAAAAATATTTGTTTAAACCTTCATCAAGCTTAATATGCGAGAAATTTTTTTTTAGAAATTTTGTTATAGATTTCGTAACAAATCTTTTGAAAATATTATCTGTATTGTCCTATAAAAAATTATTTAACACTTAACTGAAAACAGCTCAACCAATAATAAAAGATTTTGATAAATAAAAATGGTGATAAAACATCAAATTAATTTGAACTTTTTATAAAAACTTTACGAAATCAAATAAAACAAAAAAAAACTTTTTAATTATATATGACTGGGATCACAAAATAAAAAATTATTTCGGGGTCTAATTCTTAGAAATACGTATAAAAGCAAAAAGATGCAAAAACTCTTCTTAAAACGCGAGAATTTTGTAGAGGAACTTGCATAAATTAAGGACGTCCGGCAGATAAGTCCACTATCAACATATAATATGTGAAATGCGGTGTTTGTATTTTGTAAATATATCTTTATCTTATTTAATGATTATACTTTTTTTTTTCTTTTGAATGACATCACGATAAGCATTGTATTATATACAAATAATAATATTCTTAAATTCATCAAAACTTAAAGCCCAAAAAAGAAGAAAAAAACACAGCAAAACTGAAAAAGAGTGCTAACGCCCAACGGTGGGAACGTTGTGAGAATAATAATATATCTATAAAAAAGATAGGAGTTTTTATTTGACAAAAATTAAAAAGGGATTTGTTATACTAAACAAAATGGAATGGTTATTTCTCTATGACATTTGTCGGCTCTATGAGAATTTACACCTAATTCCTAATTTTACACAGTTAAAGTTAGTGCTATGTTTTTCAAAAGCAAAAGTTAGTGCCATTATTTATTTTAATTTCTTTTTGTAAGGTAATAAGTGAAACCTTATATTAATACTTATACGTTTACATTTTCACATATATGCATGTGAAATTTAAAGTAATAAATATATTTTTTTTGTTTGTAAAATATATAATATTTGGTCCTCTTTTTTACTTAACAACCATTATGAATAAGATATTTCCTCAATGAAAAATTATATACATTAGACATATATTATTTTTATATCTAACAAAGTCATATTTAGTATATATAATCATGATGTCAAACATTAAATTATTAGCCACTATACATGAATCTGGTATTGGGAGAAAATTAGAAAAATTCAAAGTGATCCTATAGTTGTTTTTTTAATGGGAGATAAGAAAAAGAAGGCTGATTAATTATAAATACAAGTCATTGAGGTGTATAAGACTTCTTCAACTTCAATCTCAGTTTCATTTTAATTATTGAAGACATATCGTTATATACCATCTCTCTTCTCTCTGTCTCTCTGTCTCTCTCTACCATGGCTAGGGTTTTTCCTCAAGCAGCCATCTCTTCACCGTACATGAGTACGGAGAGAGAGACTTTCACGGTTTGGATGAAATCTCTGGTTTACCAAACCAACGGTTTAACTGTTTACAATTCCAACGGAGAGATTACGTACCGTGTCGAAAACTACGACAAATCTAGCAATGAAGTACACATCATGGATCTCCATGGCAACATTTTGTTCACCATCCGCAAAAAGGTATAATCAATCCCGCGTTGATTCGATTCAATTCTCTTTTTTTTCTTGGTTCATCCCGGTTCGAGCTCCAAAACTAGTAGTTCGAAAATTTAGTTGGCCATCCTAGAAAGAAAAGTTTTCAAATTCATAAATATATGTACCGGTGTTGAAAAATCGACTAATAAACATGCTCTAATCCCCGGCTCTAAGAAACTATCTCATAACTTATTGGTTTTAAAAAAAAAAATCTGGAATATTGAATCATTATGAAAATCGACAACGAAAAAAGAGAATCATTTCGAACTCATAATTGAAACTAAAAAAAAAGAGTTAGTTGAAGTTTCTCTAGCTCAAAATAGAAATAAATTTCAAAATATAGTAAGCAAGCAACCATACTTAACTAATAAAAAACTCAAACTACGATTCAAATTTCCGCCGTGGAATTGGACGTTTTTATTTTATTGATGATCTATCATACAAATTGGACTAAAAATATGAGTAAATCCATATGTTTATATAATTGTATTTCTTTGTTTTAAAATATTTGCAGAAATTATGGCTGTTCGGGAGTTGGTATGTGTATAGAGAATGTGGAAGCTTTACAAGCACTGAGGAAGTGAAACCTTTTGTTAGAATCAAAAGGTCTTCGATTAGAGATGGAGATTGGGAAGTTCGAGATGAGACCAATGAAGTCTTTTGGATTTTAAGATTTGACCCCAAATTTGCTTTTCAGATCATAGACATTAACGGAGATATCATTGCACAGGTAAATTTATCAAAATTTTGAACCAGAAATTGAAATTGAAAGAGTTGTATATAGCGAGTTAATTAAATACTTAACCATATATATATGTTTTGTAGGTAAAGCCAAAACAATCATCAAATGGGATTACATTGGGAGAAGATGTGTTAACTTTGGAGGTGAACCCACGTGTCGATCACTCACTCGTTGTGGCACTTGTCACTGTATATGGATTAATCAAAGGAGTAGTCTAATTTTTAGTTTGATTTTTATAGGAAAAAAAATACACAAAATAGTAAATTTTTCCAACCTTGTTTGTGTTGTGGGAGATGTAAATATTGTTTTTTTTTTTTTTGCGAGCCTGATTTTTGCTTGATTTCAAGCTTTGTCCAATTTTTGTTCACCATAGAATCGTATAATTCCCTTAATATGCAGTAATGCAAAGAACAACATATTACAACCTTACAAGCTTAGCTAAACAAAATTAGAGTATTTCAATTCACGATCACAAAATACTTTTGCATTATTATGAAGGAGAAATAAAGATATAACAATCAATCAACCAAGTTAAGAAAAAAAAAAGATAAAAAGATTGGAATTTACATATAACAAACATCATTTGAGGTCTGAAATCTTTATGATAGGAGCTTCTCTGTCTTTGTAAACTATTCTTGTCTCAACAAGACAACAAACAGGTGTTTGCATCAACTTTAGTCTGTAACCTAGAAAAAAATAACAAACAGAATCAGTCATATTTTATAATGATCAGACATTACAATAATTTGTCATAGAATAGAAGCAAAAACGTCAATTCACCTCACTGCTTGTCTCTCGAGGATAATAAAAGTGTTTTAAGAAAGCATATCAAGGAAGCTTTTGACCAATCTCCCATCATGTAACATATTAGTGAACAAGACAATGGTTGAAGCATCTCCAGCAAACCCGCTAACTCCTCATTTCTTTGATGAGTTCTGTTGATGCGGCTTTGTCACCATCTCTAAATTGTGTCCCTGATCAACGTATTATATGTACCGCTATCTAGAAGAGGCCCATCTTCTTTCATTTTTCTGAACAAGGCATTCGCTTCTTGCATTAAGCTTTTCCTACATAATCCTGAGATCATTGTAGTGTAGGTTACAACATCAGGCTTCAATCCATTAAGGTTGGGGTTACAAAATAAATCGCACGCTTCTCCCACCCTACCAGCTTTGCACATTCCATCAATTATAGTAGTATATATAAAAATATCAAGTTCCAATTCACTCTTTTGCATATATCGGAATATGACCAATGCTTTCTCTAGCTTCCAGCTATGAAAAAAGTCCATCTAACAAAATACCGTATGTTATAATATTATGAGATACACCAACATAAACCATCTGTTTCAAAACTTCTTGGACATTCTCACAGTCGCCAGCTTGAAAAAACCCTTAGATTATTGTGTTGTAAGTGACGGTGTTGCCAATCAATCCTCTTTGAGACATTTTGCGGAAAAGTTACATTCCATCCTCTATTCTCTTAGGCTCCAATTGGTGACCAATTTTGAGAAAAAGAATAAAGATGAATGTCTTGTTCCTTAATTTTTTTACCATTTATAGGAATCTTTTTTCTCACATGTGAGACCTACACTATTTCTCTTCATTTCTCAAAATTAAGGAATGACAAAACAAAAATGTTCCTCTTCAAAATTCTAGAGGAATGATGAAGAACAAAAAAAAAATTCGATTTTTATAATCAAATAATTTTAATATAGTTTTATGATAATATTTACATTTCTATATAAATACTTCCATAATTTTATTATATATTTAAATAAAAAATAATTTTATCGTAAATTTCACATTGAATTAATGTTATGACTTTATTTTATATTAATATTAATATTTAAATAAATTAAAAATATGTTTTCAAGTGAAATTTATATTAATATTTTTAAAATAAAGTATTCAAATTTATATTATAATATTATTTTAAATTAATATAAAGTATTCAAAATTTTAAATGAAATTTCTAAACTAAATTCATTAAATGATTTTCTTTTAAAAATATAGTTTTTCTAGTAAATATTTTTGAAAAAATATTTATTCAACTTTTTGGTTACCATTTACTGTGAAAGTTTCTTCAATTTCTCATCTACAATTTAATATTTTTTATTTCTGATTTTGGTCATTTTCTTTTTCTTTTTATTATTTTTTATTCTTTTCTCTTTCTATTTATCTTGTTTTTTTTATGGTCACCGGTCGGAGCTTTAGACTTACAAAATCCATTTATGAGAGTAGTATATGTCACTACATTTGGAAAACAAGTTTTGCTAACCATCAAAGCAAACATATCATTGGCCTCATCTAGGCGATTGTGCATGTAAAACTCATTGATCAATGAATTGTTTGTGCATGTAAAACCCATTGATCAATGAATTGTAAGTGAAAATATAAGGATCTATAGACCTTTTGATCATATCCTCGTACAATTTGTCAGCCTCTATAAGCTTCCCCTCCTTCACAAACGCATCGATCAATTAATGCGCTAAAAATAACTACATCGGGGTTGATTTTCTTCTCAATCATATCACTCAGCAGTCGAGAGGCATCACTCCATCGCCCGTAAATACAAAGACAACCTATGAGGCAGCTGTAGGTAACAACATCCGGTTTAATTCCTTTGTTCTCCATCTCATTGAATAGGTCGAGTGCATCATTCACATGTCTCTGTTCCAGCGACAATCAAATGTACTCTATCTTGATAATCAGGCTTATAATTGTTTTCTGTATTAGCTTAGAATGATTGCTCTAGTTTGTATAGCTTTTTAAGTCTTACTAGACTCTTAAATTGTACCTGTTTAGTGGAATTTTTATTTCAGTCTAATTAATAAAATTTTGATGACAAAAAAAAAGAGAATAATAATTTCATTTTCAACAAATAGATAAATAAGATCTAATGTACTAATCTTATTTAAAGCAATTGCTATCGTCATATCAACAATAAATTAAAGCAAAAAAAATATATTCTTGAACTCAATGGAAAGTCATTCTATAACTTTTATAACAGACAAAATCCAATTCTTTAATTGCAACACAAGGCAATGTTCGCATCCTTTCTTCCAATAACAATATAAACCACATAGCTTATATATGCATAGTTGGATTGCTTTACCTTCGCATCGCTGCTTCTGTTGATAAAAGAATGAAGCTAAGCGAGTCAAGAGGCGAAACAGAGAAGCACAGGCGACAACAACATTTCGAGCACGAGCTTAAGAACATGATCTCTTCGTTAACCCACATGGGAGGAGAGAAAGCAGGACCGAGCCAATACGAAGAAGAGGAGGATGGCATCAGAGTCATCACGCTTTCTGGATCCAACCTTGGAGCCACCATGAAGACCGAGCTTGACAACAATCATGCAGCGAGCCACAAAAATGGCGATCAAGAGCTTGATTTCCTGAGCACTTACGTTAATAGCAACTTTCAAGCTGTGAACAATTCGATTATGATAGGGGCCAAGTACGAGACTCATGATCCCGGCGTTCATCTTGACATCTCAGGCGATGTGGAGAAACCTTCGATGAAGGTACCTGCGAGGAGTTCAAGGGGCAAGAAGGGTAAAACTCCAGCTAGAAGTGACCGTCGAGAATCTGAACATACAAATTGAATGGTATGGTATCTTCATGGACAAAGCAATTTGATTGGCTTCACTATTAATTCTCTTTTTATTTCTTGTCTTACCTTCTCTAAATAATCAGAGAAGTGGTGCATGCTAAAGCACTTTACTTTCTCTTCAAGGTCGTTGTTTTCGCTTGCGCTTGTTATTTAACATGTTCTATATATAGTCTATTCTTAATATAAATAAGTGTATGAAGCAAGGTGTGGTCAATACAGAGCACGCCTATGTGTCAACACCATAACCAATAAAGGTCCAATAATAATGGCAAGGCATTAAGTCAGTATAGAATAGTTAAATCTTTTAAGTCTAATATTAGATACAAGAAGAACATAACATGAATTTCAAAGAGAACGTACACGCTTCAGCGTTGCAAGACAAAGCCACTTTGACAGCTTGGGAGTACCTAAACTACTGTATGTCCTCAGAAGCATGAAAACAGTAATAATCATAAGAAAAATTACCATTGCAAGAAAAAATCTGCATTGTATGCATCACGCATAGCCGCAAAGAAACCTCAAAGTTTGATCATCATGTCTTTTGAAATTGAGATCGGATCCCTGAACCATATGGACAAAGAGAGGTGACATAAACATCTTTTAAATCTCATTTCTTCACCTTAGTCTAGTCCAGTCTAGTTTTGAATCTTCATGGATACTACCTGCTACTGAACATGAACATATGAATTGATATTCACCTAGTTTAACTGCATTATCCAACTTTATTCCGAGTAAATATCACAGATACTTTCAGGTTAAGAAGCATAATATTTTCCTTATGACAACCATTTCTACCCGTATACCAAAAAATAAAGCTGAATCTATTTAAACCGAAACATCTTTAAAAAAATCTGAAATCTCCTTGAAAGGGGGGAGGGGGGCTCAAAGAGTTCTAACCACTGATCTTGCGTTAACAAGAGTTTGGATCAACTCTTGTCCGAAATCTACCTGGACAATAATAAAATCGTCAAATTCATGAAACTTAGACAAAGCAGCAACAAAAGAGAATATGAAGAAAAAAGTTGTCATTTGACAAAGCTTGCATTTTCCTTGTAAAGCTTGAATCTTTCTTACGAGACTTGAAGATTCTGGATAAAGCTTGAGTCTTTCAACACTAACCTGTGCTCTGATAACAATTGTTGAGGGTTTTTAACCTCTCAAAGCCTCAAGCTTTCTCCTTTTCCATCACAAACACAAGATCACACAAACAAGCATATCAAGTAATGGAGAAGATGAGGAGAATAAACAGAGCAGAGAAAGGAAGAAGAGGAGCGAGCACATAAAGGATTTGTTAACCCGGTTCACGGCATTAACGAGCCGCTACGTCCGGTTAGGATTGATAGATCCCCAACTCCACTATAAAGAAGGTGTTTACAAATGATACAAGTGATTGTCTAAAGCTCTTCACTAGCTAAGATTCACTTTTTCTCTCATCATTTGCTACTCAAGAAACTACCAAAAGCTTACACTTTTCTTGTTTCTAAAACCCCCTTTCACTCTCTCTCCATAGATCTAGATTGTGCTCTTGTTCTCACTCTTCTTAGCCACTCTCTCACGTCTTCATATATGCTTATATATGTGAGACAACTTCAAACCTAGTGTAGCCACCAAAACCCCAAAAGACCCTTCTCTTTATGCGTTTTGGTTTTCCCACAAACACTCCTTTAGTTTGAATTCACATAGAGACAAATTGTCCTTCCTTTGGCCAGCTCCTTCTACTCCCAAAACAGTTTAACTTAACCGGAGATGAATTTACATTCAACTCTAGTTAACATCTCTGTTTTTACCTTGTTTACTTGAGCATAAGGTTCTCATCTTTACAGACCTGATTGATAGCGTAGTGAACTAACTGTTTACCTTGTTTACTTGAGCACAAGGTTTCGCATTTGTGTTTGCCTAATTGTTTGTGGATCCTCTTTGTTTCCCACATGGCAGGCAAATAATTTTAGACTGTTCGTTCTTGGAATCTCTGCAAATCCTTGATTAGTCTTCTGTTGGGATTACTTTTGAGAGCTCCCGATCCACTTACTGATATCCTGGAGGCTGGAGCCTCCCAATGAAATGTCAAATCAAGAAAGTGATAGTGGTGCTTCTGTTGACGGTAGCCTCAATTCTTTAAGAGACTATATATATTTTCAGTTTAGAGAGAGAATAGTCATTCCCTCGCTTAGATAAATCAGGTGATCAGTTTCTTACTACATGATATATATATAGTTCTAGAGTCAACACATGGAGTCTATGTAAACTAGATTTAAATGTCATGGATTTGTGTCTCTTACTGTTTTGTTTTGTGTTTCATCAGTCAGTTTGCCTCGTGAACCCTCCATTCCTCCAAAAGGGCTATTAATGGTTACCCACGAACCCAATTTCCGAAGAACTTGTGGTGCGCGCCTCGTCGTTTCTACCCATCCAATCACTTTCACAAAATCGTGTTGTGTCCAAACTGTTCAGGCACACAGAGATACGGTCTCCCGATCTTGATTTTAGCGGAATATTTTCTGTAAGACGGAATCAATTAGAGGCTATTAACATAATCCAAAATGTTTTCAACAAACATGAAGGATCGGAGATAAATCGATTTGTTTTGTGTCTCAAAGATATCGGCGGAGAGGAATCGGTAAGCTCTTGGATCAATACGTGTATTGGTAAAAACATCCAAGGGATAGTGTTAGATTTCTCCAAATCCAAGAATGTTATGGAGATCTCGATCAATTTCTCGGCTATCGAAACGCTAACAGTATGGAATCTACGATGGTGTAAATTTGAAATACCGAATAACTCTCGTTTATGCGGACTAAGGTGACGAAAGAGATGATAGATGCAATTTTCAGAAACTGCATCCACCTTGAGTTGCTTGAGCTAATTGAATGTTGTATGTTCGGGCTATTGAGCATACCTGCTCATAATCATAAGGAGTTCAAGTCGCTGGTCGTGTCTTCTATGCCAGGTCTCATGGACATCGTTTCGTATGCACCCACTCTGGAATACTTCAAGTATGATGGATATGTCACGAATATTATCTTTGTAAGAACATATGCACTTAAAGAGGCAAATTGTTGGGATGTAAATCCCGTAATTGTTGTAAATCAATATTAACTCCTACTCCTTTATTCTCTCGATCGTATCTGCTTGTTTAGGAAAGTAGGTTTACAAGGTTTTGTATAAATGTGTTGTATCAGCTTCCATAATAAAAGACAGAAAACCTTTTGCATCTCTGTCTCTCCTTTGTTCGTAACACAAATCTCCCTTATAAGAGGAATCGACGTAATTACGATTCATCCGACGTGGTGGTTTCTAACATGAAACATTATACACAAGTTTATGTCCTCTCAACGACAAATATCTCTTTTGAGGTAATTTTTTTTTTCCGAATTTAATATATATTTTTGTAATTTTATATCTTCCCGAGTTTATTAATTAAATTTATTGTCAATTCGTTTTGAATTTTAAAATTTAAATTTAGTATTTTGGCGCACAAATTAATAAAGTGGTTAAATCTTATAGGGTATTAGTATCTAGCTGTTAAATTTTCCAAAAAATATATAATCTTTAAAAATGAAATTCGCTTCAAAATACATAAGACTTGACAACAGTCATAATCTCACTACCCAAAAAAAACAACAGTCATAATCTTATACAAAACTTACATTGTGCAGAAATTCAATTTGTTTTGACAAGGTACTTGATGGAAAAGTTGCAGGAATGAATATAAGGATTCCTACAAATTGTGCAATAGCAGAATCTCATCTTCTGTCATTTCTGTCTATACAGCGCATCCGCTTCATGTCGCTGGCTTTTCCTACACAAACCCGAGATCATTGCACTGTATGTTAAAACATCAGGTTACCAGCCTTGTACATCCCATGAATGATGATATTATATGTAAAAATATCAAATTCCATTTCATTCTTTTCCATATCCCTGAATTTCAGCAATGCTTTCTCTATCTTCCCAATATCACATAGACAATCTAACAAAATGAACCACGAGGCAGGCAAGACTCAGCCATCCGTCTCATAACCTTTTGAGCGACATTAAATTTGCCCACTTGACAATAACCATGGATAAGAGTGTAGTAAGTGAATGTGGTCGCCAATTATTCCATTATGAGCCATCTCGCAGAAGAGTTTCATCCCGTTCTTAGACTTGCAAAATCCTTTTATGAGAATATTGTATTTATATGTAATGTCACCACATTTGGGACGCAGCCCTTGCTTACCATGAAGTCAAGCATTTGTTTCGCCTCATCTAGGCGACCGTGAATGCAAAACCCATTGACATATCGATGACAGTGTTGTAGATTACGACATTCAGATTATCCCATTTCCTCCATTTGATAAACAAAAAACATTGCATCTGAAATCATATGTCTTAACCCATTGAGCAACGAGCTAAGCGTGACCATATCAGGCTCATACCCAATCTTCACCATCTTTCCGAGAAATGACAAAGCAAGACTAAAACAGTTGATAAGAATACTACAAGTGTAGATATTATGTGGTAGTCCCAAAATCTCCATCTCCTGGTAGAGAGAGATGACTACATCAAACTTGTTCATCTTTGCCGATTGCACTCACCAATCTACTGAAATCAACAATTGAAGGAAAAGGACTACACTGAACAAACCAATCGCATCATCTAACTTAATATCACGAAGCCTATTTCTCAAAATCTCACTTAACCATTACTCGCACCGGAAAAATCTCGTCTCCAGCAAAGATTAAACGACCGAGGAGCAGTTTGGGAATTACCTTTTTTCGAGAAGATTCCGATGAACAAATCTCTTCGCCGTCGATGAAATAGCGACCGAGATCGATCTCATCGTATTCTCGATTTGGCTTGCCCTCAGTCTCTGTTTTGAATTGAATGTTTCGAGAGTTATCGGTTTGTAAATTGCAAAACCTAAACGGATTGATTGCCGGTTTAATAACAACAATATTCCGAAAATCCTAAACCGGACCGAGAATTGCGAAAATACTTTTATAACTAATCAACCCGGTTACAATAACACGAGAAGAACATAAAACTTATGCAGATTACTTTATAAAAAAAAAACAAAGTAATTACAAAAACAAATTATGTAACTGTGGTGAAAATCATCAATATAAGATAACCGGTTTCTGATTATATATCGGTTTAGCTCCTCTTAGCGTTTTTAAGATTACGTACTGTCATTTACAAGCTGTTGTCTTTCACCCACCTGCAGTGTCTGTCGTTAACCACAGCTTTTTCTGACCTCGCCGTCGGTTTTCCAATATCTCCGGGAACTAGAGTGAGAATCAATCCCTCTATACTGAACTGTGAGGCCTGTTAAATGAACTTGAAACATAGACCAAAACAGAGCTGAATTGTTCGCTTAATTAAACTCAACAAAGATGGTCTCTTAAATAGAACTTACAACTGAAATCGAAATAAACTCAATTAAGCCTATTCTAAAACTAACGTGCTTATACTCACGTTCTCAACTCCTATTAAACAGGAAGACTTATTCAAATAGAAATAAAACAGATACGACTAATAAACAAATACTTCTAATTAAAGATTTATTCTTCAATCCCTCCCTTAAACTGGAATTCTTCCCTCCAGTTTATTCTTCTCTGCAACACACACCCATTCTTTCTCTCATCTTCTCAAAAATCTCTAGCTTCACTGCCTTCGTCATAATATCAGCTAACTGATCTTGAGTAGCACAATAGTCTAGCATCAACGTTCCATCATTCACCAATTCACGTAGAAAGTGATATCTAACATAATGAGTTTACTCCTACCATATAACACCGGATTCTTGGAAAATTTGATAGTAGAGCTATTATCACAGAACAGTGTTGTACCTTCTCCTTGAACTGATCTAATTTGTTCCAGTATATTCCTCATCCAGACTGCCTGACAAGCTCCATATACTATGGGCTGCTTCTTTGAAGCCCATGAGACTGCTCTTCCTTCGAGTATAAACACATATCCAGAGGTACTTCTTCTATCATCTATGTCCCCTGCATAGTCGCTATCAACAAATCCAACAAGCTTCTCATCTTCTCTTCTCTTGTATCTTATTCCAAACTCTGAAGTTCCCTGCACATATCTTAAGATTCTTTTTGCAGCCAGCATATGTTGCTCCCTTGGGTTTTCCATGTATCGGCTAACCAAATTCACAGAATAGATCAGGTCTGGCCTTGTAGCAGTGAGATATCTCAAGCTTCCGACGAGTTGTTTGAATGATGTTGAATCAACTTCATCGCCAGTTCCCGTCTTAGACAATTTGTGACCAGGAACGATTGGATTCTTTACTGAGTTACAGTCCTCCATGCCATACTTCTTCAAAATCTCCTCAGCATACTTCTGTTGATTTATAAAAATCCCTTGCTCATCTTGAATGACTTCTACTCCCAGAAAATATTTCATTTTTCCAAGATCAGTCATAGAAAATTCCTTCATCATTGATTTCTTGAAACCATCAAGCATAGAGACTGAATTACCCGAGTAAATCAAATCATCAACATACAAACTCACAACCAAAATGTTATCTTCTTCTTTCTTCACAAACAAAGTATGCTTGCAATAGCATTTCTCGAACCCCTCTCTCACAAAATACCCTTCCATTCGACTATACCATGCTCTAGGAGCTTGCTTTAATCCATAAAGAGCCTTTTCAACTTGTAAACCTTACTAGCTTCATCTCTAACTTCAAAACCCTTAGGTTGTGCAACATAAACATCCTCTTTCAACTCTCCATGTAAAAACGCGCTCTTAACATCAAATTGAAAAACATACCAGTTTTTTTCGCGGCTATGGCAAGAATTGTTCTGATGGTGTCCCATCTTGCTACAGGTGCAAACACTTCATAAAAATAAACTCCATACCTTTGATGGTAACCCTTTGCTACTAGCCTTGCCTTGAACTTGTCTATCTCTCCTTTCTCATTAAACTTTGCCTTGAAGATCCATTTCACACCAATTACTTTCGCTCCAGCTGGTAAGTCTATTAGCTCCCAGGTACTATTCTCCTTTATTGGTGTAATCTCGGCTTCCATAGCCTTCCTCCATACTTCATGGTGTTCTGCATTTTCAAAGTAATATGGATCTTCACCCGCAATAAACATTGCCATAAAGTCTTCTCCATCCTCTTCTATAATGAGGCTTGCATTTCCCACACTTGCATTTCCAACCATATAATCTTGCATCCATACATGTGCTTGTTTTTGTCTTTTTTCTCCAATAGATGCATGCTACAGATTATCTTGCCCTGTTACTTCTCCTTCTACCTCTTCTTCATTCCTTTCCTCTTCATTACTCTCTTTCGTGTTTGGTTCTTCTTCTGCTGGTGGTATTTCGGTTTGTCCGTCTTCTGAATCCGTCATATTATCATCTCAATATAGCTTCTTACTCTGCATATCTCCATCCCATTCCCAGCTTTTGCTCTCATCGAAATGTACATCTCTGCTCACTATAATCTTTTTCGTGGCTGGATTGTAAAGACGATACGCCTTTGATTCTTTGCTTAAGCCAAACATCACACACTTGACACTCTTCTCATCAAGTTTGATTCTCCTTTCATAGGGCACTAAAGCAAAAGCTACACAACCTAATATCCTTAAATGCTCAACTAACGGCTTGTGTTGGCTCCATTTCTCCTCCGGCGTGATGTTTTCTAATGCTGCTGATAGACTTCTATTGAGTATATGAACTGCATATTGAACCGCCTCAGGCCAAAACCTCCTTGGTACTAACATTTCCAATAACATACACCTTGCCATATTCATAAGACTTCTATTTTTCTTTCGGCTATGCCGTTTTGTTGTGGCGTTTATGCTGCTATGAGTTGTTTCTTAACTCCAGTCTCCTTACAGTAATCTTCAAATGCTTTTGAGTTGTACTCTCCTCTCCTGTCAGTTCTTAAAGACACCAGATTCTGTCCCAACTCCCTTTCTGTTGCAGCCTTAAACTCTTTGTATGTTCTTAGAGCTTCTGATTTCTCCGACAGAAAATACGTCCAACACTTTCTGGTATAATCATCAATGAAATTAATTATATACCTTTTTCCACCCTCTGATGTTGGAGATATAGGCCCACATATGTCGCTATGAACCAGCTGCAGTGCTTTAGTCGATTTCCAATCACTTCTTTTTGGAATACTCTCACGGTTTTGCTTGCCCTTCAAGCAGATTTCACATGTGGCTTCAGCTTCCTTTAAATCAATGATAGGCAATCCCACAACCATCTCTTTCTCTGCCAGTGTTTTCAATCCCCTGTGATTGAAATGCCCGTATCTCCTATGCCACAACTGTGCCACCTTCTCCGTCACAAGTAAACAACTTGTTTCCTCTACTTCTCTTGCCTTTTTTCACCTTTGCCAGAATGATAAACATTCTGTTTTTAGACATGGACGAATACATAATCAACCTCTTTTGCTCTTTGTGCCATATCTCACACACATCATCTTCCATAATCACTCTAAGTCTCTTTTGTTGCAGTTGTCCCACACTGAACATATTGTTTTGTAGACCCAATACAAAGTAAACAGATGAACCTGAGTAATATTATTAATCTCCAGACGCAAGCTTCCTCTTCCTTCTACCAACATCCTCCGGTCATCACCAAGCTTGACATTCTGTCTGAAATTCTCATCAAAGTCGATGAACCATTCCTTTGTTCCGCACATGTGATTGCTACAGCCCGAGTCTAGGAACTAGACTTACTCCTTTTCATCGTCGATCATGTCAATATGCGCCATCAAGAGTATATCTTCATCCATCTCTGCATAATTCGCCTCCTTCTCTCATTCTGGATATTCCGATTTGTAATGCCCCCTTTTGTGACATTTGTAACATTCAATCATTACTTTGTTGATGTTACCTCTTCCTCTTCCTTGATATCCTCGTCCTCTTCCTCGAGGCTGAAAGCTTCCTCTGCCTCTGCCTCCTTGCTTCCACTGTCCTTCTACCTTGAGAGCATGTTCTTCTCTAACATGTCTACTCATGCTCTGCTCGTGCACCATTAAGGAACTCTGCAGCCCATCAATTATCATATCTCTTATATCCTTTGACTCTTCGATGACACATACAACATATGTGAACTTTTCCACTAAGGTCCTTAGAATTTTCTCCACCACCTTAGAGTCGGGCATGTTTTCTCCTAAGTTCCGCATACTATTGGTTACTTCCATTACTCTGGAGAAATATTCAGTAATTGTTTCTCCGTCCTTCAGTTCAAGCAGCTCAAAGTCTCTGCGCAACCTCTGTAATTGCGCGCTTTGAACCCTGTCATTGCCTTGATACTTCCGTTTCATCGATTCCCATAGATCCTTTGAAGTTTCCTTCTGCAGAATTATCTTGAGAATTGTCTTGTCGATGGATGCAAACAAGTAATTCTTCACCTTGTGATCTGTGACCGTCTTCTCCGCCAGCTCCGTCCTCTGTGGTCCGGTCAATATCGTGTAATCCCAGTTTCAATGAGATCCCACCATTCCTTCAATCTGAGCAAATTCTCCATAAGCATTGCCCAATGCTCATAGTCCCCGTCAAACTTTGGTATGATCATTGTATCTTTCTCACTCATGTTTCCTTTCTCTCTCTCACAGGACACAGTCTCAGTAATGGCTCTGATACCACTTGTTAAATGAACTTGAAACAGAGACCAAAATAAAGCTGAATTGTTAGCTTAATTAAACTCAACAAAGATGGTCTCTTAAATAGACCTTACAACTGAAATCGAAATAAACTCAACTAAGCCTATTCTAAAGCTAACGTGCTTATGCTCACGTTCTCAACTCCTATTAAACAGGAAGACTTATTCAAATAGAAATAAAGCAGATACGACTAATAAACAAATACGTCTAATTAAAGATTTATTCTTCAAGGTCTGCGTAAATAAATCAAATAAAAATCACCAAACATAGATCATTATGTCACCTTCGCATTTCTTGCTTGGTATGAAGACAACCTCAGAAGCAAAGGATGGTTCCATGTTGGCTACTTTGGATGCTTCTCGGGTTGAGTTTCTGAGCTCCCCTTTATTCCTATATCTTTGTTTGAGCTTTTACTGTTATAACTTTTTCATTTGCTCGACCAGTCTATTGGTCAGTACTGTTATTAGTCGTTGGCTTTGTTTGTTCGGCTCCTCGTAGTCTTATGTATCCTCTTCGCGTGGAAGTAACTCTCGTTTAAATTTGAATGAAATCTTACTTTGACCAAAAAAAAAGAATGTTTTTTTTTCAAAAATCTCGAATCAAAATGATGATGATGATTATTAAACATAAGTAAATCCAAGATAAATTTTGAAAAGTAGACACTTTTCAAAAATATAATTTGCTAACTAAGTATTTTTCATTTAAATTTGCAAAATATGTATTTTTTTTTTATTCCTTTTCTAATACAACACTTTCTCTGATACACAATTGTAAAATGATCAACTTAACATTTTTATTTTATTTTCATGTGCACACAAAAAGCAATTGTACAATTCTACTCTTTTTTTTTTCTCCTTTACATTTTTAATTTGATTTTGTTATAAATCTTCATAAAATAATTACCACAATAACATTTTAAACTTCTTTTTTTTTGTGAATCTAAATAGTCTAATTTTTGGTATATTTTGCGAATATGTAATGCTATATTTTGTTTTATCTCAATTCGACGATGTACAAAATAATATAAAAGATGGTGTACAACGACAGTGTACAACAATAATATTAAAGATAAAACAACGACCGTGTACATGATATTGATGGTGTATATAAAACAACGAGATAGTGGGTCGCACCATATAACACTTTTTGCGTAGTCTATAGCACCGTAAACCTTCAAAAATATTATACACCACATCTACAGAGGAGAGAAATATTTTTCGTTGGTGTACTTGAAGGTCTATAAGACAGTGTACAAACATCAGTATACGAGATGATGTACACCAGTAAATTGAAATAATGGTTTATCATTCCCTATTAGTGTACACCAAGTTTTATACATTCCGTCCACCAATCTCGTACGTTGTCATTTAAAAGTTGTGTACACCATTATGTCCACGAATCTCGTTTATCATAATGGTGTACATCATTATGTAGACCATCAAATTTAATTATGTACACCATCATATTAAATATAACATTTGATTTATATTATCACCATGTTTGTACAAATATTCTGAACAATTATTACTTTAATTTATAAGTACGAAACAAGTCAATGTACTTGATGATTTATGAGATATCGGTATACGTGATAATTTTGTGTACAAGTGTTAGTGTACAAAACAATGTTTTAAATGCTTGTGTACGAGACTGGTAACGGAAAAATATAAAAATCATCGTAATATTTTTTAAAAAGAAAAAGATTCTCTTAAAAAATTACTTAAAAATAAAATAAAAAAAGAGAACAAAAAAAAAGTGGTCCCTCATATTATTTCTATTTTCTCTCAAGATAAAGGGTACTTTAGTATTTGATATGTATTTTTGATTTTTACTCTATTAGACACAAGTTCTATTTCACAAAAAGTAAAAAAATGTATATTTTCCAAAATTTCAAACTAAAAATATTTATTCCTCAAATAACTTTTCAAAAAATGTTACTTTACTAACTTACCCTAAATCCAAATTCAAAATTCCAGATGTGTCCAATCAAATACCAAATTGAGAATTTATTGACTTAGTTTTCCCAGTTCTTTCTGGAAAAATTCAAATTTTAAGCAACCCCTATTTATCAATTACAGTAAAATGTTTGACAAACACCCAATTTTTATGTTTTCCTCGAATATTCAAATTTTTTTTCTAACTTGCAAAATTAAATGTATAATAGGATTTCACTAATATAAACTTTAATTCACCAATTCTAAACAATAAAGGTATATATAGATGAATCATAAAAAAAAAATATATATATATCATTTGTTTCCAATTTTCTCAATAAACTTTGGAGCGTTAATACACACTCAAGCCACTTCTTGTCGGAGACCACTTGTTTGTACTTCGTGTATACATTAGTATTCCAAAGTCCAAACACCAAACATCAATGTGAATCTCTAAATCTTTTTTTTTCCTGGTCAACTTTTTTTTGTTATAATAATTTCCAATAATAATTCACTCGTTTCAAACTTCGTTTACTTTTCAAAGATGAAGGAATGAAAAAGCGCAGAAACTTTCCATTTCTTTCTCTCTATATAACTCAACAACTGTCAGTGACTACCTCTTGCCATTTTCTCCATAAAATTCTTATCCAAACTCATCTCCCTGAGAATTTGTGATTTCGAACCACTCACGATCCTCTCTCATGGCTTCTTCCTCTTCTTCTTCTTGGCCTCGCACTTGGAGATACCGCGTGTTCACGAGCTTCCATGGACCTGACGTCCGTAAAACATTTCTCACTCATTTACGGGAACAGTTCAACTGCAATGGTATCACGATGTTTGATGATCAAGGGATTGAGAGAGGTCAGACCATCAAACCTGAACTCACACGAGCTCTGCACCATGTGTTTTTGAACATCTTTCCAAAAGAGTACCAAAGCTTTGCAGCAACCTTTCGTTGGGTCTCCGTGTCATGGGTTCATCTTTACGCGGAAAGAAAGAAAACGAGTGGGAAGTTATACTGCATAGGCTAGAAAATAGCCTTAATCGAGATACCATGGGAGTACTTAGAGTGGGATACGAAAATTTACATGAGAAGGATCAATCTCTATTTCTCCACATTGCGCTCTTCTTCAACTACAATTACCATGATCATGTGATGGCCATGTTTCCCGATAGTTACTTGGATGTCAGACTCGGGTTGGAAACCCTCACCTATAAATCTCTCATACAAATATACAACGAAGGAAAAGTAGTGATGCACAAGTTACTACAACAAGTGGGCAAACAAGCGGTTCAAAGACAAGAGCCTTGGAGACGCCAAATCTTAATTGATGTTCATGAGATTTGTGATGTCCTCGAAACTGATTCTGTACATAATTTTTTTCCTTCTCTATTATGTATCCTTTAACGGGTAATTTGGCGATGGCTCACAGATCTTACCTGTTGTGCTAACACTTTCTTATGTTTGGAATTTTGTGTAGGTTAGTAGAAGTGTGACAGGTATATCTTTTGATATATCCACAATCCTAGAGGATGTGTATATAAGCGCAGGAGCTTTTAAAAGAATGCGTAATCTTCGATGTCTCAGTGTTTACAAGACACGATTTGATAAAAATGATATGAGAGTGCATGTACCCGAGGACATGGATTTTCCACCTCGTCTAAGGTTATTACACTGGGATGAATACCCTAGAAAATGTCTCCCTCGTACATTGAAGGTGGAATATCTTGTGGAAATCAGTTTGCCAGAGAACCATCTCGAGGAGCTTTGGGAAGGAACCCAGGTTGGCTGCTTACTTTAAATAATTCAAGTATGTACGTACTTTATGCTCCTCATGTTTTGATGTGCTTCCACTGTTGTGTTGTTTTATATGTTCAACCCCTTCCAAATCTCAAAAAGATGGATTTGACAGGGTCCTTGGAATTGAAGGAACTCTCGAATCTTTCAAATGCTACAAATCTCGAGAGTTTGGTACTGCATTTTTGCTATAGTTTGGTAGAGATTCCTTCCTCTATCGGAAATCTTCATAAACTAAAGTGGTTGGGGATGGGGTTCTGCGTAAAGCTACAAGTTGTTCCGAGTCACATCAATATGGCTTCTCTTGAAATAGTCGACATGTCGGGATGCTGGCAATTGAGAAAAATTCCAGATATTTCCAGGAAAATCACAACACTCGTAATCGCAGACACAATGTTGGAAGAATTGCCTGAGTCAATTGGGAACTACTCTCACGTCCAGTTGCTAAGTATAGTTGGCAGAGGCTTTACAGTGCCAAATCACGGAAAAAAGGTTCCTGGGCGAAGAGGTGCAGATATTGAGAAGATTTCAGATTGCATCAAAGATCTTCATGAGTTAATAGTGCTTTATGTATGTGGCTGTCCAAAACTTGCATCACTGCCAGAGCTCCCTCCCTTGCTCATAACACTGATAGTGGACAATTGTGAATCACTGGAGACCATATCTTTCCCTTTTGACTCTCAATTTAACGAACTCTATTTCCCCAACTGCTTCAAACTGGGGCAAAAAGAACGGAGAGTAATTACCCAGCAATCAAAACGGGCATGCCTACCGGGAAGAAAAGTACCTGTGGAGTTTGATCACCAAGCTATAGGAAGTTCCTTGACCATCCGTTCAGATTTCTGAAGATTTAGGTTTTGCATTGTGGTTTCCCCTGATGAGGAGATGGAAGAAGAAGATGAGTTATGGTATCACATATGCATAAACGGTTGCCCTACTGACGAAAACATAGTTCCTGGTCTCAGTGGAATCCGAACGGAACATCTGTTTATACTTGAATGGATATTGCTTGACAGAGACGGATGCCTTGAACATGACAACGAGATATTGTTCGAATTCAGAACCACATCCAACAACAGCCATGTTATCGAATGTGGTGTCCAGATCTTGACGGACTAAATTGAAATGAAGCAGAAGCGACGAGGAAAGCCATGAATCTATATCGTAACAAGCGTCTGATGGGAGCATTGAGTTTGATACCTCGCCCCAGTACAGCATCTGAACACCTGACAAGGTACACTCTGTTCTGTCTAAGATCTTTGAGGGTTGTACTCTCTTTGCTTTTCTAATTTTTATGTTCCTTTCAAATGTTCTTTTGTATAACTTTTTAAATACATATAATAAGACGCGAGTTTGTGTTTTGTTAGATTGAACTTTTTATTTATCCCCATTAGATACTACTCACTAGTAACATGGACTAATAATTCACTCCTTTGAAAAGTTTCATCTCTCCCCTCCCCCCTCGCTAGGAACACTGGAAGCTTTTGTTGGGGAACATTGACGACAGAATCTAGAAAGAAGTTGTTCATCTGCAGTCAAGATGATAACGTTTCCGTTTGGCAGAATGCTCTTGTTGTCCCTTCTGTGTTTAGCTCTTGAGGTTTCCTAGTAATTCAATGGGTGATCTGAAAATTTGGAAACAAGTTGATATGATCTAGTAAGAACATAAGATTTGGTCACCGTTTCAGATCATAACCAATGGATCTTTATCATCAACTCTGTTCCCTGTGTTTCTAAGAATCTCACAGTTGATCTCATTTTGTTTATCTGTATTGTCAATATATATATCAAGTCCTAGATAGCTTGTGGTTCTTACCCTGGTGATAAATCTGTTGATTTGGTAGGCACGTCCGATGAGCTCAAGAGATGTCAATTCTTACTAGATGCCAAGTTCATACAGCAAGTTTTCTTACATTTTATTCAATTACACACTTGATTTCTGATCGGTGTATGACATTTATCCATTGCAATCTCGCCGAGAGAGCTATAACTGGCTCTCCGCTTTACTTTCAGCTTATTCTCAAGATTGGGCCATTGCTTCTTCTTTCATTTTTAACTCAGCTTTTTACTTGCTTCCTTTGATTCATCCTCTAGCATCTTTGATATTTTCTTCATCGGTGCTCTCTAGCTCGCTTCCAAATTCTTAGGTTCTCTGCCTGCTATTTTAGTTGCAGATCGTCTTCTACACACAAATCATTTACCTTTTGACACAGTGAGATGATAAATTCTCTGATTAACCTTTGCTCTACGGTATGGCTTCCAGTGACAGATGAGAACTCCTGTAAAAATTCAACTCCCAAAGCAGAGAAGGTTCAATCAGCAAGAATTAGTCAATCACTTAAAAAAAAAAAAAAAAAAAAAAAAACGCATTATCTATTTGGATCGTACTATATAAGAAAATGATAAAAAAAAAAAAAAAAAAAATGTAGGGAGACAAATTTCCATTAGTTGGTAATTTGTGCAACATTAGCATGGAGAAGGCTAGTAGTAATCCACGTACTCAAAGCAGAACTTATGATAGGTTTTCATTAATCTCTGACGAAATGCTATGCTAAAGATCATTTGAATTCAGTATGGATGTAAAGAACATTGAAACTGTATCTTTAGTGATTCAAGCTAATGTTAATGATACATACATTAGATAAATTTGACTTGGACTATTCAGTAGCAAACTTCTCCAAAACCTAAAATGAAAGTGAATAAGCTGGAAAAATATAAGACGAGGACATACCTCACTCTTTTGCAGATCCTCCAATATTGCCAATTCCTTTTGTCGTTCCTCTTCACACACTTGTTTCAGGTTTAAACTTTAAACCATAGCTCTTGGAATTCTCATAAAGATCCTCTAGCCACATGTGACAATTAGAGAAGCTGTCACTTGAAAAACTGAAGACACTGTAATGTTAGGCTATATATAATAATAAAAAGTGCACTGGACATAAGGTAAGATCCATAAAAATTAGACACGTAAATACAGAGCAACCCAATGTGTCAATAGCAAAACCAATTAAGGTAAGATCCTGACTGCTGATTGATAAAGCTGGTCTGACTCACTCTCTGTTAATGCTGATTGTTTGTTGCTACGTCATCATAACTGAGAACACACAGAAAATGAGACTTTCTTACCGTAAAGTCTCATCTGGCTTTTTCAACTGCACTCTAACTCTCCCTACTGGCATGGAATCAATCTAAACACCACGAAGGTCTCAAAATCACGGCCATGCAGAAACAAAGACAGATTCACAAATTACAAACCAACAACGAGAACACCCATTTTCTAGTAACGAGAAATGAAGGATGATTACCTCGACAGCACACTGGAGTTTCAAATGTTTGCAGCTTTACTGAAACTGATTCTTCATCTCTTAGCTACAATATTCTTTGAATTATATTATCCATTTCTTGATGTTGGGATGATTACAAAAGTTGTCACAAGAAGCAATAAATAGTATTCTTCTCACTTACCTCAAATCAGTTTTCCTCTCCTTACACAATGAGATGATAAATTCTTTGACTTAACCACTCAGAGTAATCTCTAAGATGACTTTAAACCTTGCACTGAGCACAAGTAGACTACGAAACTTCAGCTGGAAACTGTATTATAATCAGAAATTAAGAAAAGAAATACTTTTTTCTGTATGAAAGCCAAACTTCTTATTGTGTGAAGAATACAGCTTACGGTATGTTCCTCTGTCTCTATATCTCTGTATCTTTCTTTCTTTTCCTATATGAAAAAAGGTTGCAGGAATGAATATAAGGATTCCTACAAATTGGCAATAGCAGAATCTCATCTTCTGTCATTTGTCAGCGCATCCGCTTCATGTTGTTGGCTTTTCCTACAATCCTGAGATCATTGTACTGTATATTACAACATCAGGCTTCACTTCTTTAAAGCTGAGATTACAAAAAAATATATTATATGTATAAATATCAAATTCCATTTCGTTCTTTTCCATATCCATGAATATCAGCAATGCTTTCTCTATCCTCCCAATATCACATAAACAATCTAACAAAATGTTAAGGTAATGATATCGCGAGGCACGCAAGACTCAGCCATCCGCATAACCTTTTGGGCGATATTAAATTTACCCACTTGACAATAACCATGGATAAGAGCGTTGTAAGTAAATGTGTCGCCAATTATTCCTTATGAGCCATCTCACAGAAGAGTTTCATCCCATCATGTACCCTCTTAGACTTGCAAAAATCCTTTTATGAGAGTATTATACGTCACCACATTTGGGACGCAACCCTTGCTTACCCTGAAGTCAAGCATTTTTTCGCCTCACCTAGGCAACCGTGCATACAAAGCCTATTGATGAGTGAATTATAAGCGCGAAAATCAGGATCTATAGACCTCCGGATCACCTCCTCATACAATTCTTTAGCCTCCAAAACATTCCCTTCTTTCACACATGCATCTATCAATCCATGATCACATTCGGGTAGATTTTCTTCGTCACCATATCGCTAAGCAACTCAGCAGCGTCCCAACTTACGAAGACCCCTTATTAGAGAGTTGTACGTAACAACACTCGGTCTCATCCCTTTGTTCTGCATCATGTAGAAAACGTCCATTGCATCGCTCACATATCGATGACCGTGACCGTGTTGTAAATTACGACATTCGGTTTATTTCCCATTTCCTCCATTTGATAAACAAACAACAATGCATCTGAAATCATATGTCTTAACCCATTGAGCAACGAGCTAAGCGTGACTATATCAGGCTCATACTCAATCTTAACCATCTTTCCGAGAAATGATAAAGCAAGAGAGAGCTGAGAGCAACGACTAAAAAAACTCATAAGAATATTACAAGTATAGATATTATGTGGAATTCCCAAAATCTCCATCTCCTGGTAGAGAGAGAGAGAGAGAGAGAGAGAGGGATCACAACATCAAACTTGTTCATCTTTGGCGATTGCACTCAGAAATCTACTGAAATCAACAATTTAAGGTAGTCAACGAGATTGAACAAACCAATTGCATCATCTAACTTAATATCACGAAGCCCAATCTCACTGTAAGCATCACTCGCACCGGAAAATTCTCGTCTCCAGCAATAGATTCCGCAAAGATTAAAAGACGGAGGAGCAAGTTCGAAGATTACCTTCTTCGAGAAAATTCCGATGAACAAATCTCTTCGCCGTCGATGAAAAATCGATCTCATCGTCTTCTCGATTTGGCTTGCTCTGTCTCTGATTTGAATGTTTCGAGAGTTATTGCAAACCCTAAACCGGTTGATTGCCGGTTTAATAACAACAATATTTCGAATCCAAAACCGGACCGAGAATTGCGAATACAACTATTCAACCCGGTTACAATAACGCGAGAAGATTTAAACTCATGCAGATTACTTGATAAAAACAAAGTAATTACATCTTAAGAATTTTTTTTTTCCCCAAGTATATTACAAAAACAAATTATGTAACTGTGAAATCATCAATATATGATAACCGGTTTCTGATTATATACCGGTTTTAGCTCCTCTTAGCGTTTTTAAGATTACGTACTGTCATTACAAGCTGTTGTCTCTCACCTTCGACTTCAGCAAATCTTAGACTTATCTCTGAGTACCTCTCTCGCATCTCCTTCAGCTCCATCTCCATTGATCCATTACACTCTCGCAAAGACGCGATTTCCGCTACAAGAACTCGAATATCTTCGTTTTCTTGACCATTTAGAGGCTCATTGTCACTCATCTGTTTCACATCGGTAAAAAAAAAGGTAATGAGTTAAATTTTCATATGTTCAATGTTGTTGTATTGCAAGATTATATCTGCATGAAAATGTTGTTTCTTCTTTAACAACCTCTTGGCTACTTTGATCGAGTTGGTCGAGTTTAGTTTCCAGTTCCTCGATTCTGTTCTTCAGACTCTTTTCCTTTTCGATGAACATATTTGATGAAGATTCAAGAGCAGTTTCCTTCAGTTTGATTTGCCCCTGGATCAAAAGTTCACAAGCTTATCATCGATCGACTTGAAGATATTAATACTGAAACGAATACCTCGAGAAGTTTTAGATGCATATATACCTCGAGAAGTTTTAATTTATCTTTCATAACCGCAACTTCTTTAGATCCGCCATAAGCTCCTACTGGACTTCCTTTGTTGTTGTTGCTTCTTTGCGCGGTTTTAGTTAAGTTGTTAATCGCGGTTCTGTTTTCTTTCAGCTTCTTCTCAAGACTAGCCATTGCTTCTTCTTTCTTCTTCAACTCACTTTTTACTTGTGCCACTTGCTTCTTGTGCTTCTCCATCTCCAAATCTTTCTCTGATAAAGAATGCTTTAGATCATCGCACTGAGCTCTTACGATTTCTAGCTCTGTTTGTAAGAGTGAAATTGATGTTTCTTTTTCATCCTTGACAAGCTTCACCGCTTGCAACTCCGCTACTAGAGACTCTGATTCTTTCCTCATTGATGCAATCGTGCTCTCTAACTCCATTTTCTTCATGTTTTCTCTCTGTACTGAAGCCTCGGCTTCCACAACCGATTGTCTCGTCTTTTCCAATTCAACTCTCAGGTTCTCTGCTTGTTCTGCCTGTAACATGAGGCTATCTTTGTCCTTTTTCAGGTTCTCAATCTCGTCCCTCAGCATTGTGATCTCTTGGTTTAAATTTGCAGTAATATCTTCTTCATGCCTCTTCTGATTCTCTATATCATTGGATTTCTCATCAAGATTCTCTAACATTCCCTCCATCTGACTTGTTTTGAAACTTAGCTTTTCAGAAAGCTCGTGGAGCTTTGCCTCGTACTCAGCTTGGTTTGCTCGGAGCTCATCGTTAGCGTTCTTGAGCATTTCTTCTAGTTGACGTTTCTGCATTCGTAATTCGTTAGCTTCTGTCATCGCCTTCATAGCCATTTTCTCATTTGATGTAAACATTGAATCCATCTGCTCAGAGAGTCTCTTGAATTCATCCTGGAGTTTTCCGGCTACACTAGCATTTTTCCACCTCGTTTTCCTCAGAGTTTCTTCGGCTTGGACAGCTCTTTGCTCTTGCTCCACTTTACCTCGTGTGACAGCATCGATGTCTGCCTCAAATACCTGAGCCTGTTTCTCCAGCTCTTCTTCCAAGGTCTCCATTTGTGTTTCAAGTTCTTTAATCCGGCACAAGGACTCCGAAAACTCTTCGGACTGCTTCTTCAGCTCAGATTCAAGACTCTCCACTTGGTTTTCAAGCTCGGTCACATCCACAAGCGAAGATGAACATTCGTATTGCATCTTCAACTGTTCTTGCAGTTGGCTCTGCTCTAGCTTGTATGAGATATCGTGATTTTCCTGTTTCAGTATCTCATAATCCAAAGCAAGCTGTTCCATCTGTATCTCAAGCTCATCTTTATCACGTTTATAGATCTCAATCTCATTATAGAGGTCAGTGATCTTCTGCTCCAAAACATGTGTATCTTTCGCATCCACGTGTTTCTTCACAAGGTCCTCAAGTGCCTTTTGATCCTCATCTTCATCTGTCTCACTTCCACAAGACCTTCCCATTGATTCTTCAATGTTATTAGAGGCTCTTGGTCTGGGAGAAATATCAGCTCCTTCCTTACTCCTTTCCTCCAGCATTTCTTCAAGATCTTGAACAGCAAGAATCAACTCGGAGTTTGATTCTTGCGTCTTCTGGAGCTGTAACCGGAGATTGAAATTTCGATCCTTCTCATAATCAAGTTCTTCTCTTGTTTCCTCCAAAAGAACCCATGGATCTCTTCCTTCAAACTGCAACCTGTTCCTCATTTTAGTCTCTCCTTTATGCTTGTCAGATACTTTATGTCTCTCACAATCTTCCTTCAACGAATCTCTCTCCTGCTTCAAACTATTCACTTCCCTGAGGAGATCTTGACTTCTTTTTGTCTCTTTAACAATTTGTTTCCGCAGGCTTTGCAGTTCTAGCTCAGAAAGATCTGCTTGCCTCGTCAAACTAGCAAGCTCGCTTTTAAGCTTCTCCATCTCGTCCTCATCCGAGGAGTTTCTCGTGGTGTCCCTCGCGATTGTATCATTCGAACTATTAGTCGAGTCATCAGTGCTGATACCATGATCCGAACTTCCTGACCACTCGGATTCTGATATACGAGGCTCTTCAAACAAATTTTTAGCTGAATGAAGATGCTTAGTGGGATGTCTCAAAGGCTTGGCAACTTCTTCAGGAGTATTCGGCTCAATGACACTTCCAGAGCTTGACATTGTACTATCAGATTCAATAGATGCTCTTCGTCTCAGTTCCGCAAACCGAGCAGCTTTACCAAAGGGCCCTTCCTACAGAACCAGAGACAGTAGAAGTCAGAGAAAATCAAACTCTCTTGCATACACCAAACAAAAGAAAAATACATCACATTGTCCTTTTAATCAGCTAATCTATGTACCTCATGCAAATCGCTTTTACGAGTTTCATCTGCAACACCAACACTTAAAAGTGACTTCATATCTTGGCCCTGTGACATTTCCTCAAGATTCTCGCATTCTTCCAACTCTCTGCAAGAACTCAGAAATATTAGAAAATCCAAAAACCAAAAACTTGCAACAACCAATAGAGAAGAAAAAAACATAAACTGAGGTCTAGTTTTCTGCACCTTTGAGGATCATCAAATTCTAATTGCCTTTGTATAGATACCTAAAAATCAGAAGATCATTAATTATAAGACTCGAAGGTTACAAAACTCTACAAAGAAAAGGACAAAAAAGCTGAGATCTGAAGAGCCTTTAAGGTGCAAACAGTCTCTTAATATCTCTCAAGACAAAGCATTAATGAGTAAAAAGACGAAAAACAGAGAGAAGAAGAAGAAACTAACATGCAACAAAGCTTTTGAGTTTGAGTTCTGTAATGGTAGAGAAACATTGCAAGTTTTAGTTGCATCAACATAATCAGCAAAATCAATTGATGTTTCTCCAACCATACCACCTCTTGTAGATCCCTGCACAAGAAATCACAAAAACATAAGTAAAAATCCAAATCTTTGAATCAAACTCTGAGATCTCTAATTCTTTTTATTGCTCACTGTAGTTGACACAATGAGATGATAAATTCTCTGATTAACTTTCCCAGTTTTAGCATCTTTAAGAAACTTCACAGTCTCGTAAACCGGGATTTCCCACCGGCATTGTCCATCGTTCACTATAGCTTTCTCTGACCTCGCCGTCGGTTTACCAATATCTCCGGGAACTAGAGACAGAACCAATCCCTCTGTATTGAACTGTGACGCCTGCGTAAATTAAAATAAAAATCACCAAACAAAGAAAAAGAAAAAAATCTTCAAAAAAACCTTAAATCAAAATAATGATGATGATTATTAAATCCAACTTGGAAATGTGTTACATACATTCAGATACCAAATTGAGATTTCTTGACTTATTTTTCACAGTTTTTCCAATAAATTTCAAATCTAAGCAATGCAAGCAAAATCCAATTTAAGGCCTTGAATGGAGCGGTGCTGAAAATGTGTGCCCGCACCGCACCTACCATTTTTGATTCTGCATTGTCTCCATTCATAGGCTTAGTTTCCCCGTTTTTCTGGAAAATTTTTAAAATCAACGCAACAATTCCATTGGGATTCGAGAAAATCTCCAACAAATCTTTAGAATAGGACTGGAAAAATCTCCGACTCAACGAGAAATTTTTCTAACAGAGGAAACAAAAAGAAAAAAAAATCGAGTTTTACAGTACCTGAGTCGCATGAAACTTCAATCTGAAAACGACTTTGATCCTGTTCTTCTCGCTTCTCCATCTCGCTGACTTAAACATCTCCGTTTCCGAGTATTGTTCGCCGGAAAATAAAAAAGAGTTACTCACCGTCGCTCCGCCCATTGTCTCCCGGAACGAGCCATTACAACACTCTTTTTTTTTTTTTTTTTTTTTACAACACTCCTTTAGTCCAATGCAGAGCAAATGATCATCACAGAGCTGATCCTCCGCGCGAGTTGGCTACGTCGATCGGAGAGAGTTCGACTCAGAGAGAGAAGGCGAAGAAGAAGAAGAAGAAAGAAGAAGACGCGAACGTTAAGCTCGAGCGGTGGATTTTATATAAATGGGACAAACAAACAAAAAGTGAGTAGATCTAAAGAGAGATGAGGTAAATAAACTATAATCAACAAAAATAATGTACGATACGTTTTTTTTTATTGTAATTAATTAGTAGTGTGTATCTTCTTCAACTAATTAATATTTTCCTGTATCGTATAGGAAACTCTTTACGTTTCAATTTTGTGACATAGTATTTAAAATTATTTAATCCATCATTTATTATTTTATGTGATGTAAAATTCATAATTCATTTATTAGTGTTAGATTGTGCTACTATGACTAAAGGTATTATATTAAAAAAATCGTATGACTTAAGGTATCAGTCAATATAGATTAAAGAAGAAGATCCAACTTTAAATACATCTCTTATTCATTTTATCGAAAAACAGAGTTCATGATTTTTGTTAAATTTTCTTAATGAACAAAATAAACAGTGCAAATAAAGATTTTGTAAAAAAAATGTATCATTTGGTAACAAATTATAAAATGATTGCAACAAAATAAGCGTGCTAAATTTTTTTGTAAACAAAGACTATTTCGTTTATCATTCATAAATTTTGTTTCCTAATAGTAAAAAAAAAAAAATTAAAAATGATTTTATCCACTGAAATCTGATTTTATTGTAAGAAAATATTACAGTAAATTACTATATATCTTTTTAAAAAAATATAATAATCTACTATTTCTTGATTCCGTTTCGTCCACTACAACCATTTAAAACATTAAAAAAAAAAGATTTGAGCCATATAAATTGCAAAAGATGAAAACAATTCATTATATTTTCCGTACTATTATAAATCTATCTGAGAAAAATATATATAAAAAAAATAGACCGACAGATTTGGAAACATGATCTTATTAATAAAAAGTGTGTTTTGGGTTAGGGAACAGTGATCGATACGCATCGAAAATTACATGTCTGTCCTCCTTTGGTTACGAGTAATACACGACCTTTTTATGGGCATTATAGTCAATAAATGGGTTACAACTTACAAAGCTTGGTCCCGATAAAACAAAAGATAAATCATTATATAATAAGTATCAAACGGTCATGTTTGACGTTGATAATAATTTCTTTTTATCGGATGTTTGTGTTAATAATACTTTTAAAACATTTACTTACAAATATATCTGAGAGTGAGAAAATGATGTTTTAACCAAAACAATGTATTGCTTAGCCGAAGTTATTTCTCAACGAATCAGTAAATGGCCTTATTCTTTACATCAAAGAAAAATATGTGGAAACTTAGATACCATTTTGAGTATACATTAATATATTAGAGTTCAACGATGTTGAAAACTACTATTTTATTTATCTTTCTATTTTGCCGCAAAAACTTAAAGAACATGAATACAATAATGATACATCGTTAAATAATTCTGATGCAATCGTCTACATGTGATAAGTTTTAACTTTTTTTTAGCCACGCAATCAATTTTTAATAGAAATCCATAATCAATAATAGTATAATGCAAATTTGATAGGATAGAAAAAAAATTTAAGAGGATATGGTAAATAATAAAATGTAAATATATATATATATAGTGACTATATTGCATGGAAATTTTCTCTCAAGTCCGTTTCCCGTTTGCAAGACGTTTTGGAAACGAAAACTAATGGGCACACGAGAAAAACGTCACGGAAACGCAATCTTTAAAAACATTTATTTGGAAACTCCCGTTTTCGTTTTGGAAACACGAAGTGAATTTTTTGTTTTAGTTTGAAAACTTAATAAATTAATAATTTAAAAATATAAGGATTTATGATACATATATTACCTTCAAAAACATTATTAATTTTTATGTTTTGGATTTGTGTTGTTTCAAACATTTTTTTCTTTATAATATAGTTTTTGTGTTTTGCGTTTTATTATATTATGTATATATATATATATATATATTTTCAAAACGTTTCTATTTTCTATTTTATTTTTTAAAGGTTGTTTCCCATTTTTAAAACGTTTTGCTTCCACGTATCCGTTTTTTTTTTCCATACAATATAGTATAATGATAAAAACAATAATTGTGATGTTAACTATGCAACTAAAGTGCTCGAAACGTAAATAGTGCTAATCACCATTTATAACTATGATACGAATTTTATTCTCACGAAAATAATATACATCACACCAAAAACCTAAGATTAGCCATTTTATTCATATATTCTATATTTCTTAGTTAATAATAATATCATAATGTTCTTCAGTTTTGTATACAAAGATCAGCTCTTCAAAACTCTTTCTCACTCTTTTTTACTAAACCTAAATCTAATTTGATTCAATTCAAAATCCTAGATATTTACTCAATTTAGACGTGGTGGGATATGATGTCGTCCGCTCCATCTATTTGTTAATAAGTCATGAAATCATCATTATTAAAATAAAATTTCATCCTCGGACATAAAACATGCGAATCCATCATAAGTTCTGGGACATCAAACACCCAGAGAGTTTAATGAATCTGTGTTGTACAGACCCACCTTTGGAAATCCTCTGGAAATAAATATTACATTTTTTGTCAACACAAAATACCACATGTTTTAGTATGATGTTTGTATTGTATATCTAAGCAAGCTGTATAGTTTGTTAGCTTATATTAAAAAGCGAAAAAAAAAAACAAATTCACTTTGTTATTTTTTTTCTTTTTCAGATGTAGGTCCATTGAGATTCTGGAAATAAAAAATGGTATCCTATGAATTATACTACTATTGTATGATCCCATTACCAAACTTGTATTATTGTAGAATAATTTCTTAAAATGAGTTTAAGGTATCAGATGTTAGGATTCCTCGATGACACATAGGACAAATCATACATATTATATTATTCTTAGTTCTTGCTTTTCCTTTTGCCCTCCAATTTTATTAATTCCTTAGTCTTCTCTTGTTAGAAATTAGACGTAACGTCTAAATGTACGTACGCTGGTACGCATGCACAATATATTTATAAGTATGTAGAGTATGTAGTATGGTGTATATAAATAGCATGTATGCGCACATCACACGCCAAAACACTTATATAAAACCAAATTGGGTAGTCTCGTAACAAAATGGTAGTTTGGTCGAGTGTGTTTGAAATAAAACTAACGACTTGAATACCTATATATCCGCCTAACATATACGCCAAAGGTCCAACCCCGCCCCCCCCCCCCCCCCCCCCCCCCCCCCCCCCCCCCCCCCCCCCCCCCCCCATCATATACCAAACATACATAATATTAATTAATTGATTTGTGAATTCATTACAAATGACAAGATAAAGTGATAAATATTTTTTTTTTTCTTTTTTATGCAGTGATAAATATATTTAAAGAGGAAAAAAAATAATGTGATTTGTCTAACCGGAAGATATGAAATAAAACTAATTATATGTGTGCTACAAACTACACTTAATTGTGCTCTTGTGGAAATATCGACTATGATTCCCATTGGTCACAAATATAGGAAGATATACGAAACAAAAGATCATAAATTTATTTAAAACTAAATGAAAGGATGTGACCGGTAATTATATATCATTGTGGTATGTAACTTACTGTTCTAATAATTATCAAACATAAAAAAACGTTATCAAAAATATTATTAGATTTTTATATCTTTGTTTTACTGCTATTTTCATTGTTTTTAATTATTCTGGTATTATTTACCATTTTTCTATCCGCTAAAAAAATTTATATCGTTTTGTGCACCAATCGAATAAAAAAAACAAACAAAAGAAAATAATCAATAGAACAGAAATTTAATTGGCCCTGAATTTTCAAGTATCACTATTTGGTACATTTTTTAAGGTTTTTACATTAGGTCATTGAAAATAAAATTGTTTTAGTTTGGTAGTACTAGTTATTTTATCCATGTTTTTTTACACACAACGTACGGTTGCTTCCAAATGTGGCGCCCGTATATAACAAAATCATTCGAAAAGAGCTCTTCTTTTGTTGCTGCATATATTCTAAAAGAACTTAACTACGAATATACTACATGTGTCTATGTTTATATACATATATATACGTATTTATTATTGGTGTGTATTGATGTAGTAAGAACTTGCGTAATTGCAAAATGGTCCTTTGACGGTACATAAAGTAATGGTTCTTTGACACCTTGTTTGTTCTGAGGAGCTTACTTGGCTTCGAAAATTAGCCATTGCTTTATCTGTTCTACACACGTGCCACTCATGCGTGCCTACTCATACATTCCCTTTTTTCTTTGCCTTATTATTAAATAATGTAACATGTTCTGTAACTTAATTATAATAATGCTTTTCTTTTTTGCCAATTAGATCAAAGAATTAATCTATAGGAGATGCAACCATTTTGGAAGAAACATTGATAAATCCGAAACAATGATTTGTTTGTTTATTTTGTCGTAATATTTCTCTTTTAAAGTTAAATAAAGTCACGTAAGCTGTCTCAACCTCCAACCTAACTTCTACAAAGTACAGACACCTCTCTCTCTCCCTCTTTTAATCTGACATCCTAGTTCACAATTTAGTTGACGTCGTATCTTTTTTTTCTTTTCTTTAAATTACTTAAAGTTCAGTTGCATAGTAATTAGAAATTTTAATAACATTTTCAGTATTTTCTTTTGCAGAAAGCAATAAAAGAAAGAATTTAGTACCAGAACATTACAGATCGAAAAGTGTGCAGTCAAAGGCCCATGCTCCTAGTGAGTAAAAGGGTTCCATGACTTCTAACAATTATTTTGGTGTCAGAACAAAATTTATATTCTCCACATTTTCTATTTTCATTTCTATTAATTATTACAAGAAATATATAATGATATTTTATACTATGATAATATATATATATATCTTTATATATATATATATATATTAGAGACTCATGATTAAAATAATATTAAAAAAGTAAAAAATAAATGAAGAAACGACCATATTTAAAAAACATCTTATCTCTAGTTTAAATATTCATTTACATGTGTCTTTACATAACTTGTTTATTTTTTTAATAATCTAAAATTTAAATAAATAATAAAATTATATTAAAATAATACAGTAAAACTTCTATAAATTAATACTCGTTAAATTAATAAACACTATAAAATAATAAAATTATCCGGTCCCAAGTTAAGCTAGTGTAAAAATAAATAAAATTTAATAAAATAATAAGATAATAATTTTTTTAAAATTCTTATATAAATATATGGTCCCATTAAAAACATAAATTAATAATCATGTAAATTTATATATATATATATATATATAAAGATAATATATTTTTAGTGTTTTTTATACGAACTTTGTTAAAATTCATTATTAACTTTTTTATATAAAAATGTTTTGTTATGTTTTAAAACTATTTTATTGTTGTATTTTGTAAAAATTTGTCATAAAATTAGCCAAAATTTTTAGCAAGTTTTAAAATCTAAATATGCATAATTTTTATTTCGCTAGTCATATATGCTGTTCAAATACAACAATTAAGGTCACAAATCAAAATTTTGAATTTATGTATATCGTTTGTATAAGTGAATTTATCTATTGTATTTCTCATTATTATTGGGCAATTCTCACAAATATCACAAAAATAAGTTTTGTTTTCAAATTTAGCACATCATCTTCAAAGTTCCAAAAATAACATAAATTTAATATAAAACATATCCTTAATTTTGGAGGCGATTTAAAACATATCAAAATCGTCTGAAAATAAATCTTAAACCCTAAAAACTAAACCCTAAACCTAAAATACTAAACTCAAACCCAACATTTTAAATTATTTTAGTGCTATTTTAAAAATTTGTGGAGTGTGTACTATAATTGTCCATAAAACTTGTTTTAGTGGATATTTCTCATTATTATTTATTGTCCAAAGATTTGTTTTTTCTTCTAAATATAACTTTTCAAGTCTAAGACTACAAAATTTATAACATCCAAATAATTAATTTTATTTAGATCAAACTTTTTAAATCATATTTTTAGAAAATTTTAACAATTATAACAAAGCTCTAATCTATAAATTAATAAATATTATTTTATACTATAAATTAATAAAATATGATGGCCCCGATGTTATTAATTTATAGAGGTTTTACAGTATATATGAGAGATTCTGAAGGATTCTTAACGATGAAGATGTTCTAATGATATAACAATTAATAAGTAGATTAAATGATTTGTATTAGTATCGTTATGAGTTATTATAGGGATTCAAATTCGTATAATGCATATTTATTGATTATTGAGTATTGACAAAACAATATAATATAAATTGGATTAAATTAGTTTTATGGGTTAAATTTTTCTGCTTCGCTTTTATAAAGTAAACTAAACAAGTTGTGTCCACTTTATGAACACATAATTTTGATTATGAACGTTTAAATGTAGCAAAAAGAAAAGTCATACGTATGTATCATAATATGATGTATAATACAAAAAAAAAAAAGATTTGTAGCTAGTAACCATTTGATTTTGGTTTTACACATCTTTGCAGTATTTTGGTTCCAAAACTGATGTAAAAGAGATTTTTCTTTCAGATGTAGAACACAATATTGTTTAGATACAAAAACTCGAAACTAGTACTGCTAAACCAAAATAAACAAACTAATGTATGTAAAAATAATATACCACAGCCATTGATGCTCTAAATAAAAAGAACAAGACTCACATGTGTGATGGGGTCACACTCCCAAAAATAATTTTCACTAGTTAAACAAAGCTCTGACGAAAATGGGGAAGTTGTGTTGAGACTTGAGAGGTCCCAGAAGCATTAATACACAAAACGAATAAAAAAAGACCATTTATGAACAAAATTATCAAATTTGAGTCGTCTTTTTATATATTTAAAAAAAAAAACAAAATATCCTAAATTTAACTTTCTAATTAGGATTTTTATTGGTTTATTAATTTTGTAAATCTATATAAAATTTGTAAATTTAATTTTTCCACACCATAACGTTCCCAAAAAAAGAATTGACTCACCACCGTTTCATTTTCTTTGTAAACCAGGATTGATCTGCGATGAAGACCAAAAGAAATCTAACGAGAAAGTAAAATTAAGTGGAGGGAGAGGGCCAATCGGAACACCGGGAAAGGGCTGCCGGAAAGCTCCTCCCCCTCTGATCTGATATGACGGCTAGAGTTTTTTTTTTGTTGAGAGAAGTGAGAGCGTTGCCTCTCAAAAGCCAACAAAAGAAAGTTAACTTCCTATAGGATTCATCTTGCACCATTGTATTAGTGAAATTAGCATATGATTAATCAATGGATACATTTTACCCATAAAATCAAATAGCCCAAGACTTAATTAATTTTAGAGTTATTTATTTATAAAATTATAGCATTTTCTCAACAAAAAAAATAGTTAAGGTGTTCTCTCAGTTTATTTTTGGCAGATTTGGAGAGATACATTAATAAACTAAGAAGTATGAACCAAAAAAGATGTGGATGTGTTTTTCATTATCACGCCAAGTTGTGGATGTTTAATGACATGAATACATTATACACACATACATATAAATTTTAATATATTGGCGTGAGAATGGTCCTAAACACCTAATTAGTCGTCATGATCTCAACAATAATTTTTGATTATCAACTAATAGATACCCTTTATCCTCCTTTAAATCACCATCATCATTTTCCTTTTTGGTTTAATGAGATCTTGTATATTAAAATCATGATCAATATAAAGGTGATGCGTATAGTGTATATTATATACAAACAGTTACATTTTCTAAATAACCTCTATATATCACGTACCAAAATTTGTATATCATTAGACTCTTTTTTAGGTTTATGATTACGTGATCATTTATTTTTTCTGTTAATGCATGATTACGTGATCACGCATGTGTGCTTTCCAATATTTAACAATGAACTTAATTAAGAAGGGGAAAAACGAGAAGAAGAAAATATATAAAGTAGAGATTTGAATTTTGAGGTTGGAGATTGTTCGTGTTTCGATATTTGATTAATTTTCAACTTTAAAAAAAAAATTTGTGTATCTATATATAATTTCTCGAACAAGAACCATTTTGCTATTCGATTACTGAGTTATAAATATTTGATAATCTGTCTTAATCCGATCAATTGTAATGTTAACATAGTATCTAATCTTATATCTGCCAACTATAGTAAAATGCATGAAGAAAAAATATTGAAAAGGAAAAGCAAATACAAGACCAAACTATATTATAGCAAAAAAAAAAAAAAACTAATATTATCTTTAGGTGATAGCTTGAGAAATAAGTTAAGTATAAATTTTAGTCTCATAAGATTTTTGTCTATGTTTTGTTTCCCTTTCAACATGTGATCTATGACGGAGACCTTTTCGCTTTATAAGCTCATGTGATATATCAATCAATATTTTTGTTGAAAAAAAAAATTATTCATGAATAATACTGTACATGATTACAAATATCATTAATAACTATTAACTATGTGAAAGAACATAGAAAATATTATTTACACTTCATAGTAAAATACGCCCAACATAAATTAAAATTTTCGATAAACAGATACTATCAGCTGGATAATCAATTTTTGTTTTAGCTTTCCTAGCTAGTTCGCTGGTCACATGAAAGTGAGTTTCTTTTCTTCTTCTTTTTTTTTTCTTTCGCTTTTATGCTTTGACAGTTTTTGTTTTCACATTATCATAGCATCTTGGCATCTTGGAAAACTAAAGATGTGTAAATCTCATCATTTCATATCAAGAAAATAAAAGGAGAAAACGTGGGCACTTTTTACTTTTGTCTAATAATTTGATAAAGAAAAACACATAACATAAGAAAAGAACACACAACAAAGAGATTTTCAGAAAATGGATAAGAAAATTTTGTTACCCATCATTCCATTAAAAATATATTAGTATATTTCAAAAAATGTTTGTATATCTTAAGTGTATATCTAACAACAACAATATCGCGGTAAAATATGTAGTATTGAGATGACTATATCAATCAAACGAGTGAAAATTAAAAGTTAAAAAAAATGAAGCGATTCAATGAAAACTGTACAACAAAAGCAGTACAACGAAACACGATATCTATTTTTCTACTATTATTTTTATGATTTTAGCCATTTGGCCATATGTTATCATTTTTATATTTATATTACCAATCAGATTCATAAAAGTGAGATCTCTTAATGAAGTCCGATTTAACTAAAGATACAAATTTAATCCTGGTATTAATTAAGTAGATATATTTAAAATTACGAACTATCTAACATAACAAAGATATATATATATATATCTTATTTTTACAACTTCCAGAATACTTATTATTTAATTTAAATAATGGAACAAGAAATAATTTAAATTCTAAATTTATTTATGTAATATAAAAAATTATTGGATTTTAATCACGTTGTCAGTCAATATTTTTTAATTAAAAAGAATATGATATTGAATTATATAATTTTCTTTGTCATAACGAAAATATTTAATATTCTATATTAAAAGGATTTATTTCAAAAATCAATTTTAATCCATATTTTCTTCCAGCCGTTTATAGATCATTAGATTATTGACCTCAGTTAGTCGATCTTTTAACTTACGTACAATTTATACAAAAAACGGCTATGACTCTTATTTTACATTTTTGAGCCTTTAACAGGTCCAAATTAAATTACTTTCATTTTATTGGACTGGAAGAAAAAGTCATTAAAGTAGAATCATAAAACGTTATATGAAGGTAGTTTTAATATATTAACTATGTTTTGTTTTCTTTAGCTGTATCTTAACATATTTATAATATATGGCAGAACTATTTTTTTTTAAACATGAAAACTTGATTAATACTTTTTTTTTGTTTTTTTTTCCGACTTGATTATCACTTTGAATGGTAAAAGAAACAGTAAATTCACGTTAAGGTAAAAAGTGGTATACAATTTATCACCCATGTATATATTTCCCACATAGTTTGTTATTATATGATTATGATCACTCCGATATTAAACCTTCATGTTATTGACCAGACGTGAATATTAGAGGTTAATCAAAACTTAATTTGTTTTAAAAACGAACTAAGGATTATATATGTGAGGTTTTAAGCCACACTTGACAATTTCATCTAAATATATTGATCATAAAGACAACTAAAGTGTTTAGAAAATATATTTAGAGTACCAAGCTATTTTAAGTGCTATTACTAATTAAAGCTACATCAAGTTACGTGACTGATCCACACATCGCAATTCGTCGGCAGTGCGTTTATTATATACTCTGGCAAACACAAACCCTTGAATTTGTTTTATGCTGAAAGAAATTTGAACAGAAAATTCTCATGCAGATCACCGGTGAGTCGAACTTCGTTTTCTGATAGAGAATCTGGCCGCCGAGATGTCTTATTTCCATTTTCAGGCCTTGTACTTGAACCAGAACTTATTTTTGACATTTTTCCAGCAATAGAAGCAATAGCTCTTTTCTCCATTCTCCGGCGAATGACGTACTCTTCAGATATAAACACATCCATTTTTGTTACACGATAACTACTAAAATACTCTCAATTGCTAGTGTTGAAGTTATGAAAAAAATGAAGCTTTTGTGGAGGTATATATTATGGAAAGTGAAAATGATTTACAATATTCGCGTTTAGTTGTTTGCAGTTTTTTTCAAATCTTTGTAGTTCATATATTTATAGACGAGAGAAGCAAAGGTCCCAAATTTGACATAAACACGGTATTAATTTATTTAATTTTATTAAGATAAATTAATTTCCAAAACAATATATTCTTTCATATAATTGCACACGTGCTAATTACTGATTAATCTATTTTATTTTATCCAAGCGAAATTCCATTTGTAAGAAACTAGTTCATACAACTCATTACATGGAATAACTTTTATATACGATCTTTCATATGTAAGTCCATTTGTCATTTTATTAAATTTATCTTGGATAGAATTCATCAAAATTAATATAATCAATAAATCTTTATCAGATCATTCTCATTTATATAAGGCGGTCGGTGTGTTTTCTTTTTGTGCATATGATGCAGTTGTTTGTAGTAACACTGATCGACATGTCTTTGTGTGCAACGCAAAACTTTTTATAATGTAAAAGTTGGTTTTGGACGATCAATATTTTGTTTCTGGATTTTCAGACTACTAACAAATTCAAACCAAAGTCATCTAGTAATTAAACATATAAGTTTTGATAGATAAGTAAACCTAATTTACTTTATTCCATGGACTACAAGACATTGGCAATTATAAAATTATCGGAATTCACTTTTGGGTTATTTATCATAATGTAAATATATAGAATTTAGAATTTGAAAGGTGAAAAAAAAAAAAAAAAAATAAGCAAGTTAAGAATATAGAATTTGAGAAAGCATGCAAGGTGAAAATAAAATAAAATAAAAATAAGAATATAGAATTGATACTAAGATGCAATTTTTGGTCGGCCTTTTGATTGTAATTGGATGGCCAATTAACACTTCGAATAATTAATATATATATCACCACGTTGATCTTTCATACATAATATTTTACCCTTGCTTTGGTCAAAATTTTCTTACTTTTTATCAATAGTTGATCATTCGATGTGTTTAGTCCAGTGACTCAAGTCAGCTCACATTGTCTACGTAGACTAAAAAATATAATGTTATGATCAATATTCCATATTGTCTTCATAAAATTATATCTTGATTTCTAAGATTATTGATTCAAAATATTTGGTTATAAAAAAAGAGGGGAAACAAAGTTTGGAATTTATCTTGTTTGATAACACGTAACACAGAAAACTTGCTTACTTATGGTTTTGTTTATGATTTTTATGGTGATAACTGATAACGAGTCAAATTGTTTATGGGCCAACACCTTTCATAGACCTAGCTATGTGAGGCTTGAATTATTATTCTTTTTCAACTAACGTTATATTATGAGAAAAGATGTTATATTACCATACCAAGAGAAATCTCATCAAGATAAATCCTACGAAGCGTATACACAATTCCATTATTGAGCAAGGATATAATCTCATATAGGAAAGTGGTGAGGAAATCCAAAAGAAGAGCAAGCGAATCTGCGCAAGTTTGAAAGTTTTTTAGAACACTAGTTTCTTTTATTTTTGTAGAAATGTTTTTAGAACTTTAGACAGTAATTTGGACAATAGTGCTTAGTCAAAAGAGTCGTAAAATTGAAAGATTACTTAGTGAAATTCTAAATCAAACGAGATGTTCGAGATTTAGCCTGATATTTGGTGAGCTTTTAAAATTCTAAATTACTGATTTTTTAGTTGGTTTAATATAGGCAAAAATTGTCTAAGAGCAATCTATCTTTTCACCGTTGATTTGATGATTGATACCTGGTTTTTAATTATTCTTACCTACAAAAATAATTTATAGCTAAACAAAACAAATTATGTTCTTTATCAAATGACAACGTAAATGTAAAGCTGAAACATACAAAATCTAACTTACTAGTCTTTTGAGCAGCAATTGTGATTGTGATGGAAACAAAAACAAAGAATCTATGAAGAGAATTATAGATGAATGAAAAGACTTCATAATTCTAGCAAGGGAGCATCCAAAATTCATTCAAAATTAAATAAGTATACATAAAACTTCGACGTAAAAAGACATACAACTTTAAAATGGAGTTGATTATAATACAGATTTTGAAAATTCAGTTGGAATTATATAGAAACTTAAGTGACAGTAGAGAGATATATTATTTTAACTACACATGTTTCAAACATATTTCGTTAAGAGATCACATGGTTATCCTAAATTGATAAAGATTTAGATATAATTTCATTTTGGAGGCAAATATATAATTTTAAAATTCTAAAAAATACTTCTTCATATTTAAATAGGTTTAATTTCTTACACTTTCTATATATTTCTTATTTTGAAACTGATAACAAAATAAGTCGTTCTGGATTTTATTTTTTTCTCTATTAGTGTTTATTGTGGTTCCAGTAGATGGTCATATATATGACTCATATCAGTTTAGTTTTGGCTCTGGATTTTTTCTCTATTAGTTTTATGTGGTTCCACTAGTCTAGATGGTCACATATATGACATTTATATCAGTTTGGTTTTGGCTATTATTTGGTAAAACATATTTTACATATACCTCAAATTTTATTTTTAAAATCTTAATCCAATTTCTATACAAAACTTAAGATTCTTTTATACAGTACTAATTAAGTCATTAACTCAATACTTGGAGCTTCCTTTAAGTACCTTTTTGTGAATACATTAATTAATCGTAAATGTTTTTCTTTCACCTACCATAACGCAAACAGTTAATTGGTTTCTTGGAGTAAAAAAATCGATGACATACTTATTATATTATATGTAATATATATGGCATGTATATATTGATAGGATTCGAGCATAAAACTCCCACACCTAACTCGAAGTCATCATAATTAAACCTATAAGATCTTCACTTCTTCTCCTTGTCTTTAATTAATGTTTAAAAGGTTATATCTATATCTTTCTGTTTGTGCTCTTTCAATTATTTGAGTATCTAGTTAAATTCTACTAACAGTTTTTAATTTTATTTTTCTGTAAAAGATCCCACAAAAGTACAAAGGAAGAAGAACGAGAAGAGAAACCCTAACATGGGACAAAATAAACAAGTCAAGAAAGATTCTCCATTATATGAACAAAGTACTATCATTTTGGCTTCAAGTCAAAGTATGTCTATGTGTTATATATTATATATATACATATATAAGTAAGTTTTTTCTTGGTCTAAATTTTTCTACAAGAAAAATAAAGGACGAATTTGTAAACAAGTAAACATGAAAAGCGTCATGACTCAAACGAGCTAGATAATACATCTCGTTCATTAATATAATCACAATTATAATATTGTTCAACGATGGAGTAATTGGATTGACATATATGAATGGAATTTTGAATTTAGATTATAAATTTTTCAATTTTGTAAAATTTGGCATGTAGATGAAAAACTTGTTGAGATAGAGAAAGAGAAGAGACTTGCGTTGATAGATGCATGGGAAGAGAACGAGAAGGCAAAAGCTCAAACCAAGTAAGATATACCAAACCAAATATATATAATCCGTAGTTATTAATGAGGTTAGAACCATAAAGATCAACATTGTTTTGCATTCAAATTACAAACAAATTTCTCACATAAATATTGACGTGATAATTAATAAATTCAAAAAATACAGTTACATAGATTTCGCAAGATATGCGAGATTACTATTTTTATACTTTATAATATCAATATAGTATTTACATTTTGTTCTTTTTGAATCAATTTAAGCAGTGCTTACAAAGAACTTTGCGCAATTGAAGCATGGGAGAACAACATGAAGACAGCTCTAGAGTTAGATTTGAAGAAAATGGAGGTATATAGAGAATTTCAGATATTCAATTTTTTTTCTTCTTTAACGTCTTTTAGCTATTCAAAATATTATTTAACGTTTATGGTGAAATACAAAACAATATCATAAAAAAGTACTTTTATTTAAAACTTTAGAAAACATAGTAAGTACTTAACTTATTTCGTATTCAATAAATCAGACAATATTAATTCGTTGTGTGTTTAACCCCCAAAATATAGTCTCCTCTAACCAAAACTATGAATGCTTATTCGATTGTAAGTAATTAGACATAATCTATATATGTCTATATTATATAGTTTTATTACGATATTTTAAAGTATTTTTTTTTTTTTTATCAGGAGAATTTAGAAGTGGAGAAAGCTGAATATTCAAAAAAATTTAAGAAAAAAATACCGGAAATTGAGAAGATTGCAGAAGCTAAAAGAGAAAAAATAGAGAAACAAAAGGGACAAGAATCTATCAAAGTGACAAAAACAAGTGAGAAGCTAATTGCAACTCCAAATGCCTATCCACCCAATACCAAAACCTGTGGATGTTTCTAAAACATTTATATCCTCCTTTCATGGGTCAATCTCGGCCCATAAAATCATCTTATTGGGCTTTCTTTGCTAATGTAATGAAAAAAATGTATATATATCCAAACGAATAATGAAAAAAAATCTATGTGTAGTCGTGAACTTTCAAGCATCAATGTATCATTCATGTGTATGTAATATGACTCGTGCATTCATGAACCTTTAGTTGTTGTAGATAAGGTGTTCGACAAAATGTCGAAGTGAATTTCTTAGAAGTGGTTATGTTGTTGCCTTGTTTTATTAATCATTCTCTTTGATCCTTTGGTGTTTGATGCCACGTAATCAGGTTTGGTGGAATCAAATTAACTGGGTCGGGTCGGGTCGAGATTCGGGTTAACGGGTTGACCCAAGTTAACGCTTTTTCTTCTCAGTGCTCTCTCACCAAACGCAGATTCTTGTCTACCATAGTCGTCGTTGAAATCAGGGAAGATGGTGGGTGTGTCGCCGAAAATTGCTCCGTCGATGTTGTCATCGGACTTTGCTAATCTAGCGGCGGAGGCTAAGCGGATGATCGATTTGGGGGCCAATTGGCTTCACATGGACATTATGGTAAACGACCTTTATTGCTTCTGAATTTTTGATTTCACTCAATAAATTAACTTACTTGGTTGATTTAAAAGGCTTCACCTTTGATATTATAAAGTTCCAAAGAATTATGATTTGTTATAACAAAATGGAAAGAATTTTATTCTCAATCACTATGCCTCATATTGTCTCCACTCTCGGATCTTGAGTTAATTTTCATAATACGTTATTGGAAACACACTAGATGATGTGGTCAACTTCATCTGGTGCTGAATGTTGTGGAACTTGTATCTCTGCTCTTAGTAGGAATCAACCAAGACATTGATTTTTGTTGTTGCTCTGGACTTGTACCTTTGCTTGTTTCATACTAATTATTACCCTGTTATTTTCATTTGCAGGACGGGTAAATTTTACTGCTTTAGCTGTATATTTTTTACTCTAGTATGGATTATGGCTTATGAGCATCCGGCCGGTATAATTCTGTGTTACTCGGGCAGGCATTTTGTTCCGAATTTAACTATTGGTGCTCCTGTCATCGAGAGTTTGAGAAAGCACACAAAGTAATTCACTACATCCCTTGGATTAAAATATCTGACATGTTTACGTGAGAACTGATGTACCTGAAAACTTTATCATTCCTTTTATCACAGTGCATATCTTGATTGCCACTTGATGGTGACGAACCCCATGGATTACGTGGAACAGATGGCTAAAGCTGGGGCGTCTGGTTTTACATTCCACATTGAGGTGGCCCAAGGTATACTATAGATAGCTGTTTCCCGCACCATCCTTCGATTTTGTCTCATCTTTATGATCTCGACTTGTATTATTCGCTTATTTCAGAGAATTGGCAAGAACTTGTGAGGAAGATTAAGTCTGCTGGGATGAGGCCAGGTGTGGCTCTAAAGCCTGGAACACCTGTTGAACAAGTCTATCCTCTGGTATTGAATTTTGTAATCTTCTGTTTGACCAGAGTGCGATCGGATTATCATGGCTTGATCTATGACAGGTTGAAGGAGCAACTCCGGTTGAGATGGTTCTTGTGATGACTGTGGAGCCAGGATTCGGAGGCCAGAAGTTCATGCCCAACATGATGGACAAGGTTATTATGTTGGCGTCTTAACTCTTTTTGAAAATGTTTCAACTCTGGAGATGTGAATGTCATTTGCTAATTGAAATCCCATCGTAACCTCAGTTTGATATTCTTGGTTTAGGTCCGGGCATTGAGGCACAAGTACCCAACACTTGATATTGAGGTAGATGGCGGCTTAGGCCCTTCGACAATTGAGCCAGCGGCTGCAGCAGGGGCCAACTGTATCGTTGCGGGAAGTTCAGTGTTTGGTGCTCCTGAGCCAGGGGACGTCATATCCCTTATGCGGGCAAGTGTTGAGAAAGCCCAACCCACCACTTGAGTGGAGTGCCCGTTTCTAAGTGTTGTTTCGTGAATCTTGATATGGAGTCCTGGTTCCAAGAACTGTAACAAAAATCATTTTGAGTTATTAATAATACCCTCATACACAAATTATACAGAATAGCCCACTAATAACCTAATCTGATATGAATTGAAAATAGTAATCCAAAGAGTAATTCATAACTGGTTCTTCCTAGACCAATATAATTTTTTATTCTCTCTTCAGTTATTTCATAGATACGGATGAAATGTCAATGTTCTGTGATGATCATACCTGTATCTGAACTTAAGCTATACTATTCATAAAGCTTTTTGTTCATGGATTTGCACACTCTTAATGGCTGCTCTGCTTCTTTAGACATGGATTTATCACTCAATGTTCTATGAACAATCCTGTTTCTGAACTTATTCTACACATAGATTTACTCATCCGCTCTAATGGCTATGTTTCTTCAGATACAGGGGGTTAATATCATCTCCCAACAATGTCTATCTGGAGGCCTCGACTTCTTCTTCAAAACGTCTCTTGCATGAGAAACGCGCATCAGATTCTAAGATTTCAAAACCTACCAAAACTATCCAAAAACCTCAAAAACGCATTCATTCTATTTGTCTAAAGATTTTGAGACATCTCGGATCTTCATTCTCTCCTCTTTTCATATTCTTCTCCATCCACCATTTAAGCTCACCATTAAATCTCCAAAGACATATCTCGGATCCACATGTCTCCTCTCTTCTTCTTCTTCTCCATCCACCATTAAAGCTCTTTAAGGTGTTTAAGGTAAGTATACTTGTTTACTTCTTCTTCTCCATCCACCATACTTGTTTTCTTAGTGTAGAAAGATCTAACGTTGGTAACTATGATTGAGAAAGGTTGAATTCGTAGCTTGAATGCGGTTTTTTTTAGAAATATTTGGTGATTGCAGATCTGGGACAACTGAAACCATTGCGTACAACTAAGTAGAATATTTACGTAACCCTGAATTTGGTGCAACTGGGACAAATGGGTACAACTATGTTGATGGACTGATACGAAAAATGTAAAATTATAGACCGTTTTCTTTCTCTCTTTCTTTTTCAGGGACAATGAAAATGAATTCAGTCATACGTTTTGCTTATGATGGATACTATACAAGTATCGGAGAAGATGTACATTGGATTTCTCACGGAGAAGATGAAGAAGTGTATTCTTTTCTTTTGAAGAAATCGAAAGGGGAGGTATCATATGCTAAGTTGGTTGAGAAGATTTGCACGAAGAAGAATGTAGATGAGGCTACGACAAAGCTGAGAGTTAGTTACTTTCGCTTCTCATTCCAAGAATGTAACATAAGACCAAAATATATTCGGGATGATGAAGATGTTGAGTGTTATTTTGAGGATGTGAGTGAAGAAGGGTTTAGAAGTGTATTGCATGTCGAAGTTACCAATGATGTTGAACAAAATCAGGGGATGGATGAGAATGAGGGGTTTGATCAAGTTTTAAGAGAGGATTTGGTTAGAGAAAATGTTGCAAATTATGAAGATATTCCTCTAATTGGTGGAGCGGATGATAGTGGTGGTGGTGTCCTTGCTATGTACGTAGGAGAACCATTACAACAATATCCGGTGGTGGTGGAGAATGAAGATAGAGATGTAGAAAGAGATGTGTGTGGACCTATTTTATGGGACGATGAGCTTGATATTACGGTAGGCCAAGAATTTACAAGCAAAGAAGCAATACAATGTTTAGTTGAAAAGAATGGACATAAGAATGTGTTTGAGTTTGTTGTAAAGAAATCGGAGCTGTTGAGATATGTAGTGGCATGTTCAGAAGCACATAATGGGTGCGATTGGTATCTACGAGCTGCGCGGCGTGAAATGTATAAGCCTTTTTCTATATAAACTCATAGAAGGATTCATTCATGCTCTCGGTCAAGTACAAGTACAATGCGAAGTAGAAGGAAAGACACCCCAACTATGGTTGCTTCTTTTTTGGCTGAAGATTATCCAGGTAACATTGTTACGCCACCTCTAAAAGATCTTATTGATTTGCTTCAAGGAAAATTTGGTGTGCAAGTGTCATACTCTACCACGTGGAGAGAAAAAAGAGAAGCTGCAAATGATGTTCGAGGTACTCCGGAGGAAGGTTTTAGGCTTGTGCATTGTTATATGTACATGTTAGAGAAGATAAATCATAGTTCAGTTTCTTATGTGGAAGTGGATGAGGAACAAAAGTTTAAGTACTTGTTTTTCGCATTGGAAGCTTCCATTGAAGGCTTCCGAGTCATGAGAAAATTGATCATTGTTGATGGAACCCATCTTAAAACTGCATATGGTGGAGTGCTAATTGTTGCTACGGCTCAAGATCTTGATCATCACCATTATCCGATTGCTTTTGGTGTAGTGGATGGTGAAAAAAATGATAGTTGGACTTGGTTTCTCAAAAAGCTCAAATCGGTTATACCGGATGATCCTGAAATTGCGTTTATTTCTGCTAGAAACCAAAGTCTCGTGAAGACAATAAATGATGTCTATCCGTTGTCCCACCATGGGCATTGTATCTTCCATCTGTCTCAGAATGTGAAATTAAAAGTTTTTGGAGTAAACAAAGCCTTATGTGCGAAAAAGTTCAGGGAATGTGCTTGAGCTTATACGGAGGCAGAGTTCTAAAGGCTTTATGCAATTTTTTCGACAACATATCCTTCGGCACGTAAGTATCTAGATGAATGGGCGGATGTGACAAAATGGGCTAGATGTTATTTTGGAGGAAAAAAATACAACATAGATACAAACAATTCTGTTGAGTCTATTAATGGTGTTTTAGAAAGAGCAAGGAACTACTCCCTATTACAATTAATAGATGCGATCGTGGGAAAAATGACGAAGTGATTTGCCAAACATAGAAAATCTTCTGCACTATTACCAAGTGGACAATATTTGGTTCCTTTTTTGGAGAAAGAACACCACAAAACATGTAAAGAAGCAAAGAAGCTGGTGGTGAAAGAGCTAAACGGTTACAACCTTGAATATAGTGTGATAGAACGCAATGGTCTAACTTATTTGGTTGATTTGATAAGCAAAACTTGTTGTTGTAGACGGTTCGATATAGACAAATATCCATGTGTGCATGCAATAGCGGCTACAACTACAGCAAACAAGGACGCAGCTCCCGAGCTGCGGTTACATCACTTGTGCTCCAAGTATTATTGAATCGAGTTTTGGGTTTTAGCGTACACGAGGACGATTTGTCCGGTTCCCCATAATTCTCAACGGGTTGTTTCCGAGGAGATAATGAAACTGATAGTATATCCTCTGTCTTCTGTCTTCTCACCTGTTTCTTCTTTTTTTCCATCTTTTCCTTTTTCTTTCCTAGCTGCAGAATCTCTTTCAAGCTTCTCCAATCTCAAATACACTCCTTTCATAGCATCATCCACCGTTTTTTTCACCATTCTCTTTACTATCCAAAGTGACAACAGCTCCGACTCCTCCTCCATATGTTCAGCTCCTACAATATTTTGTTGTGACTCCTCCATATGTTCAGCTCCTGCAACATTTTGAATGTGGCTCCTCCATATGTTCAGCTGCTGGAACACTCTTCTCTCCACATCCTCGAAAAGCAACATCTAACTTATGAAGATCTTCTCACCAAGTCTTCTTCTGTTGTACATCGAGACGCTCGTTCCACGCATCAGCAATATGGTCCATTGAATCTTCATTTTCAACTCGCTCCATAATGTTAAGCAAAAGAGCTTCCTCACCCGCTGATGGTTGTAGGATACTAATGATGTCCTGCAAAGATCAAGAAAACAGAGGTTACCTCATTGTCTATTTTAATAAACCAGTATACTATTGATGTCCTCACTATTTCTTACCTTAGTTGTTCCAAACGCTTTGTTTACTTAATTATGGATGTCCTCACTAGTTCTTACCTCACACAATCTCATTATCTATCTACATAATTATAAGAGATAAAGTTTGTTTGCAACAAATTTCAAATCTGAAACACATTTAAACACATTTTGAATCAGAATCCTTTTGAATCTATCTAAAGTAATTCAAAGCCGAAAATAGAGAAAAATTCAAAATCGAAAATTGGGACAAATTCAATCCGAAAATTACAACAAATTCAAATCCAAAAATTCAATCGTTTCACAAACAAAACCCAACACAATCCATCGAAATTATGAATCAAACAAAAGAACGAATGAGAATGGAGAATTTGTAGCTTACAAAGAAAGGACATAGAAGAACGTGGATTTGGATTGGATTTCTCACAAAAGTTTTCTAACAAGAAGAAGAATGAGGATTTCGATTCAGAGAGAAGAGGGAAGAAGAAGACGTTTGCCGACAACGAGAGAATATGAGATCTCCGAAAGAAGAACGGCGGAGGGATTCGGTTCTGTTGGTTTCGAGTCGTCGTTCTTCTTCTTCGAGAGCAAATATGAGAATTGAAAAAATTAGGGTTAGAATTCGATTTTTAGAATTGGAAATTAAAAGATCTGAAACCCGACCCAACATATGTGGATATAGATCTAAAGTTAGGTTGGGTCCGTAATTATGTCAAAAAACCTATATTTCTTTGGTCATTTACTTTTTTTTGAATTAAATTAAACAAATAAATATATTTTTATTATATCGGGGGTAAGTAGAGAATGTTTGGAGCGGGGCCGATTAAAATCCAGTTCTTATTCTTCTTTTTGAACCCTGAAATAGTGTGTTCTCACTGACCCATCTGTTTTCTTGCAATCTTTGAACCCTGAACCAAAATTTGCATCTTTCTCTTTCAATTTGCGTCGTTCTTTAATTCTTTGGAAGGGTTTTTTCAAAAGCAAGAATCTTGAAAAAATGGGTATAGGCACAAGCATTTTCGTTATCAGATGGGTCAATCTTCTTACAATGGTGAGCTTAAATCTCCTCCTCCTTCTTCTTCTTCTTCTTCTTCTTCTTCACTTAGTTTCTATGTCTCTTCAATGGATTTGGTTTCTCGAATTAGATTCTGGGTTTCCGTACAAGTTAGGTTATGGCTCTGTCTAGTGAAGATTCTTTGTGAAATTATACTGTTTGAGTTATAAAAATGTGAAAGCTTTAGACCTTTTAATGTTGCCGTCTCTGCAACGTTTTATAGTAATGTATATGTATTACATTTCTGATGAAGCTATTGGCTGTGGCAGTGATAATATTTGTGGTGTGGATGAGTACACACAATGATGGATGCAGAAGGTCACTTACATTTCCAGTCATAGCTCTTGGTGGTTTCATCTTCTTGATGTGAGTTTACACTACTTTCAAAATTGACACTACACAAGAATGGTTCTTGCTTATTGTTCATGAAATGTCTATATTCTGATGGTTTTCCAGATCCATAATCGGGTTTCTTGGCGCGTGCAAGAGAAGTGTGGCGCTTCTTTGGATTGTATCCTTCACTTACCATGTTCTGTTTTCTGTTTCTTTTGTTGGAAAATTTGGATTTGGATCTTCCTTGACATGATGATTCCTCCTTTGAAGTATCTTGTCGTGCTCCTGATCGTTTTGATCGCGATTCTTGTCTTTACCGTATTAGCGTAAGTCTCATTGTCCTAAAGGTTATTCATGAAGCCATGAAGGCTCAGATCGTTGAAGATCTCCTTGAAGAATTCTCATTCATTGTTTTCATTTGTGGGATTTTACAGGTTCATTGTAACAAACAATGGGTCCGGGCATACTAACCCTGGTTTAAGGTAAGTGTAACCTATTCCTCCATGGTCACATACCTATTCTGATGTATAAATCTTGAATCTTTTTGTCTCCAATTAGGTACAAGGAGTATAAGCTGAATGATTACAGCTCATGGTTTCTGAAACAGGTATCATAATACATTGTGGCACGAAAGTATCATTCAAACAAGAATGTTTACTTCTTTTTCCGTCTAACTCTCGTCGATGTTTCAGCTAAACAATACCAATAACTGGAAAAGACTAAAGAGTTGTCTTGTTAAGTCCGAGCAATGTAGGAAACTTTCCAAGAAATATAAGGTCTAGTACCTTTCCACCAACAAAATGCCTTATATTACCAAATTTTCGACCCGGAAGATCTTTGAAATGTTCTTGATTTTTTATTGTTTCAGACCATTGAAATCCGCAGAATTAACCCCGATAGAAGCTGGCTGTTGTCGACCACCATCTGAGTATATATATGCCTCTTCTTGTTATTTGATGATGTTTTATTTCTGTGGAATTCACTGCCAAACATTTAACTTGTCTCAATGTTTAATTTTGTTGCAAAGGTGTGGTTATCCTGCGGTGAATGCTTCCTACTATGACTTGAGCTTTCATTCGATAAGTTCTAACAAAGATTGTAAGCTTTACAAGAATTTGAGAACCATCAAGTGCTACAATTGTGATTCTTGCAAGTAGAGCTATCAACTTCCCTCTTAAAGCTCTTTTGTTACAATTGTGTCATTCATTTTCGGATGAGACTAATTATACTTTTCATTTGATTAATAACCGCAGAGCTGGAGTAGCTCAGTACATGAAAACCGAGTGGCGACTTGTTGCGATCTTCAATGTGGTCCTGTTTGTTGTCTTGGTAAGATAAATATCCAAGCTCTCTTTGTAGTACATCAATGGACATTTGCCTCTTGAGCAAAGTTTTGGCCTTTTTAACGGTTTAGTGCAAATAACTACATAACCTTTTCTAATAACTACTGCAACAGTTTTTTCGACTTTTAGGGATCTTGAATTGTTCTTGTGAGAACTGATTTGTTTGTCTTCTTTGGTGAAACACACAACAGTCAATGGTTTACTTTGTTGGATGCTGCGCAAGAAGAAATGCTGCTAGTTACCGATCCAAAGCTTAAAAATCGAACCCGGGTTAAAAAAATTCTTCACCGGATTCTCCCAAGTTGCAGAAGAATCCCACTCCGTTCTATGTTGGTGAATGTTTCCAAGAGAGACACAAGAGCAACAACTTCTCGTCATTTTTTTTACTCTCTAATCAATGAGTTGTTGAAACACAAGAAATTTAAAACACAGCAAATTTGATGAGATTTTTACAAAAATTCAGCCTTTTTTGCTCCTTTCATCAAAGAGACACAAGTAAGAAAAACATAGTATTGATATCAAAATCTGCACTTTTATCTTTAAAAAGTAAAGATTTGATGTGCTAATGCATAACAGAATAAAAAAAATTTGGTTCTATCCTCTACTTTGGTTCAGTCCTCTAATTTGTAAGTTTTGTAAGTTATTAGTTACGTAAAATGCATTAGCACATCAAATTATCAGTTTTGAAAGTAAGTTTAACATAACAGAATAAAAAAATCTGCACGTAAAAAAAATTTGATGTGTTAATGCATTTTATGAAAATCAGACCGGATATCAAAGGCTAAACAAACCGGATTTGATATCAAAATTGAGATATAAATGGACAATTCCATACCGAGATTTTATAAAAATCAGACCGGATATATCAGTGAAGCCTTAAACCCTAAAACCTTGGGGAAAAGAAAAAAAACATATTTCCTCTGCAAAAAGAGTCATCGGAAATGTACTCGTTAATTCTCCGGGAACGATCTGGATCCTTCACAGGGTCCTTATGGACCCGAATCTTCACGCGAAACATGGGTGGTGGTCCGAGAACCTTCCCTGGAGGACTAAACAAGTGGCAATGGAAACGTATGCACGAGAAGAAAGCTAGAGAGAAAGAGAACAAGCTCTTGGATCAAGAGAAACAGCTTTACGAAGCTCGGATTCGAACCGAGATCCGAGCTCAAATGTGGGGTAATCCCGATTCCGGCGAGAAAACGGCGAAATCGAAGCAGAGTCACGGACCGATGAGCCCGAAAGAACATATCAAAACCTTGGCTGATCGGTTTATGAAAGCTGGAGCCGAGGATTTGTGGAACGAAGATGATGGGCCGGTGAAGAAATCGGATCAAGGGTCGAGATTATCTCGTAGGGATAATGGACGGTCAGGTTCGAATTCGATTGACTCTTCTTCTAATTCGCCAATTGATGTGAGGAAGTTAGTTTCTGTGTCATGTGATTCAATGGGTAATAGTCGGGTTTTCGATCGTAGTAGGAGAGGTTTTTCGACTATGAGTAGAGGTAGATTTAAGAGAAATGAGAGTTCTTGTGATGAAGGAGATGACTTTGATGCTAAAAAGTTAGATACTTTGAGTCCCTTTTCTCCTAAATTTGCGGGTTCTAAGGAGAAAGTGAAGAGCTCGAGGAGTGTTGATGGAGTTATAAGGAACAAAGGTTTGTTTGGTCGGAGGAAGTTTAGGAAGAATGATAGTTCAACTGAAGAAGATTCCGAGGAAGAAGGCCAAGAGGGAAAGATGATAGGTTGGATGGATTTGAGGAAAACGGGAAGCAGTGCGTCGTTAGGAATTCACGATATCAAACTGACGAAAAGAGTGAATCGTAATGTCACGGACGAAGAGCTATATCCTCCGTTAGATATTAATACAGTCAGAGAAGATCTCAGTAAAAGAAAATCTGTGGATAATGCAATGGAGGAGAACCGAGAGCCTCATGACTCGATTTACAGTGGGAAAAGGTATTTTAAACCCGTTGTCTAATAAGGCTTTTGATTTGTCAAGTCTGGATTTTGATGAGTTCTTACTACTTCTGTATATGGTTGCAGATTTGATGAGTCTAGTATATCTCCATTGACTCTAAAGGCGCTTTCCGCGTCTGGCATTGTTAATATGACTAGAGTACAAGATGCCACTCTCTCTGAGTGCCTCGATGGTATGCATCCTTCTAGTTGGTTTCTTTTCTCGGTTCTTTTCTGAGTGCTCCGCTTTGGTTTTAATTTCTTCTTTCGTATCAAAGAATTGGCATTTGTCAAAGGATTATCCTTTATGTAAAGCAGGTAAAGATGCATTAGTCAAAGCCAAAACCGGGACGGGGAAAAGCATGGCCTTTTTGGTATTTTACAATCCCTTACCCCAATATCACTGGCCTTAGCTTTTGTTGTTTCTTTAGATAACGCTGTTAAAATTGAAAAACAGCTTCCTGCAATTGAAACAGTTCTGAAAGCTATGAACAACGGTAATAGTGTTCACAAAGTTCCTCCAATATTTGTTCTTATCCTCTGTCCCACAAGAGAACTTGCGAGCCAGATTGCTGCAGAGGGCAAGGCTCTGCTCAAATACCACGACGGTATCGGTGTTCAGACTCTAATTGGAGGTACCCGCTTCAAACTTGATCAGCAACGCCTAGAATCCGAGCCATGCCAGGTTTGACCAACCGTGATTCTTTGTTTTACAGGAATTGTTTATATTTCTAGTTGTTGTGGTAAACCTTCTTTTCTTTCCACACTTTGTTGCAGATACTAATTGCAACTCCGGGAAGACTCTTGGATCATATAGAGAATAAGTCTGGCTTAACATCACGTTTGATGGCGCTTAAATTGTTTATAGTTGACGAGGCTGATCTTTTGCTAGACCTAGGATTCAGGAGAGATGTCGAAAAAATCATAGATTGTGTGCCTCGTCAAAGACAATCTCTTCTCTTTTCTGCAACCATCCCAAAAGAGGTACAATTGCTATATAACTAACTTCATTTTTTTTATTTTATGACAAAATTCAATGCGAAAACACAGCTTAAAGTTGGGTTAATTCAGGTCCGTCGAGTCTCGCAGCTTGTTTTGAAAAGGGATCACTCTTATATCGACACAATCGGTATTGGTTGTGTAGAGACTCATGATAAGGTAAAAAACTTAAGCTCTTCTTTTTGTCTCAAAAGCTTGTTACTTGAATCTGGTTAGTGAATTTCTTGCTTTGGTTTCAGGTGAAGCAATCTTGTATTGTTGCTCCACACGAATCTCATTTCCACTTAGTACCTCATCTAATAAAAGAGCACATTAACAACACGCCTGATTATAAGGTAAAACAAACCTTGTGAATATATAAGCGTTTTGTTCTCTTATCTTTATAATTCTCATAACTATCCAATTTCAGATAATAGTCTTCTGCTCAACTGGTATGGTAACATCACTGATGTATACTCTGCTCCGGGAAATGAAATTGAACGTTAGGGAGATTCATGCTAGAAAACCTCAGCTCCATAGAACACGTGTATCAGACGAGTTTAAGGAATCGAAAAGACTGATTCTTGTCACATCTGATGTATCTGCTCGTGGAATGAACTATCCCGATGTTACTTTGGTTATACAGGTAAAGCACAAAAGCAAACATTTTTCATGCCAAGGACAACCTTTTAAGGATATTTGACGGATTAGACTTGGTATTATGTTGTTGATAGGTCGGTATACCAAGTGATAGAGAACAATATATACATCGGCTTGGTAGAACCGGAAGAGAAGGCAAAGGTGGCGAAGGATTGCTTTTGATTGCGCCGTGGGAGAGATATTTTCTTGATGAGCTTAAAGATTTGCCTCTTGAACCGATTCCAGTTCCGGATCTTGATTCAAGAGTTAAACTTCAGGTGTGTTTGAATTTTACTGTTATACCAATAACTGGAGTTTTATTGCCAACTGACATTGAGGACAATTGTCTTGTGACCAGGTTGATCAGTCAATGGCTAAGATTGATACAAGTATTAAAGAAGCAGCGTATCATGCTTGGCTCGGTTATTACAACTCGGTTCGAGAAACTGGTAGAGACAAAACCACGCTGGCCGAGTTAGCTAACCGGTTTTGCCATTCTATCGGTTTAGAGAAACCTCCTGCTTTGTTTCGAAGAACCGCGGTTAAGATGGGTCTCAAAGGTATTTCTGGTATTCCAATCCGAAAATAAACCGACCCGGGTTGGTAATTAGATTGTATCCTCCTCGTGAAGAGAAATGTATCAACACATTTATGGTCAAATAATATTAGTTTCAAGAGTTAATTAATCAACATCATATTTAAATAATTTTGTTATTTAATTATGAATATATGATTTTCTGTTTAGATACCGGAATTTTTATTTGTCTAATATTGTAAGGCAAGTCGTGTTTATACATCACATATTTGAGGAAGTTTGTTTATTACTATTATTCAGTTATATCAAAGACTAGCGTAATTTTTTTTTTTTTTTTGATGAAATGTGAAATTTATTGAAATTTTGTAAAATTACAAAAGACTTCAGGACCTAAATGTGTTACGAGCAACAAGATCCATTTCTGAGCTCAACAGACTAGCTTAATTTTTAACAAATGATACATGATTTGCTCAACATACATCATTGATCTCCTCAACACAAAGTTATATATAACTTACGAATCAGAAATTAGCCGAGCCGTGATATTGCACAATTATGAAAGCGCACAGTATCTCTAAGGATCGAAAGACTGAACACCATGTTTGGTCGTTTTCAAAACTGTACAATCTAACGATAAAATTTCTTTATTTAATTTAACAATCTTTTCTAGCTTTGTAGGAAATTTTATTGCTAACCTAATCAAAAGATAGTCAAATCTTCTAAAAAGTTTGGGTCAAAGACGAATTCAATTTGTAACGGTCAAAAAATTTGATAAACATGTTGGGGATTATTTTCTTTTTTTTTATGTAATTAACGAGTCAAATTTCTGTAGTTAATTCGGCAATCTAACACGAAGCTTCACTAAGAATTCTGTTAATTGTTTCGTTACCTATGCTAAGAATTAAACGAGTACTTGAGTCAGTAACAGCTTTGTATTTTGTCGTTATGAGAGACGCCATCTTTATAATCACCAAGTGATCTAAAAAGTCTCAAATTTGTTGAGCCAAATTTTCTAGAAATAATTATCAAGGGAGCAAGATACAGTTGTTCTCATAATTTGATCTAAGAGATTACTAAATAAATTTTCAAAAATAGCACTAAAATAATTAAAAATTTTGGTTTGAGTTTAGTATTTTGGGTTTAGGATTTAGTTTGTAGGGTTTAAGGTTTATTTTTTAGACAATTTTGACATTTTTTTAAATCGTCCCTAATATTTTTGATATTTTTTATATTAAATTTGTGTTATTTTTGGACTTTGAAAATGATGTCTTCAATTTGGAAACAAAACTTATTTTTGTACTATTTATGAGAATTATAAATTATTGTCAAAAAGTTATAAAAATATAACCGCAAATAAAAAAAGATATACATATATGCAAAAATTCATTAAATTTTATAAAAAAAACTTTAATACTGCTAAATTATATATATTTTTAACTTATTAGAGAGTTTATTGTGTAAGCATTTTAAAATCATTTTCTAAACAAACATAAGCATCAACGGACAAGAACTTAATCATCTCTTCATTAGCCAGTTCTATCGCAAAAATCCCCCTCTTTAGCCATTGCCTTCAAGCAAAGCCTTGATCTTACACCATAACTAAAAGGATAATTAACTTTTACCAAATCACGAATATCAACTTTCTTCACAACTCTTAGTGACCATTTTCTCAATACCGAATCCTACAAAAACAAATCTCATCGCGAAATAGATCACTTATAAGGCATTCTTCGAGGTTGGTGTCTTTGTTCATTCGAAGGAGTTGAAGTATCACATATTTGGTCATACGAAGGCTGACTTTAAATATTCTTATTTCTTTCATTAAATCATTAAATTTAGTCTATAAATTATTTGATTTCAAGTTATAAGAAAATTATATAAACGTGAATGTTATGATCAAAGCGGTCGGTAGGTCCATCGACGAGAACGGAGTTATCCACGCGAACACTCCACGGCTCCACCCTATTAAGGTTTTACATAAATATCCTTGAATCCAGTTTCCATTATATTTGAAAACGTCAAGACTTTCTCTTCTCGTTTAATTAAACGACATAACCTTTTTCACAATGCATGTTATAAACTTCAAAGGAACAGAACTACAGAAGGGGAAACTAATCAAATCAAGTTGAATTTTCCTATCATATATTGTTGAAATTAAACATCTTTTATCCTAATATGTAACTGTGGGCATTTTTATCAAACTGAACCAACCAAACTCAAACCGATTCAAACCAACCCAAATCTATGATTCTATGTACAAACCGTTTGGTTGACACTTTCTTCAACCCGAACGGTTTGTTTGATTCAGTTTTATTTGATTAATTAATTAAATATAGAGACTAAATATATTTAGTGATATTTTTATCCAAAATCTAAACCTACATCTCATTCAAAGTTTTGATAAAAATAATTTGTATAAAATAAATATTATTTTATTTCTCTAATCTTAAGGATCCTACCTAAACTCATGTTTTCACTTTCCACAATACAAAAGAAGAGTCGTCTCTCCATATTCCATTTCTCCTATCTCTAAATTTCTTCTAGTTTAAGTTGATAAATTCTTTTTTACGTGTGGTTGATTGGATCTTTTGAGTTTATTTCAGAAATTTAATTTGAATATTTTTTTTTTTGTTTCTTTAAACAGAATTAACTGAACCAAACTAATACTAAACCGAACACAATCCGAACCAAATTAATTATGGTTGAATTTGGATAGATATTCCTAGAACCGAATCAAACAGAACCCAAAAATAAACCGAAATACACACACCTCTAGTGAATTATAGGAGATCCTAATTAGGATAGGATGCAAAATCCTGTTTGTTTTCATGAATTTATAGATTAACATTTAAGTTTCTTTGAAATAAAAAAATATATATTAGTTAACCTTAGTTAAAGCAAAATGGTTTATAAAAAATATTACCATCAAAAACCTTATTTGCTAAAAATTCTTAAAATTTAGTCATAAATCTAAAAAAAATTAAGAAAATTAGAAAGATACTTAAATGTTAAATTTACATTACGTGAAAACATTTTGAACTTTTAACACCTCTAACGAACCATAGGAGATACTAAGGATATGATACGAAATCTGTTTTGTTTCCACGCTTATTAAAAATTAACACTTAAGTTGTTTTGAAATTAAAACAATGTTTTTTTTGTGTATAACTAAAAAAACTTAGTTAAAAGCAAAACATTTTACAAAAATATATTATTTGTGAAAACCCTTTGCTAAAGATGCTTAAAACTTATTCATAAATCCGACCAAAAAAAGAAACATTTTCTAGTTAAAAAATTAAAAAAAAACATAAGTGTTAAATTTACATTACATGTAACATGTTGAACTTCTAACTCTTCTAACGAACCATAGGAGATCCTAAGGATAAGATGCGAAATCCGGTTTGTTTCACGTTTTTTAAATTTAACACTTAAGTTTCTTTAAAATAAAAAAATGACACTAAAAACCTTAGTTAAAGAAAAATGGTTTATAAAAAAAACTTTTTGATAAAAATTCTTAAAACTTAGTCATAAATCCAAGAAAATAAAAACATTTTTATTAAGAAAATTAAAAACAAACTTGAGTAGTAAGTTTACATTACGTGAAAACATGTTGAACTTCTAACACGCATCTTCATTAGACATTTCTTAATAGGTGTTTTCAGATTAAATTAATGATAAATTTAATATTATTTTAATGAGTGTCTTATATAAAAGTGATATGAGTGTTTTATATGAGTGTGAAGTGTCTCTCCACATACACGAATCTTCTCCCCTGTTTACTTTTTTTTTTATTTAAAGACATTTTTTTTGTGGGATGGAGGTGGTCTAAGATCCTAAGGATATGATGCGAAATCCGGTTTGTTTTTCAAGTTTTTAAAATTTAACACTTAGCTTTCTTTGAAACAAAAAACAAAATTTTTGTATATTTATAAAAGCCTTAGTGAAATTAAAATGTTTACAAAAAAATTGTTATTTGTGGAAAACCTCAGTTTTAGTTTTAAAAACATTTTTTTTTAGTTGAAGATGTAATGGTAAAAAAAAAAAAAAGAGTAGTGCAGAATTAAGGAATAAGGATGCGGTAAAATTAAAGATAAGAGAGTATTCCAACTTACCCCGAGACCCGACCCGATAGATAACCTGTATAATATCGTACCGGTGAAGTAATCGATCAAGACCTCTCGACCTTTTGTGTCTGCACCCAATCTGAAGCCACCGAACGGAAAAAAAAAAATTAGGAAAATTAAGTAAAACCGCAAAACAGAGCAAAGATCGTGACGAAAGAGAGAGATATAACCTGAGAACATAGTCGCGAAGTGTCCACAACGCCATCGCTTTCTATGTAAGTCTTCGTCACCGGATCTTCTTCACTTCAACGCCATAATATCATCAATTTCTTGAGGAGAAAGCAAGTCACGAGGTTTTTCATTGCTCGCTGCTCGCATCAGAAAAATCTCAGGAGGGAAGCAAATATTTCATTTCCTTCTGTTCTTGAGAGATCGCATTGGTGGTGGTGGTGAAACGCTAAATTAGGCATTAGCCAACCACATCCATGAGTTTCAAAGTGAAGGAACTTTTCCAACTCTAATGCAACTGATGAATTTGTCGAGGATGCTACTTTTGAGAATCTAGAGGAACCTGATTTGGCTATGACCTTGGAAATATGCGATATGGTCAATCAGGAAAAGATTAATTACTAGCGTTGATTTGATCCGCGGGAATATAAAGAAGAGAATAATGATGAAGCAGCCGAGGATTCAGTATATCTTGCCTTGGTTTTTGATTGAGACGTGTGTTAAGAATTGTGAGAAAACTATGATACTGATTGAAGCTTGGGGGAGTCAACCAGTGAACTCCGCTACTTAATTACCAGTTTTTGAAGAAACTTACAAGGTTTGGTGTGCTTAACGTATTTGATTATACATTATCACTCTACTATGTTGCTACATTCAACCAAATTTTACACTAGTCAGTTCGAGTAATATATGTTATCTATGGCTATTAATTGGGTTATTGATGCCATTGTTTCGATACTATAGAGCTTAAGATCAAGAGGTATCTACATCCCTGGACGTGACAACGAGAGCTTGGTCTTGTTTGAAGATGCACATAGTTTGGATCAGCTCGCTGTTTGGACCAGGACTGGATCAGCTCGCTGGATGGATCAGGACGCTGAGTCAGATCACATCAGGTTGCTTAAGCTGATGTGGACGCAAGAGCTGACGTGGCTCAATTGGAGTGATTGATATGACAGAACCAAGGAGACGTGGACTTACTTGGAGCTGAAGATTTAGTTAAATGCAAAGATATTGCTGAAGATATTCTTTGCAAGTAATTGAAGATTTGGCAAGATCTTCTTTCTAAAAATTAGGAGATCATGTATATAGTTGTGTTAGTGCAGTAGGAAGCGGCTAACACTCTTGAGCATTTTGTGAGATTGTAACTTCGAAGCTAAAAGCAAAAAAGGCTGAGAAGGTGAGTGTGTTTTTTCTATCAACTAGGGTTTGTGATCTTCGTGCGGGTAAATACTTGACTAGGGTTGATTGGGGTGTTTACTTTTCTTTGAGATATTTGAGCGGATTGATTCAAGGGAGGGTTAGAGCTTATGATTTGTTTTAATCGGGGTCAAGTCTATTAGGAAGAATAGATTGTGTATAATACCGAAACAAATAGATCTTTGTAGAGATCAAGTGTTAATAAAATAAATCAAAACGTTAGCTTGGCGCGTTCCAAACAAAAATTGTTGTGTATCAAGTCTCTATACTCTTACATTGTTCAGCATGAGAAGTCGGTGTTCTTTCCGGTGACACGGGCATCTCCATAACTGAAACTTAACTCCTCCTCTATAATTTTCTTTTTGTTTACAAAGAACACCCAAACTTATGATCCATAATCTTGAATCGAAAATAAAAATATCTTAAATAGTAATTTAGAATATTTTATATATTTCTTGCTGTCAAATAACCTAGACAGAAAATTTATCTTTTATTATCATATCTAATTCATAATCATACAAAATTACTACTATACGGTTACTATTTAGATAGGAACTTCATTTGTCAAAAGTTCAAAATATTAGACTGCTGTCATGTGTGTATACGTATATCACATATTCGTTGAGCTGTTGATCTTATTATAAAACACGGATCAAGAGTCGTTATCGTTGACGCATGACCATCGTCAGATATCATTGACGTGTCCTGATCCAAAGGGCTTACAAATTAAAAGAAATACACTTTGAAATATTTTAATCTCGCATTTGTTTTATATTGCATGACATACTTTATTTCAAGAAGCCACATATATAATATAACACACTTCCGAATCCGAAGATTTATGCAACTTTTGAGATAACTTGCTTTTACCAGGTTTCCCGTTTTGCAGAGAAGAAAATGTTATGAAAATGTGTTTAACGAGCTAGCTAGTAATATCAAAACATATATAAACTTGTGTATCTCTTACAAAAATACTGCGTATAGATCCATTTAGGCCATGAATGTTTGAGAGTTTTTATATGGTTTTTGGATTATAGATTTTGGTTTTTAGATTTTAGATTTTAGTTTCTGGTTTTTGGATTTTGCAAATAAATAAATAAATAGAAAACATAAATAAAATCTCGTAACATTTTCAGAAACTCATAAAAGTGAGTTTTTGGATTTTATTGAAAATTTTGTAGAAACTCTCAAAATCTAAATTCTCTATTTTTTAAGGGAAACTACTTTTTTTATAATCTTGATTGGATAATTAAATGGTTTTTGAGAAACATAACCAAAAACCATGCAAAAAAATTACTACCATTCAAGGCCTTAAATTAAAATGGCTGACTTTTACTTTTATAAGCAATACATATTGGTTGGAAAAAAATCATTAATAACTATTGTCGATAAGACTATAATTGATAAGTTTATTATATGTTAGCGCGTAAATAATTAGATGTCAAGTTACATAAAATAATTAATTTGAGGAGCCAAACAAAAAGAAATATAATAAATAATTTGAAAGTCAACGGTGTGATCAAGGAATCGACGGATCGGAGAGACCCACGCGAGCACTCCACCCGTTTGGGCTGAATTACAATACTACCCTTGAATCAAGTTCCCATTTGTGAAAACGTCAAATACTTATGTACCAAAACGACAAAACGTGCTCCACGATGACGGTGAGACTAAAGTAAAGTGGAAAAATCAAACTCATTATACATAAATATAACAATTTGGATTGTGTTCCAAATTATCTTATATTTCGTTACTAAATAGAGATTTCATAAACTTAAAACGATGAAGAAAAAGATCATGATAATTAACCTTATCGAGAAAAAGCCCAACTTTCTTAACAAATTAAATATATGTCATATTATGACTTTCATATGAGGCCATCTATAAAACCAAAAAAATTACTTACATCAATAATCTACACAACAATTGTATAATACGTTTGAACTTTCTTATAGTCAAAGGAGAGGTTAGTATCGTCTTTCCATAAGATATAATAACAAATATTTAATTGACTTGAGAGGACTTTCGTTTGTTTCCTTCTCTTACAAATCCATGTCACGATCCCGTAATTAATATAAATCTAAAGCTTAGCTCATCGACATCAACCCAAGACTAGACAAGAAAAAAACTCTTACGGAGAGAAAACAAAATGAAAATTTGGAGCCAAAGATTATCGTTTCTAATCGTCATGATCTTCCTTTTCTCCGGGCTCCATTTCTCTTCCGCCGGCCGCAAGCTCCCTAGTATGACCGCGACGGAGGAGTTCCAGCGATTAAGTTTTGACGGCAAGAGAATGTTATCGGAGGCTAGCGCCGGCAAGAAGTATGATCGGATCTACGGAGTTTCCGCCAGATTAGTTCCCGAAGGTCCTAACCCGCTTCACAACAAATGATATATTTCTATATTATTGTAGTTAAAATTTTGTCACCATTATACAATATTAAATTTGTTTTAGGGTTTTATTTAGATATTTATTTTCCCCTTGTCTCAACAAATTCTCTTATTGCTAGTTCTTTAATTTCTTGTATTTTGTAGATATAATGTATGATTATTGATAGATATACGTACAGAGGATTTTGTAACTATTTTTCATAATTACATTTATTTATAGGATGTTGAAAATTTGTATTAAATGATTATCTTGTTGTATTGATTTGAATGAAAGCTGAGATTGAAAAAAAGAAAAAAAAATAGTAACATTTTTGTGTTATTTAATGCATGGATGTGACTATTAATAATTTTGAGTATAGCTCAATTACAATAATCTGCCATGTTACTAGTTTGACAGAGTCATTTTTTTATTCAGTTCGGACCATTCACATATATCTGCGGTTTTTGTTCCTAACGTGACATGATCTAATGGTTTTTTCGTTTGTTGCTATGAGTCTATTATAGGCGAAACCTTTTCAATTAAGACGATTGTTAAATTTCGAATATGCTTCCAATATATTAATTTAACTTTTCTTTAATTCAAAATAAATCGATCGGTCAACAATCAACATGTGTATATGAACACAATAAGCAAAACAATAGATAAGTCATCCATTCAACAAACAAACGATACATACTTGTAAAACAATTCTCATTTTACAATAATTAAGAAAGTGACAATAATTATGAGTTTACGAGTCAACAAAATGGGTAGGCACGGCACGGCAATACGTTTGACCCTCTTTTATATTCAATACATTTTATTTATAAAACATTATACTTAAAAGGTTAAAATATAAACACATCTCCACAGAAATTAAACTTGACTAAATCAAAATTTACAGATTTCATTATATTATTTTTTTCAATAAAAACTCTAGTGTGAAGAGTTCAAAAAAAAAAAAAAATCAGCGCAATCATAATCAAGAGGAAGAGAAACAATTTTGACAATTATTATGTTTTTCTTCTTTGAAAAGCAGATTTTTATTAATTTAAAAGATAGTTTACACACAAGAATATAAAAAGTTCAACTTAACAAGCTGACAATGTTTGATACCAAACTACCATATATACTTATGTTAATTTCTAATTAGCCGGAAACAACTTGTCATTTTTGTTTTTGTTATTAAACAAGAAAATTATTTCAACTTTGTGGCTAACATTTTTTTTGCTACCTTCTTTCTAAGTCAAAGCACAAAGGCCAAAGCTTGTGTGACCTTAACATCTAAAATATTCTATAAAGGATTAACATGCAAATTAAAGCTTTGGGGTTAATTTCGACAATAAACATTCTATAAGGATTAACATGCAAAGCTTTTCAGATATTACCGTCACGTGTCTCGTCAACAATATTTTATCACTTGAGTTTGCTTCTGTCGCTCTCAGAGACACACATAGTGACAAAACCTGCTCACCGGAAAAAGAAAAAAACGACCGAATCTTCTCACCGGAAAATGTTACGTCAGCTTCCACCAACTATTACGGCGAACGCCACGCCGGATTGGCTGCCCGTCGGTTGGATTGTTCACTCTACAGTTCTACGACGCGGTCGCCAAACTAGGGTATACTACTTTGTACTCTTTACTCTCTACATGTTTGTGTGTTCTTTGTTCTTTCTTCTTTCAATTCACACTGATTCTTAGCTTTCTTGATGCGAAAGTTTTGCTTTTTCTTTTAGTTTTTTTTTTATCACAATGCAGACATGAGTCTTTAAATCCTCAATGAACATTTGTGAAAACCCATCATCAACAACTGACTACAAATTGTGAAAATTCACTTAAAGATCAGCACCAATTTGAGAAAATCGACCTCTAATTGAGAATTTTTATGGAAATTTCGTCATCAAATTGAGAAAAACCCGATCTTTAATTGAGTAAATTTAGGAAAATTAGACCTCTAATTGTAGATTTAATTGGTTTGTATGCATGTTGATGAAAATTTATACAAATGTTTAATTTCATTTTGTAGACATACACGCAACTGAGAACAGGTAAAAAGTTCTCTACCAAGGATCAAGTTCTTGAGTACATTAGAATGGAGAAAATTCGAGAAAAACGAAAATCAGGAATCGAGAGGAAGAAAGCAAGTGTATGATGAGTTCTCTACCAAAGATTCATGTTCTTGAGTACATTTACAAGTTCTTTGGTCTGTTTGTATAATGTTTCTTTCTCTTGTTCCAGTTAAAAGCCTTTCAAGATAAAGAGACCGCAAGCGAAAGGCCTCCGGATGAAAGGGAAGCAGAGTGGGGGATTGGTTCTGTTGGTGGAAACCCTTACAAGGTATAACAGACTAATCATTTTGTGCATTTGTTTGTTATTGAGAGTGAAAGATTTGTTCTTTTATTGGTAGATGAACGTGAACACATCAAATGATTTTAAAACTCATTTAAAGGAGACAGTGCTATTGGATGAGAACACTGTGGTATCGGAAGATTCATCGGGTGAAGAATACGAAACCGGGTGTAATGAAATTGTAAGATGCACGATTTTATTTGAAAGTTTAGAATCTTGAAAAGAGGTAGTAGCTGATAGATACATTTTTTTTGTTGGTTGGTTTTTTATGCTTTACAAGGCGTATGTAATTGAGGAGGATGAAGAAGATTTCTCAGAGAGTGAATGCCTCGAAAATGTGGAGAATTTCTCTAACATAATCTCTACTCCTGTAAGTGAATTTGTTCTCAGTTTTCTTATGTTTCTTCTCCAACATGTATTGATGGGAGTTTCATGTTTTATTTATCGTAGCTACGGTCACAGCCAGAAAGAATGCAGAAATTGGAGTCTCGAGCAAAAACGCAATGTGTGTTTGAAGGTTAGTGGAGAAAAGGAACCAAAGAGTAATAATACAGAGTTTTTATTGGTTAGTGAGGACACATAGTTTTTGTTTGTGCAGATGAGGATATGAGTAGTGACAGTGACAAAAAACTTATTCCAGAAGCTGAGACCTCGAAAGACGAAAATGCTTGGGGAGAGGCTCGTGTTGTATCTAACCTAGTTGAGTCTTTTAAAGAGAAAAACTCGCATGATGTTGTGGTTGAATGTGATGATAAGGCAAGGGAGATCCCGGGTTTGAGTGGATCATTTACTGTTGAAATCAACCTGGACTGTGAACCTGCAAGTGATAGTTTGGTAGAGAAGGATTGGAATAAAAGTGCGATCGAAGGAATAGGAACAAGAAACATTGAGATCATTGACCTACAGAGTGACTTGATGCACATATGTGGCTCATCAAAGGTTGTTGAAGTGACTCAGGAATCAGGAGATACAAGTGAAGAGCCTCTTAAAGGTCAAGCTGCGCATGAACCAGGAGATACAAATGAAGAGACTCTTAAAGCTCAAGCTGCGCAGGAATCAGGAGATAAGAGTGAAGAGCCTCTGAAAGCTCAAGCTGCGCAGGAAGAACCTGCTAATGAGTGGAGAAGATCGGTCTTCTTTCCACACAGAGAAGCCCCTTCACATTCTGTACTTGTCTTTGACGATTCTAATGCTAGATCATCTGTAGAAGATCTTAGCAACACTATTGAGCTTGGTTCAAACCCGCAAGAAAAGAACATCAGTGGCTCTAAAAAGCGGCAGAAGAACACGGAAACATGTTCATCGAAGAACATCAAGAAGAAAGGCATTGAAGCACCAACCAAAAAAATTCAGAAAGGCAAAACACCACCAAGCAAACCGCATGGCAAGAAGGGACGTTCGAGTGTAAACATGGACAAAAGACCTGATGATTGGCCTGAGCCGTGCCCAAACTTCCCATTTGAACCACTCACAAGATCATTTCAAGTAGAGGATGACTCGGTAATCAGAAAGTACTTGGATCAACATTTTACAGCTCCAGGGAGTGCTGATAGTAATCTACCTTTACCCGATTTCGGATTGCCTAGCTTCTCCAACATCAAAATCTCACTGAATGAAGAACCTTCATCCAAGGAAAAGAAGTCTCCTGATCCTCTATGTGTACAGGTTGCAAGTTCAAGCTTACCTAGTTGCAGTTCCATGGGTACTAGTATGCTACAAACAGTTGCAGGAAACTAAAGAGACACTGAGTCTTGACAAGCTTAAGCTGTTCAAAGACCTTATGTTAGAAAAATTAGTATATGTGTAAGTATGTACCTAAACTTGATAACGTTCACTCAATTATGTGCCTACCGTAACAAGACAAAATCATTGAGTTTTCTTTCTCTTGGTGTGGACAGCAAGAAATCGTTGGATTCCAAGTTAGAGAGTTGTATGGACGGTATCAGTTTCCTCTTGAAGATTCTTTCACTACTTCCTACAAACGAAGTCTTAAACACTAGTGCTTTGTCTAAACGATGGCGGTGTCTCTAGAAGTTGGTGCATAAACACGCTCAAGGCTTCGAGAGTTTGCACTTCAAGTTAGGTTGACAATAAAGCGACAGATATCGGGTTTTGGGGTTAGAATTGCAGTGTAATCGTGAGCTGGTCTTGGATGAAGACAACATGACTAATTTGTTACAAAGATTTACCTCTACAAAGCTCGTCACATTTAACATTACCTCACTGTCACAATTTTACCACTATACTTTTCTTTTAATTCTAACTCTTTGAAAAGATGGTTCAATTTCTCTATAATATGAATATTGTCTTCTTAATTTTATAATTTTATTGGAAAGATTATATACAATGTTTGAATTTTTTTTTTTTTTTTTTGTAATTTATTAAACCAGTAATAAATAATCTTAATGTGTGATACCTTATCTTAATATGTAATTTTACAACTTCGGTAAGTATAATATTTTGTATTATATATAGAGTCATAATTAATTAAGGGGGAATTTCAAAAATGTCTATTTTATAGTACTCATTTTTCAAAAATGCCTCCAAATATGGGTCCTGTTCTTTTTGTAATCGCTGCGTGAACGACTGGCGATACAAAATTATAACTTCCTTGTGTATCAAGTATGTGGAAAGTAATATTATCGTCGCCGCTTTTTTCTGGCGACACCAACGACACCGGCATCGCCTGTAAAAATAGTCGCACCGACATCTTTACTATTTCTCCACCGTTTCTTTTACTGCTGTTGACGTTTAACTTTTAGTTGTTAAAAGTAGTCGCAGCGACACCGTCCCGAATAGACCCGTTATCCATTTTCAATTTTACCTATTTTATACAATTTTTTAGATTTTAAAAAATTTTATAAATATTTTGAAAGGTTAGAAAATGGTTTAAAATGTTTCATAAGATGGTTTGGAAGTTCAGCCACCGTATTCGCTGCCATATACATCGAGAGACATTTTTGAAAAAAGATACTACACAAAAGACATTTTTCAAAATCACCTAATTAATTAGTGATCTTAGATTTACTAATTACTTAATTATCAAGAGAGCACAGAGTTCAACTTTGAACCTCTCCTTGTGTAAGCTAGAAAAACCATTCAGAATATTAACAATATGTAATCACCCGAGAAACCTTATGAAGTAATCATTTCTCCACTTGAAGCCAAAAAAATAAAATCTGATGATATGCACTACATTACCTGTAGAGACAAGACTCCACCTGAAACAAGACCCTTTCAACCTTGACTTGATTTTTTCAAACTCAGCTTCACTTACTGAGTTAACACATACTTCGCAATCACTTATATTCACACACACTATGTAACAGAATGATTTACTGCGGCTTACTTGAAAAAAAAAGACATTGGACATATATCTCTCACCATTCTGCAGCCACTTAAGCTGATTTTCTTCCACCAAATTGATCAGGCTTTTGATGGCTGAGTCAGCATGACTTTTGATGAACTGTAAACTGCTAGAGTCTCAGACTACTCGCCTGCTTCACATGCCTTTCTGAATTTTTGCCATCAGAAGTAAATGCCTTCTGCAAATATCCCAAATTCTCCATCATTATCAACGCATAAATCCCTTACTGAGCAGGCTTCAGGCTTCAGGCTTCATGTCTTCCATGTCTAAGCTTTCCTATAACCAGCATAGATTTCACATCCTTTTACTTGGTTTCTGCATCACTGATTTTCACATCAGTATTTTTCCACCAAGAATCCATCACTTTCTGTCACTTTACAAGATTTGAAATCGGAATCACACCCCTAATGTGGTTTACAAGATTGTATCTCACACACTTCACCGATTACAAACCAATCCTATTACAAGAAGAAGATGAAAAAGAAGAACGAAGAAGAAGAACCCTAACCCTGAGAATCACCTTACATGTACTCTCTCATCATGCTATCTGTCTCTCACGCACACAGAAGATCTGAAAACAGATTAGATTGCACAAGCCAAGCAAGTTCCTTTTATGCTCTGTTTCAGGTTGCAGAGTCGGTTACGACTCAAAACAGACTAATAGCTCCACTCATATGAGTACACGTTTCACCATTCATTAGGCTCCCTTAAAAGTCTCTACACCATGCAGAGTCTTCCGTTCATTAAGCACACACGTGTTCATTCAATCGCATTCTTACATGTTCTTTGGGATCCCTGTTTCAGGTTCTTGTCCAGAAAAGTTGTGAAGCATGCCGTTATTGTTATGAATATAAGTCCAAATTGGCAACCATTCAATCCAGTCTACATGTGTTTGCAAAGATGATGTTGCGTATCCACCAAACCCTAATCACCACATCATTTTTGCAAATTAAGATTACAAACTTGAGAATCAAGAGGCGAGTAGAGAAAAGAGAAGAAGAAAGTAAGGTTTAGTGAAAACCTTCGAGTCCGGTGTTGGCATCCCCAGAGTTCAATTCGGGACCTTGAGCAGTTTGGGACCTTGAGCAGTTTGGGAGCTTGAGTATCATCGGCAGATTGCGTCCATACACGTCCATTGAAGCTACAAATTACCCTTAAAACAACTCAAAGAGATGTTCCGATCTTCTGAAAGAAAGTGATTGACCTTCTGTCTCCCCCCTTTCATTTAATGTTAAGTAATTATGATATTCATTTAATGTTAAATAATATGAAAAACTTTTAATTATGATATTTCACAAATAAAATTTACTTTTAATACTCAGACTCGTTAACCCTAATTTCCCTCCTCTCTTCTTTCTGCGTCCGAGATGAAGGCCTCCATTGCAGGCCCTCCGGCTCTTCGGTCCCGTCCCTCCGAACTCCAAGCCCTCTGGCGACGGACTGTTCTCCGAGCCCGTACCTCGGACGGCGATGGTGACGGAATGCTCAGAAGCATCTCCGGAGACGGACTGCTTAGTCGACGGACTGCTCAAGTCTCTCTTCTCCGTCGATCCTTTTCGGGTAAAAATATTCTTTTCACTTTATATCCGGCAAGCAAATTTTTACTTTACATTGTAGAGAGAACCATTATAAAACCGAGTTTCTATTATGCAATAGAAGACAAATTTTCACTTTTGTTGCCCAAATTCAGAAGAAATAGAGATGAGATAAGAAGAGAAATAGAGAAGGAAGAAGATGTTTAATTCATTGTTTTGATCGTTTTCGATGACCATTACAGAGAAGAGGAAACGCTTAAATACTAGACAATAAAGAGGAAACAGGGCATAAACACTAAGCCGAAGTCGAAGCCCACGAAGGCCCACTCATCTACACTTTCAGTTTGTATCAGCAACTTATGACAGCTGCAGAAACATTTTATCAGAATATTGAGGCTGTAGATATATTACATGGAATCCGGCGTTTTTCCATCTTCTGATAGAGAAAAATCGCAACATCGGGTCGTTCCAATTAATTTATTGAAATCAATTACTAACGAGAGGAGTGAGTTTGAGAATCACAAAACGACGATCGGTTCAATTGGATTCGCACAATGACCGGTTTTTAATTTGATTGATTCGGATGAAAGTCATCGTTGACAACTGATAAAAGTAAAAAAAAGACTCATTGAAGCCCCCAACACAGGAAATAACCACAGAGAAAAAATACAAAAACAAGTTTCACATATTCAAGAAATGAAAAATCTCCATACCAAAACACCTTCTTGACAAGAAAAATCAAAAATCTCAGGAGTTTTTGAATCATTTAAAAACATTCTGAAGACAAGAACATTAATATTGAGAAGAAGTAACTCTCTCAACAAAATACAAATAGAAACTCAACATTTTGTTCCCCAAGACTCAAATCAAACAGTAACACACAATTGTTTCTTCTCTTAGTATGATGCTTCAGAGTTTTTCCAACCTCCATAGGACTCCTCATCCATACCCCTGCTTCGGTTTTCCTAACAAATACCACCAAACAAAACACATTCTTCTTCAGATTCTACTTAACATTTAAAAACCAAATCAAGAACGATGCAAGATATCATTTCATTGTTATACCGAGAGCTTGAAGGAGAGCGCGACCCAAATCTCGCCTTTGTACTCTTCATCTTTCACCACATTGTATGCAGTTGGTGGGATACTTCCTTCCACGAAAACCGGCTCCAACGGAATACTGCATTGTCTCAAAATATATCTCCTTAATTAGGTTCTAAATCTACTAATTAGGAAAACACCAATTCCATTAAGCAAAACAATGAATCTAAAAACATGTTGTTTGTGGAGGAACTTACGTTGCTTCACCAACCGCATCATCCTCTGTGCCGACATCTTTGTCGAAGATTTTCGCTTTTAACTCTGTAGTTCCTTCAGAGACAGTGAAGATAAATGTCTCGTTCCATTCTGGAGTTGTGCCCATTCCTGCAAGAATTCATGATTTTTCTTCTCAACTCTTGAAAACACAAAGATCGATCTTTTTCCTTGCGCAAACAAAAGAACCAAAATAAGCCATTGATCTTGATTGAAAACTTACCTGCTGCAACACTGCTCTTCTGATCTTGAGTCCGACAAGTGAGTTGCACATAAGGATCCATGTTATCTGTTCACAAACCGCACTACAAGTCAACGAATAAAACAAGTGTCTATCTTTTGATGTTAATCAAGAAACAAATCCAGATTTACATGTCCCGTAACAAAACAATTAGACTAGATCATTAGAATAAAATTATATCGGATTAGCAAAAGATCTTAAATTAATGTGACTATATGATCAAACTTTCACAAAACGGATTCACAAATATTTTAAGATCTCCACTAATATCAGATATGAATAAAAATCCGATCCATAAAATGAATTCACATGTTTTACACAGAAAATTCGGATCGTTCTAGTCAACAACATCAGATTGGCACCACTATTCAAAACAAATTCACAATTGTGAATCTTTGATCCAAAAAGTAAAAGCATTTAAAAACGTACATATATACATTCGCAGATTCAACAAATTTGAGACAAAACCCATCAACAAAAACTAAAAAAGGTTCTAAGGATTTCTGAAGAAAAAACATAGATTTTTAGGAGAAAATAAGATCGAAAGCTTACTCAAAAAATCTGCGTCCTCGAGACCTTTGGCGCTGACAAGAACGACTTCAAGAGTTCCATGAGGCATTTTTTTTTTCTTTTTTCTCTTGTGATCTCTATGTTTTTCTCAGAGAAAATGTGAAGATTCAGATCCCAAGAGAGAGATGCGAGGCTTTTGTCTGATTTGTAAGATCGTTTTCACCACGACAATATGATGGGAATTTAGGACATCGCTATAGTGCGTGGGCGCGTGTAACTAACCTCTGTGCCAGCGTTTTTTTTCCTTAATTAGAGTAATGAAAAATAGTTGTGCTTTGTTGAAAAATAGTTAGATGATTAATTTCGGGTCCAACTTAAATATTTTCAAAATTTATGCACATTGTTAAAGTCTTAGAGATGTTATCTATTGACTACTAGGTGTCATTAAGGAATTATGATTTTCTTTCCTCATGGGAAATTATAAATTAATCTATTAATAAAATTTGATTTTTTGAGATTGTTTTCCTCTTCTAGTAATATTTATATGTTTTTGATTAATGCTATTAATAACAACATAGAATAGAAGCAAAAGATAATAATGAAAAAAAAAAATCCTATGATATTATATATTTATTTATATGTAGGAAAAGCACTATGACTTTGCTATGCTAATCTAATCTTTATGACAGAATATTTTAAATGGGCCGTTACATATACTTTCATATATTGCAATGAAAATGATTAAATGTTACAAAAAACTTTACAATTTGTTCAACTAATTTTGTCTTTTTCAATTCTTAATTTTCATAAATTGATTGGGTTTTTCAATATCTATTTCTTTTCTTTACTTAATTCAAAGTTTTCATTGAAGTCTTTAAAATAATGTAGCTACAAAATCTTAATTTGATCACTTTTTCGACCGGTTAGTTGAATCTAACACTTTCCATCTTCTTGATATACAACATTTTTTTTTTTGTCAGCCATCTTCTTTATAATAATTAAATAAATAGTTTACCAAAAAAAAGTGAAATAAATAATACGTTTGTACTCTTTAGTGCTTTGGGACAAACAAGCTTCTGAATATGATTTACTGTAACGTAAATTGGAAACATAAACGTAGCACAAATCTTCTAAGGATATATTCATCCATAGTAAGAGGCTAAGAGCTATAAAAACTACAGATTGGCTCAATCACCTAAGGGAAACACAAGGGGAAAAAAAAAGAAGAAGCAATTTGACTCATGCCGATGATAAGAGATTAAATAACCTAATTTCTTATTGGCATAATATGAATTGTCAACATAAAATCATTGATATAATTGTTAAAAATAGCATAAAGTAGTTCTTGTGCTTCGAACCGGACATCAACAAAGCCATTACCTTAAAATCAATCTGCAAAAAAATCGTAAGAGATCATCTTTTGATACATAAATGAATCTAAAAATCAAACATTAGAGGTAATTTTTTAAAACTGGATTTGAACCTCTCATATTTTATTTTTCAATACAATCAAACAATCTATACCATCATAATAAACTATATTTGAATTTTTAGGCATTTCATTTTAATTGTTTAGAGGAAAAAAAATTAGATCAAACACAAAATATGCATCATATTAAATTTATATCTTAGTTAAAGTTAAAAAATAATTAAAAATTTAATAAAATATAATTAGTAAAAAAATGAAAACTCACAAAAAAATTGGAAATTCAAAATTGTTTAAAATATGTATATAAAAACCCATCGGAATCTACTGTAGTTACTAGTTTCATTTATTTGTGGGCCCTCTCAACATACTCACATCAGCTGTTTACTAATTACTACTCAAAAGGTTATATTATAAGGCTATGTTGACTAATCAGCTCTGATTGGTTTTGGTTTTAAGTTTCTTTTTTTCTGGACTTTTACTGGAGTTGAGAGTTTTGCTTACATCAGCGAGCGGATGAAGCGAAGCCTAGTGAATATTGAATCAAGCCCAAATAAGTCAGTCCCGTTTAAAAAGCCCATCTTACGTGTGTGACAGTAAGCGCGTAGACAACATCACGTGCCTACTCTACTCTGTGATTCCGTTGCACCAACAGAGATAGAGAGAGAGACGCTGTTTCATGTAGCTACAGATTTTGTCCCCTGTTATGAGAATAATAATGATAGTGGTACACACGTGTCGCTGTTTGATCAAAACTCTTGTTGAATTTGTTTTTTATTTTTATTTTTATTTTTATAATCGCTTGGATCTTCTTCATTAAAGCGAACCAAAGAATATGCGTTTTATTGTATCTGTTTCCCGAGATGATTCTAAAAAAAACATTTCATCTCAAAAAATATGGGAAAAGACTGGAGTTATCTACATAATTTTGCATAAATAATAGAATATAACCATGATAATTTTGGCATAAAAACCATATAAAGTTAAAAGAATGATCAGTAACATTTGGCTAAGCGTGGTCGATTAAAAAAATAAAGATTGAGTTATTTTTCCAAATTCTTTGGCAGTACAAAACGACGAATGTAAGCATTTAATATCCGTGGCTCTGGTTATTAGATAAAAGGAAAAATAAGTACATATATATATTTTTCTGCATAATTTGACCAGATGAATATAACGAGTGAATATTCAAATTTATTAATTAAGAAATGATACAATAACAATGAAAATACATAGTATATAGTCCATGTCACTTTTACTCTGATGTTCTAATTTTGGATATGTTACATAATTTGGAAATCTAACAATACGAAGGAAAAAAAAAACCAAGCCTAAAGTATATATGGACCGAAACCAAAAGCTTCTTAATTATTAAAATGAAAAATAGGGTGATACGTACTGTCGTGGCCATTATTTGAATAATATCTGATACAGTAATAAAGTTACTTGAGTGGTGAAAAAATAAAAATAATAATAAAGTTACTTGAGTGTGATTTGGTGGGTCTTTTTTTGTTCATCAAATATATTGGTCTATTCTGAGCAAATTGGTTTGTGTTAAAGAAATAAATTAAGTATCCATCAATTATTTTATTAATTTATGGTCAGATATTTTTGTCTTTAGATCGACATTAGTCTTCTATATATATGAATGTGTACAAGCAAATGACGGTAATAGAAAAAACATTTTTCTTTCTTGACATAATAGCTCTCAACATAATCATCCCTATTTCAACATCATTGTTTTTCTCTCGCTCAAACACAATCGTTAATCAGATAATTATAATAATAATAGTAATATATTACGTTATAGTTTTATAACACGTTATCAGCACGAAGAAGCTCTGGTTTCCAAGATCCAACCAGTTTTTATCCAATAGCTAAGGTATAGTTAAGGTAATATTTTAAATTATATTTCATTTGATTTAAAACTTCTTTATTTATGATATTTAAAGGAATGGAAGGTTATACCTCCTCCTTGATCCTATGGAAGGCTATGCCTCCTCAAACGGATCATGATCATATGGTAGGCTCTGCCTCCTCAGATTATTGCTTTATATATAATCAAAATGTCCAGAAGACATATAAAAAGTTCCAGAAGAACTGTCTTATAACATTTTGTCCAGAACACAAATTATTTATTTTTTACATTATTATTCTTTTAATTTCGTAATTATGTAATATGGTTATAAATTTTTATTATGCTCTCTAAATTAGATTTAAATTGATTATAATTTATGTTGATTTTTTTATGATTCAAATATGGCCAACGGTCATGAAGAATTTTTTAAAAAATTTTTATTCTTTTCTAACGGCTAATGAACAGTGATTTTTTTAATCTATAAATACAATCATATTTCACTCATTCATTTCACTCATCAAAAAATCTTCAAATTTTTTCTAAGAAAAATGTTTCATCCATTGTTAGTTTTTGTAATGGGTTTTATATTTGTTGCTATTTATGGTTTAATCTTCGGAGAGTTTTCTCCCGAAGAATTTTTAATCGCTATTATTTTATTTTTCTATGTAATTGTGTTTCTTGTAATTGCTTTGCTTATGCCAGCAATTTCTATCTTTTAAATAAATTTTATTTTAATAATTATCTATATAAATGGTTATAAATATTATCGTGTTCTTTAAAATTTAAAATTAATGCTTAAATAAATTGTTATGCAGTTATCATGTCAAATTTAGCAAAACTCGAGATCGCTGCCCTTGACATTTCCGGAAATAATTATATGAGATGGGCAGTCGCAGCAAGGATGCATTTAAAAGGAAAAAAGGCTCCTTGATACCATCGATAAAACGAAGGCACCTCCAGAAGAGGATAAGGCGAATGCCATGATATTTTTATTCCACCATATCCATGATGGTTTAAAAGACGAATACATCACAAAAGAAGATCTTGCAGATCTTTGGCAATCACTCAAAGATCGGTTCGATCATCAAAAATATGTGATCTTATCGAAAGCGAAACATGAGTGGTTGAATCTCCGGTTTCAAGATTATAAAAGTGTTGCTGAATATAATTCCGCTCTGTTCGGAATTACTTCCAGGATAAAGTTATGTGGAGAGGAGATAAGTGATTATGATATGATCGAAAAAACTCTCCAAACATTTCATCCTGGAAATGTACTCCTACAAGAACAATACCGGGCAAGAGGATACACAAAATATGCTGAATTAATGCAAGTTCTGTTGGTTGTAGAGCAGAATAATGAAATTGTGATGTTAAACCATCAATCTCGTCTGACCGGTTCAGCTTCATTCCCAGAAGTGAATGTTGCATCATCAAATAATTACGGACGTAACCGCGGTTGAGGAAATTATCGAGGTCGTGGACGAGGAGGATATGTTCGTGGACGTGGACGTGGCCAAGGAAGAAGATTCCGCCCTTATGATTCTAACAATGAAAGAAACAATAAAATGTTCAAAGGAAATGAAGTTGGTCGTGTGATGAACAAGCAATATGAGGATGCTTGTTACAGATGTGGCATGAAAGGACATTGGTCTCGTACCTGTTGTACGCCAAAACATTTGGCAGATCTCTATCAAAAATCACAAAAAGGGAAAGAAAAGGAAGCTGAAACCAACTTCGTCTATGGCGAATCAGGACCTTCTTTCGATGGTATAAATGATGATACACATCTCGATATTGCAGACTTTATCGTTGATCCTGAAGATATCAACGCAAAACAAAGCAACTAAAACTTCCCGAAGAAGTTTATATGACATGATGTTATGTTTTCTTAAAAGAATAATGTATGCTTGTGTGTTTTTATTGCATGTATTTGTATTTGGTGTAAAATATTTTTAATATAATCTAAGTATGTTGTTTTGTTATACTAATGCATTTTTGTGCTTATTTACAAATTCAGAAAATGTCACAAATTAATATGAAGGATGGAGATATATGTCTAGCTGACAGTGCAACAACGCACATAATACTTAAGGATAAAAAGTATTTCTCCTCCCTAAAACTAGAAAATTCCGCCGGAAGCGTGAATACAATATCTGGTAATGCAAAAATCATTTTGAGCTCCGGAAGAGCCAGTTTTTCAATGCCAAGGGGAACAAAAATTGAAATAAATAATGCATTATATTCCCCTAAATCTTACAGAAATTTGCTAAGTTTCAGAGATATCCGCAGAAATGGATATCACATAGAAACTATGAATGAAAATGGCATTGAATGTCTTTGCATTACATCGGTTATTTCAGAGAGGAAATATATATTAGAAAAGCTACCAGCTTTATCCTCCGGAATATATTCCACAAAAATAAATATGACTGAATCATATGTTACTGTAAACCCGAAGTTTACAAGTACATTCAAAGTTTGGCATGAACTTTTAGGGCATCCAGGTTCAGTCATGATGCGTAAAATTGTGGAAAATTCAAATGGCCATCTTTTGAAAAACCAGAAGATTTTTCAGTCACGAGAATTTTCATGTAATGCTTGTTCTCAAGAAAAATTAATAATTCGGCCATCACCAGCCAAAATTGGGAATGAATCTCCATTATTCTTAAAAAGAATACATGGTGATTATATGTGGGCCTATTCACCCACAGTGCGGACCGTTTCGATATTTTATGGTATTAATTGACGCATCCAGCAGATGGTCACATGTGTGTTTATTAACCACACGAAATACGGCTTTCGCAAAATTCATTGCCCAAATAATCAGGTTGAGAGTACAATTCCCTGATTATACAATAAAGAAAGTAAGACTTGATAATGCTGGTGAGTTTACTTCACAAGCTTTCAATGACTATTGTATGTCATTAGGAATTGATGTTGAACATCCGGTCCCGCATGTTCATACACAAAATGGCATGGCTGAGTTTTTGATTAAACGGTTACAACTTATTGCTAGACCGTTAATATTGAGAACAAGACTTCTAATTTCGTACGGGGTCATGCAATCTTGCATGCAATCTTGCATGCTGCTGCACTAATTTAAATACGGCCAAGTGCATATCATAAATACTCCCCATTACAATTAGGCTCTGGCCAGAAGCCAGATATATCTCATTTCCGTGTTTTTGGGTGTGCGGTTTATGTTCCTATAGCTCCGCCACAAAGAACAAAGATGTTCCAAAAGATATTACATGGTGCACACCGTCCTTGTTGCACCTTGATCCCCCTACGAAACAACGTGAACTAGAAGTTCAGAAAATTATTCATTTACAAAATATGGCAAATCAGTTACCAGATGCGTTCACTGATACTAAAAGGGTGACAAAATCATATATACCCGCTGCTAATGTTCCATCAAGAATTAATGTTCCGGAAGAACAAACTGATGGAAGAATAAATGAACCCAAAGTTCAGTTGAAAATGGGGAGACCGATGGGATCAAAAGATAAAAATCCCCGAAAGAAAAAGAAATTAGAAGAACTAAATGAGAAGATTCCTGAAGAACCAGATACAGAGAAAAGTCCTGAAGACGAGCAGAGTCCTGAAAACACAGAAAAACATGAGATTTCCATTAATTATACCCATAATAGAATATTATGGGTTAGAAGAAATGAGGTAGATGATGATGATGGAATTTTCTCATTCTCTGTATCCAAAGAAATTGATTGTGAAAATAATGATCCAGAGCCAAGGTCCATAATGGAATGCCAGAAAAGATCTGATTGGGAGAAATGGAAAATGGCCATGGAAACTGAATTGAATTCTCTCAACAAAAGAAAAGTCTTCGGACCTATTGTCATAATACCAGAACATGTAAAACCCGTTGGATACAAATGGGTATTTGTTCGGAAAAGAAATGAGAAAATGAGGTAACAAGATACAAAGCTCGACTTGTTGCCCAAGGATTTTCTCAGAGACCGGGAATTGATTATGAAGAAACATATTCCCCGGTTATGGATGCAATTACATTCAGATTTCTAATGAGCTTAGCAGCTTCTAAAAATCTGGAAATGCATCTAATGGATGTTGTGACAGCATATCTATATGGATCACTCGAGAATGATATATATATGAAAATCCCAGAAGGATTGAAAATACCTGAAGCATTAAGATCAAAATCTAAAGAAATTTGTGCGGTTAAATTACAGCGATCACTGTATGGATTAAAACAATCCGGACGCATGTGGTATAATCGCTTGAGTGACTATTTGTTGAAGAAAGGATATACTAATAATGCAATATTTTCTTGCGTATTTATTAAGAAATTTCAATCCGGATTTGTGATCATTGCTGTTTATGTTGATGACCTCAATATAATTGGAACTCCAAAGGAGATTGATGATGCACGAACTCATATGAAAGAAGAGTTCGAAATGAAAGATCTTGGAAATACTAAGTTTTGTCTTGGACTCCAAATAGAGCATTTCCATCATGAAATATTTGTGCATCAATCCAATTATACAAAAAGGATCTTAAAACGCTTTAATATGGATAAAGCGAATCCTTTAAGTACTCCAATGGTCAATAGATCTCTTAATGTTGAGACTGATCCATTTAGACCTTGTGAGGAAAATGAAGAAATACTTGGTCCCGAAGTACCTTATATGAGTGCTATCGGTAGACTTATGTATCTTACAAATTGTACTAGACTAGATATTGGTTTTGCTACTAACTTACTTGCAAGGTATAATTCATCCCCTACCCGAAGACATTGGAATGGGATAAAACATATTTTCCGTTATCTTCAAGGTACGATTGATTTAGGATTATATTATCCTAGAAACTCCGAGTTTGGTCTAGTTGGTTTTGCATATGCAGGATATCTATCGGATCTTCATAAGTCCAGATCTCAAACTGGATACGTTTTCACAATTGGCGGAACGGCAATCTCGTGGTGTTCCCAAAAGCAGAGTTTGGTCGCTACTTCATCAAATCATGCAGAAATCATTGCCCTTCATGAAGCATGTAGGGAATGTGTATGGCTTCGATCTATGACTAATCATATCCAAGAAGCAAGCGGATTAGCCATCAACAAACAACCAACAAAATTGTACGAAGATAATGCTGCATGTGTCACTCAAATCAAAGAAGGCTATATCAAGAGCGACAGAACGAAGCATATTCCCCCAAGATTTTTCTCTTATACGCAAGAGCTCGAGAAGAATAAGGAAGTCGATATTCAATACATCCGCTCAAGTGAAAATGCAGCTGATCTATTCACAAAGGCACTTCCGACTTCGACATTCAGAAAGCATATTCACAGTATTGGAATGCGTCATCTGCAAGATATCTAAAGTCTTTTCGAGGGGGAGTTTACGTCACTGTACTCTTTTTCCCTTGTCATGTTTTTTTTTTTATCCCACTGGGTTTTTCCATGATAAGGTTTTTAACGAGACAGTACGTAAGACATTCTCAGTGATGGATACTTAAGGAGGAGTGTTAAAGAAATAAATTAAGTATCCATCAATTATTTTATTAATTTATGGTCAAATATTTTTGTCCTTAGACCGACATTAGTCCTCTATATATATGAATGTGTACAAGCAAATGACGGTAATAGAAAAAACATCTTTCTTTCTTGACATAATAGCTCTCAACATAATCATCCCTATTTCAACATCATTGCTTTTCTCTCGCTCAAACACAATCGTTAATCAGATAATTATAATAATAATAGTAATATATTACGTTATCGTTTTATAACAGTTTGTGCCTTGGCATCTTCGTCTTTTGTTGAAGTCCACAAAAAGAAAAAGACCAAAGAGGACCTTTTGTAATAATCTTTGGGATTTCTGTACAAAACTTTCTAAAATTATTTTAAGAGTACACCATAACTTAACTTTTCTTCCATTAGCAGCAAAACCCAAGATTATATATAAAATTTCACTTTAATTAATTATAATCATTTGAAGAAAATTAAATACAATTTTATAAATTCAATAAATACTATAATTAGATTTTAACTTTATGTGGGCCACACTACGAAGTGTGGTAGTCGTGTTCGTTTTTTTTACAATTTATGTTTGTTGTCATTTTCGCTTCACTTAACAAGGTGGTAGTCTGTAACGGATTCGGATATCCGATTTTTTTAGAGTATCCGGATCCGTAGGATCCGTTATTTTCTTATAAGTCTCCGGATTCGCCAAAACCAGATATCCGGAATGCGGATATCAGTGAAAAAATGAATATCCGCGGATATCCGGATTCGGATCTGAATTACAAGATAATTCATAATTCATAATTCATCTTAAAAATTTGACAAAAATAACACAAAGTTGATCAAACAACATAAGTATTACAAAAACATCAAAGAACTAGCAAAAAATTTGATAAAAATAGCAAAAGATTCAAGTGATGCATCTTCTTTATCTTCATGTACATATCATTCATTCATCTTCATAGTCTCCTTATAATATGGAGAAGAAAGACATTTGAAATATAAATTTCAAATCAAATGAAATAGAAACAAACCACGAAACAATATGATGAAAATTTCGACATTAATACAATGAGATTAACTAAACCAGAACCAATTGTTCCATATGCTGAAAAGATAATAGATTTGGAAGAAACTAGTTAAATTCAATGAGCGATACATGATTCAAATATGATCATGGCTGAATACTTAGAGTCTTCACCCTCTGTATAAGATAACAATCAGTCAATCATTACTTCATTAATACTTGAAAAGCTCTTAAAAATGTATACAAGTAGAAGATAAAAAAACATGAATACCTGATTAGATATTCTCAAGCTCAGCAAGCAACTCTTCTACTTTTAAATCTTCATCATCATCACGATACCAATCTTGAGTGCATATAAGAGCTTCCACAGTTCTTGGTGTCAACTAACTACGAAAACGATCAAGTACTCAACTTCCCACTCTAAATGCAGATTCTGATGCAACGGTTGACACAGGTATAGCCAACAAATCTCTTGCCATCAATGACAAAATCTTATACTTAGAACCTGTTATCTTCCACCAATGTAATATTTTAAAATTTGGATTCTTGCGATTCTCCCGAACATCATCTAAATAAGACTCTAGCTCTGATTTTACAACATCAGCTTCTTCACTTTCCTCAGCATCATCAAACATTGCATCCATCAGTGAATGTCTCTTCTCTTTGTCCTTAGAAATTTTTCTTTTTCTATGCGAAGATATCACTGGCTTTTGTGATAGCAGAGACTTATAATATGTAAATAATATGTCCAAAGTTGATGTGATCTTTCCAATCAAACACTTAGCCTCAAATTCAGGATACGTCCCTTCAATCATCCACTTTACTCATCTCATTTTGTATCGCGGATCAAGAACTGCAGCAACATAGATCATCGTATTTGTATTATCAAAGTTTTCCTAATACTTATAAAACTTAAGCTTCATTTTTTCAGCCATAGCTTTCTTGTGCTCATCCTCCATTGTCTCCATCTTTACTATCATCCAACCCACTCCGAATATCTCTTTCATATATGTATTCCCAGTAACATATTTAGATCCAGAGATAATAACTGTTGCATCATAAAAATACTGCAAGATATGGGATAGTAAACTAGCATAAGACCAATCATCTTGACTTGGTACAACATCACAGATTCTGGTAAGCTCTAAAACATACTTTTCATCCTCTAGCTCAAGCATATCAAACCCTTTCTTTAGAACCACAACAACTTTTAGCATCAAAAAGGTTGAGTTTTATCTTGTTTCAACATCTAAACAAAGACCAACTTTTGATTCAACCTTTTGAATCTTTAAACCTTTTCAGTCTACCAAGTGAACCTAACAGCTGATATAATCCTTAAGATTGCCCCATGTGCCTCCTGAAGACCATCTCTCACAATCAAACCTAAAATATGTGCCCCACACCGCATATGCAGATATTCACAATTCAAAAGAGTTGTTCCCATGAAGTCAACTTTCTTTTCAAGTATTTTAATGCAAGATCATTAGAACTTGCATTATCTACTGTAACGGTGACAACTTTACTGATTCTCCAAAAAACCAAGCATTTCTCAAGCATTCTACCAATTGTTTCACCAGCATGATTATCAACTATGCAGAAATTGATGATCCTTTTGTGTAGCCTCCAATCCTCATCAATATAGTGAGCAGTTAGACACATGTAGCTCATATTCTGCATGGATGTCCAACAATCTGTAGTCAAAGAAATACTACCTTTGTAGTTTCTAAAAAAATTCCTAAGTTTGCTCCTTTCATCCTCATAAAACAACAAACAATCTTTAGCCATTGTTTGACGACAAGGCATTTCAAAACGTGGTTGAGAAACGCTCATGAATCGTCTGAATCCCCTATGTTCAACAAATCTAAAAGATAACTCATCCATAATTATCATTTTCACTAATGCCTTACGAGATGTTGATTGACTAAAAGCCACAAAAGACGGTACTTTACTCCCCAGAATCCCATCCATTTGATTCTAATAAAATAATGTCGTTTGCTTCATCTTTTTATCATCCATTTGACCATCGAAATCTTCTTTACTTATCAAATTGCATATGTTTATGTGATTTAATATTGAACTAGTTGTGGGACCATCCTTACTTCTACAACGAATCAATGTAGAACAATGAATACACTTAGCAAACTCAGGCTTCTTGCCATCAACATTATCACACTTCACAAAATGCAACCAGGCAGGAGACTTTTTTTTGTTACCTCAGAAGTTGTTGAAGACTCTTCCTTTTCGTGTGTTTCTGGTTTAGAACTTTCATTCGTAGTACCGCAATTAGTTGTGGATTTTGTAGTATCATATGTAACTTCCATCTACACAAAGAAAACAATGTACGATGATGGGTTTAAAACTTAAGATTAAATTGACAAAAAATGATGGGTTTAGCAAGTGTACGATGCTTATTATGTTGAAACTACTAAGTTTCTCAACATCAAAGTAATCTCAAATGTAAGCATTAGATTTTACTCTCTGTTCTCACAATTAAATTCACTAATAAAGCAAAACTCACGAAAAAACCGAACAAGCAAACATTAAGTCATTATACACAAATACAAACTCAAATCTAAGAATGAGAATTCTAAATTGACGATTGAGAGAGATAGAGTTAGAGAGAGAGAGTGAGAGGCCGAGAGAAAGAAGAGACCTCTAAGAGGCAATAACGGCAAAATCAGAAGCACTTGTGGTGGTGACAATCACAAACTTCGTCGCCGTTGAAAGAAAATCAAAGAAAGCCTCATATCGCGAAACCCTAATCTCTGTTGACTGTTGGCTTAAGACTTCGATGTTTTCAGATAAGATGAACCAAAAAGGAAGATGATTTTGTATTAGACTACATGTTATTGGGCTTTACATCATTTATGTTTGTTATGTTTACTAAACACAACGTAACTTATGTTTGCTAAACATAATTGGACTTTATATTTTATGTTTCATAAAATCAAGACCCAACAAATATCAAAACATAGTAATGTAATATATATATATACACGGATCTATGGGTATCCGTAATTAATTTTTCTTATTATCCGGATTCGGATTCGGATCCGGATCCGGATCCGAAAGACCCGGATATCCCTTTTTCTTATCGGATCCCGAATATGGATATGGATATCCGCGGATAACGGATTTTAATCACAGGGCTAGGTGGTACAAGCCAAATGAAATCTGATGATGCAAATTTGGTATATGATTAAACCAAAACAAAACGATATCAAAATATGTTATTTATTACTATTGTTTTATTCATTTTTGGCTTTATCTTACTTATTACTTATTATGTGTATACCTGTAGCCATTGCGAAATATGTATGAGTTGACACAGAGAAATTGTTTCAAACAAAATAAAGAGAGAATATTAATAAACTATTGAAAAGAAAGAAACAAATATCAAACAAAAGATGGGGCAGAGGACAAATAACCGATTTTAACAATAAAAAATCAAAAAACAAAAGACAAAAGGTTTTTAACCCCAAGAAAAAGGAAGACAAAAGGTAAGATTGTATATGTCGAAAAGTGCAACATCTTTACAAGGATGTTGGCTTTTTTTTTCATAGTGCGGGGAAAGAAGTTAACCACAATACATGTATATTAATTTTATAATTTAAGTGATGTTGAGAGATTGGCAGTTCATAAATATCAAAATATCATGTGAAATTGTGAACAAGTTTATCTGATACACAGGACACTAGCTCCACTCCCTTCTTTAGGGTTTTGTCTTCACCTCAGACACAATTCTTCAATTTCTCTTCGGTACTCTCTCCCATATTTTCTTGATTCTTCTTGTTTTTCTACCTTTTTTTTTTTTTTTTTGCTTTTCAGCAATTGTTTTCTTCAGAAAGGCTTGTGAAATAGATATCTTAGTTTGTTACAAAGTATCATTCTCTATTAACTATTTTCCATTAAAGTTGGCTCCTTTCTTTACTTGATTACCTAGTTTTATTTTTCATAAAAGTTGGTTCTTTTCTTACTTGATTTGAAGCATAAATATGGTTTTCTATTTACTATTTTCCATGAAAGTTGGCTCTTTTCTTACTTGATTTGAAGCATATATATGGATTTCTATTTACTATTTTCCATGAAAGTTGGCGCTTTTATTTTATTTTACTTGATTACAAAGTTTTGTTTTCCATCACAGTTGGCTCTTTTTTTACTTGGTTTGAAGCATATGATTTTCTAATTTCTATGAAAGTTAGCTAATTTTTGCACGAATACAAGTTTCATTTTCCATGAAAGTTAGCTCTTTTCTTACTTGCTTTGAAACATCTATACGGGTTTTTTTTATCATTTTAATTTTATCATCATCAAATTACTTGTTTTGAAGCATATATACAAGTTTCATTTTAATTTTATCATCATTTGCTCTAATGATGGTCATCAAATTTTAAAAAATAGCTCACTACTAATGATCATCATTATTTGATTGATAATGAAATAGGTGGGTTCGGTTAGTTTAACTTTCTTGCTAGAAGATATATGTGCAAAATTAGAGCGAGACAAACCATAGAATAAATATGTGACTTTAACTCCCGCCGTTCTTTTATAAGTGATGATGATGATAATATAACTAAATCACACAAACACAGATACTATCTCCTATCCGAAACATGTAAACATAAACAATTTCTGAAAATTAAACAAGAAAAGAAGAAAACAATTATAATTAATTTCAATTTTTTTGTGATTTTTCATTTTTTGGCTAATTTTGTTTTGTTAAATTTTTAATTATTTTTATTTTTTTAACTAAGATATAGATTTAATATGATGCATATTTTGTGTTTGATCTAATTTTTTTTCCTCTAATCCATTAAAATGAAATGTCTAAAATTCAAATATGATTTATTATGATGGTATAAATTGTTTGATTGTATTAAAAAATAAAATTTGAGAGGTTCAAATCCAGTTTAAAAAAAATATCTAATAAAATTTAGAAAAACATTTAGCATTCAAATATTGTCGAAATATTATATTTATTTTTAAACCTGCATAAATAGACGGACATTCTCTAAGTAAAATATACATAGTTGTTGGCAACTAACTAGACCAGGGTTATGAGCTTATTATTATTAGTTTTATTAATTTTCTTCAGCTTGGAGGGCCATTTAAAATTTTGTAAGCCAGTGTCCAAATTTTCACTGTTTAATATTCAAATATTGTAGAACATGGTCTTAAAATCATCTTTTCACTCTTTAGTATTCAAATTTTCACTCTTTACTACTAATTTCTAGAAATTATCTAGAATCATCTTTCACTTTCTAAGAATAAAAATATAGATATTTCTATAGAATTATCTAGATAATTAGAATAAAATAATCTAGATATTATGATAAAAACGTCTAAATTTAAGATTAAAATATGTAAGATATTTTGTAATATGGAGGCTATAAATACTTCAATCTCTCTCCTCATTTGTAACCAAGTTTAGAAGTTATGAGTTGTTCTAAGTGGCCATCTAAGAAATAATAATAAAAAATACTTTGTTCTTCCCAATTCTCTTTTGTCTCCTAAATTTTTAAACACTTTTTCCATCACTCTCTTTTAAAAGTTTTTCATTCCAAAAAAATGGTATCAGAACTAGAAGATTTTCTTAAAGATGGCAAGTAATGGTGTTCCCTTGCTTACAAAGAGCAACTATGACAATTGGAGTCTAAGGATAACGACTATCCTAGGAGCACATGATGTGTGGGAGATAGTCGAGAAATGCTTCATTAAACCGGAGAATGATGGTGGTTTATCTCAAACTCAAAATGATAGTTTGAGAGACTCAACGAAGAGATACAAGAAGGCTCTCTGTCTAATCTATCAAGGATTAGATGAAGATACGTTCGAGAAGGTCGCAGGAGCAAAGACAGCCAAAGAAGCATGGGAGAAGCTTCGAACCTCTTACAAAGGAGCAGAGCAAGTTAAGAAGGTATGTCTTCAAACTCTAAGAGGAGAATTTGAAGCGTTGCAAATGAAGGAAGGTGAACTCATCTCTGATTACTTCTCAAGAGTCTTTGACGGTTACTAATAACCTTAAAAGAAACAGTGAGAAGTTAGATGAGGTTAGAATCATGGAGAAATTTCTTAGATCATTGGATCCAAAATTCGAGCATATTGTCACTGTGATTGAAGAGACAAAAGACTTGGAGACCATGACGATGGAGAAACTTCTTGGTTCACTACAAGCCTATGAAGAAAAGAAAAAGAAGAAGAAGAAGGAAGACATTGCAGAACAAGTACTCAAGATGCAGACTGAAACTAAAGAAGAAAGCAGCAGAAGTCATCAAAGACGTGGTGGCGGTCAATTTCGAGGAAGAGGTCGGGGTTATGTACATGGACGTGTTGGAGGCCCTATGAAGAGCATACTAACCAAAAGAGGAGAAAGCTCATCAAAAGGTCATGGAAGAGGAAGTCCAAAATCAAGGTATGATAAGTCAAACGTTAAATGCTACAGTTGTGGAAAATTTGGACATTATGCTTACGAGTGTACAATTCCGAACAACAATAGAGTTGTCTGAAAAAGTAGTCTAATCAGAATAAGTTCCAACAGAAGATGCATATTTGCTATGTACGCCTGAAGATCCTGAGTGCTTGAAGCATCACTATATCACACGGACCAAGAAAGCAGAGCCTCAATACATAGTAGATGAAGAAATCGTCATGATGAACGAACAAATCGAGAAGAGCAAGGTTTTTGAAATTATGGTTCTTTTTGTTTTATTCCACTTTCAAAATTTTCGTATTGAATTATTTTGTAAATTAGGGGTTCGATATTGATTTCTTTTTGTTCTGCTGTCTGTTCTTTTTTAGTTTTCTTTTTGTTCCGATGGTAATGACTTCGTTGAGGAGCCAAAAACCAATGGGGATCTAATGAAGAGGCTTTCTCAAGAATCCATAAAGCGCCACAATAAGGAGGAGATGAAAACTAATCCATGTTCTTCATATATATGTTCTAGATGTGGTGATGTTATACACTTATGAATGGTTCCTATGTTTCCAAACAGGCTACGGAATTCGAATATGTCAAGGTTGTCAAAGCCAATTTTCACTATAGCTCTGGGTTTATGTTTCTCATAACCTTTGAAGTGTTGGATCCGTCTGATAACCAGGAAAAACTCTTCCAAGCTAGGGTTCATTACTCTTCACGTTTCCCGGCTGAATATGCCTTTTGTATTTTCTTTTCCAACTCTTAAAACTTAATGTTTCTATATAATTTTTTCAATACTTGAGGATTATAGCAAAAGCATAAGTGATTCATTGTGGAGTGTATTTGCCTCTTTCTCTTGTTTAAAGATGTGAAGCTGTATCTTTGTTTTTATTTTCTTTTGAAAATGGTTATTACCTTTGTTTCTTGACATCTATATTAATATATTATTTGGATTGTTTTGTCAATGGACTCTGATGAAACTTCCGAGGAAGATGTCAAAGGTATATGAAATATCCATATATAAGTTACTACGATGGATCATTTACTTTACATTGACGTTGGAATCTTGGATTGATTTTTATTTCTTTTCTCCGTTCATACTTACAAAAATTGCATGATCGATATTATCAATTTATTATGCGATGGTTGTTTACTTAATTAGCACTATCGTTAACAGTTATAAACCTCTAGCTATATCAAAAGAAATTCAACTAACCCCCATAACTGGAGTATATAATATTCCTACGTACAAGATATGAGTGCGTAGTAGCTTTATTGTCAAAACAAAAGATATTATTGCGTATGAGGCAAAAGGCGAAGATCAGCAAAAACAAAAAAAACATGAGAGGAACTTAAGTGAAATAAATGGGAAATAGCTGGATACAAATAAGTGGAAGTGTTAAATCTAGAGAAAAGGATCTTAAATGGCTTTAAACATTTGGTTGCACTAAGACTACACACTCAACTCAAAGCATTTGAACAAATTATTTTCCAAAAAGTCTCTTATAAATGCTAAGAAAAATCAACTAAAACTTTGTCTGAAAAAAATTTGTAATCATATTAGATTTTTAATCTATAATTAAAGTTCCAAAAACAATAAATAAGAGGTTGCAAGAAAGTACGAACCTATTCAACTTCGTTCATAAAGCTTGACATTTTCTTTTTTTCGTAAACTTAGACATTTAAACATAGCTTATAAAGAGAATGTCATATTTCATTGGTGATGAGACTCATATTCTTTTGTGTCGTACTCTAATTTGGAAGTATTTATTTAATGCACTTTTTACTAACGTATGAGTAATAGTTGAACGAAACTAAAAGTATGAGGCCAAAAGACGAAGATAAATAAATAAAAGGAAGTTGAGTAATATAAAAAGGAAATAGTCTGGATATTATAGAGGGCTACTGAAGCTAGGGTTCATCAACGTTCATCAACGAACGATAAGCGTTATTTGATTTGTGACCAGAGCGATGAGTGAATTTGAAGGTATGATTCGAGTTTCGTTTCGCTAGAAGTTAGTTTATATGTACTCTCGCCCGATCAATTCTGGTTACATGTCTCAGGCTGGACTTCGTGGCTCGAACCTGCGTTTTTGCTGTGGAAACCTGGGGGTCGTGGCTATGAGAGACCTCCATACATGACTCGGACTGAGAAAGATGAGCCTAAGTTCACACCAGAGGAAGAACTTGCCATGATGACCAAAGAAGTCAATGCGAGCAATGTATGATTTTTGTTTATTATATGATATATAACAATCAACTTTACAATTTCGTGAAATTGAGGGTTTGATCGAATGTGAAACATGCATGCAGGGGTTTGATATCGATTTCAGATCCTTCCGCTGCGTTTTCAACTACCATCCTGCGATTCTTGATTCACATCAATTCAGTGACGATGAGTCAGAAACCAATGAGGATTTTCTCAAGAAGCTCGCTTAGATATCCCTTTGTGACCAAAATCAAGAAAATGTGAGAGAATTAATCTATTCCTTTTGCTTTCAAATTCCAATAATATATGAATGTGTTTATCTTTTCTTTGTTTTAAAAAAACAGGGCACAAAGTATGAGTTTGTCAAGATTGTTAAAGCCAATTATCACTTTGGCCCCGTTCGTTTTCTCATTTTACATTTCCATCCAGATGGTCCATTTAAATATATCATTTAGATGGTTCATTTGAATGATGTTCGTTTCAATTTTTTGATATTCATTTGGATGGAACATCTGAATGAACCTTTGTTTGTTTGATTATTTTCATTCTCATTTAGATGATTTTGATAAGAAAAATGACTCAAATACCCATGCTTTCATCTAATTATATTTTTAACTTAATTTTAACTATTTTAATTTTAATTATTAATCCAAAATATATTTAAAACTAAATAATTTCAAATTATTATTTTTAACATTTATAAATTTACATTTTCATGAAATAGATTTTTTTATAAGAATTTACATATATATATATATATATATTAATTTTCTTATTAAATTATAAAATATAATTCTATATTTTAAGGTTTTGGGAGAAAAACATAATTCTCTGATTTTACTGTTTTGGCGAGAAAACAGAATTCCGTGATTTTGTGTTTTATGATTTTGGCAAGAAAACGTAATTCCGCAATTTTTTTGCCAAAAGCGTGATTTTACAGTTTTGGCGGAAAACACACAATTTTACGATTTTGTGGTATTGGCGAGAAAACATGATTTTGCGGTATTGGCAGGAAAACATAATTATGTTATTTTGCTGTTTTGGCGGGAAAACGCAATTCCACAATTTTTCCGCCAAAAGCGTGATTTTATTGTTTTAAAGGGAAAACACTATTTTACGATTATGCGGTTTGGCGAGAAAACACAATTTCGCAATTTTTTCGCCAAAAACGTGATTTTACAATTTTGGCAGGAAAACACAGTTTTACGATTTTGCGGTTTTGGCGGGAAATATGATTTTGCGGTTTTGGCGGGAAAATATAATTTTGCGGTTATGGCAAAAAATATGATTTGGCAAAAAAACTTGATTTTGCGGTTTTGGCGGAAAAACTTGATTTTGCTGTTTTAGCGGGAAACTATGATTTTTCGGTTTTGGCGGGAAAATATGATTTTGCGGTTTTGGCGAAAAATATGATTTGGCAAGAAAACATGATTTTGCGGTTTTGGCGGAAAAACTTGATTTTGCGGTTTTGGCGGGAAAATATGATTTTTCGGTTGTGGCGGGAAAATATGATTTTGCGGTTTTAGCAAGAAAATATTATTTGGCGGAAAATATGATTTTGTATTTTTGGCGGGAAAATATTATTTTGCGGTTTTGGCGGGAAAATATGATTTTGCGGTTTTGGCGAAAAATATGATTTGGCAAGAAAACATGATTTTGCGGTTTTGGCGGGAAAACTTGATTTTGCTAATCTAGCGGGAAAACACTCTTGGTGAAAAAATATGAAACCTTGCGGTTTTGACAGAAAAATAATTGTAAAAGTATTATTTATAATTTTATAGAAAATAGATTATTTGGATAATAAGGGTATATTTGTCATTTGTTAATTTTGAATGAATCATCTCTATCCAAATGCTTCTATCAAACTCATTCTCATTTTTCACATTTTTTGGATGAGTTTAATAAAACTCATTCAACTAGTTTAGTGAAATGATCTACTAAATTGACTTAAACAAACATCATTTTTCATCTTCATTCAGATGGATCATCTGAATAGAGAAACGAACAGGGCCTTTGCTGCTGCGATTATGTTTCTCATAACATTTCAAGTTAAGGATCCTTACGATGATAAGATTAAACTCTTCCAAACAAGAGTACGCCAGGATAAACATATGGCAACGGAATATATCTTTTGCAGACAGAAACCCAACCAAGGAGGTATATAAGCTTTTTCTTTTGTTATTTCTATCTGCCAAAAGTAATTACTTCTATGAATTTATTGTGGAAGATAATTTTCTTGTTTCACCATGTTACATGGATTTAGCGTGAGCTCCCATCTTTATCTCTTGAGATTTATGGTATTTTGGATTGTTTTGATAGTGGAATGCATTGGAAAGAAAGATGTCAGATAAAGATATTAATAAACAAAGGTAGCGAAAATATCTATCTACGAGGGTCTTTAATTTGATGTTAGATTCTTGTATGGTTGAGTTTTTACATTGATCGTCTTCTCTTCACAGATTAGAGTAGGAGCTTTTATATACCACAAGGTGTGAGAACCAAGAGATGCTCCGTTGTTTTTCTATCTATTTGAGTCCTAAATATCATTAAAATAGTAAATTGCTTATGGAGTTATGGGACACACCTCTGTGATATAAATAATTAACTTTTCCTTTTCAAAATTAAATTTGCTGAAAATGTCTCCTTTGGGGTGAAATTTCCTATATCAACATAACAGTTAAAATGACGAAAAAAGCATACAAGTTAAATTAGACCTCGACAGAATATTTGTACACGATTAAAATCAATCGTGTATACTACAATGATTCATATGGGAAAATAGTTAGTTGAAAGCTGTGAACTGTATTAAGTGTTTGTAATCTGAAAATCGGACGGTCGAGATTAATTACCAAACATCCTCGCATGGTGCACTCTCCTCCTTAGTAGGACTTATGTTTTATAATTTCAAATGGGACAGTAATATAATGCAACTACATATATTCATATGCAATGTTAAGAAAAAATATTTCAACTTTATAATTTTTTTCGTATTATATATATGACTTTATTTATTTCATGGAAGTAAGTCAACAAGAATAAAGAGCAAAGCCTCGTAAATTACTAGCTATGATCAAACGAAGATAAAATTAATCTAGTTAACTAATTGATCAAATCTATTTTGCGTTAAATTTTAAAATAAGTGTGGCTTTTTCAATCATGATTTTTATAAAAAAACCCAAAAAATGAGCTTATATGATTTCAACCAATAATGTTTTGATCAAAATATGAGAGATCTAACTATTTAAACTTAACAAACTTACAAAGGATTTCTTTGAAATTTTTTCAAAACTAACTACCAACTGAGCACAATATTCAAACTAATTGTTTTCTCATTCAATTTACTATTTGAAAAGTTTTCAAAAACAAGTCCCATTCAAATTGTTTCTTAGTATTGTGCTCGAAGGTCAAGACGGTTATGGTTTGATAAATCCAAATATTTTTTTTTATGTTAAAAATGTAAATATTTTATTGAAAATGAAAAAAGTTTAGGTTTACAATCAATGATTATAAACCTATAACAATGACCCCTGGCAAAAAAAGTAAAAGCATGGAAGCATAATTTAGAAACTAAAGAACTCGGTCCATCCACTCAATCCAAACATCGAAGCAAAAAGAGTTAGATGAAGCGTTGACGATTCTGCTGATATTTTCGGATTAGTTACACAAGAGAAGAGGGGTAGATGTCAGATGAAGACGCCGAATGACATTAGACTCTTAGCGCTAGAAGTCTTTCACAGGAAGTCTGAGACTGGACCGTCAATGGATTACGCCTCAGAACCTTCAAATATATACTCCTCTTACGTCATGTGAGAGCAGTTCGTCGAACATATCCATGAGCTTGCTCTGAATAGAACCTCACAAGCCAAATTTGCGAACAGTGCGGATCTGGAGTGTTTTGTTTAGACGAGCAGCGCCCTACAGCGCGCGTATTGGACCACTGAAAGGGTTGGAATTTGTTGGAATTGAATTCGTCTAAGATTAAATGCCCAAGCGCGCTGCCCTCCTAGGCGCGCAACGCACTGGAGTCCCCGTTTAGAACAAAAGTTAGTTAGGGTCGCGAATTCGCGCAAGTGTGTCCACACCCCCCAAACAGACTTGACGAGGAATCCATTCTCGCGAACAAGATCTGTTTGCTAGAACCAAGGGGTCTTTCTTTGGTCGCAAACAGACGTCAAGCCTTATAGGACGAAGCCAAGCCGATACATACAATCACATTTCTTTTCAGGTCAGAATCTGATTGATGCGTTGTAACATCCACTTCCTATGCTGACGAATGCATCCTTCCTCTTCTCAAGCTAGAAAGCAAATTGAAGAACCCGCAGATATGTGCAAAACTCTCTATGAGACGACTGCGAGCACATACCTATGGATCTATGTCAACCAAAAGCAACCACTCCAGCGCCCTACAACCCTCGAGGCTTTTAAGTTGCGAGCTTCCTCTACCAAGTTCATTCTCCATAGTCGGCTAGCGCAGAGCAATGATAATACAATTCACAGCCACACCAGACGCCATTACCCTTACTAGCTCCTCTAGAACACAAGCAAACACAAACAATGGCGAGAACTCCGAGAAATGCACCAAAAATAGTAAGACACATACAAAACCTGGGCTTGAAACTAAATCATCGAGACTAGATATACATGTGGTGAAATCAATGGGAAATGATAAAATTTGCCACCATCGGAGGCAATAACAGCACCAAATTAAGCACCACCGCAGCCACCTAAGGCATAATTTGAGCACCTGAGACGATGTACACTTGACATGCTACAAAAGAACACCCTCCAAATAGTTCCATTGTTGTCCTAAAACAGAATTTGACAACAGAGAAATGTCCATCCAATGGCCAAGCCATGCCAACGAGGTGAAAACTCAAACTGAAACCAAAAGCAACAAAGCTCCAAATATATGAACATAATGTATTGAACATATTTGGGATGTAGTATCCCCATATAGTTTGATCACGCTAAAATCTGAATAATGAGCTCTAGTTTAATCTAAATTTATTCTTAATGCAATTTAGAATGCAATTTTAAAATTTTACTAAAATAAAGTTTGTCGTTAGAAAATTTCAATTTAGTTGCTACTTTACAATTTTTTTAATAGTAGTCTAAATTTTCAAAAACAAAGGCAACTAAATGTTTCTTAGTATTGTGCTCGGGACTAGTCGATTTTATTAAACCCAAATTTGTGACCATAATTCTGATTGTTTGACACTGTTGTATAAAGATTTTAAAAAGTTTTATAAAGATGATTGCACCGCTGTTGTAACATGAGATAGGTTTATATACTGTAAGTGCCGTTAAAAATATTATCAAGGGACATTTTTTTAAAAAAATTGAAAATAAAAATATATTTTTTTAATATTTTGGGTAGAGAATATTTTTTTAAAAAATATTGTAAAGATGAGGTTTAGGATGGTGAGTAAATTATTAATGCATTTTTTGGATTGTTTTGATAGTGGAATGCATTGGAACATCAAGAAAGATGTCAGATAGAGATGTTAAGAAACAAAGGTAGCGAAAAAAAGCTATCTACAAGGGTCTTTACTTTGCTGTTATATTCTTGTATGGTTGAGTTTTTACATTGATTGTGTTCCCTTCACAGATTGGAGTAGGAGCTTTATATGCCACATGGTGTGAGAACCAAAACCAATTAAATGGCTTTAAGCTTTAATGGTGGACCTTATACGAGGTTTGCCAGTGGAAAGTCCCCAAAGAGATTCAGATTCCTCTGAGGAGAATGTTGGGCCAACCTTAAAAAAGGCATATGTTTTCAGTCATGTTCCACTTTTGTTTTTTTTTTTTTTAAATTTATTTATAATATTTTTTGCAAGGGCTGTATATATATTTTTCATACTGTATGATACTACTAAATATATTTTTCATACTGTATGCCCTATGTTAACAGTTATAAATCTCTATGTTAATTGTAAGGTTATCACACGACAAGACAAAAAAAAAAAAATTTAACTAAACTTCCAATCAGTAGTATGGGTCAGATCCGAGGTTTTGGAGTATCTGGATTCAATGAATCTGTAATTTTTATATTCGAATCCGGATTCGCCTACCTCGAACATTGGATATCAGAATGGATATTGTTAAATCGAATAATAAGAATGACCGAATAGGTAGTGTTAAATCAAAATAAAAGATCTTAAATGACTTTAAATTTTAAATACTCAAAGTATCAGAACCAATTATTTTTAAAATTCTTATAGATTCTAAAAAAAATAGACTAAGACAAAATTTGATAGAAAGGAATAAAGAGAAAATACTTTGTCGGAATTTAAGACATATATTTCATTAGTGATGAAAAGATATTTTAATATTCATATAGTACTATTTTCGTATTCTAGTATTGGAGTATTTTTATTCAGTGCACTTTTATACTAACGTTGTTATTTTAAAATCCCTATTAAAATAAGAAAAGATTTCAAAAAAGAGCTTTCGATTAGGTAGTAGTTGAACAAAACTAAAAGTCTAAGGCGAAAAGACAAAGATAAAGAAGTAATAGGGACTTGATTGAAAATAAATGGGATATTATAAGAGAGTTCCAGAAGAAGGGTTCTAAAATCACTTTCCCCAAAACGAAATTAAAAAAAAAAAAAAAAAAGTTAGGGTTCTTCATCAACGATGGGTGAATTTGGTGAAGGTACGATTCGAATTTGGTTTATGTAAAGTTTAAAGGTTTATAATTTACTCTTGCCCGATCGATTCCAACCAATTACAATGTCTCAGGCTGGGTTAAGTTTCTCGAACCTGCGTTTTTGCTGTGGAAACCTACGGACTCTGACTATGAGAGACCTCCATACATGACTTGGTCCGAGAAAGATAAGCCTGAGCTCACACCAGAGCAAGAACTTGCCCGAATGACCAAAGAAGTCAATGACAGCGATGTATGGTTTTGGGTTTTGGTTTATTTTGATATATCAATCAACTTTACAATTCTGTGAAATCGAGGGTTTGATTTGTGCAGGGGTTTGATATAGATTTCAGACCTTTCAGCTGCGTTTTCAACTACCATCCTGCGATTCTCCATTCATATGAATTCAGTGTCGATGAGACAGAAACCAGTGAGGATTTCCTCAAGAGGCTTGCTCAGGGATCCCTTGATGACCACAATGGCAAATATGTGAGAGCACTAGTCTTTGCTTTACGCTTTCAAATTCAGTTGGCATTTATGACTCTTGTTGTTTTGTTTTCACAAAACAGGGCACAACATTTGAGTTTGTCAAAGTTGTTAAAGCCAATTACCACTTTGCTGCTGCGATTATGTATCTCATAACATTTCAAGTTAAGGATCCTTATGATGATGACAAGATTAAACTCTTCCAAACAAGGGTACTTCACGCTGACGGTATCAGGACTGAGTATGTCTTCTGCAGGCCCAAACCCAATCAAGGAGGTATATAATCTATGAATTCATTGTCGATGATAATCTTCCTCTTTACCATATGAGTGCTACCATATTTTTCTTGTTGAAATTGGCTGTTTCTTGAGATATATAGTATCTGGTTTGTTTTGATAGTGGAATACATTGGAATCAAGAAAGATGTTAAGAGAGATATTGAGGAAGTTGTCAAGGGAGATGTTCAGAAAGATGTCAAGAAACAAAAGTAAGTGAGGAAACAATTATATCTACTTTGCTGTTAGATTCTTGTATGGTTAATTGTCTGTTCTCTTTACAGATTGGAGTATGAGCTTTTGTGTGCCACAAGGAGTTAGAAGCCAGAGAGGCTCCATTGTTTTTTATATCTATTTGCGTCCTCGATGTGACTTTAGTTAATTACTTATGGGTGTTGCTACGAAGTGAAACTTGTTGAACGCTTTTTGTGCTGGTTTCTTTTGTCTGTGTCGTCCATTATTATGAGTATCAACATTATGTTATTAAAATGAATCTTTCTTTTGTGATGTTTTGACTCACTTGGTTGTACAGTAGATTAAAGAAACACACCCACAAGGCCACAACTCTGTAAAACTGAGAAATATTACCATATATTAGCAAGCAGAAAGAGAACATAGAGTAGATTAAAGAAACACACCCACAACTTTATAAAACTGAGAAAGATTAGCTAGTCTAGGGGCGTAAGTAGTTTTAAGACAACAAAGAAGTAAACGAGAGTAGATTAAGAAAGAAAAAACACACCAACAAAGTCTAAAGCAAAGTCTTTAACAGAGTATTCCCAATTAAAAGAGTGGCATAACAATAATGTTATTATCGGATTTGTTCACTCCTTCAGACGTTCTCTTCTTTGAACGATTCTTTCATGCGTGTTGCCTTATCCTTTCCCCTTCATAGTGATCCAGAAGCTATATATATAAAAGAAACTGATTTTGTTACAGTATCGAAACTTGTATATGCTATATAGATTTATATTATAATTGGTTATATAATTAACATCATACCGTAGGATAAACAACGCAGGTAAAGAGAGACGGTTCATCTTTACCACGACTGATTTGTCGAATAATTTTTCCGAATCCCTTGTCTCCCCATTTAAGTCCTGCTGAATTTTGGACTTTCCAATAATGAGTGCCTTCGGGCATTTTTGTTCCATACCCGGACACTAAAAGCATATGTTTGTCAATCCTTGCCATATATTTCTTGGGTCCTTGATATATTCCATCCTAATTAAAAAAAGAAAAAGAAATCAATGAATATATCGATATTATGCATTAAAATATATTTTAAAGAAAAAATTGTACTAACCCCTTTAAAGTTTGTAAATTCGACATGCACATCAATACTGACAGCCACAGGACCCTTGTTAACCAAACATATAAGCTCACGTTCATTTACTTTTTCTTTAATGATCAAATTTTCTACCTTAAACATGCTTGCATGCTGCAAACAAAAACAAATAACATATAATATTTAATTTATGTGACACCACAACAAAATATATTGAATAAGTAATGAATCGAATCAATAAATTAGTATTAGTTACCTTGGCTTTGTCTTTTTTGGTACAAAGTTCAGGATTGGGTTTAGTGTTGTCATTTTTGCCCTCTAGTGCTAGCTGAGGACAATTGCATGCTTCCTCTAAAACAGTCCCATGATCGATTAAAAACTTCTGTAAGTGTTCTAAATTCTGAAGTCCACCAGTAGCATCTACTCGGTTAATAAGACCCACGAGCACATGTAGTGCTGACAAACACAACGGAGGATCAAATCTCTTCTCAGCTATTAGACGTGCAGATAAGCTTCTCGTTGATGCAATTGTCCAACATGTACCTTCAATACATATTATTAAGATAAGATTATATTTCCGACTTTACACATATAACAGATTAATGCATAAACATAATTGAACAACTCTCTTTTTCTTTGCAGCAAATTATTAAACAACTATATATATATATATATATATGTGTGTGTGTGTGGGTAATACACAATTAAAAAGAAAATAAGATTCCAAAATATATTATGTATATGTTGCCATAAGTTTTCATCTATGTACTTCCATGGTTTATTTAGTAATTTCAAGTATATAAGATTTACCTATTTCTAAACTTTGTGGAAAACAACTGTTTAGGCTAGAAAATATATACAGTCAAAGTAAACATGATTTATATAATTTGGTTCAGCTGATCTATAAACAAAACAAAACAAAAACATGGTTTGAAAACCAACATTATTTGACAAATTCAGGTTTATGCTTCTATTCCACATACACCAAAATCAAAATGGAACCAAAAGTCGTATGAAACCAAAATCAACTAAAATTTTAACTGTTATGATAAATCTTCTAATAAAGCTAAATTTTACTATTAAGCAAACAATTAAGTCTGTTTCAATTTAAACTGCATAAAAACTGATTTCTGATTTCGTAAAATCCAAAAACTAGAAACCCAATTCTATAATTGAATTTGACAACATATAAAATTATCCAACCCTGTATTAATATTTCCCATGTATTTATTTGAAATATGCGATAAAATATATTAAAACCAGATATGTATTCATTTCGTTTATATACATTAATTTGAATCATATGTTTTTCTTACGCCGATTTCCTTGATTCATCACCTCTCTTATAACGCCAATCACGTCATCCCAGTCAAAATTGATGTTCTTAGTTCCAGCCGGGAGATCCTATAAACACACAACATAAAAGTTAGGATTTATGTTCATGGATTAAATAATAAAGTTCGGTTTTCTTTGTTTTTTAACGAAGCAAAAATAAAGTCAAATTAAAGTTATTATAAAATTAATTTGTAAGAGGAGAAATGCTTAACTGTAGGATATTTTTCATCCGACTCCGTCAACTATAGTAATAATCAAATAAACGATTAGTAAAAGATATCAACAATTAGTTTTTTTTTTTTTTTTTTTTTGCAAACGAACTACCATTGACACAAAACAACAAATTACCCTAATATCTTGTGCGGGTTTTGCTAATTTTTTTTTGGATTTCTTACTGCCGCCACCACCATAAGAGCATCCATCATCTTCCATCTGAAGAAGAAAAGGAAGCTTTTTTGTATTTCTGTAAAAGATGTTCTTATTTCCTTAATCTCTTGAATGATGATACACATTACTCTTTATACACCTAATCGAACAATCTAGAATTAAAGGAGTAAAGCAAATCTTATCAGTTTGTGTAGCTGGCTACGCTGAGTCATCAGTGAGAGATTGCAGAGTTTTGAATCTGTTCTCGACCGTTTTCGCCATCGTACTAGCCAGCTCTGTTTTCTTCAATAGCTGGCACTGTTCTTGTCTTCTTCTGATTTGGGCTGTCGTGGGCTGAGTCTTCACTAGAGCCCATAGACACTTTGTTGCTCACAGCCTCCCTCAAACTTGGCGTGGGTGAAACGGAAATGCCGAGTTTGGTTCTGTCATTTACATTGAAATGGATATGTTATTAGTTAGGAGATTTTGTACCAAACCATGTTTAGTTTAATGAGAAACAAAGTGTAAACATTCATGGAATTTTACAGAGAGATTCATGGACTGAAGAATCTAAAAGGTATGATCTTTTTTTCTAGCATTTTCTTAGTAAACCTAACACAAGTGAGAAAACAATTGAAATCTGAGATCTGGGTTTAAGCAGATTAACACAAGAAAAAGGATTAAGAAATAAGCTACCTTCATTAGAGGCAAACCCGTCACAAGAAACGAAGAAGAGACCAAGAACAAGAGCTAACGAACAAAACTTCGATCTCATCGTCTTTACGAAAGATTCCTTCAAATTCGGCTCATTAAAAAAAAGAAGCGGAACCCCAGATTCTTTCACGGAGGGTCAAACTAAGTTTCCAGATGAAAAAATCTGGAGAAAGACGAGAACTTTGCACGAGAAGTACTCTGCACTAGACAAATGAGATGGTTTAAGCTCAAGAAGAGACCAAGATTAGCAAAGTAAAGAACGAGAGAGAGAGAGAGAGAGAGAGAGAGAGAGAGAGAGAAGCTGAAGAATGAAATAAGGAAATGGTAAAGAGAAGTGAAAGTGGACAAGATTATATGATTGATTTAGCAAAAACCTATATCAAAGGAAACTCACTGAGAAGAAGATAAAAGACATAACGCAGGGAACAGAGACTCTGTTTTTCTTTTCTTTCTTCCATGTTTTTTTTTTGGTTTTTGTAAGCCTTTTTGTCTACATTCTACCAGCAGTAACTGTTGCTGCTCTTCTGCTCTTCAACATTTTCTTTTCAAGCTGTTAGGCCTATTGTTGCACTAGGTGTAAAAGAGACATGTTGTTTTTTTTAATATAATTTTCACATTCATACAAAAAAAAAAAAAACATTCATGTGTAAACATTTCAGGCTATTGTTTGCAACAATCGATGTGATTCTGGGTGTATCTAAAGAAGCAGGTGAGTCGTGATATATCAATTATCTTGTGGGTTACTCTCAAGGTTTTTTTTTTTTTTAAATGTCTAAGATATGAGATTTAAGACAAAGAGACAAAATGTCATCAGATTGAAGATGGTTTTATACATCCGAAACCTTATACAATGAAATGTAGTCTATCATTTTCCAGACTCAAATCTCCCATATTTACAATATACATATAATTAACATATACAACATTCGGTACCATGGTTTATAGAGTGGTTAAAATATATATCGGTTATTAAATATTAGACTTAATTAACGCTATTTTAATTTGATCTACAAGATTATACATGGGGGACCCACGTCTTTTTCACCCTAACTCTCCCTAAAAGATTTATATTAAATCTTCCATAAGTTTATCAATATTTAAATACATCCTTTTTTATCAACTATAGTATTTTACTACACTATGCATGTCTACACGGCTACACCATTCAAACAATAAAAAATTTATCAAAAAAAAAATAGAAAAGACAAACACACAGTCAATGGCTCCATGCTACGTACTACATGACCTTCATATAATTCAACAAATAATTAAAATTCCCTCTTTTTATAAAACAGTGATTAATCTTCAGTAGCTAAGCTAGAATAACAATTAGAAACAAAAATCTTCAGTTAAATTCATTTAATCGATCTGATAAATTTCTCAAGCTAATTAAGGTCTCACAAAGACTAAATAAATGATCAGTTAACCATTTTATTCGAATGGAAATTCAATATAATTTAGATATGTATATAAATTTATACACACAAAGTAGAGTTGTCGTTTTTGTTAAAGTGGAAAGGATTCCGATTTTTTTTTTTGCTGGTCAAAATGAGAAGGAAATTGAAAGTTTTGGGGAAGGGAGGGAACTATACGGATCACTAGCTGATATTGAAAGTTTTGTATGTTTTTAATGCCTACTCCACAACTCCACAAGATCGTTTTTTTTTTCTTTCTGTTTTGTATAACTACCAACCTGGAATTTAGAAACAAATGAAATAGAATTCAGATCGGCTTTTCCATAAAATTTTGTTACTTTATATATAATATAGTAATTAATTGCTGGTGTATGGTTATAATAAAATTTTGTTACTTTAACATTACCATGACCAACCTCGTATTAGTTTATGGTTACACAAAAATAGAATTCTGATCCGCTTTTCCATAAAATTTTGTTACTTTCTAACGATTTACTTTTTGTTTTTTTTTTTAAATTATCCCAATCCCCTTCAAAAGGATTGTTGGTTGGAGTATTGACAAACTGACACAATCCAAAGCGTATTTAGCTTTGCTTTTTATCAAAAAGGAGAGAGATTAAACCAAAAAATAGCTCAAATGTGTTTATATATCAAAATCCGAGTTTTAGTATATATGTATAGCGAAATCCGAAACTATTACGTGTGTTTCACTTTAAATAACAAAAAAAATCGGTTTAAAGATGTGAACAGCCATAGAGACATTAGAGAAAAATTAAACCCATACTACGTTAGAGCCGAAAATATTGTTTAGACTTCAAATAATGTAATGAACTTTGTTTTTTCTTTAGAAGCAGTGCGTCTTACACACAATTTTATTACCTAAAGTTTTGGATTTTTGGAACTCTTTCGTCTGCTCTATCAGATGATTGTCACGAGCTCTCGGTCACTGCAAGAAAAATTGTTTCCTCTCTCTTGTAAATCTCTGCAATAACAACTAAGAGAACATGTGTCACTTTTGTATTTGAGTAATTAGGGCAAATTATTCTCTCTGCTTTTGCGTATATAAAAAATGAGCGAAGGAAGCATCGATCATATGTATAGAAGAAATTAAAATCCAAAATCAGAAAGTTACTTCTTCTATCAGAATTTTCTCCTAGTACTTTTGATATTTTATATTGTAGTGCAACTAATAAAGCACGAGTCGATCAAAAGGAAACATTTGGTGGTGGTGTAAGAGAAAAATCTCGTTGTTTAAAGTAAAATCGATGAAGACAGTGCAACCCATAGACGAAGGAAAGAGAGAAAGTAAAAAGAATTGGTAAGAAACAGAACATGTGAAGCATTAGATGGAAAATTAGAAGAAAAATTACCGTCAACTGGAGTAGAAATATGTGGAGTGACTTAATGGTGGTGCTAATAAACCACTTACACTCATCACTCCTTCAACTGGAATAGAAATTTGTAGGGAGATATCAAAGACCTGGAGAATTACTTTTTAGTAGTTGGCTTTGTAAGTGTATACAATAAATGAATATAGCTGCACCAGAAGACAAATACTGAACAGTAATAAAGAATATTTTTGATCGTTTCTCTTGGTAAACAAGCAAACGAACTATCAAAGAATTAATGATCAAATTAAATAGAAATATACGTACGTATGGGGGAACAGATGGATATTATTTGGTTCACACCAACTATTACCATTGTTTATTAAAAGAAACATATTATTGCATTTAAGTCTTATATGTTTGAAAATTGTTGGGACTTATTACTTTGTTATTGGCTGGCTTCGTATTTATATAAATGAATAAAACTGCACCAGGATACAAATACTGAACAATAGTATAATAAATAATATATTCCATCATCAATTCAAATTAAAGGATTCGACCATGACGATGTTTGTAAATTTTCTCCTCTCTATCTTTATTCTATGTCATGCACTTCTATTCGATTTAGTTTTTCTCGATTTGTCTCAATTATTATTATATTTAGAACCAATTCGGACTCTTAGCTCTGTTAATTTTCCTTAATTTGGTAGATCAATTTGTCAAATTTCAATTCGATTTCATTCCCTTAAGTGCCATACAAGATTCTTTTCGATTCCAATCTAAGTACTCAGTTTAACGACATTACAAAGAGGAAGATTCTCAATCTGTGAAAAATAGTGTCGCCTTAACGATTGCCAAATATGGACAATTTTTATTTTACTATTTATTTGTTTGTCAACAATTGTTAAATTATTTTTATAATTTATATTATTTAAATAAAGTAGCATTTAAGTCATTCATATTTAGGTATGTATATTTGCGGTTTTAAATTAAAATTTTATAATATATGAAAGTTTTTTTTGGTGTTATTTAATATATTTTTATATTGTTTAATTTTCTAATTGAAAAAAACATAATGCATTTAATATAAAATAAATCTTTATATAAAAGCCTTATTGTTTGAATAAAATATTTAATTTTGGTAAGTTAATACATATAATATATATCTATATATATTTGGCAATTAGTTTTTGAATCTATATTAGTATTTTTGAATTACATTTTAAAGAGAAACATTGTTTTAGTAAGATATTAAAAAAAATGTCATTAATTTAAAGAATAAATTAATAATATCAGTAAGGGTAAATATAGAATAGAGAAATATTTATATCAATATATCCAAACAACCCTTACAATTAATTTTCTACTATCCATATAATCAAACACAATTCAAATTTTTTTAACATTAATTATAAAATTACAAATATCCATATAATGTTTTAAATTTAATAATATATATATATTTAGAATATACTGTTAAAATTTAAAATTATAATTCTTATATCATCTTTGTTTGATTTTTTTAATGGCTTTGAATCTAAATTTTTTCTGCATATGTTATTATTTGAATTTTAAAAAACAGACATATATTACTCAATTAGTGAAAGAAAAAATGTGTGTTCATCGTCTCACACGGTTTAAATTTAGTAGACAATAATTCGAAGTTATATTATAAATAAAACCAAATTGGATCCAAACCCAAATGAAAAAAGTTTAACTAAACAAACATCCAAATTTAAAAGTTTGTATCGGTTTAATTCGATTTTTTAATCGCACTGTTTAACTGTAACAATTATAATAATTTTTAAACTTATAAAACGTTTAAAATATTATTACTGATATATTTAAACTTTATAAAAAGTTTAAATATTAATAAATATTTAAACTTATAAAAGTTTAAAAATTCACGGGACAAGTTATATGGTGGAATGAGTTTGGATCAACATTAATATAAATTTAAAATTTCATTAATCCGGTGCTACAACACGGATAATTCATCATTTTATTATTTTGTTAACACCACTAATATTAAAATATTAGATATGTCGAATTAAGTTGATTCAATTAACATTGTCACGCAGTATACTGCTGGTTAAATGCTAGTAGTAAGAATAAAAATAGTATACGGAATTCAAATTGTTTGGAAAAAAAGATAATAGAATTATAGTGTTTGGAAAAGAAAAAAAGTAGAGTGGTTAAAAAAAAAAAATAGTAGAGTTAAAATGTTAGAAAAGGAAGATAGTATATATAATTAAAAAATATATATATATGGAAAATGCTAAACTATAAGGCCAAATGCTAAAAGTATAAAACTTAGAGTGACTGCAGTGCAATTAAATGGCCAAATGGGGAAATGCATGATGCCTAGATCTTTTATCTTTTGATGTATAGAACTAATAATGTCACCTCCCTTAAAACTTAGAAGTCCCCAGGACCAGACAGAAGAATTCAAAGGTGAAGGTTCTTATTTGGTGCATAAACTCAAGGCTAGTTCTGATTCGAGAGTAGCGATGGAGAATGATATGCCAGGTATCAAATCCTTAAGGATTTAAACATACATAGTACCGATCGACGCATCAAAATCCTAATTTGTTTTTTCTTTTCCGGTATCAAATTGGGCTTGTATGCTAGAATCTGTATTTTTTCGTGGCGATCCTCGTTTTGATAAAGAAGAGCCTAGTTCCAAGCGGGATGAAGAGTTTGACCTCATGAATAAAGTATTCACAGAGAGCAAGGTTTTTTATCTGTCTTCATTTTCATCAAGCTTGGAATTTTTCTTTATGTTGATTTGTGGATCCTCTTGGGGCGTTTATAGGGGTTTGACATCGATTTCACCAAGTTTACCTACAATTTTCATTTCTGGCCGGTTGATTTGGATGACGACGTGTTAGCCATAGAACCAGAAACCACTAGAGAGTTAATCGACAGGCTGACTCGGAAATCACTTGAGGGATTCAATGAAAGAGAGGTCCAAACTATGGTCTTATGCTTCTTTCTACCTTTAAAATTTTATGTACACTATACTATTATATATGATGTTACGTTGTGCTTATTATGTATGAAGAGCTTTTGCTTTTGTTTAAAAAACAGAATACAAAATATGAATTTGTGAAGTTTACCAAAGCCAATTTCCACCCAGCTTCTACTGGCTACATATATTTTATTACCTTTGAAGGTAAGGATCCTTCCGATGATCAGCCAAAACAATTCCAAGCTAAGGTTTGCCATTTTTATTTCAATTCGACCGAGTACATCTCCTGCAATCTGAAACCTGAGAAAAAGATACTATTTTCTTTCCTCCCAATTTGCAAAAGTAATTGAGCTTTTGGATCAATCATACCGTAGGGCTGGGCATATGGGTTATGGGTCCGAGTTCGGGTAGAACCGGATCGGTTTCGGGTTTTCGGATTTATGAATATGATACCCAATAGAGTAATTATAAATATTCGGTTCCACTTCGGTTCAGGTCATGTCGGGTTCAAGTGACAGATTTAAGGATCCTATAAATACCCAAAAAATTAGTATTCCATTGGTTCAGGTATTTTGTACCCAAAATAACGGGTACATGAAAGAAAATCCTTAAACATTGGTTAAATTTAAATAAATTTGGTTATATTTCAGTAATTTTGCCTAAATTTTGACAAATATAACAAATAATGTTTCGATATTTCTGTTATTTTGGTTATTTAGGTCTAAAACTAATTGATATATTTAGATTTATAATTGTAATTTTGGATAATTTAATTATATTAAGGTTAAATATAATTAATATTTTTGATATTTAATTATATGTTCGGGTATCCGTTCAGGTATCAGATCAGTCCCGGGTATTACCAGATACCTATGGATATGACTACAGAGGAATAGGATAATTGGTCATACTCAATACCCTACCCAACCTGATTTTTTCAGCTTGGTTCCGGATCGGATTTCCGGATCCGGTTATTTTGCCCAGCCCTAGGTTCGTAGGAAAAGCATAAACGATTTACATTTTGCCTCTTTCAATATCTTTGTACAATTTGAAACTGGTTACAATATTGTGCTATTTATTTGGATTTTTTTTATTGATATCCTCAGACTGACGTACAGATGAGCTATCTACTGTCTAATACTGGAGGGTGGTGAGATGCAAGCACTCTTGTCATAATTGACCGATTCGGGTTATTTAGCGAGACTTGTATTACTTTTATTATTTACCTTTTGGTGTGTGTGTTTAAGAGTGCCAAATTCTGATCTATGTTTGTTGTTCAAACTTTAACTAGCGTTCAGATTCTGTGTGTTTCAAAAACATTAAAAATGTTATTCCATATTTCACCTGATTGCAATTGATAACAATTGGTAAAATTTAAGTTTAATCGTAGAAAATGGTAACTACCGTGGTGTCCAATACATATATTCTGAAATCTGTACCAAGGGTAACTTTCTAAAGCCTCCAATAGATAAAATCACCTTCTATTGATCTGGTTGTGTGAGTAAGCGTCGCTTTTCGTTAGCCATGTCCAAAGGAAAAACTAGTGCTATGACCGCCTCTTCCAGCGTCGCGACCTGCTGTGCGATTCTGATCTTGCTACCACTCTGAATATCCCACAATTTGCCAATAATAATCTTTATCATGACCGGAAGTACTACCTGTTACAATGAGAACACAATCAAATTTCGGGACTATTCTCGCCCTGTTGCTAGTGATGAAGACGAGCAAGTAGTGTATCATGCAGCTCCATGAATGTTGTGACGAGATACAGAACTTTCCCGTTCATCATGTTGAGGCTCACTGCGTGCTTCAAAGAGTTTATCAGCGTTAATGATGGTTGTCAGGACGCGCCTAAATCTCTATTCATCAAGACCTATCACGAATTGATGAACACGCTCCTTTCTTTTTCCTTGTCGTACGCACTTTCCGCAACACACATACATTCCGTATAGTCGGCTTGTAAATTTGAATTTCTTCCCCATACCATTTTCCCAACCGATAACATTATCTCCAAGTTTTTCAACAATTTATGAGCTTATGTGATGATAAACGTTTTAGTGGATCGGACGCTGAGGTGCGATCACAGTTCTAATCCATCACACGTTCATAGAATTTACACTGAGCCATGATTCCAACTCAGGACTACCTTCGACCGGTTTTGGTAAAGAGACATCGAGAACGCCCAATTTATTTTTGACTTGTAGAGCGTTAAACATCTTCCTTTCCCATCCACTGTAAATCTCTCTAGTCAATTGAACGGAGGTGATCATGGCAACCGGAATATCTGTTGAGAACGAAGAGTTTTGAATGGGTTTGTTGTGTCGTCTGCCATGGCAGAAGTTTTGCCAATCTATAGCGGAAAATATAAATCGGAGAACATGTCTCATTGTCAAACAAAACCGAGACCTATTATGTTTAATTGATATTTGCTCTGGTAGCTTGAGAAAATAGAGAAAGACTTAAATTTATTTATACTATACCATTAAGTCGAGTCTCGAGATTATACACAATCATGTGTTGTGTAATACATTCTTCTACCAAAACATAAAAGAAATAAAAGGATGGTTTTCATTCATTTTATAAGTTGAAATTCCTAGAATCGTAGTGCTGACATGGAAGACAAATCCTTGGTGCATAAACATAACTGAGATATTGACGCATGGAGGACAGTTCTGACCAACTAGTTTCTCATACTTGCATATCAAAGAGCTAATCAATGCACAAATAGTAAAAAATTAGATAATAGTGAAATTTATATAAAATAAATAAATAAATTATATATAGACCAATATAATTATATACCTCTGGGCACATATATGTCATTATCAAAGATGGATTTCCTCTGGGCAAACTATTTTTTCTTGCAAACTTTCCTAAACCACCGCTACCCAGTTGCGCCCCCATATATTTTGAAACTCGAAATAATGCACTTCATCTTTTGTTTCATACCCGGTAAGTAAAATTAGATGGTTTTTTTTTTCTTTTCTATCAGAGTCTTTTGGTCCAAAATATATTTCATCCTGTTATTTTATAACAATTGAAAAATAATAACTAATAAAATATTTTTAAATGCTATTTAAAAAAGATATAGTGCATTAACCTTTAGGGTTGTCTTGTATGTGTCAGATGCTACTATTTCGGCAACAATAGGCCCGCGTGTATTCAACAGATTGATAATCTGTTTCTCATCAATTTTATTTTGCTCCACTATATATGATCAATTCTCGAATCTTAAAAACGTTTATACCCTGAAAATTAAAAGAAAATCTTAAAGTTTCAAATCAAACATATTAATAATTACAAAAGTTCACTTACCTTTACTTTGTTGCATGCATCTGTGATAACATTAGTGATATTGTTTTTGTCCAAAATACATTTGCAGTCTCGCTCTAAAATCAGGCCTTCTTCCTTCAAAAAAGTCTTCACACCTTTGTAGTTCTTGAGAAATCCATTGGAAGACCTTTTTTTGATATTTCCAAAAAGATGTTTTGCAGAAAATGAATAAAGCAGTCTAACTCTGTCGTGAATATAGAGATGAGCTGCTATCATCCTACTCAACGCAATGGTCCAACAGGTACCTAGTAATCAATATCATTTGGTTAACCAACGTTAACATGTCATTCTTTTACAAATAAAGGATATTGTTAAGCAACATTATACCTAGAAAATGGAAAAATTAATCAAAACAAAACATGTGAGAAATCTTTAGTGACCAAGTCATGAATCTTATTTTCTAGACATATTACAATATAATGATGCAACACGTCACTGCTTTCATTTATTTTAAGCTGCATACCCTTGTATTTTAAAAAAATTTGGATTTGTTTATGCTTTTATTTTTAAATAGGACTTTGATTCCAAATTCCATATGCTTTGATTAAGGGTACACATTTGTACGGGGAAACAAATTATTTTTAAAATGATTACTTTTATGGTTTAAATTTAGACTAATTTGTTCATTTTCAAAATTTAACTATTACATAACAATAAGTTTACCTATATTTCCTTGATCAGTGACCTCGAGCAAAAGAAATTTGTTGTTTCCTGAATCTCTCCAAGTCATTTTGTATTTGCAGTTATTATATAGGTTTATCCTGAAAACAACAATACAAATAGCAAGTTATGTAGCGAATTTATATTTAAATCATAATAGCAAATAAAAATGTTATATATACCTCAGGAAGTTCTGCCGGTGCCTGTGTATAAATAAACATTATGTTAGTTTTGATTTGCTTTTGTTTCTATTTTGATTATTGCTATTATAATTTTATAACAAAAAAAATTAAAGAAAAAACTTCACCACATCCGTCATTTTTGCTTTAAACGATAGAGATAGTAAAAGATAGTGAGTAAAACGACACAAACAAAGAAACTGTTTTTCTCTGAGTTTTATGAGTTGAATATGTATCTTTACTTTTGAGTAGTAGCATGAAAGCAAAGGATTTCTCAATCGATAATAGTATTTGAAACAACCACACCCGTTTTTTTTTTAACTAACTAATTCGTCCATACATAATAGTTAAAAACGGATTAACAACAATAAACTCGGAATTTATTAAACTTAACAAACCGTCAAACAGTAGAACGCAATTATCCCAACGATAACAAGTTCATAACACAACAACAACAACAACAACAACAACAACAACAACCGAGTCCTAATCATCCCCTCCTCAACGCCTTTGATTCTACATTCATACTTTATCTTTACCTGCAACTCAAAGAAACACAGAGATGCGTAAGTATTATCACAAATACTTAGAAAGGCGGTCCTCCCATCTACGAGTTATACACACAAGCAAGTAAGACGATACACCGTTCACAATGCACAACGCAACAAAACACAAGGATAAACACTCGGATCGATCGATCCCAACCAAAAATCAACATGGATCGATCCAAGCCTTGGACCGATCGATCCGACCACACCAGCAAGAAACCGCAACATTCAGATCGATCGGTCCTCCCTTGGATCGATCGATCCCCCCTACCTGAGCCAACAAGCCTTGGATAGATCGATCCAAGCCCAGATCGATCGATCCACACGGCTCTGCAACTTTGAACAAGATCTGCAAGCCGTGGATCGATCGGTCCACGCACACGACCAACAACCACTCAACCTTGCTTCCTACAGGCTGTTAAACACAAACCCAAGCCCAAACAACAAGGAAACAAGCCACACAACCACATAAACAAGCAACAAACCAAGGATTCAACAAACCTAAACCAAACACATCAAGAACACACAAGCTTCTCAATTGCTTAGATAAGCTCAAGGTCATGCACTCACCTTGAATCCGGAAGGACTACAGAGCCACGAACAGCCCACAACGAACTAGAGAACCTCCACGCCGCAACACAAGATCCTCTGCAACTCAACCACACCAAACTTCTTCCCTTCTAAGTAACAACAAGCTTCTCTTCTTTGATCTTTCACACCCAACACCCAAACCCTTGAATCTCACACTTCTTTTCTCTCTTTTCTCACAGCCACAACACACAGCCACTCCCAGAAAGAAGAACGAAGATGAAAGACGCAAAACAAAAGGGGTAGGTGAGGTCAAAGCAACAAAAACACACAGCCGACACATGTGGATCGATCGATCCACCTCTGGATCGATCGGTCCACACACCCAAACGCAACCTGCTCGATCACAAAGCATGGATCGATCGATCCCCTCTCTTTTACGGCCAAAAGTTCGACTTTGGACACTCGATCAATCCGCTTCCCGTTCTCGAGAAAACTCCAATCCCGAAACACTCAAGATTGATTCCAAACAGAGAGATCACATTTCTAAGAACCTCAGAGAATCGAAACGCCAAGACACGAATCCTCTGTAACTATCCCGAGAATTCCCTTACTCTAGAACACGGGCGTTACAGTAATAAAATAGCAGTTTAAACCAATAAAAAAGGCCGAGTAGTTTTTCGTTTTACCAGCGCCGATCAGCTTGAGCATCGCTACCTCCTTCAATCTCTATCTCTTACGCTTTCTTAAGGAACTTTCTACTTTTAACTTGATGAAGAAAAAATTATATTATAGCACCAGTTTTGTTTTCACTTGTTAATTACGATGAGAAAGGCTGGGGAACTTGTAAAAGTCTCATACCAAAGAAGAAAAAGAAAGCATAGAAATCACATTTACTCACAGAAATCTCAGAGAGAGGGAAGAGAGAAAGGATCTGATAGAGGAAAGACTGAAGAAAACTGTGGGAAGAAAACCCATATTTATTAGAAATGATAGTTTTTTGAGTTGCACATTTGTTGCACGCAAATATTTTGAAAATTAATAATAAATTGGAAATTTTTTCTATACTTTATCGCTAGATCGCACCGAGTAATGTAATATGCAACGGTGAAAAAAAAATTAATGTAATATAATAAAATTTTAGTTTTCTTATTAAATAAACGTAACATTAGAAATATGTACAACTACTCTGAAGCAAAATTAACAAAAAAAGAAATAATTACTCGAAGAAAAATTTAAATACAAGAGCTGTTATTAAATCATCTTAAAAAAAATTTAGGTGAAATAAAAACTGGAAATGTTGTAATTTGTTTTTAGAATCATAGGGATTTGACATTTAATATTAGCTTGAATATTATTAACTGCTTTCATCCTGGAAGGGTACGAAGTGGAATGGAAGAAAAAATGATCGTAGGTGGCTTTAAAGCATATGCAGGACGTAAATGGTAACTAATAAATGGCTGAATTAGCTAAGTAGTAGGTTGATTAATTAGACGAAAATATTAATATTGTATGGTTCATGTAGAATTATTGACAACTTTAAGTTCACTGATCAATTATGTAGAACTGACGCTTTAAAAAAAAAAACACACTTTGGCTGATTTTAATTGTTACTCGTGTCTATCTGATAAAACCATGATCGCAATTGAAAGTTTCAACTGAAAAAGGCTGAGTTTTGTTACTTTCATATTTAATTTTGATTTTTAAGTTTTTACATTTTATTTTAATGGTTCATATATCCGCTAAATTATTTCAGTATCATTTTTGCATTGCGGGATTCCCATTTGTTATTTAATTTTCTACTTTATCTAAGAATTAAACATAAATTATTAAAAATAAACGTTTGCATGATCAATAATATTACAATATAAGTATTGGCGTATTTTGGCGCCTACACGATGAAAGAGAGAAAAGCATATGATATGATCGACTGTCGCCAAATATTCAACGGGGTATTTATGATCAACTAATACACCGTGCTTTTTGTGATAAAATATTTAAATGTCGCCAAATTATACACATTTATTTGAACAATATCATTAAGAAAAATACTTTCATAACTGAAAATAAATAAATAAGTAACAAAAAAGCCAACAAAAAAATTATCTGAAAAATGGTCATATATATGTAGAGATTTCTAAAGGTTCAAAAACATATAATGTACGATTCTCACTTTTTAGTTTGATTTTCAGAAATAAAAAATGACAATTCATAGCATGATAAAAGGAAGTTTGAGTTTTGGATCAATTATTCTTTTTTTGATAAAGATTTTTGGATCAATTATTTCGATTTGGTTTTGGCTAGGATTGAATATGTGTCCTAATTGAGCACTGTTATGTGTATACTGATCTACTTAATTTGTGGGACATGTAAAATCAAAGTTACCTACTTTTTATTTAGATTTATTTAAACTCATAGCAACTTATAATCTTTTATTTTTAATTTGGCAAAAAACTATCCTTAACTAGTGAGTGTACAAAAACTTGTTAACAGAACATTATTTTAAACAGTATATTCTTATTTGAATTTCACAACAAAATTTAATACAATGACACAGATAACTTTTAAGTGGAACAGTTAAAACAAAATTTGTCTGCAATTGAAACAGTAATTTAAAATTACGTATTGTTAGTTTAATGTATAATTATAATTTAATATAAAAAAGTAAAACAATAAGAATGTATTTTATTTTAAAATAATGTTATTTCCATGTTGCACTGCTATATTTCCAGGATTCCACTTAAGAAACCCTGAACCCTTATTTAATAAGGTAATATCTGATCTTATGTTACAACAGGGGTTGTCTTGGTGGCTTCACTAAATATTTTGGTACGCAGAATTTTATTACTTTAAGTTGTCTTTAAATATCTCTACATTGTTTATTTATTTATTATTCCCTCCGTTTCTTTTTAGTTGTTGTTTTAAACAATTTTCTGTGTTTTATTTTAAGTATCGTTTTCAATTTTCTATGCAAAAATTAAATGAATTTAATTTATTTGATCAATAGTATTATACATGATTTTTTTTATTGGTTGATTTAGTTATCTTTAATAATGTTTTTATAGAAAACAAAATTTTTTTAATTTATGTACAAAAGTCTAAAACAACAACTAATAAAAAATAAAGAAAGTAGAAGTAAAAAACATCACTAAGAATAAAATAAATTAAATTCTTTTACTTTTTGAAGACGTTACACTTTTCTATTTTTTAAACTGCCTTATTAAAGCCGGTGGTAACAAAAAAAAAACTTCCAAAAAGAGACGACTCAGATTTTTCCGATCCACCACATCATATTTCACATGTTCAAACATCACGACAAATACTTCAATGTTTTCCATTATTCTTATTTTTTATTTGATTTTTGTTCCTTAGTTTTTTCATAGTTTAATACTCCCTCTGTTCTATATTATTATATGTTCTAGACATTTTATTTTGTTTCACAATAAAAAATGTTTTAGAAAAAAAATTCAAATTTCTATGCAAAAATTAAACTAAATAATTTTGTGACTATTTATATTCTGTAGTAAATTATATCATTAGTCACATTATTTTAATAGATATTAAGTTATGTTTTTAATGTAAAAACATACAATATTAATTGGTTTATTAAACTTTGTGTTTTTAGCCAAAACATCTAATATTTTAAAATAGATAGTACTATTTTTGTCAACTCATATAAAACCATATTTTAATATTTATAGAACACATTTAACAACCGTACAACACTACGTATTGACATAGTAAACAATAAATAAAAAATAGATGACCTTGTCTTATGGAGAATATACAAAAAAAAAATAGGTTTTACAGAAAAGCACACCACAATGTCCTAACAAAAACAAAAATCGGTAGCCGTTGGATCTGACATCTGAGTAACGGAACTAATTTTCTCACAATTAAGTAAATAAATTATCAGACTTTAACAAAAACAAGAAAACAAAAATATATGTGTGAAACTAACAAGAGAACGGATAATTATGATGTTTTCAATCTATCTCCATAAAGAATTCTATTGATGAAAAAAGGAGGAAAATTTTGCTGAAAAATATCTGCTTCTGGGTTTTTTTTTTTTTTTTTTTTGTCAACCAAACATTTATTAAAATGAAATTCCATGATTGGTTGCCCAATATGGAGGGAAAGAGTTTACAAAAGAAATCTCAGATGATAATAATCTGGATGATCTAGCTAGGCAATCAGCTTTAATATTACAAGAACGAGGAATAAAAGATATAGAGAAAAAAAGGAAGTAAACACGGACCAAATTAAACTCATCTAAAAGATTGGAGAAAGCAGGCCAATCGTCTGGAGATCGCACCATTGCAACGAGTTCCGAACTATCTGTTTCAAACTCCTGACAGTCAATCTTTCTTGTAAAGATATTCTTCATTGCCCATAATAAAGCTTCCATCTCCGTGTGTAGGGGGGATGCACTCCTTCGATGACATTTCGTCCCAAGTAATATTGTCTAGGTTTCTGCTTGAAAGCACCACCATCCTAGTCCTGAGGAAGGATCTGAATGTTTCCACGAGCCGTCCACTCGACATTTTATAGTATGTGAGTGATTTTCTATGTTAGTATAACAGTTGGTTTGGACCTCAACATAATATTATAATAGGCTAGATTCATAGTATTTGAATCAATAGTATCATTAATGGTGTTTAAACCAACAATTCCAATTGGGAAGATAGTTGGTGAAAATTTTAAAGTTTTTCAACACTCAAAAATGATATTTCCAAACATATTTTGTATCTTTTTTTTTTGGGCAAAACATATTTTGTATCTTTATGTTGACAATTTTATCTTTAACTCCTACAAAACAAGTTTTCCAATTGATCTCTTTTGTTTAATATGTCTTCTCATTCGTACAATAAACTTTTTTTTTAGACAAAAATTGGATCCATGCCGATTTCGTTTTTTCCTCTATTTTTTTTTTGTCACACCTATTAGACTTTAAATTTCACGATTAGTGCAAAGATTTTTAGATTTAGAATTTTAAATTTAGGGTTTAGATTTTGAGATTTAAGTTTCTTGTAAACTAAATAACATGTTATGTGCATTAGAATGGTTCTGCTTCCTTTACTTATATTCAAGGACACATTAATTAAGTAATTCGGATAAGTATAATTTATTTTAATATATTACATGTTATGTAGAAACACCCATTATTAAGAGAAGTTACACGCAGTTTTAGATAAATCATATATATTTCAAACGTTGCTCTTTCAGTACAAAATCACTGTTTCATATGGATTATCCAATTGTCAACATTTTTAAAATCTTATGTACATATGATTTTTGTTATGCATTTCTAAAGATGTCATGGTATTTAATATGATCGCACTGCTCCATTTCTATGATATGAAGATACTAAAATTCCATTTTTTTTTAATTAATTTTTTTTTTTGTTGTTAAATATTTTTGTTTTTTTTTCATGATCCATATACCATAATGTAATAGTCATTGTTTCATATCATAAGCAAGCGAGTAATCTCTTGCATAATATTATTTAATTTCTAGTCGATAGTGTGCGTACACGTACGCCCCTTTGGCCCTTTCACACTTGCACCATATGATGAAAGTTTTTTCACAGAAGAAATTTAACTCAAAGGTTACTTAAAAAAGGTCATTAATGAAATATTAGCCTAACAATCAAGTTTTTGTTTTATTCTTTGTGGACTCCAACAAAAGACAGGTTGTTTCGTGTCAAGGTTACACTTACAGAAAAGAAAAAGAAAACGGGTTGGTGATACTATTAAGTGTGTCAATTGAATGGTCAAGATGAATTACTAGATACAGAAATAAATAAAAATACCAATTTAAGAGAAGAAACAAAACAGAAAACTATGGAATGATCAGAACATATTATACTAAACGCCATAGCATGGAAATTTAGTATTTTTTAGTATTAAAAATACTAAATTTTATAGTATAATTTAAAATTTGTTCTAATTTAATACCAAAAACAAAAAATACTAATAAAAATGGCAATTTAAAAATACTAAAAGGACTAAAATTCTTTTATCAAAAAAAACTAAATTTCCATATGTTTTTTTTTGTTCCCTGTGAATTAATATTTTTGTTAGCATTTCTCTCTTGAATTACGTCATTTTCTAGTCGATAGTGTGCTTTATAGCGCGTACGTACACACTCGTTCACACTTACCAAATGAGGAAAGTTTATTACAGAAAAAAATCAAAGGTTACTAAAAATGGTCCTTTTCAATGTAATAATAATGATATGTGGGCTCCAACTAAAGACAGGTTGTTTCTTGTCAAGGGTATTTGCCGAGAATATCATTTGATCATTATAAAAGACTCACCAAATCAAAGTCCAGATGCTCACTCGCATATTCAAAAACTTTATATTTATTTATTATTCAAATAATGTAACTTCCTCGTAGTATCACTAATTTTTGGTTATTCTTAGATTTTCTATATTTCAATAAGAAGTTAAAGGTTTGGGTCTGAACATTCCAACAATAAACTAGAATATGAAATTTAATTTAATTTTTCTTTCTTTCTACCATCAGATTTTGATTTATAAATATAAATTTAACATACGTAAAAACAACAACAAGAGTTAACCAAATGAACCTTTTCTTTTTTTTTTCTTTTTTTTGGGGTCAAAGAACCTTATCTTTTCATTATTGTTAGTTGTTACATTTTCTTTCTTTATAGAGGGTTTACTATTTAATGCATGATGAAAATTTTGTTACAGCCCAGCCTATGCATTGTTTTTGGGTTTAGCCTGATTACATTTTAACCAAGTAGAAGCCACGTACGTAACAAGAACACTTAGATCCATAGAAGTGATAGAACCATATTTTGCTTTATCCGAGAAGGTCAAAAAATGAAAAGTTGTTTCCCTCTATGTAGAACGGAGCGTGTAATCAACCATACATTCATGGGTGCAGTGCAATGATCACTACCAAAATTGAGCATTGCTTGAACCAAAGTCAGTTCATTATTGTTACATGGCTTCGTTTATTAATGAGTTTTATATCATCGGTCGATAAATTCATCTGACCAAATACCAACATTATACAAATTTAATCGTTTCCTAGTTCCTACTGTAAAATCTTGATCCGACTTCCCATAAAAAGTCGACCATCAACCAAGTGAGCTATTTTTTACTATTGTTATGTTGTTTCTTTTGGGCAAAAATTTGAGACATCATTGTGATTTCAGATCAGCTATTGATATGCGTACATTAGTTTTTTTTTGTACTTTTGTTAAAAGTCAAATTGGAACTTGGAAATATTGACTCAATCTCTCTCTATAAAAAATAACGGTGTATTAACCAAATAAGTTATTGATTTGATATTAATTTTCTATGGTTCTAATCGTAATTGTTGCATTTGATATTAATCTCTCTTTTTCTTTAACAGGTTTTACTTCACCATCAACATTGTTGCATTTGTGATACAATCAGTGGGATTCAAGGCTCCAAGAGCTTATTAGTAATTGCTAAGTATTATAAATTAACTATGGTTTGGTGTGGGTAATGTCAAGTAACTATGGTTTGTTTAGGGAGTTCTCATGAGTCAACATCCATATAAGATGTCTTAGAGAATTAGGAGGGTTTTATCGAGTAATTGGAGGAATCTTAGGGGGAGTGGGAGGAGCTCCATTATCAAATTCCTCGAGACCTTGTAATTCATGTCTTATATTATCTATGAAATATCAGTTTCTATAAGCTACACGTAACAATTTGTTTCACCATCAAATTCTGCAGTCTACTTCTTTATTCTGATTTTCGTTACAAAATATGCGAATTCTTTTTAGCTTCTGAATCCTAAAAGTTTGATAAGATCGCAACCTTATAGTTGGTTTATCATTTAATTGCTTAAAAGGCATATTTTCTTATGAAGCTTTGACTATCAATGTTCCTTGGAAGAAGTGGAGATGATGTTATTCAAATTTTAGCAGCTAATGCTGAAGAGGCAGCTGAGTTGGCACATGTAGAAAAGTTAACAGAGAAGAAAGAAGACTCTGGATACGAGAGAGGGTTTATCGTTACAGGGATTTCTTCTTTATATTGCGATTATGAACTATCTTCTTCTTTATGCTTAATGTTTGTCGAGAACTGAGAGACGACATGAGTCTATCAATGGCGATCGTGATAAGATCGTTTTGAGAGTGAGTCTACACTAGCCTAATCCCTATCAACATTGTATGCAATTCAACATAAGTATTATATTAAATCTAGATTAAAATATAATATCTAGATTAACCAAGAATAACACAAAAACCAAACTAAAGTAAAAATATGTTTGTGTACTTTGCATACATGTAATTATTATCAAACAAAGTAAAACAATAAGATTTTTAAAAAAAGAAACAAAATAGAAATAATAACTTCTCTAACAACAACAAAAAAAGCTATATAAAATTAGGTGATTAAATTTGTATAAACTACAAAACAACACAATAAAATCAAACTACACTATATATCTCCGACAACAAGTATTAAATGTAAACACTTGTAATAACAATAATACAAACCATCATAGATTTTTCTCTATTTTTATTATTTCAATGCATTTCTATATCTTATCATGGTGTAAACCATAATTTTTTTATGATTAATCCAATTCCAAAAAAATGAAAAATTATATTTTTAAAATTCAATATTTACAAAAAAATTACAAAAGTATCCCACCACGTAGCGGGGATCATAACCTAATATATCTAATTCCACTAAAATATACTATTCAATAACACCACCTAATTGAATTCAAAATGTATAAACTATTTTGAATTAATAAAACATAAATTATTCGTGATTGTTTCCATCATAACTCATCGATATCATCATTAATTGTAAGCGTTTTGACTTGGGCAAGAGGTCTTGCCGGTCTTATACCACCGAGCCTCTCCTTGCATTTGATTTTACACGATGGTGTATGACATGATAGGTACGATTCCAAACTCTTAAATCTAATTTTGATCTGTACAGAAGTAGTAGCGTCGATCGACGGATCAAAACCCCTAATTTTGATTTTCCGGTCTCTCAGATTGGAATATTTGGGACATACCTGCATATCTGCAAGACGAGCCTGAGAATAAGACGCGGTGAGGATGAAGGGCCTCATCTCACGCCGGAAGAAGAGGAACGCCTCATGAAGAAACAAGTCATGGAGACACAGGTTTTTTATCTTTCTTGATCATCAAAATCTTGGATGTTGATTTGTGGATTCTTGGGGATATATTGTGTTTATATAGGGATTCGACATCGATTTCAAGCAGGTCCGCTGCATTTTTAACTACCTACCTATGGATTTGGATGACAACGAGCTAGCCGTGGAACCAGAAACTACGAGAGACTTAATGGATAGGTTGTCTCGGGAATCACTTGAGGGATACAATGAAATAGAGGTCGAAACTCGAAACTATAGTCTCATATGCTTCTGCTTTTAAATTCGCATTATCTACACTAATACAAGATGTTTTGTGCTTATCTCTGAATGGTTATTTTTTTTATTTGCTTTTGTTTTAAAAATAGGATACAGAATATGAATTTGTGAAATTTATCAAAGCCAATCTTCACATGACTGCCACTGCTGCCATAATGTACACAAGTACCCATGTGATAATTGAACGATGCTCCCTTATATAACGAGAGACTTGGCAACGATAATATGGCAACTTTAAGTAAATGAGATTGATAATGAAACAATTAGTGGGAAAAAAAAGTAACCACACACCTGTGACTTATGTTTCTTGGATTATAAGCAATCATCAGTTGTTTTCATCTCAAAATACACTAGCAAGAATCTCATGGCAATTACAGAGTTACCACCAACTCCTACTTCCCGTTATGTAGTCGGAAATCCAGGGTTGTTGCTTCTTCACACCACATTCAATGATCTCGTGGGATGAGCTGCTGAACTCAAAGATTATCTTGCTTTCCACGGCATACAGTCTGTCTTCATCAGCCAAATCACAGTGAAATATAAACAGATGTTCCATTTGAATTCCCACGGGTGCAGGTGCAGAAGGCAAGTGTACATAAAAATAAACTTCCGTAACGCGGCCGCCATGGTCTCCACCCACAAGACTACACAACAAATCGATATGTCTGGTCGGCTGGTTAGAAGGGGAAATTACAGCGCAAATCTTAACACTGGAGGAATGAGAGAATATATCCTCTGTACAAACGGTAAATGATTTTTCTTTAGCAATGTGATCAAACTCTGCAGGCACTTTTCTTCCAGGAAAGCACGCATACCCACGGATATACGGTTGTTTGGTGATCAGTCTTTGTGCTTCTCGACCCAATTTAAAACAGTTGGTGAAACTGAGTTGTGTATTTGGAGTGGCTAGAGGGGATATTATCTCCAGTGATTCACAGTTGTCCGCATTTAGTGATATGAGCTTACTAGGGAGCTCTGGTAGCGATGCGAGTTTCCTGCAACCGATTAGATGAAGGTAATATATCCCATGTAAATCTTTGAGGCAATCTGAAATCCTTTCTATACCACTGTAGCTTAGGTCTAGAACCGTTACTGTTTTGGGGACATGTGTTAATGTCTTCAGCTTTATGCTCTTACTTAAATTGAGATTTTCCAAACGAGACCAAAGCATAACCAATGCAGACAACCCTTCTACCATTGTGTCTGATAAAAGGAGTGTATTGATGTTGGTGGAAATATATGGAAAACTACTCAATCTTGAACATCCATCCATGTTGATCCATTCAAGAGATGGTAAGTTCATATTAGGTGGAACAATCTCTAGCTTTCTGCAGTATGACATCATCAACACCTTTAGTCTATGAAGATACGAAAAAGAGGAAGGAATCTCTACCAAATTCCTGCAGTAACTCAGATCCAGCTTCTCGAGATTTGTAGCATTTGAAAGATCTGGGAGTTCCTTTAAATAATAAGACCTTGTCAAAACCATCTTCTTGAGATTTGTAAGCAGCTGAATATTAAACCAAACAGCAGATAAGGAAGAACAAAAGAGAAAGTAATTATCCATACATTCAAAGTATATAAGTAAATTAGAAACCAACCTGGTTTCCTTTCCAGAGCCTCTCGAGTTGGCTATCTTGCATATGAAGCTCGACAAGATACTCTGGACGAAATGTAGGAGGAAGACACCTTCCTGGGTATGATTCCCAGTGTAGTAACCTTAGACGAGGAGGAAACTCCATGCCTTCCGGTGTGTGCAACCTATCATTTCCATCAAGTCTTTTCTTGTAAACACTGAGGAATTGAAGATTCCGCAATCTTTTAAAAGCTTCCTTGTTGATAAACACTCCATCAATGATTTCAGATATATCAAATGATATACCCATCACTGTTCTAGTACCCTTAACCAAATTCCAAACCGACGAAAACGTTAGCGCCACATGTAAGATCTACTAAAATCTTCACCAAATGACTCTGTTGAACTGTAGAAAACAAAGGAAAAAAAATACACTTACTGAGTTATTTTCAAGGATATCACAAATCTCATTGGCATCTATTAAGATGTGGCGTCTCCAAGGCTCTTGTCTGAGAATAGCTTGTCTACCCACTTGTTGGAGTAACTTGTGCATCACTACTTCACCAAAGAATGATTTGTTCACAAGGGATTTATCGATAAGGGTTTTCAACCCGTGGTTTACATTGAAGTTACTGTCAGCAAGCATGGCCTTCACATAATCACAGTCTTTATAGTTGAAGAAGATTGCAATGCAGAGAAACAGAGCTTGATCTTTCTCATGTAAGTTCTCATAGCCAACTCTTACTACTTTCTCTATATCGCGATCAAGACTTGTTTCTAGCCTGTGCACTACAGCTTCCCATTCATCCTTCTTCTTCCCGCGAAAAGTTAAACCCATAACGCGAAGACCCAATGGAAGATTATCACATAGTTGTGTTACTCTTTCTGCAACTTTTTCAAAGCCATCATGAGGAGAGCTTTGTCTAAAAGCATTTCTACATAAGATCTTGAGAGCTTCTTCATTTGATGGAAAACCCACATGGTATATATTATTGATACCATGTTGGTGCAAGAGCTCTTTGTTTTCAGTGGTCAATATAATCCTACTTCCAGGACCAAACCAAGAAGTTTCCTTAGCCAAAGCATCTAAATGCTCTAAGTTATTGACATCATCAAGAACCATAAGCAGTCGCATAGTCTTTCTTTTATCGCTTCTAAATGCTGAATCTTCATATGATTTCTGCTCAAAACCTTTGAAAGAAATTGTTCTTGTAAACGCAACTTCAAACCATACTCGTCAAGACCACTATAATAGCTGTCCCTAACATTCTCCATAAAACAACAAAGGTGAAACTTGTTAGAGAGCAAGCTATGTAAAGCTCTGGCAATGGTAGTCTTACCAATCCCTGCCGGACCGCAAATTCCAACTATCTTTACTTGTTCGCTATCTAGGCATAACAAATCAGTCATTTTACTAATGTGAAGTTTAAATCCAACCATATCATCAAAATCCCTGGACGGTGTAGCATTTAGTTTGTTGGTTACATCTCCAACAATCTTTTCAATCATATCAGCTTCATTGTCCCTAACAACGTACGCCGTGTTAAAATTGATGAGCATGTAGTACTTCTAACAGAAAGATGAAATTTAATAGACAAAAGTAAACGTACCAGTTTAAGAAGTGTTCACCGGCTAGGTTACCCACATCGGTCAAAGCTTTGCTCCATCTCTGTTTCTCATCATTCGTTTTTCCTTCACAAGTTTCATTGAAAGCCCTCCCAAAGTCTCCGGTCTGTTTCCGCACATGAGATGGATCTGTTCCGTAGAAGATGGTCATAACTATTTGTTGCATAGATTCCTTGGACTTCAAAATTTCCAACAATTCGTCTAAGCACCAGCTCGAAGAAGCATAATTCTTCGAGAGCACCACGATTGAAATCCTAGATTCTCTAATCGCTCGTGTGAGTGCAGGGGCAATGGTTTGACTTCTCTCAATCCCATGATCATCAAACATCGTGATCCCATTCCGGTCAAACTCTTTTCGTAAATGGCTAAGAAATGTTTTACGTACGTCTTGCCCATGGAAGCTCGGGAAGACGCGATATCTCCAGGTGCCAGATGACGAAGAAGAAGAAGCAGCAGCAGCCATGAGAGATTCAATTCAGATCACAAATTCAAGGGGGAAATACAATTTTGTGGGTTTGGCGAGAAAACACGATTTTATGGTTTTTGCGGAAAAACGTAGTTTTGCGGTTTTGGCGAAAAACACATCTTTGTGAGAATATTTTTTGGGTGATAAAACGCACTTTTGCAGTTTTGCCAGAAAATATAGTTTTACGGTTTTTGCGGAAAACATGATTTTGCGATTTTGGCGGAAAAACACGGTTATGACGAAAAACGTGGTTTTGTGATAATATTTTTCGGGTGATAAAACGCAATTTTGCAATTTTGGTGGAAAAACACGATTATGGCGGAAAAATGCGGTTTTGTGAGAATATGTTTTGGGTAATAAAACGCAATTTTGCAGTTTTGCCGGAAAATTGTGGTTTTACAGTTTTTGCGGTTTGCCGAAAAACAAGATTTTGAAGAAAATATTTTTTGGTGATAAAAACGCGATTTTACGGTTTTAGTAGGAAACACGGTATTGCGGTTTTGGCGAGATTATCTTTATTAAATTTTTAATAATATTTTATATTTTTTGTTATTAGGGTTTAAATGGGTATCCATTTATTTGTGTTAAAACTTTTTTAATAAATGAGACTAATTGGAGTACCCTATTTAACCTCATTTAATTTTTTTCTTCTAAAATATGTTCATAAAGTATATTCATTTAATAAATAGGAGGGTCTATACCCAAATTAACATCACTAATTTTTTTCAATATTTGAGGATCATAGCAAAAGCATAAGTGATTCATTGTGGAGTGTGAAGCTGTATCTTTGTTTTTATTTTCTTTTGAAAATGGTTATTACCTTTGTTTCTTGACATCTATATTAATATATTATTTGGATTGTTTTGTCAGTGGACTCTGATGAAACTTCCGAGGAAGATGTCAAAGGTGTATGAAATATCCATATATAAGAGCGTTTACTACGATGGGTCATTTACTTTACGTTGACGTTGGAATCTTGGATTGATTTTTATTTCTTTTCTCCGTTCATACTTACAAAAATTGCATGATCGATTTTCAATTTATTATGCGATGGGTGTTTACTTAATTAGCACTATCGTTAACAGTTATAAACCTCTAGCTATATCAAAAGAATTTCAACTAACCCCCATAACTGGAGTATATAATATTCCTACGTACAAGATATGAGTGCGTAGCTTTATTGTCAAAACAAAATATATTATTGCGTATGAGGCAAAAGGCGAAAGATTAGCCCAAAAAAAAAAAAAAACATGAGAGGAACTTAAGTGAAATAAATGGGAAATAGCTGGATAAAAATAAGTGGAAGTGTTAAATCTAGAGAAAAGGATCTTAAATGGCTTTAAACATTTGGTTGCACTAAGACTACACACTCAAAGCATTTGAACAAATGATTTTCCAAAAAGTCTCTTACAAATGCTAAGAAAAATCAACTAAAACTTTGTCTGAAAAAAATTTGTAATCATATTAGATTTTTAGTCTATAAAGTTCCAAAAACAATAAATAAGAGGTTGCAAGAAAGTACGAACCTATTCAACTTCGTTCATAAAGCTTGACATTTTCTTTTTTTCGTAAACTTAGACATTTAAACAGAGCTTATAAAGAGAATGTCATATTTCTATTCTTTGTTTTTAAAAAAAACAGGGCACAGAATATGAGTTTGTCAAGATTGTTAAAGCCAATTATCACTTTGCTGCTGCGATTATGTTTCTCAAAACATTTCAAGTTAAGGATCCTTATGATGATAACATTAAACTCTTCCAAACAATGGTACGCCAGGGTAAACATATTGCGACGGAGTATATCTTTTGCAGGCAGAAACCCAACCAAAGATGTATATAAGCTTTTTTTATTATTATTTCTATCTGCCAAAAGTAATTACTTCTATGAATTCATTGTGGAAGATAACTTTCTTCTTTCACCATGTTACATGGATTTAGCTTGTGAGCTTCCATCTTTATCTCTTGAGATTTATAGTATTTTGGATTGTTTTGATAGTGGAATGCATTGGAAAGAAAGATGTCAGATAAAGATGTTAATAAACAAAGGTAGCGAAAATATCTATGTACTTTGATCGTTAGATTCTTGTATTTAATTTGATGTTAGATTCTTGTATGGTTGAGTTTTTACATTGATCGTCTTCTCTTCACAGATTAGAGTAGGAGCTTTTATATGTCACAAGGTGTGAGAACCAAGAGATGCTCCGTTGTTTTTCTATCTATCTGAGTCCTAAATATCATTAAAATAGTAAATTGCTTATGAAGTTATGGAGCACACCTCTGCGATATAAATAATTAACTTTTCCTTTTCAAAATTAAATTTGCTGAAAAATGTCTCATTTGGGGTGAATTTATTATATCAACATAACAATTGAAATGACGAAAAAAGCATACAAGTTAAATTAGACCTCGACAGAATATTTGTACACGACTAAAATCAATCGTGTATACAACAATGATTCATAAGGGAAAATAATTATTTGAAAGCTGTAAACTGTATTAAGTGTTTTTAATCTGAAAATCGGACGGTCGAGATTAATTACAAAACATCCTCGCATGGTGCACTCTCCGCCTTAGTAGGACTTATGTTTTCTAATTTCAAATGGGACAGTAATATAATGCAACTACATATATTCATATGCAATGTTAAGAAAAAATATTTCAACTTTATAATTCTTTTTTTCGTATTATATATATGACTATATTTATTTGATGGACGTAAGTCAACAAGAATAAAGAGCGAAGTCTCGTAAATTACTAGCTATGATCAAACGAAGATAATATTAATCTAGTTAACTAATTGATCAAATCTATTTTGCGTTAAATTTTAAAATAAGTGTGGCTTTTTCGATCATGATTTTTATAAAAAGAACCAAAAAAATGAGCTTATAAGATTTCAACCAATAATGTTTTGATCAAAATATGAGAGATCTAACTATTTGAACTTAACAAACTTACAAAGGATTTCTTAGAAATTTTTTCAAAACTAACTACCAAGTTGAATTTTTAGGGACTGAGCACAATTTTCAAACTAATTGTTTTCTCATTCTATTTACTATTTGAAAAGTTTTCAAAAACAAGTCCCATTCAAATTGTTTCTTAGTATTGTGCTCGAAGGTCAGGACAATAATGGTTTGATAAATCCAAATATTTTTTTTTTTTGTGTTAAAAATGTAAATATTTTATTGAAAATGAAAAAGGTTTAGGTTTACAATCAGTGATTATAAACCTATAACAATGACCCCTGGCAAAAAAAATAAAAACATGGAAGCATAATTTAGAAACTAAAGAACTCGATCCATCCACTCAATCCAAATATCGAAGCAAAGAGAGTTAGATGAAGCGTTGACGATTCTGCTGATTTTTCCGGATTAGTTACACAAGAGAAGAGGGGTAGATGTCAGATGAAGACGCCGAATGACATTAGACTCTTAGCGCTAGAAGTTTTTCATATAAGTCTGAGACTGGACAGTCAATGGATTACGCCTCAGAACCTTCAAATATATATTCCTCTTACGTCATGTGAGAGCAGTTCGTCGAACATATCCATGAGCTTGCTTTGAATAGAACCTCACAAGCCAAATTTGCGAATAGTGCGAGCTTCCTCTACCAAGTTCATTCTTCATAGTCGGCTAGGGCAGAGCAATGATAATACAATTCACAGCCACACCAGACGCCATTGCTAGCTCCTCTAGAACACAAGCAAACACAATCAGTGGCGAGAACTCCGAGAAATGCAGCAACAACAGTAAGACACATACAAAACCTGGGCTTGAAACTAAATCATTGAGACTAGATATACATGTGGTGAAATCAATTGGAGATGATAAAATTTGCCACCACCAGAGGCAATAACAGCACCAAATCAAGCACCACCGCAGCCACCTAAGGCATAATTTGAGCACCTGAGATGATGTACACTTGACATGCCACAAAAGAACACCCTCAAAATAGTTCCATTGTTGTCCTAAAACAGAATTTGACAACAGAGAAATGTCCATCCAATGGCCAAGCCATGCCAACAAGGTGAAAACTCAAACTGAAACCAAAAGCAACAAAGCTCCAAATATATGAACATAATGTATTTAACAGATTTGGGATGTAGTATCCTCATATAGTTTGATCACGCTAAAATCTGAATAATGAGCTCTAGTTTAATCTAAATTTATTCTTAATGCAATTTAGAATGCAATTTTAAAATTTTACTAAAATAAAGTTTGTCGCTAGAAAATTTCAATTTAGTTGCTATTTTACAACTTTTTTAATAGTAGTCTAAATTTTCAAAAACAAAGGCAACTAAATGTTTCTTAGTATTGTGCTCGGGACTAGTCGACTTTATTAAACCCAAATTTGTGACCATAATTCTAATTGTTTGACACTGTTGTATAAAGATTTTAAAAAGTTTTATAAAGATGATTGCACCACTGTTGTAACATGAGATAGGTTTATATACTGTAAGTGCCGTTAAAGATATTATCAAGGGACATTTTTTAAAAAAAATTGAAAATAAAAATATATTTTTTTAATATTTTGGGTAGAGAATATTTTTTTAAAAAATATTGTAAAGATGAGGTTTAGGATGGTGAGTAAATTATTAATTCATTATGTTCAGAAAAACCAAACAAAAAGCTTTTTCCAAAAAAAAATTAAAATAATAGAGAACCCCAACAAAAAGTAGTTAATGGTGGACCTTATACCAGGTTTGCGAATGGAAAGTCCCCACAGAGATTCGGATTCCTCTCAGGAGAATGTTGGGCCAACCTTAAAAAAGGCATATGTTTTCAGTCATGTTCCACTTTTGTTTTTTTTTTTTAAATTTATTTATAATATTTTTTGCAAGGGCTGTATATATATTTTTCATACTGTATGATACTACTAAATATATTTTTCATACTGTATGCCCTATGTTAACAGTTATAAATCTCTATGTTAATTGTAAGGTTATCACACGACAAGACAAAAAAAAAAAATTTAATTAAACTTCCAATCAGTAGTATGGGTCAGATCCGAGGTTTTGGAGTATCTGGATTCAATGAATCTGTAATTTTTATATTCGGATCCGGATTCGCCTACCTCGAACATCAGTGAAAAAAATTGGATATCAGAATGGATATTGTTAAATTGAATAATAAGAATGACCGAATAGGTAGTGTTAAATCAAAATAAAAGATCTTAAATGACTTTAAATTTTAAATACTCAAAGTATCAGAACCAATTATTTTTAAAATTCTTATAGATTCTAAAAAAAATAGACTAAGACAAAATTTGATAGAAAGGAATAAAGAGAAAATACTTTGTCGGAATTTAAGACATATATTTCATTAGTGATGAAAAGATATTTTAATATTCATATAGTACTATTTTCGTATTCTAGTATTGGAGTATTTTTATTCAGTGCACTTTTATACTAACGTTGTTATTTTAAAATCCCTATTAAAATAAGAAAAGATTTCAAAAAAGAGCTTTCGATTAGGTAGTAGTTGAACAAAACTAAAAGTCTAAGGCGAAAAGACAAAGATAAAGAAGTAATAGGGACTTGATTGAAAATAAATGGGATATTATAAGAGAGTTCCAGAAGAAGGGTTCTAAAATCACTTTCCCCAAAACGAAATTAAAAAAAAAAAAAAAAAAAGTTAGGGTTCTTCATCAACGATGGGTGAATTTGGTGAAGGTACGATTCGAATTTGGTTTATGTAAAGTTTAAAGGTTTATAATTTACTCTTGCCCGATCGATTCCAACCAATTACAATGTCTCAGGCTGGGTTAAGTTTCTCGAACCTGCGTTTTTGCTGTGGAAACCTACGGACTCTGACTATGAGAGACCTCCATACATGACTTGGTCCGAGAAAGATAAGCCTGAGCTCACACCAGAGCAAGAACTTGCCCGAATGACCAAAGAAGTCAATGACAGCGATGTATGGTTTTGGGTTTTGGTTTATTTTGATATATCAATCAACTTTACAATTCTGTGAAATCGAGGGTTTGATTTGTGCAGGGGTTTGATATAGATTTCAGACCTTTCAGCTGCGTTTTCAACTACCATCCTGCGATTCTCCATTCATATGAATTCAGTGTCGATGAGACAGAAACCAGTGAGGATTTCCTCAAGAGGCTTGCTCAGGGATCCCTTGATGACCACAATGGCAAATATGTGAGAGCACTAGTCTTTGCTTTACGCTTTCAAATTCAGTTGGCATTTATGACTCTTGTTGTTTTGTTTTCACAAAACAGGGCACAACATTTGAGTTTGTCAAAGTTGTTAAAGCCAATTACCACTTTGCTGCTGCGATTATGTATCTCATAACATTTCAAGTTAAGGATCCTTATGATGATGACAAGATTAAACTCTTCCAAACAAGGGTACTTCACGCTGACGGTATCAGGACTGAGTATGTCTTCTGCAGGCCCAAACCCAATCAAGGAGGTATATAAAGCTTCTTTTTTATTTCCATTTGCCAAGAGTAATTATTCTTATGAGTTTATTGTGGAAGATAACTTTCTTCTTTCACCATGTTAGATAGATTGAGCTTGTGAAGCTCCCATCTTTATTACTTGAGATTTATAGTATTTTTTGGATTGTTTTGATAGTGGAATGCATTGGAACATCAAGAAAGATGTCAGATAGAGATGTTAAGAAACAAAGGTAGCGAAAAAAAGCTATCTACAAGGGTCTTTACTTTGCTGTTATATTCTTGTATGGTTGAGTTTTTACATTGATTGTGTTCCCTTCACAGATTGGAGTAGGAGCTTTATATGCCACATGGTGTGAGAACCAAAACCAATTAAATGGCTTTAAGCTTTAGTTGGTCAAAGAATTGGAACAAACTATTTTTTTTTGTAAAAGCTCTTATAAATTCTAAAAAAAACTTGCGTGAAAGATTTGTAATTATATTAGATTTTTAATCTCTAAAATTCCAAAACAATAACAAAAGGTTGTTATAAGGATGAAAAAGAAAATACTTCAAATTCATAAAGCATGACATGTTCTTTTTGTCCAAGATGTTTCATTAGTGATGAGAAGATATTTCAAAATTCATATAATTTTGTTCGTATTTATTCAATGCTCTTTTTTACTAACGTTGTTATTTTGAAATTAGAAAGATTTCAGAACACAGCTTTCGATTGGGTAGTAGTTGAACGAAACTAAAGTATAAGACCAAAAGACAAAGATAGATAAATAATAGGGACTTGAGTAAAAGAAGATAGATAAATAATAGGGACTTGAGTTCCAGAAGAAGGGTTCTAAAATCACATTCCCCAAAACGAAACGAAAAAAAAAAGTTAGGGTTCTTCATCTGTTCATCAACGATGGGTGAATTTGAAGGTACGATTCGAATTTTCGTTTATCTAAAGTTTAAAAGTTGATAAATTTACTCTCACACGATCGATTCCGGTTACAATGTCTCAGGCTGGACATCGTGGCTCGAACCAGCGTTTTTGCTATGGAAACCTGGGGGTCGTGGCTATGAGAGACCTCCATACATGACTTGGACCGAGAAAGATAAGCCTAAGCTCACACCAGAGCAAGAACTTGCCAAAATGACCAAAGAAGTCAATGACAGCGATGTATGTCCCTTAATCTGTGGTTTATCTATGATATATAACAATCAACCTTACAATTTGGGTTTGATTGCATGCAGGGGTTTGATATCGATTTCAGTTCCTTCCGCTGTGTTTTCAACTACCATCCTGCTATTCTCCATTCAGATCAATTCGCTGAAGAAGAGTCAGAAACTACTGAGGATTTCCTCAAGAGGCTCGCTCAGGAAGCCCTTGATGACCATAATGGCAGATATGTGAGAGAACTAGTCTTTGCCTTTTTGCTTTCAAATTCCAATAAGACTGTATATGAATATTTTTATGTTTTCTTTGTTTTAAAAACAGGTCACAGAATATGAGTTTGTCAAAGTTGTCAAAGCCAACTATCACTTTGCTGCTGCGATTATGTTTCTCATAACATTTCAAGTTAAGGATCCTTATGATGATAAGATTAAACTCTTCCAAACAAGGGTACGCCAGGGTAAACATATCACGACTGAGTATGTCTTTTGCAGGCCCAAACCCAATCAAGGAGGTATATAAAGCGTCCATTTTCCTTCTGCCAAAACTAATTCTTTCTATGATAATAATCTTCCTCTTTACCATATTTTTTCTTGTTGAAATTGGCTGTTTCTTGAGATATATAGTATTTGGTTTTTTTTTATAGTGGAATACTTTGGGATCAAGAAAGTTGTCAAGAGAGATATTGAGCAAGTTGTCAAGAGAGATGATCAGAAAGATGTCAAGAAACAAAAGTAAGTGAGGAAACAATTTTATCCACATGGGTCTTTACTTTGAGGTTAGATTCTTGTATGGTTGATTTTCTGTTGATTTTGTTCTCTTTACAGATTGGAGTTTGAGCTTTTGTGTGCCACAAGCAGTTAGAACCCAGAGATGCTCCATTGTTTATATATCTGTTTGTGTCCTAGATGTGACTTTATTTAATTACGTATGGGAGTTCTTGTGTTGCTCCGAAATGAAACTTATATTGTATGAGTTGTATTGTTTTCTTTTACCTGTGTCGTAGATTATCATGGGTATCAACATTATTGTTTGAAATGAATCTTTCTCTCTCGATCATCGCGAGAGAATTTGAAATGGTAGCAGAGCTTCCCTAGATCTTCATTCATCTTCTTCCACAAATTCGCTGACATTTATTTTTTCTAGATACCTCAAATTCGCTGTTGCTTAATCGATCGTACTGCGGTACAGTTCCATTTTCCACTCAATCTCACTTGCACTTGATCTAATGACTCGTGTTGCTTCCCAACTGACGTTGATTCTGTTGGTGCTTCAGTTGAATCGACAGGATCTATTTCACCTAATGCAGACATGATCAGGATCATTTTTGGATCTCTGTCACCACCACCAGAGAGATATTCCTACTTACTTTCGTAGCGCAGATGCACTACTCTGGTATGTTTGTGGCTTCTCCACTCTCTCCCTACGAATATAGGTTCTGGAACAATCTCTATTGTTTATGGTGCTACCTTGTGGCGCATTTTGGGAAGTAGAAATGTTTCTAGACAGCGGGAGATATGGTCAACTGGATGTTTTGGGGCATTGTTGATTCAGTTGAAAGCTCCACAAACTGTTACTTCTTTGTTGTGTGTTTATTTACTGTCCTTCATGCACATTAAGCATGGATTTTCAAGGACTTATAGAGTTGATGATGAAAATGGAAGTAACAACTGAGAAGTTTTATTTTTTGTTGGCTTGTTTGTGTCATGCGACGTTTGATTCTCACATTCAAGCATCTACGAGAACAATGGACAAACTGTGTTATTATTCACCTACTGTTGGTGATCAAATTGTGCTTTGGTTTGTGATAATGTTGTCATGGCTGGTTTTCTGTGAAAGAATTGCTTCACCAAGATCTTTTTCAAGCCAGAGGAGTTTTGTTTTACATTTGGACAGGAAGGATTGAGGTTTACATATGGAGTTGATTCCCGCATGCTGCTGGTGTTGCTTGGTGCTCCTACCCTGAATATCGTGGGTCCTTTGCTCTCGTGTTCTTATGCTCTAGGCTGTGTTCCAGCCATTTGAGTTGTTATTGAGACAGAATGGGTTCCTCATTTTCTATTACTCTCAGTTACTCTTTTGTAATTACAAGATCATGTTCAAGGAAGACTATTTGCAGCTCGGTCCAAGGTTTCACCATCGCCATTTCTTACCATTGCTGTATCAACTTCTATGTTTTACTTTTGATGTTTCTTAATAAGAAAATGGTCGTTGCAAAAGATGGTTTATGGCTAATGTATGGATAGACATATGGTCCTCATCAACCAGATGATTGATGATTTCAAGGAATCAGCTGGTTGTTCTGTAGGTATCAAAGGTGCTTCTTCACTCACGTGATTCTAATGTAGATTCAAGCTTTCTTTTGCCTGTTGGCTATGTGATTGTGGCAATGTTCATTATCGGTTGGACTGTTGTGAGTTCTTGCTGCGGCAGGGATCATGGTTGAGTATGAAGACCTTTGTTGCTTATCACGTCCATCTAGAAGGACAGAGTCTTCTTGGATATATGATTGTTGCTAGCTTATTCTGGTGGTTTACGCTCATTACTTTGCTTCTTCTATGGATCATTAACAAGACCACCAGATATTCAGTTATAAGCCTCTCAAGTTCACATGGATGCTTCTCTCATTGAGAAGGTTATAGAGGTCACAAGCACACGGAGTTATTCATATTCAAGATGGAAGTCCATCCATCTTGAGGGGGAGTATTATATATACTGTTAGTTAAAGGTTATATTGGTTTATGTTTTATCTTGGTTCAGTAGTGTGTAGTATATAGTTCGGAACTCCATCTTGTTTATTTCACTCTGGTGAAGATATTTTAACAATTCTCTTTTCTCTCTCAATCACCTTGAGAAATTCTGAAAACTCACTTGGTCAATATAGAGTAGACTAAAGAAACACATTCGCAACTTTATACAACTGAGAAATATTAGCAAGCAGAAGAGAATATAGAGTAGATTAAAGAAACACACCCACAGTATCTAAAGTTTAGAGTAGATTAAAGAGCGAAAGTAGTTTAAAAACAACAAAGTGAAGGAGAGTAGTAGATTGTTTACTCTTTCAGGCGTTCTCTTCTTTAAACTGACTCTTTCATGCGTGTTCCCTTACCCTTTGTCCTTCATAGTGATCTAGAAGCTGTATATATAAAATAATAATTTCATTACAGTATCAAAATATATCAATCTATATTATTACTAGTTATCTATATAATTAACATCATACCACAGGATAAACGATCTTGGTAAAGAGAGACTGTTCTCCTCTACCAAGACTGATCTGTCGAATAATTTTTCCGAATCCCTTGTTTCCCCATTTCTTTCCTGCTGAGTTTTGGACTTTCCAAAAATGAATGCCTTCGGGCATTTTTGTTCCGATGCCGCTCACTAAAATCAAATGTTCGTCAATCTTGATGCTACCTTTCTTAGGTCCACAATAAATTCCATCCTATTTCAAAAAGAAAAAAATCAATAAATATAATGATCTTATAAAAAAAATTTAAAATTTTATTTAAAAAAAAATATGTACTAACCCCTTCAAAGTTAGAAAATTCGAGATAAACATCTATGCTAACTGCCACTGGACCTTTGATGACCAAACGTATAAGTTCAGATTCATTTACTTTGTCCTCGATGATCAAATTTTGTACCTTAAACTTGTTTGCATGCTGCAAAAGAAAGAATAAGATATAATATTCATTTGACACCACAACTAAAAATACTATAAATAAGTAAAAAGTCAATAGTTACCTTGTTTTTTTTGTTCTCGGTACACAGTTCCGGATTGGGTTTAGAGTTATCGTTTTTGTACGTTAGTGCTTGTTGAGGACAGTGGCATGCTTCCTCTAATACAGTGCCATGGTCGATTAAAAATGTCTTCAAATGCTCTAAATTTTGAAGTCCCCCCGTAGAATCTACTCGGTCAATAAGACCCACTAACAAATGTAATGCCGACAAACACAACGGAGGATCAAATCTTTTCTCAGCTACAAGACGTGCAGACAAGCTTCTACTTGATGCAATTGTCCAACAAGTACCTTCATGTACAAATTATTAAAATAAGATTATATTTCTGACTTCACATATATATATATATATATATATATATATAAATTAGTGCATTATAATTAAACAATTATATATATAGAGTAATACACAACTAAAAAGAAAAGGACAAATTTCCAAAATATTTCATGCCTTTGAATTTTTTTTTTGTATATGTTGCCATAAGTTTTCATCTATGCACTTTCATGATTCATTTAGTAATTTATACTATATAAGATTACCCGATTCTAAATTTGATGGGAAAACAACTTTTTAGGCTATGCAAACATATATATATATATATATATATATATATATATACATTCAAACAAAAACGATTTAAGAGTATAATTTGGTTTAATTGGTCGAAGCAAAAAAAAAAATGGTTTGAAAACCAACATCTTTTTTTTTGACAAATCCAGTTTTATGCTTCTATTCTACAAAAACCAAAACCAAAATAGAGCCAAAAGCCATAACTAAACCAAAACTAATTAACATTTTAATTGCTTTGATGATTTTTCTAATAAAGCTAAATTTTTATTAGAAAAACAAAAAAGTATGTTTCAAATTGAACCGCATGATTTTCAGATTTGTAAACTGAAAAAACAGAACGAAAAAACCCAATGCTAAAACTGGATTTGACAACTTATAAAATTATCCAACCCCATATTAATATACTTCCTACATATATTTGTTTTGAAATATGTGATAAAGAAAATAAAAACCAGACATGTATTCATTCCATTTATAAACATTTAAAAACTTACGTCGATTTCCTTGATCAATCACCTCTCTTATAACGCCCATCAGGTCATCCCAATCAAAATTAATGTTTTTTGTTCCAGGTGGAAGATCCTGTAAACACAACAACAAAAAAGTATATTTTTTGTTTATGGATTAAATAACAAAATTCCTTTTTCTATAACAAAAAAAGTCAAGTTAAAATCAATATAAAACAAATTTATAAGAAGAGGATACTTACTGGAGGATATTTTTCGTCCGACTCCGTCAACTAGCAAGAATTAAATAAACGATCAGTAGAAGATATTAACAATTCATTTTTTGCAAATGACACAAATAACAAAATTACCCTAATATCTTGTGCCGGCTTTGCTAGTTTTTTAAATTTCTTACTGCCGCCACCACCATAAGAGTATCCGTCATCTTCCATCCTGTTACATGAAAATGGATATGTTATGTCTTTGATAGTTAATTACCTCAATATTCTTATAATCATAAGCAACAAAATAATTGATTCATGTGTACACATTTCAGGCTATTGTTTGCAACAATCGATGTGATTCTGGATGTATCTAAAGGAGCAGATGAGTGGTGATATATATATCGATCATCTTGTGGGTTACTCTCAAGGTTTTCTGAAAAAGTCAAAGATTTGAGATTTTAAGACAAAGAGACAATGTCATCAGATTGAAGATGGTTTTATACATCCGAAACCTTATAATCTTATATTATGAAATGTAGTCAATCGTTTTTTTTGACATATAACGTATACAACATTCGTCGGTACCATTTTATAGAGTGGTTAAAATATACTCTTCCTCCTTTATGTAAGATGTTTTAAGACTTTTTTTTTATTAGATGTTTGTAGATTTTTATGTAAAATTTAAGTTTATTTAAAATTTTGTAATTATTTATATTATGCAGTATTTTTTATTATTGATTAATTTTTCTAAAATTTAAATTTTAAATGATATTTTAAAAAGTAAATTAAATATTTTATGTCGCACGTTTTTAACCAAAACATTTTACACAAGAAAACAGATGGAGTATATCGGTTATTAAATATTAGACTTAACGCTATGTTAATTTGATCTAAAATACATGGGGGACCCACGTCTTTTTCACCCTAACTCTCCCAAAAAGATTAATATTCAATCTTCCATAAGTTTATCAATATTTAAATGCATCCGTTTTTATCAACTAGGAGTAATATTTTACTACACTAGCTATGCATGTCACCACGGCTACACCATACAAACACGTCAAAAATCGCTTATCAAGAAAAAAAAAAATGGAAACGACAAACACACAGTCAATGGCTCCATGCAACGTACTACATAACCTTCATATAAATCAACAAATAATTAAAATTCCCTCTTTTTATAAAACAGTGATTAATCTTCAGTAGCTAAGCTAGAATAACAATTAAAAACAAAAATCTTCAGTTAAACTCATTTAATCGATCTGATATATTACCTTATTTCTCAAGGTCTCACAAAGGCTAAAAAATGGATCAGTTAACGATTTTATTCGAATGGCAATTCAATATAATTTAGATATGTATTTAAATTTATACACAGAAAATAGAGTTGTCGTTTTTGTTAAAGTGAAAAGGATTCCGACTTTTTTTGTTGTTGGTCAAAATGAAATGGATTCTGATAACAATGTATTTTCTAAATAAATAAATAAAAAAATTTTGGGGAAGGGAGGGAACGATATGGATCACTAACTGATATTATCTATTTTCGACACCAACGTAGTTAGAGCTTTATTAAATTATAAACTGAATAGTAAGTTGTCTTTGTCAGACAAAGAATTAGGGGTTTTTGTTGTTTTTAATGCTTAGTCCACAACTCCACAAGATCGGTTTTTGTTTTCTTTTTTATAACTACCCTGGAATTTATAAACAGATGAAATAGAATTCAGATCGGCTTTTCCATAAATTTTGTTACTTTATAATATAATAATTAATTGCTGGTGTATGGTTATAATAAAAATTTGTTACTTTAACATTACCATTACCAACTTCGTATTAGTTTATGTTACACAAAAATAGAATTCTGATCCGCTTTTCCATAAAGTTTTGTTACTTTCTCACGATTTACTTTTTGTCTTTTTCAAAATTATCCCAATCTCATTCAAAAGGATTGTTGGTTGGAGTATTGACAAACTGACACGATCCAAAGCGTATTTAGCTTTGCTTTTTATCAAAAAGGAGAGAGATTAAACCAAAAAATAGCTCAAATGTGTTTATATATCAAAATCCGAGTTTTAGTATATATGTATAGCGAAATCCGAAACTATTACGTGTGTTTCACTTTAAATAACAAAAAAAATCGGTTTAAAGATGTGAACAGCCATAGAGACATTAGAGAAAAATTAAACCCATACTACGTTAGAGCCGAAAATATTGTTTAGACTTCAAATAATGTAATGAACTTTGTTTTTTCTTTAGAAGCAGTGCGTCTTACACACAATTTTATTACCTAAAGTTTTGGATTTTTGGAACTCTTTCGTCTGCTCTATCAGATGATTGTCACGAGCTCTCGGTCACTGCAAGAAAAATTGTTTCCTCTCTCTTGTAAATCTCTGCAATAACAACTAAGAGAACATGTGTCACTTTTGTATTTGAGTAATTAGGGCAAATTATTCTCTCTGCTTTTGCGTATATAAAAAATGAGCGAAGGAAGCATCGATCATATGTATAGAAGAAATTAAAATCCAAAATCAGAAAGTTACTTCTTCTATCAGAATTTTCTCCTAGTACTTTTGATATTTTATATTGTAGTGCAACTAATAAAGCACGAGTCGATCAAAAGGAAACATTTGGTGGTGGTGTAAGAGAAAAATCTCGTTGTTTAAAGTAAAATCGATGAAGACAGTGCAACCCATAGACGAAGGAAAGAGAGAAAGTAAAAAGAATTGGTAAGAAACAGAACATGTGAAGCATTAGATGGAAAATTAGAAGAAAAATTACCGTCAACTGGAGTAGAAATATGTGGAGTGACTTAATGGTGGTGCTAATAAACCACTTACACTCATCACTCCTTCAACTGGAATAGAAATTTGTAGGGAGATATCAAAGACCTGGAGAATTACTTTTTAGTAGTTGGCTTTGTAAGTGTATACAATAAATGAATATAGCTGCACCAGAAGACAAATACTGAACAGTAATAAAGAATATTTTTGATCGTTTCTCTTGGTAAACAAGCAAACGAACTATCAAAGAATTAATGATCAAATTAAATAGAAATATACGTACGTATGGGGGAACAGATGGATATTATTTGGTTCACACCAACTATTACCATTGTTTATTAAAAGAAACATATTATTGCATTTAAGTCTTATATGTTTGAAAATTGTTGGGACTTATTACTTTGTTATTGGCTGGCTTCGTATTTATATAAATGAATAAAACTGCACCAGGATACAAATACTGAACAATAGTATAATAAATAATATATTCCATCATTATCTTGGTAAACAAGAAGTTGCACTATAAACGTTTTGATGACACAATTAAATAGAAAAGCAATGAGCCACAGATGAGCATTATTATTTCAAACCAACTTTACAGATATGAACATATTACACATACATTATGCTCGCGTTAATGTGTGGTGTGGTGTATGTGTAACGTGTGACTGAGAAGGGTAAAATCTAATTGAAGGAAGGAAGTATGGGTGGTCTTGTCACAGCTCCTAATATAAATATAACGTTTGTTTATTGTACTTTTAGATTTCCTTTTCTCTTTCTTTTATACATTTTTTTCCAAATTGTTCTACAATAACACACTTTTTAAAACCAACACACTTTTTATAACTTTTTATAATGACCAATTTACCTCCTAACTAAAACCACTATTCCTCTTCTTTCATTCCCATCTTTTATTCCCTACAATAATATATAATATTTTTTTCTACAAAAATCAGCTTTTTATTTTCTCCTTGCGAGTCTCTCTCCTACAAAATCGTGCTTTGAGTCTCTTACCAAACTTTAGAAATTCGTTTCAATTATTCACTTTTATGTTAATTGATTGGATTAGTTAAAGCTTCGAAACTCATGTTTATCAGGTTTCCATATTTTTCATATTGTAGTAACCATGTACGTATGTCCGGTATGCTTTAAAGCGACCAACACTGTCTTTCATTCGACTTCGTATCCTTCTAGGATGGAAGCATTTAAACGCACAGACATAGGTTAATATATACGAAAGTGGTTACTATAAATGGTTAATATTTTTAAAATATTAAATGAGACAAAAAAAGATTGGTTTATCAATTACAAAAGAATTCAAGATGATTTAAAAACAGTTTTCTTTTGTATTTAAAATTCCTTCGAGTTTCTAGTATTAGTAAGAGACATTAAGAGGTAAGTTTAAATAGTTTTAAAACGTACACACTTATAGAATAAGGAAAAAGTAACAATTTTTTTTTTCTTTTTCACCGTTGCATTTCAGTCACATGACATTGTACAATCGAGTGACGGTCTATGAAAATGTAGTACGTGACCCTACTAAAACTTAATAAATGCACTGCGTTTCCCTTTCCATTCCCAGTTTTCTCCGGTCTTTTCTTCCCTTAGATCCTCTCTCTCCTTCTTCCCTCTATCTGATTTTTTTTACTGTTTTCTCTTCACATCGTAAAAGCAAAACTTGTTTTTTTTCATCAAGCAAAAAAAAAGTAGAAGGGTTGAAAGATGTATACATGAGCGGTGGCAGTGCGAAGGCGATCGACGTCGGAACTGATCTATCCGCCTCTAGTTTGATCAAAGCCCAATGGTAGCCGTCTGAATATATCAACAGACTAAATCACTAAATGACTTATGACATTTGCCAATCTTGGGAAGTTTAACAGTTTCTCGAGAGCTGAACTATGCTCATTACCATAACTAAAAACCAAATCCCATAGAAATCACGACCTAAATTAATCTATCAAATTTCTATAAAATCGCGAGCTAAGAATACATACATGAATCTGTCAAAAAAAAGAAAGAATACATACATGAATTAATATCTATATATATAATGGTGTTTGCATCTTAAATTTACGTAGTGTATATGACTTGTGCAAAACAAAATTCTGATTTACGTATTAATTTCACATTTAGTTATGTCGTATAATGTTTTATCAATGCTAAAATCTATTATCCATGAAAACAAAGCCATAAAATTAACTTACAACTTTTGGTTTTTTTGGTTAAAGGATTTTCTTATTAACTTACAACTTGATTTAAACAAACCAGTATGATCATGGGATATTAGTAGACTTCCTCAACATGTCAATCACATTAACATATCAATTACTAGTAAACTATTTTTGTTAGTATTTATCATTCTGATTAAATTAATGTTTTATTAACGTATCAAAAAAATGTTTTTAATATAATGTTCTAGACTTGGAGTGGACTTTTTTACTATTTACGACCACCAACATCTTATGTACTTCACCTTCTTTTGTCAACAACTCCAAACACCTATAAAGAGCTCCATAGAAATTGCTACCCAGACTGATCCACCAAATATGCTCATTTACCATTTAACAGATCTAACATCATTTTCATACATCTGTTCGCGATACTTGATTTATGGACCAGAGCGATGGGTGAATTTGTAGTTACGATTCAAATTTCGTTTTATCTAAAGTTTATAATTTACTCTGATTTGTGTAAAGTGTAAGGCCCGATTGATTCCGATTACAATGTCTCAGGCTGGGTTACGTGGCTCGAACCTGCATTTTTGCTGTGGAAACCTGGGGGTCGTGGCTATGAGAGACCTTCATACATGACTCGGACTGATAAAGATGAGCCTAAGTTCACACCAGAGGACGAACGTGAAATAATGACCAAAGAAGTCAATGCAAGTGATATATATATGGTTTTGGTTTATTATCATAAATATAAATATCAATCAACTTTGTGAAATTGATCGGATGTGAGACATGCATGCAGGGCTTTGATATGGATTTATGATACTTCCGCTGCGTTTTCAACTACCATCCTGCGATTCTTGATTCACATCGTCAATTCGTTGAAGAGTCAGAAACCACTGGTGATTTACTCAAGAGGCTCGCTCAGAAATCCCTTGATGACCGTAATCGAGAAAATGTGAGAGAAGTAATCTATGACTTTGATAATATGACTTTGTTTCCAAAAAAAAAAAAAAAAAAAAAAAGGGCACAGAATATTAGTTTGCCAAAGTTGTTAAAGCAAATTATCACTTTGCTGCTGCGATTATGTTTCTCATAACATTTCAAGTTAAGGATCCTTATGATGACGAGATTAAACTCTTTCAAACAAGGGTACTTCACGCGAACAATTTCATGTCTCAGTATGTCTTCTGCAGGCCCAAACCCAATCAAGGAGGTATATAAGCTACTTATTTGATTTTCCATCTTGCCAAAAGTAATAGTTTCTATGAATTCGTTGTGGAAGATAATTTCCCTCTTTCACCATGTTAGATGGATTTAGCTTGTGAGCTACCATATATACTTTTTTGTCAAGAAAGTTGTTGAGAAAGATGTCGACAAAGATGTGAAGTAACAAAGGTAAAGTGATATCAACAAGAGCTGTTAGAATCTTCTATATATGCTTAATTTTCCATTGATTTGTTACTTCCGGCAGTAGATTGGAGGAGGAGTTTCTATGCAGAAGGGGAAAGAACCGAGAAATGCTTTGCTTTTACTATATAATTAAAAAATTTGTAGGTAAAAGGCTTTTTAGGCTACAAATACATATGATATTCAACAACAACAAAAAATGATTTCTGACTGTAATCATTTTTTCTCCATATCCATATAGACGCAAAACCTTATATAGAATCACAAGCCGTATTAAAAGAAAAACAAATCAGGATTATGTCCTCGGGGGTCATGGGTTTGATTAAACCCAAATATAATGAACATTGAAAGATCTGTAGTAGAGCCTTTCGGGGTGGACCCACTTGAAAGAGAAGGGGGTCAGCTGATCCAGTCAAATATTAACCCATTAACTTTACCCATTAACCCAAGTAACCCGTTAACTTTATAGGTTTGAGGTGCTATCAACTTTAAACTTTCTTGCTCAGATGGACTTTGTTTGCAACATGGATGGAAGTATCAAGTAGTACTCTCCAACAAATGTGTTTTATTTTGGTTGGAACACGAAGACTACATGAGTCTACATATGTTTCAATCGTGAGTGGTGATGTTTCTTGTAAGCATAAATTTACAAATATCCCGCACAGAAAAAAATGATTTGGGATTTTTTGCATGTATTTGGAGAATTCATATATAACAAGGTGTAAAGTAAAAGCCTCGGAACCCCACTATATAGTGCATTTGAGAGAGGAGTAAGCCCATGCATGCTGCCGCCACGACCGAGCTCGAGCTTTGTTACTAAATTCTTTTGACTTAATTAAGTGAAAACATAAAAACCAAAATATCGATCTTCTCCAAATGAATTCAAAACGTATAACCGTTTCGAATCAATAAGAACATAAATTCTCCATGATAGTTTCCATCACAACTCTTCGATAGCCTCCCCTTCCATTTATTTAATGCACACATAAAACAAAAGCAATTTTTTAGTGGACATATCGTCATCTTTTCCCACGAGTAATTCTCGAATGCCACCTTCCTTGTCCTGCAGACCTCCCGCCCTGTTTCATGAAGCCAGGAAAGCTAATTTCTGGTGAATGAATATATATATATATATATATATATATATATATTTATTCCCGAGGGGTATTAATGTACAAACCAAAATATAAGACTAAATGTGAAAAGAACAAAAACTTAGAGGGACTGCTGTACAATTAAATTGCGAAAATGGGGAATAGCTAGCATGATCTTATCTTTTTGATAATATAGAGGATTCCATAAGTTCTGGAACTCATATTATACAATTCCAGACGACCAAGTGGCGATATATGAATACAATGATGTTAGATGATTTACCAGGTACGAATCTAACTGTAAATCTAAGGATCTATTATATATAAATCGATAGTTCTATTATTCTGTTATTTTATTTGATCTTCTTCGTCTTCAGTCTAATTTGGTCTTCATGTTTGGCTATCATCTCTTTTGTGAAATTCTAATACGTTTTTTGAAAATCAAAAGGTTGCGATCCATCAGTTATTTCGCAAACCATACAATTATATTCATCTCCCGTGCCAGGCGATGAATTTGTTTTGGTTGTAAATATCACCCATGATAAATCCATAATCTTGATTCTCTTGTTGACGTTCTTCGACGACCATAAATGAAAAGTCCTTCTAAAATTATCTATAACACTTTTCTTCTCTTTCACCAATTTGTTGCTTCTTTGTAAACTTGATATTCTGGAATCCTATATTCGCCGACCAATATACCAACATATTCTTCGGATTTAATACTCAATCTCTTTCACCAAAATGGTTTTGAAAATGTCAGACATCATAAAGATTTGCATAACATTAACCATTCATGGAGATAATATGCTCGACTTGAGTGAAATTAGAAAACCATTTCAGATAATATGAATAAATCGTCTCCATCATCTAGAATGTAGTAAAGCCAAGGCCTCCAGCTCGTAAAAATACAACGCTTGGGACCGGCCAAAATCACGCCCAAAGCCGGAGAAGGAACTGTCACAACTTAAAAGGTAAAATCATTTTCCAATCGTTAGGAACTGTCCAACTAAGGAGAAGTGTAACCATAAAAATCGATTCACAACCGATCTCTTCCCATCAACAAAATCGTGAAGCCAAGTCAAGAAAGCAAACGTCCTGTGGACTCTGAACCCTTGACCAGAAACCACACGACCGACTCCTTCGATCGTCACAAAGAAGAGAAACATCGAGAAGACCATTACCGCTACAATATTCAAAATCAATACAAATATATATATATATATATATATATATATATATATATAACCAATGTGAAATCGTGCTTCAAACAAGATCTGAGTACTCAGCTTAACAACATCACAAAAAGATTCTCAATCTGTGAAAAGTAGTGTGGCCTTAACGATTGCCAAATATCTGCAATTTTTATTTTACTATTTTTTCCAACAATTGTTTAATTATTTTAATGATTTATATTATTCAAATAAAGTAGCATTTACGTAATTTATAATTTTAGACATGTATATTTATGGTTTCAATTTTATATTTTATAATATATGAAAGATTTTATGAGTGTTAAAATGTATTTAATATACTTTTATATTGTATAATTTTCTAATTGAAAAACATAATGCATTTAATATAAATTAAATCTTTACATAAAAGCCTAATTGTTTGAATAAAATATTTATTTTTGGTAAGTTAATAAATATATATTTAATTTTTGAATATATATATATATTTATATATATTTGGCAATTAGTTTTTGAATCTATACTAGTATTTTTGAAGTATATTTTAAAGAGAAACATTTATTTTAGAAACATATTACAAAAAATGTCATTGATTTAAAAATAAATTAAAAATCTCATTAAGGGTAAATGTAGAATAGATAAATATTTCTATCAATATATCTAAGCAACCCTTACAATTACTTTTCTATTATCTATATAATCAAACACAATTCAAATTATAAAATTACAAATATCCATACAATGTTTCACAATTAATAATATAGATATTTAGAAGATTTTGGTAAGATTCAAAATTATAATGTTCCTATCATCTTTGTTTGATTTTTTTAATTGCTTTTAATATAAAAAAATTTCTGCATATGTTATGATTCGAATTTTAAAAAACGGACATATATTATTCAATTAATGAAGAAAAGTGTGTATTTAACGTCACATCGGTTTAAATTATTAGACAATGATTCAAAGTCACATTATAAATAAGACCAAATTGGATCTAAATTCAAGTGAGCAGGAAGTTTAATTTAACAATCATCCAAATTTAAAAGTTTGTATCGGTTTAATTTAGTTTTTAAGTCGAACCGTTTAACCATACCAGATATAATAAATTATAAATTTTTAAAACGTTTAAATATTATTACTCATATATTTAAACTTTATAAAAATGTTAAAATATTATGAACATTTAAACTTATAAAGGTTTAAATATTCACGGGAGGAGTTATATGGCGGGACGGGTTTGGATTGACATTAACATAAATTTAAAATATCATTAATCCGGTGATACAACACGAATAATTCATTATTTTGTTAAAACCACTAGTATTAAAGTATTAGACATGTTGAATTAAGTTGATTCAATTAACATTGTCACGCGGTATACCGTTGGTTAAATGCTAGTAAAAAGAATAAAAATAGTATATGAAATTCAAATTGTTTGGAAAAAAGGATAGTATAATATTATAGTGTTTGAGAAAAAAGAATAGTAGAGTGACTGACAAAAAAAAATAGTAGAGTTAAAATGTTAGGAAAGGAGGATAGTATACATAATTAGAAAAAAATGGAAAATGCTAATCTATAGGGCCAAATGCTAAAAGTATAAAACTTAGAGGGACTGCAGTGCAATTAAATGGTCAAATGGGGAAATGCTAGATGCCTAGATCTTTTATCTTTTGATGTATAGAATTAATAAAGTCACCTCCCTTAAAACTTAAAAGTCCCCAGGACCAGACAGAAGAATTCAAAGGTGAAGGTTCTTATTTGGTGCATAAACTCAAGGCTAGTTCTGATTCGAGAGTAGCGATGGGGGATGATCTGCCAGGTATATCAAATCCATAAGGATTTAAACATAAATAGTACCCGATCGACGCATCAAAACCCTAATTTTGTTTTTAAATTTTTTTGGTATCAGAACGTTTGCTGGAATCAGTATTTTTTCGTAGCGATCTTGGTTATGATAAAGAAGGGCCTAGTTCCAAGCGGGACGAAGAGTATCGCCTCATGACTAAACAAGTTATCGAGAGCGAGGTTTTCTTTATCTGTCTTCATTTTCATCAATCTTGGAATTTTTCTTTATGTTAATCTGTGGATTCTGTTGGGTCGTTTATAGGGGTTTGACATTGATTTCACCAAATTTAGGTATAAATTTAATTACTGGCTGCTTGATTTGGATGACAACGAGTTAGCCATAGAACCAGAAACCACCAGAGAGTTAATCGACAGGCTGACTCGGAAATCACTTGAGGGATACAATGAAAGAGAGGTCCAAACTATAGTCTTATGCTTCTGTCTTTAAAATTTTATGTACACTAATATAAGATGTTACGTTGTGCTTATTATGTATGAATGGTTTTTGCTTTTGTTTAAAATTAAAACAGAATACAAAATATGAATTTGTGAAGTTTATCAAAGCCAATAGCCAGTCAGCTGGTGCTGGCAATATGTATTTTATTACCTTTGAAGGTAAGGAACCTTCCGATGATCAGCCAAAACATTTCCAAGCTAGGGTTTGGCATCGTTATTTCGATCCGCCCAAGTACATCTCCTGCATTCTGAAACCTGAGAGAAAAGGTACTTTTTTCTTTCCTCCCAATTTGCAAAAGTAATTGAGCTTTTTGATCAATCATAGGTAGGGCTGGGCATATGGATAATGAGTCAGAGTTTGGATAGAACCCGATCGGGTTCGGGTTTTCAGGTTTATGAATATGATATCCAATAGGGTAATTATAAATATTCGGTTCCTGTTTGTTTTAGGTCCTGTCGGGTTCGGGTGACAAAATTTCAGAATTCTATAAATACCCAAAAATGGGTATATCATCGGTTCGGGTATTTTGTACCCAAACGGAGAAAAATCTTTAAAAACTGGTTAAATTTAATAAATTTGGTTATATTTGAATAAATTGGCTAAATTTTGACAAATATAACAAATAATTTTGGATATTTCAGTTATTTTGGTTATTTAGATCTAAAACTAATTTATATATTCGGATTTATAATTATAATTTTAGGTAATTGAATTATATTAAAGCTTAATATAATTAATATTTTAAATATTCAATTATATGTTTGGGTATTCGGGTACTCGTTCGGGTATCAGGTCAGTCCCGGTATTACCAGATACCTATGGGTAGAAGTACATAGGACCCAATAAGGTAACTCGTCATACTCAATACCCTATCCAACCTGATTTTTTTCAGGTCGGTTTCCAATCGAATTTCCGGATTCGGTTTTTTTGCCCAGCCCTTGTAGCAAAGGCATAAACGATATACATTTGCCTCTTTCAATATCTTTGTACAATTTGAAACTGGTTACAATATTGTGCTATTAATTTGGATTGTTTTGTCAGTTCACTCCATTGAAACTGCGGAGAAAGAAGATGTCAAGAAACCAAGGTATTTGAAATATCTATTTTTGTTTTTTACTTTGATGAGTCTTTATCCTTTTGTGTTGATTTTTAGATGAATCTTATTCTATTTAAGGTTTTTTCACTTTGCTGAATGTTTCCTGTTTTTTTTTTATTGATATCCTCAGACTGACAGAGGAGCTATCTACTGTCTAATACTGGAGGGTGGTGAGACGCAAGCACTCTTGTCATAATTGACCTAGTCGAGTTATTTAGCGAGACTTGTACTACTTTTACTAATTACCTTTTGGTGTGTGTGTTTAAGAGTGCCAAATTCTGATTTATGTTTGTGTTCAAACTTTAACTAGCGTTCAGATTCTGTGTGTTTCATAAACATTAAACTGTTATTCCATATTTCACCTGATTGCAATTGATAACAAAATTCAGGGGCGGACCCAGCAAATTATTTAACTGGGGGCAAAATATTGCAAAAATACTACTCGAACTCTTAACCTTTTACAAGTTAGTGGGAATGGCAAACCATTGTGCTATTATAGCTATTGTTCCTCATGTAAAAAATCAAATATCTATATTTTAGTGGGTGCACCTGGATGTGATTGTTCAGAATATATTCAATTTGTTACTTCTTTGTAAATTTGATATTCTAGTATCCCATATTCACATATTCTTCGGATTTTATACCCAATCCCTTCACCAAAATGGTTTTGGGAATGTCAGACATCATGAAGATTTGCATAACAACCCTTCAAGGAGATAATATGCTCGACTTGGGTAAAATCAGAAAACCAACCAACTTTGACGAACCATGAATAAATCGTCTCCATCATTGGAGAATGTAGTACCGCCAAGGCCACCCGTTCGTAAAAATACAACGCTTGGGACCGACCAAAATCACGCCCAAATCCGGGGAAGGGACCATCACAACTTAAAAGGTAAAATTCTTTTCCAATTGTTAGGAACTGTCCAACTAGGGAGAAGTGTAACTATAGAAATCGACTCACAACCGATCTCTTCCCATCAACAAAATCGTGAAGCCAAGTTGAGAAAGCAAACGTCCAGTACACTTTGAAGCCTTTACCAGAAACCACACGACCGACTCCTTCGATCGTCACAAAGAAGTGAAACATCGAGAAGATCTGAGTACTCAGATTAACGACATTACAAAGAGGAAGATTTTCAATATGTGAAGAGTAGTGTTGCCTTAACGATTGCCAAATATCGACAATTGTTATTTTACTTTTTATTTTATTTTATCAACAATTGTTTTAATTATTTTAATGATTTATATTATTCAAATAAAGTAGAATTTACGTAATTCAAAATTTTAGATATGTATATTTGCGGTTTCAGTTTAAAATTTTATAATATATGAAAGGCTTTTTTGGTGTCAAAATGTATTTAATATATTTTTATATTGTTTAATTTTCTAATTGAAAAAACATAATGCATTTAATATAAATTAAATCTTTATATAAAAGCCTTATTGTTTGAATAACATATTTAAATTTGGTAAGTTAATATATATATATATATATATATATATACATTTTTCAATTAGTTTTTGAATCTATACTAGTACTTTTGAAGTACATTTTAAAGAGAAACATTTGTTTTACTAAGATATTACAAAAAATATCATTGATTTAAAAAGTAAATTAATAATCTCATTAAGGATAAATATAGAATAGAGATATATTTATATCAATATATCCAAACAACCCTTACAATAAATTTTCTATTATCCATATAATAAAACACAATTCAAAATTTTTTTAACATTAAATATAAAATTACAAATATCCATATGATGTTTCACAATTAATAATATTGATATTTAGAAGATTCTGTTAAGATTCAAAATTATAATTCTCCAATCATCTTTATTTGATTGTTTTTAATTGCTTTGAATCTAAAATTTTTTCTGTATAGGTTATGATTCAAATTTTTAAAAACGGACATATATTATTCAATTAATGAAAAAAGTGGGTGTTAAACGTCTCACATCGGTTAAAATTATTAGACAATGAATCAAAGTCATATTATAAATAAGACCAAATTGGATCTAAATCCAAGTGAGCAGAAAGTTTAATTTAACAAGCATCCAAATATACAAGGTTTGTATCAGTTTAATTCGGTTTTCTGGTCGAACCATTTAACCATACCAGATATAATAAATTTTAAAATGTTTAAAATATTATTATTGATATATTTAGAATTTATAAGAATTTAAAAAATATTATAAATATTTAAACTTGCAAAAGTTTAAAAATTCACGGGACAAGTTATATGGGTGGACGAGTTTGGATCGACATTTATATAAATTTAAAATATTATTAATCTGGTGCTACAACACGGATAATTCATCATTTTATTATTTTGTTAACACCACTAATATTAGAATATTAGATATGTCGAATAAAATTGATTTAATTAACATTATCACGCAATATACCGCTGGTTAAATTCTAGTAATAAGAATAAAAATAGTATATGGAATTCAAATTGTTTGGAAAAAAAAAGATAGTAGAATTACAATGTTTGTTTGGAAAAAAAATAGTAGAGTTAAAATGTTAGGAAGGAGGATATTATATATAATTAAAAAAAAATATGGAATTGGATGCTGGAATGTTATATATTATATATAGTACCGATCGACGCATCAAAATCCTAATTTGTTTTTTTTTTCCGGTATCAAATTGGACTTGAATGCTGGAATCTGTATTTGTTCGTGGCGATCCTCGTTTTGATAAAGAAGGGCCTAGTTCCAAGCGGGACGAAGAGTTTGACCTCATGGATAAACAAATCACAGAGAGCAAGGTTTTTTTTATCTGTCTTCATTTTCATCAATCTTGGAATTTCTTTATGTTGATTTGTGGATTCTCTTGGGTCGTTTATAGGGGTTTGACGTCGATTTCACCAAGTTTACCTATAATTTTCATTTCTGGCCGGTTGATTTGGATGAGGACGGGTTAGCCATAGAACCAGAAACCACCAGAGAGTTAATCAACAGGCTGACTCGGAAATCACTTGAGGGATTCAATGAAAGAGAGGTCCAAACTATAGTCTTATGCTTCTACCTTTAAAATTTTATGTACACTATACTATTATATAAGATGTTACGTTGTGCTTATTATGTATGAATGGTTTTTGCTTTTGTTTAAAAAACAGAATACAAAATATGAATTTTTGAAGTTTATCAAAGCCAATCACCACTCAGCTTCTGCTGGCAATATGTATTTTATTACCTTTGAAGGTAAGGATCCTTCCGATGATCAGCCAAAACAATTCCAAGCTAAGGTTTGGCATCGTTATTTCGATCCGACCGAGTACATCTCCCGCATTCTGAAACCTGAGAGAAAAGGTACTCTTTTATTTCCTCCCAATTTGCAAAAGTAATTGAGCTTTTGGATCAATCATAGGGCTGGGCATATGGGTTATGGGTCCGAGTTCGGGTAGAACCGGATCGGCTTCGAGTTTTCGGGTTTATGAATAGGATACCCAATAGAGTAATTATAAATATTCGGTTCCACTTCGGTTCAGGTCATGTCGGGTTCGGGTGACAAACTTAAGGATCCTATAAATACCCGAAAAATTGGTGTTCCATTGGTTCCGGTATTTTGTACCCAAAATAACAGGTACATGGAAGAAAATTCTTAAATAATATTGGTTAAATTTAAATAAATTTGGTTATATTTAAGTAAATTTGACTAAATTTTGGCAAATATAACAAATAATGTTTCAATATTTCAATTATTTAGGTTTAAAACTAATTGATATATTTAGATTTACAATTGTAATTTTGGATAATTTAATTATATTAAGGTTAAATATAATTTATATTTTTGATATTTAATTAAATGTTTGGGTATCCGTTCGGATATCAGATCAGTCCCGGTTATTACCAGATACCCATGGATATGACTACATAGGAACTAATAGGATAATTGGTCATACTCAATACCCTATCCAACCTGATTTTTTTAGCTCGGTTCCGGATCGGATTTCCCGATCCGGTTATTTTTCCCAGCCCTCATAGGTTTGTAGGAAAGACATAAACGATTTACATTTTGCCTCTTTCAATATCTTTGTACAATTTGAAACTGGTTACAATATTGTGCTATTTATTTAGATTGTTTTTTATTGATATCCTCAGACTGACAGAGGAGCTATCTACTGTCTAATACTGGAGGGTGGTGAGACGCAAGCACTCTTGTCATAATTGATCGAGTCGAGTTATTTAGCGAAACTTGTACTACTTTTATTATTTACCTTTTGGTGTGTGTTTAAGAGTGCCAAATTCTGATCTATGTTTGTTGTTCAAACTTTAACTAGCGTTCAGATTCTGTGTGTTCATAAACTTTAAAAATGTTATTCCATATTTCACCTGATTGCAATTGATAACAATTGGTAAGATTTAAGTTTAATCGTAGAAAATGGTAACTACCGTTGTGTCCAACAGTAAAACAAATTGAATATATTCTGAAATCTGTACCAAAGGTAACTTTCTAAAGCCTCCAATAGATAAAATCACCTTCTATTGATCTGGATGTGTGAGTAAGCGTTGCTTTTCGTTAGCCATGTCCAAAGGAAAAACTAGTGCTTATACTTTTGAGATACACAAGAACAAACGTACCACCTGGGATAAGTACGTGTTCCTTGCACATGTGTTCTCAAAGTTCTAACTAACTACAGTTTAGCTTATACCAACTGCAGTTAGTTCCAGCACTGCTGATACACACACACACATCAATTCTTGAACATCAAGCTTTCAGTCTCAACAACCGCCTCTTCCAGCGTCGCGACCTGCTGTGCGATTCTGATCTTGCTACCACTCTGAATATCCCACAACTTGCCAATAGTAATCTTTATCATGACCAGAAGTACTACCTGTTACAATGAGAACACAATCAAATTTTGGGACTATTCTCGCCCTGTTGCGAGTGATGAAGACGAGCAAGTAGTGTATCATGCGGCTCCATGAATGTCGTGACGAGTTTCTTGTTCATCATGTTGAGGCTCACTGCGTGCTACAAGGAGTTTATCAGTGTCGATGATGGTTGTCAGGACGCACCTAAATCTCTATTTATTGGCATATATATTGTATAATGTAAATATTCTTTCCAAAGATATTAGGAACGTAGTTACTTGGGCCTTAAGCTAGATACTCTTGTATAAATATTGTGATGTATTGATCAAAGTATAATAACAAAAGCATTCTCTAAACCTAGCCGCTTCCTGTTTAACACTATTCATCAAGACCTATCACGAATTGATGAAGACGCTCCTTTCTTTTTTCTTGTCGTAAGCACTTGCCGCAACACACATACATTCCGTAGTCGGCTTGCAAATTTGAATTTCTTCCCCATACCATTTTCCCAACCGATAACATTTTCTCCAAGTTTTCCAACAATTTATGAGCTTATGTAGACAAGAACGTTTTAGTGGATCGGACGCTGAGGTGCGATCACAGTTCTAATCCATCACACGTTCATAGAATTTACTCTGAGCCATGATTCCAAATCAGGACTACCTTCGACCGGGTTTGGTAAGAAGACATCGAGAACGCCCAATATATTTTTGGCTTGTAGACGTAAACATCTTCTTTTCCCATCCACTGTAAATCTCTCTAGTCAATTGAACGGAGGTCATCATGGCAACCGGAATATCTATTGAGAACGAAGAGTTTTGAATGGGTTTGTTGTGTCGTCTGCCATGGCAGAAGTTTTGCCAATCTATAGCGGAAAATATAAATCGGAGAACATGTCTGAATGTCAAACAAAACCGAGACCTATTATGTTTAATTGATATTTCCTCTGGTAGCTTGAGAAACATGATCTGATGGTGTAGCTGAAACGTTGAAAGTTGAAGCATTAGAAGAAACCACTGGACCAATGTTACGTTGACTATGATCTTGATCCAATAAATTGTATATCTCTGCAAGCTCAGGTACAGTCTTCTTCATAATGATCTGACTACGAATAGTAGCATAAGATTCATTCAAACCAGCAAGGAATTTGATGATCTTAGCATGTTCAGCACTTTTATCAACAATCTTGCAACATTTGCAACTGTGACACGTTCCAACACAATTTGCACCATCAAGATCATCCCACAAAGTCTTCAAAGTAGTATAATAGTCAGACAAATTCAGCGAGCCTTGCTGAAGAGACCAGATTTGTTGAGTGATTTGATAAGAACGTGGAAGATTGGTAATGTGAAATCTTGTCAACAAATCTTTCCAAATCTCGGAGGCATTGCTAAATCGAAGAATACTTTTGTAGATTTGCTTGTTAACAGAATTCAATAACCAAGATTTTACCATGCTATTGCAGCAAGACCAATAACGAAAGCTAGGATCCGTATCTAAAGGTCTAGGTAAAGATCCATCAACAAAAGACAATTTGTTCTTTGCATCTAACGCAATATTCATGGCGATATTCCAAGAAGAGTAATTGGTTCCATCAAGTACCTCATTGATGATTACATTTCCCGGATTGTCTCCACTCGTCAAAGCATATGGTGAATAAAGATCCGTGTAATCAATCGGAGGAATTGGAACAAAAGATGGAGAAATCGGAGTTGATTCGTGAGGCAGAGGAGTTCTTCCAGTCGGAGTATGTGATCGCACCGTGCGACGCCGTAATTTGTGAACTGTGACCATCGCATCTACCGGATACTGATCAGAATCCAAGCCGGAAAAAAAAAATGATGAAAGCCGGATGAAATTGATGATTAAGGAGATAAAATTGAGTTGATTAACGAGTAAATGTAGAAGAAAACTCGTGAAATCGAAAGAATTGGCGACAAACTTGGAGCAAGATTCTCTGATACCATCTTAGTGTTCGTGAGAAAATGAAAAAGAGAGTAAATTTGTTATTCTCTCACACCGTTTCTGTTACAGGTGGTTCACATAATATAGTGAATCAATACAATCCGGTTTACACTCTAATTTACTCGGTTTTATGCTTAACCGGATACATATGGTCTTATACAGTTACATCGCAAACCATACAATCATTTCCATTTCCTGCGCCAGACATAAATTTGTTTTGGTTGTAAATATCACCTATGATAGATACATAATCTCGATTCCCTTGTTGACGTTTCTAAAATTATCTATAACACTTCTCTTCTCTTTCACCAATTTGTTACTTCTTTGTAAATTTGATATTCTAGTATCCCATATTCACATATTCTTCGGATTTTATACCCAATCCCTTCACCAAAATGGTTTTGGGAATGTCGGACATCATGAAGATTTGCATAACAACCCTTCAAGGAGATAATATGCTCGACTTGGGTGAAATCAGAAAACTAACCCACTTTGACAAACCATGAATAAATCGTCTCCATCATCGGAGAATGTAATACCGCCAAGGCAACCCGTTCGTAAAAATACAACGCTTGGGACCGACCAAAATCACGCCCAAATCCGGGGAAAGAACCATCACAACTTAGAAGGTAAAATTCTTTTCCAATCGTTAGGAACTGTCCAACTAGGGAGAAGTGTAACTATAGAAATTGACTCACAACCAATCTCTTCCCATCAACAAAATTGATTTGCAGAGTTTTTAGGCTCTTATACACACCAATTAACCTTGTGTGCCAACAATACTACAATCTAATGGTATGTCATCTGTAGCACTTTAGGTATCGAATCCACAGGGAAGGACGAGAATAACTCACTAAGAATACAGGAAACTAATCAAGCTAAACATAAATATGTTTTTGGTTTTTATCTTAATGTCACAAGCTAGAGAGCAAAACAGAACAAATGCAGTGAATTTAAGGAGTAAATATAGACCGATGAAAACAAGTAATGCAAACAAACTAAACGAGATGATAACGGTTTAAAAGGTAACTAGAGATATGGATAGCTGGAATGGCAATACAACAAGGGTAATTATAACTCGATTGATGAATGTTCGAACGACAAATCAGTGCTCAATTCTATGACATGAGTTGTTAAATTAGATTAGTCCACTGTCATGAAACTAACCCTTTTTACAAACCGTTCGATTAAGCTAATCTTTCAATTGCAACCTAACGGTTTTTAAGCAAAGAACACACACTCATTTTAGTCATCAATTCCTTCTTAGAACTCAACTTTCGTTGGTTAAGAATTAGAACGTATGCATAGACGGTTCGGATTATTTCATCACACTTTTCGGGTGTGAAATAATCTAAACTCTAGAAAACTCTCTTTTGAAGCTCATTTCTAGCATTAAGTTTGTTCTATGCATGATCATGAACAAGACTACTCAACCATCAAACATCATTAACAAGCTCTATCACCCTAGATCTACCAAACCAACAATCCAAAAGTCAACTACTCATACATGCTTAAATCACAAAAATAAACCATAGAAAAGATAGATATTGAAGACATAATTAAGGATCTATAAAAAGATTTAAGAAAAAGTAAATAACATAGATTTTAGATGAAGAATTACAAAGGTTGCAACAAGGAAGGTAACAGAGTATTTTTGTTTTCTAAAATATAAAGCTTAGATATTTCTTTGCAACAACTAAGAGTATTTATAGTGGAAAGGAGAGAGCACTGAAAAAGAAAGAAAAATCAGCCTAAGTATGTCGGCAGCGACTTGCCCGAGCGGTTGCAAACCGCTCCAGAGAAAGTCTTCTCGGAGCGACTTGCTCGAGCGGTTGCAAACCGATCATGTGTGTGTGCAGCATCTGCTTGGGCTCTTTGTTCCCCGTCTTTCTTCGCGTCTCTCGGATAACTTCGAAATCCTGACATATGAACACAAAACACAGTATAATGTGCAGCACATAATCAAAGATTCCAATAACACTATAAAACTCAAAACGGCAAGAAATAACACAAAAAGGTTTATTAAACCACGAATATATACATATAAAACATCATGAATAAGGGACTAAGTGTGTTGAAACACATGCATATCAACACCCCTAGACTTGCCTTTTGCTTGTCCTCAAGCAAACAAGTAATATATTCAGTTCAAACAAAGTCTCTTGACAAAAATAGTAAGGTGCATAAACCAAATCTTCAACCATTAATTCCTTGTGCAAGCACACATATCATCCAACCCCTTAACATTTAATCAGTGTATTGGTAAAATCTCGTAAAATAAGTTGGAAGTATTCTCAATCGGTTCTGGGTGAAGGATTTTTGAAGGTGGTTCTAGAAGATTTATATTTTTGGTGGTTTACTCTCAAGAAAAAGGAATGCTAGACAATCGTGAAATCCATCTAAGACGAAGAACAATTTATGCATACACAGTTTTAAAATCAATTTGTTCTACCCGTCTTAAAATGCAAAATCCATCCCTTTTCCTTTTGTAACACATTTTCCTTTTCTTTTTGAACCATTAACTCTTCATGAACACTTTGATTTTTGAATTTTCTTAGGAAAAATCCTTCTATATCACTTAGCTCGTATACATATCCATTTTCTTCGTTCCCAATATTCTCATTTGCAAATGCATTTTTCTTTTGGAGAACTAATGTGATATTTTGGAGCCTATTCCCTTGTGATCATCTAGATAATCTCCTCTTTTCTTATGATAATGCTTATTCTTTCATCCCTCATTTTATTTCTCCAAAACTCTATTTCACGTATTTGGTCTAACCATCGGAACTTTTCAACTTTAACCTAGTAGCTAGTTTAAAGAGTTCCAAAACTTAGCTACAAAAAGAAAGAAAAACCATGTCGTTCTCAATACTCTCAAGATTTCACAATCTATAGCATTTTCAAATAAGAGGCCTCACTCGCAAATTCAAACATAGGGTCGAAAAGATAGGTTTAGGTTCCAGGGTGGGGAGATAATTCGGGTCACAAAATGACTAAGAAAGGTAAGCCCGAATGCCTTATACCATGAGAATAAATCGAAACTTTTTAATACGAGATATTTGATTTGTCATTTTAAGTTCAAAATAGATATAGGGTTGAAATCAACATGGTTATGCAATCAGAAATTGGAATTGTTTCAATGATTTTTCTAGAAATGTGTTTTGCAACTTAAAATAATTGCCTAGAAATCCAATCGTGTTCTTTTTTTTTTTTTTTTTTTTTTTTTTTTTTTTTTTTTTATCACACGAGCGACTTGCTCGAGCGGTTGCAAACCGCTCCAGAGAAAGTTTTCTCGGAGCGACTTGCTAGAGCTGTTGCAAACCGATCGTGAGATTCAAATGCTGAAAAATAAAACTGAAAAGAAATGGAAGAGAAAAATAAAAAGTAACACAAATCCAATCCAAAACACAAATTCAAATCCTAACACAAATTCAAAACAAAGAGAATAAAAGAGTTCTACAAACATAGCCACTCCCCCGGACTTGTTTGACACCGTCTCGGTGTTAAAATACTAAGAAATGATAGAATGGTTTCACCTCAGTTTTGAGTTTGTGATGCACAATCGCTGGGGTCATCTTCTTGTCCCTCGTACTCTTGACCTTCTTCCTCTTGGCCTTCTTCCTCTTCACTGGAAACATACTCAGGAGGTTGTAGTTTCTTCACTCTCCTGAAAAGTTTGTTGAGCAGCTTTTTCTGCAGTTCATTGATTTTTCGCTGAGCCTTGTAAGCGGTTTTGAGCAGTTTCTCCCTCTTTGTCCTCGGTGTGAACTCGATCTCGGGCATCTGGATCGCGTCAAGTTGTTGCAGCCACGAATTCGTTCCTCCTGCAACCACATCATATTCCTCTGGTTCGATGGCTTCATGTCCTGTATGGAAGAATTCAGCTTCTGGGACATCAAACCTGACATTGCTCAAAGAAAGAGTGTTAGCAATATCGCGCCTCGGGAGCTGCAATATCCTGTCCTCTTTACTTCGCGTCCTCATCTTGTAAAGGAATTGGTTTGTGTCGCCAGCACTTTTGAGAAACCGGGATGAAACGAGGTAGTCTTCACCCATGTACCCCATCACTGGAAGCTTTGTGCTGTTGGAGAGATCTACCCCTGCCTTTTCGAAGAGAGGAGTGAGCATGGCACCGATATAGAGATCTGGTTCTGGAGTAGTGTGCACCCAACGCTGGATATGTGCGAGTTCTGCTGCGAAGATGCTCCCATAGTTTATCTCATCTCTGAACTCATATGATAAGACTCTTCCTCTTCTATCTGTCAGCAAGTGTTTGATCCCTTGGTAAATCAAACACAACTCCTTCATTGTGACAGACCCTGCATCCCTTCTGGCGACAAAAGTGTTAGCAAGGAGTTTGCAAACATACCGGATTGCAGGATTCCTTACTGCTGACATCTTGGCTCTGTTGCTTTGGTAACGGCCTGTCGCGATGGTGTCCCAGACATCGCTAGCAGAGGCGAATTCGTCAAACTTCACCGCCTCTCCTTTCTTGAAATCAAAGCAGTCGCATATATCGAAGATTGTGAGACCATACCCTTTATATTTGATCTTGAATGTGACGAAGCCTTCACTTGCTTTCTTATCCTTACGATCCTTGTACTCCACCTTGACTGTGGAGAGAAAATCTTTTGTTTCGTCCGGGAAGGTTGGGTATTGCATTCGTTGCAGACACTTCATTCCAATGCGTTGAAGAAGCTCATCAACACCCTCCAAAATCCCCAGCCTATACAATAGGACGTCATCATTGAATCAAGTGGGATGGATCCTAACTTGGTCGAATTTGTCTCGGGTTTCTATCTCGGTAGCTATCCATGCCACATTTGGAGGTTCTTCGCGATCCTCAGCCATTGGCTCTTTTCCTGGTCGTTGCCGCTTTTTAGGAGCCATGGTAATCTACAAGAAAGAGATGACGCAACCAAAACACAATCACAAATGAGTAGATGTTCAAATAGTATAACCAGGAAGAACGAAAAATTCTCTTTTGCAACTCCATCTCTCAACAAGTTAAAGCAAACAAATTGCTCATTAGTTAGTCTCTAAGCAATGCATCATTTTGACTGAATTGTGGTGTATAAGGATCATTGGGTTTCAGAAACTCAAAAGTATGGATATCTTGTCAATTCTAATACCAAAATCAACTTAGCAAGTCTAATCATTCAATTAGATAATCCAAACATGGTTCCTTAACCATTCTAACAATAACCCAGCAAGAAATTGGTGAGAATAATCAATTCAAAGCCACAGAGAATCAAATTCAAATTAAAAATGGGATTCACCAAAATCGGATTGAGATTGAAAGAATTTTCAAATGTACCTTTGTGGATCGATAGAAAGGATGCCAAAATCAAATAGAGGATGAAAAATCGAGTGGATTTGAAACAAAAATGGATGCAATTGATGAAGAATCGAGTGAGATATGAGAGAATTTGGGAGTTGTAGCGATGGAGGTTTTAGAATGATATGAAGGAAAGTCGGCGAGAACTGTTTTATTTTTAGGTAAAAAGCTGTCGCGAGCGGTTTGCAACCGATCGCGCAAGTCGCTCCGAGAAGATTTTCTCAGGAGCGGTTTGCAACCGATCGGGCAAATAGCTCGCTAAATACCTGAGTCTGACGACATTTTTCTCCAGAGCGGTTTGCAACCGATCGAGCAAGTAGCTCCGAGAAGATTTTCTCTGGAGCGGTTTGCAAACGATCGTGCCAACAGCTCGCTAAATACCTGAGTTGGACGACGTTTTTCTCTAGAGCGGTTTGCAACCGCGCGAGCAAGTAGCTCCCGAGCCATTTCGTGTTCCTTCTTTTCTGTTGAATCTCGCCTTCTTCCACTGGATCTTGTATACACCTGCACACTTAAAACAAAGGATTAAAAAGTTCAAAATAATCAAAACAAAGGATAAATATATATATATATATATATATATACATACATACATAGGGAGTGAATCCCTACTGGGCTTGTTTAACGTCACTAAGCTTGACGGTGTATCGCTCTAGGCGGTTGTAGGTTCCGAAAGAGGAATGGAGACTCCTTCTTTCGCGTTCTCATTGGCAAGATATGGTTTGAGACGTTGTCCATTGACAGTGAACTCCCCACCGGACTTGTCAAAAAGGATTACCGCACCATAAGGTAGAACTTCCTTTATCTTGAAAGGTACAGACCATCTCGACTTGAGTTTTCCGGGAAACAATTTCAATCGGGAATTGAACAATAAGACCATGTCATCAGTTTTAAAATCTCGGGAAATTAGTCTCCTATCATGAAACGCTTTGGTTTTCTCTTTGTAGATTTTTGAATTCTCATAGGCGTCAAGACGGATTTCATCAAGATCATTCAACTGAATCAATCGTTTCTCAGCAGCAGTCTTGATATCAAAATTCAGAAGTTTCACTGCCCACATGGCTTTATACTCAATCTCTACTGGCAAGTGACACGATTTCCCATAGAGAAAGTTGAAAGGAGTAGTCCCAATTGGAGTCTTGTAAGCGGTTCTATAGTCCCATAGTGCGTCGTCAAGTTTAACCGACCAATCTTTCCGTGTAGTCCCAACCGTCTTCTTCAATATCCCTTTTATCTCCCGGTTGGAGATTTCTACTTGGCCACTAGTTTGTGGGTGATATGGCGTTGCAATCTTATGTTTGACCCCATGACGTTTGAGAAGATTCTCAAAAATCTTGTTGATGAAATGTGTCCCTCCATCACTTATTACCACTCTTGGGATGCCAAACCTTGGGAAGATGATGCTTTTGAACAGCTTCAGCACCACTCTTGAATCGTTAGTAGGACTCGCTATAGCCTCAACCCATTTTGAGACGTAGTCGACCGCCACAAGTATGTACTTGTTGCCATAAGATGATGGAAACAGTCCCATGAAATCAATCCCCCACACATCAAAGACCTCAACCTCAAGAATTGGATTTTGAGGCATTTCATTTCGTCTGCTTATGTTTCCTTTTCGTTGACATGAATCACACTTAGAAATGAATCCCTGAGCGTCTCTAAACATTGTTGGCTACCAAAAACCCGCTTGAAGAACTTTTATAACTGTCTTGAACGTAGCGAAATGGCCACCATAGCTTGAACCGTGGCAATGAGTTAAGATCCCCTCTACTTCTTCTTCCGGAATGCATTTCCGGTAAATCTTATTTTTGCAGAGCGTGTAGAGGTATGGATCATCCCAATAGTACCGGTTCACATCCTTGAAGAATTTCTTTTTGTCATACCCATTCAAATTGGGAGGCTCCTTTCCGCAAGCTAAGAAATTAACTAAATCTGCGTACCAAGGTAGACTCACTTCTATAGCTTCAATTGCTACCAATTCCGCCAGAATGGAATTCATTTTTGTCAAAGTCTGAATGATATTGACCTGTTCTTCGGGTAAGGAATCATCAATCGGTATGTTCTCCTCGATCTTCATCCTCGAGAGGTGATCAGCTACACCGTTCTCTATACCCTTCTTATCCTTTATTTCGAGATTGAATTCCTGTAGAAGTAGGATCCATCTTAACAACCTTGGCTTAGCATCTTTCTTAGCCAATAAATGTCTTAACGCGGCATGATCGGTGTGTACTATCACCCTTGAACCCACCAAATATGATCTGAATTTTTCGAAAGAGTAGACAATCGCCAAAAGCTCTTTTTTTGTGGTGGTGTACCTTGTTTGTGCTTCATCAAGAGTTCTACTAGCGTAGTAGATCACATGAAGCTTTTTATCTTTTTTTTGACCCAACCCGGCCCCAACAGCAAAGTCGCTTGCATCACACATTATCTCAAATGGCAATTCCCAACACGGTGGTTGAACTATAGGAGCACTAACCAAAGCGTCTTTCAGTTTCATGAATGCTTCTTGACACGCTTCATCAAATAAGAACTCTGTTTCTTTGCATAAAAGCCTTGTTAGGGGTCTTGCTATCTTCAAAAAGTCCTGGATAAACTTTCGGTAGAATCCAGCATGTCCCAAGAAACTCCTTATGTCTCGCACTGTTCTTGGAGGTTCCAATCTTAACATAACCTCGATTTTTGCCTTGTCTACTTCTATACCACTTCCAGATATCCTATGGTCCAACACAATTCCCTCTTTGACCATGAAATGGCACTTCTCCCAATTCAGAACCGGGTTTGTGTCCTCACACCTTTCGAGTACCCTGCATAGATTCAACAAACAAGAACCAAACGAAGAACCATATACAGAGAAATCATCCATAAATACTTCCATTTTATCCTCAATTAAGTCTGAGAAAATAGACATCATGCACCGCTAAAAAGTAGCCGGTGCATTGCACAAACCAAATGGCATCCTCCGATAGGCAAAGGTGCCATAAGGACATGTGAATGTCATTTTCTCTTGGTCACTCGGGTGTATTGGAATCTGGAAAAATCTGGAGTAACCATCTAGGAAGCAATAATATGAATGATTCGCTAGTATTTCTAGCATTTGATCGATGAATGGCAAAGGAAAATGATCCTTACGAGTGGATGAGTTCAACTTCCTGTAATCTATACATACTCTATGCCCAGTAATGGTTCTTGTTGGAATCAACTCATCTTTTTCGTTTTTAATTACAATGATTCCTGCTTTTTTGGTACAACATGAACTGGTGATATCCAAGTACTATCAGAGATAGGATAGATCACACCCGCTTCTAGTAGTTTTAAAATTTCTTTTTTAACTACTTCTTTCAAACTGGGGTTTAATCTTCTTTGATGTTCAATTGATGATTTACTTTCATCTTCCAAATGGATTGTATGCATGCACAAGGATGGCGAAATTCCCTTAATATCTTTCAGTGAATATCCTAGTGCTTTTCTATACTTTTTTAGCTCATGTAAGACCATTTATGTTTCTTCTCGGTTCAATGCATTATTTATTATAACAGGGTATGTAGAGTTTGTTCCCAGAAATTCATACCTTAGCCCTTCGGGGAGTGGTTTGAGTTCCACAGTGGGAGCATTGATTTCACCCAGTCATCTTCCACACTAGACTTACCTTTACTAGTGTGGTCAAACTTGACTTCTTGAACGCATTCTCCGAGCTCTAGAAATGATACTTTCTTCTCCCATGGCAATTGTGAATCAAGATATTTTTCGTACTTGACTGCTTCTTCGTTCACAATCCCATTCTCGCATTTTGGTCTTGTGATGGCCACTTCAAGAGAATCTTCCATGTTTAGCTCTTCCAAATATTCGTCAACCATTTCCTCTAAGGTTTTTAGGTAGAACACCTTTCCTTCAATGGTTGGTTTTTTTACAACGTCTTGAACAACGAACTTCAGAACAATATCGCCTAAATGAAGATCGATCATACCCTTTTTAACTTCTATGATGGCTCCAGCAGTAGCTAGAAATGGCCGTCCAAGAATGATAGGATCTGTCGGTTCTTCATCCATTTCTAGGACTATAAAGTTCGTCGGAATAATGCTGCTTCCCACCTCTAAAGGTAGATCTTCCAATAACCCAATTGGATAACGGATTGATCGATCCGCCAATATCAATGAGATTCTTGTTCGCTTGAAGTTTGTCAATCCCAATCTCTTAGAAACCATTAACGGCATAAGGCTAACACTCGCGCCAAGATCAACCAAACGTTTGTTAAAATGTAAGTGTCCAAGGGTACATGGTAGTGTAAAACTTCCCGGATCCTTCAGTTTCTTCGGTATCTTATTTTGAATGATAGCACTACATTCATGGTTTATCATTACCATGGCTTCTTCGATGTGCCTTTTTTTACTTAGCACATCTTTGAAAAGTTTACCGTATACTGGACATTCCAGAATGAGGTCAGCGAATGGGATGGTGACTTAACTGTGCTCATTATCTTCTTGAAATTCTCGAATTGCTTGTCCAAGATTTGTCTTTTAAATCTCCCGGGAAATGGAAGTTTTGAATCATTAACATATGGTTCAATGTCGATTTCCTCCTTATTGATGTCCTTGGGCTTCACTTTATTCTTCACGACATCCATAAACGCTTCGGAATCATTTGGAACAACTTCCGGTTCCTTGGTTTGATGTTTTTCTCCTGCGCGATTCTGACGATCGGTTGCAAACCGATTGCAGCTTCCTGCCCGACTTCCTAGAGCGGTTGCAAACCGCTCCAGACTCTTTTCTCGAGTTTCCTCCGAACTCGCTGCTCTATTGATTCGATCGGTTGCAAACCGATCGGTAGGTTGGGAGCGACTCGCTAGATCGGTTGCAGACCGATCTGGAGAGTTTCTTGGTGGTTCTTGATTCTCTTCATCGTCCAATGAAAACTCTCCCTTAGCTTTTTCTGAGTTAACCTCTTCACGAACCATTTCTCTTGTTGGTAGTTCTCTCCCACTCCTCAATGTTATCGCCAAGCAATACTCCTTCGGATTTGCAACGGTTTTTCCCGGTAAAGTTCCTTTTTGAGGTTGAGAGGTGGATGCAACCTGAGCAATCTGATTATCTAGCCCCTTGACATGAGTGCTCAGATGCTCGAATTTGTTGTTTAAATCGTTGTACGTTCTATCCACCTTGCTATGAAGTTCGAGAATCTTTTTGTTCAGATCGACCGAGGTGCTGGATTGTGACGTCATCATCTGCTGCATCATGTTCTTTAAGTCTTTAATGTCATCTTGAGGTTGAGGTCGAGATACATTCGCTTGTCCTGAAGGTTTATACTCTTGTTGATTATTAGGAACAAAAGATGCCTTGCCTTGATATCCACCTTGATTGCCATGAAACCCCCCTTGATTACTCTGAAATCCTCCTTGATTTCCTTGGAATTGCCCTTGATTATTCTGAAATCCTCCTTGACTTCATTGGAATTGTTGCCTTGGTATGAACCTTTGCTGCTGGAAATTTTGTCCTTGGGCGTTTGATGGAACGAACGGCCTTGCTTGGTAGCCTTGACCTTGCTGTTGATAGTTCGGGTTATAGGTTCTATTATAGCCGCCTTGGAAGTTTCCTTGATTCCCCACGGAATTTAATTCCTCTTGCAGCTCACGACTTCCTTCACACCCGACTTCTTGATTTATTTGTCCTTCATCAAATTCTCCGATATAATTTATGGACCTTTCTTTGTCTTCTAGGATCTTGTCCAACTTCTCATGTAAGGCTTTCATTTACTTACTTGTTTTGTCCTCTCTGTCACCGCCTCCTCTAGGAGCTCTGTCATAGTCCTCTCCGTAGTTTCCATCGCTTTGTGCTAAGTTCTCTACGAGTTGGAATCCTTCTTCGACATCCTTCCCTAGAAAGTTGCCATTACTAGCGGTGTCTAGCAACATTCTTATCCGTGGCACTATCCCTCTGTACAACGTGCTCAACAATGATTCTTCTGAAAATCCGTGGTGAGGGCACTTGTTTGTGTAGCTCTTGAAGCGTTCCCAAGCTTCACTAAAACTCTCATTGCCCCTTTGGGAAAAGCTTGATATATCATTTCCAAGCCGAGCTGTTCGTGAGGTTGAGAAGAACTTCTCCAAGAAATTTTTCTTGCATTCTGCCCAAGTGGTTATTGATCTGGGAGGTAAACTCTTCTCCCATTGCTTTGCCTTATCCCCAAGAGAAAAAGGGAATAATCTCAACTTAAATGCATCCTCAAAGATGCCATTTATCTTCGTCAAGTCGCAAATATCGTTAAAGTTGTCAAGATGGTCCAGAGGGTCTTCAACGAATAGTCTGTGGAATTTGTTTCCTTGAACCATGTTGATTATGCTCATCTTGATTTCGAAGTTGTTATTCTCAACCGCCGGTGCATGAATACCGCTACGGTTGCCATGTGCTTGGGGTGCGTCATACGCCCCTATCGCTCTCGCTCTTCTAGCAGCATGGAGTGGAGGATCCACATGAATTCCTGCTCCTTGAGTTGCTCCTTGGTTTTCTGGGTTGTTATCTCCCATGTTGAACCCTGTTGTTCTTGCAAGTCTTTCCCTTTCTTTCCTAGCTCGAGCATTAGCTCGCTCTAGTTGTCTTATCTCAGGTACGAGCTCCACCAATTTTTGTGGTCCTTGGCTTCTCAAGTTCATGCACCTTTAAGAAAGAGAAAAACACAGAACACGGTTAGATATTGTGAAAAATTAAAATTTAGACTCGATAGAATCCAAATCCTAATGGCTATTGCTATGCCTTCCCCGGCAACGGCGCCAAATTGATTTGCAGAGTTTTTAGGCTCTTATACACACCAATTAACCTTGTGTGCCAACAATACCACAATCTAATGGTATGTCATCTGTAGCACTTTAGGTATCGAATCCACAGGAAAGGACGAGAATAACTCACTAAGAATACAGGAAACTAATCAAGCTAAACAGAAATATGTTTTTGGTTTTTATCTTAATGTCACAAGCTAGAGAGCAAAACAGAACAAATGCAGTGAATTTAAGGAGTAAATATAGACCGATGAAAACAAGTAATGCAAACAAAATAAACGAGATGATAACGGTTTAAAAGGTAATTAGAGATATGGATAGCTGGAATGGCAATACGACAAGGGTAATTATAACTCGATTGATGAATGTTCGAACGACTAATCAGTGCTCAATTCCATGACATGAGTTGTTAAATTAGATTAGTCCACTGTCGTGAAACTAACCCTTTTTACAAACCGTTCGATTAAGCTAATCTTTCAATTGCAACCTAACGGTTTTTAAGCAAAGAACAAAAACTCATTTTAGTCATCAATTCCTTCTTAGAACTCAACTTTCGTTGGTTAAGAATTAGAACGTATGCATAGACGGTTCGGATTATTTCATCACACTTTTCGGGTGTGAAATAATCTAAACTCTAGAAAACTCTCTTTTGAAGCTCATTTATAGCATTAAGTTTGTTATATGCATGATCATGAACAAGACTACTCAACCATCAAACATCATTAACAAGCTCTATCACCCTAGATCTACCAAACCAACAATCCAAAAGTCAACTACTCATACATGCTTAAATCACAAAAGTAAACCATAGAATAGATAGATATTAAAGACATAATTAAGGATCTATAAAAAGATTTAAGAAAAAGTAAATAACATAGATTTTAGATGAAGAATTACAAAGGTTGCAACAAGGAAGGTAACAGAGTATTTTTGTTTTCTAAAATATAAAGCTTAGATATTTCTTTGCAACAACTAAGAGTATTTATAGTGGAAAGGAGAGAGCACTGAAAAAGGAAGAAAAATCAGCCTAAATATGTCGACAGCGACTTGCCCGAGCGGTTGCAAACCGCTCCAGAGAAAGTCTTCTCGGAGCGACTTGCTCGAGCGGTTGCAAACCGATCGTGTGTGTGTGCAGCATCTGCTTGGGCTCTTTGTTCCCCGTCTTTCTTCGCGTCTCTCGGATAACTTCGAAATCCTGACATATGAACACAAAACACAGTAGAATGTGCAGCACATAATCAAAGATTCCTATAACACTATAAAACTCAAAACGGCAAGAAATAACACAAAAACGTTTATTAAACCACGAATATATACATATAAAACATCATGAATAAGGGACTAAGTGTGTTGAAACACATGCATATCAAAAATCGTGAAGCCAAGTTGAGAAAGCAAACGTCCAGTACACTCTGAAGCCTTTACCAGAAACCACACGACTGACTCCTTCGATTGTCACAAAGAAGTGAAACATCGAGAAGATCTGAGTACTCAGATTAACGACTAAGGCGTTACTAGCTATATGCTTAACATTATCACATCGGAAGCACTAGAGAGACTTCGACAAAGTCAAATCACCAGGAAGTTCCCGTCCCACAAACAGCGTTGTGTACATTTCCTGTTAGGGGGAGACTTCTCCAATCCTACTTTGAGAAGCACCGTTCCTTCCCCTAAAGAGTGAGGAACCATCCTATTTGGCCAAGCTCTTTACAGCAAGCCAAGGGCAAAGCTCCACCAGTTCACAAAGAGGAAGATTTTCAATATGTGAAAAGTAGTGTTGCCTTAACGATTGCCAAATATCGACAATTGTTATTTTACTTTTTATTTTATTTTATCAACAATTTTTTAATTATTTTAATGATTTATATTATTCAAATAAAGTAGCATTTACGTAATTCAAAAGTTTAGGCATGTATATTTGCGGTTTCAATTTAAAATTTTATAATATATGAAAGGCTTTTTTGATGTTAAAATGTATTTAATATATTTTTATATTGTTTCATTTTCTATTGAAAAAAACATAATGCATTCAATATAAATTAAAGCTTTATATAAAAGCCTTATTGTTTGAATAAAATATTTAAATTCGGTAAGTTAATAAATAAATAAATATATATATATATATATACATTTTTCAATTAGTTTTTGAATCTATACTAGTACTTTTGAAGTATATTTTAAAGAGAAACATTTGTTTTACTAAGATATTACAAAAAATATCATTGATTTAAAAAGTAAATTAATAATCTCATTAAGGATAAATATAGAATAGAGATATATTTATATCAATATATCCAAACAACCCTTACAATAAATTTTCTATTATCCATATAATAAAACACAATTCAAATTTTTTTTAACATTAAATATAAAATTACAAATATTCATATGATGTTTCACAATTAATAATATAGATATTTAGAAGATTCTGTTAAGATTCAAAATTATAATTCTCCAATCATCTTTATTTGATTGTTTTTAATTGCTTTGAATCTAAAATTTTTTCTTTATAGGTTATGATTCAAATTTTTAAAAACGGACATATATTATTCAATTAATGAAAAAGTGGGTGTTAAACGTCTCACATCGGTTAAAATTATTAGACAATGAATCAAAGTCATATTATAAATAAGACCAAATTGGATCTAAATCTAAGTGAGCAGAAAGTTTAATTTAACAAGCATCCAAATTTAAAAGTTTGTATCAGTTTAATTCGGTTTTCTAGTCGAACCATTTAACCATACCAGATATAATAAATTTTAAAATGTTTAAAATATTATTATTGGTATATTTAGACTTTATAAAAATTTAAAAATATTATAAACATTTAAACTTGCAAAAGTTTAAAAATTCACGGGACAAGTTATATGGGTGGACGAGTTTGGATCGACATTTATATAAATTTAAAATATTATTAATCTGGTGCTACAACACGGATAATTCATCATTTTATTATTTTGTTAACACTACTAATATTAGAATATTAGATATGTCGAATAAAATTGATTTAATTAACATTATCACGCAGTATACCGCTGGTTAAATTCTAGTAATAAGAATAAAAATAGTATATGGAATTCAAATTGTTTGGAAAAAAAAGATAGTAGAATTACAATGTTTGTTTGGAAAAAAAATAGTAGAGTTAAAATGTTAGGAAGGAGGATATTATATATAATTAAAAAAAAATATGGAAAATGCTAATCTATAAAGACAAATGCTAAACTTAGAGGAAATGGCCAAATGGGGAAATGGGGAAATGCTAGATGCCTAGATCTTTTACCTTTTGATGTATAGAACTAGTAACGTCACCTCCCTTAAAACTTAAAAGTCCCCAGAGTCAGACAGAAGAATTTAAAGGTTAAGGTTCTTATTTGGTGCATAAACTCAAGGCTAGTTCTGATTCGAGGGTAGCGATGGGGGATGATCTGCCAGGTATATCAAATCCATAAGGATTTAAAGATACATAGTACCGATCGACGCATCAAAATCCTAATTTGTTTTTTTTTTTCCGGTATCAAATTGGACTTGAATGCTGGAATCTGTATTTGTTCGTGGCGATCCTCGTTTTGATAAAGAAGGGCCTAGTTCCAAGCGGGATGAAGAGTTTGACCTCATGGATAAACAAATCACAGAGAGCAAGGTTTTTTTTATCTGTCTTCATTTTCATCAATCTTGGAATTTTTCTTTATGTTGATTTGTGGATTCTCTTGGGTCGTTTATAGGGGTTTGACGTCGATTTCACCAAGTTTACCTATAATTTTCATTTCTGGCCGGTTGATTTGGATGACGACGAGTTAGCCATAGAACCAGAAACCACCAGAGAGTTAATCGACAGGCTGACTCGGAAATCACTTGAGGGATTCAATGAAAGAGAGGTCCAAACTATAGTCTTATGCTTCTACCTTTAAAATTTTATGTACACTATACTATTATATAAGATGTTACGTTGTGCTTATTATGTGTGAATGGTTTTTGCTTTTGTTTAAAAAACAGAATACAAAATATGAATTTTTGAAGTTTATCAAAGCCAATCGCCGCCCTGCTTCTGCTGGCAATATGTATTTTATTACCTTTGAAGGTAACGATCCTTCTGATGATCAGCCAAAACAATTCCAAGCGCAGGTTTGGCATCGTTATTTCGATCCGACCGAGTACATCTCCTGCATTCTGAAACCTGAGAGAAAAGGTACTCTTTTATTTCCTCCCAATTTGCAAAAGTAATTGAGCTTTTGGATCAATCATACGTAGAGCTGGGCATATGGGTTATGGTCCGAGTTCGGGTAGAACCGGATCGGCTTCGGGTTTATGAATAGGATACCCAATAGAGTAATTATAAATATTCGGTTCCACTTCGGTTCAGGTCATGTCGGGTTCGGGTGACAAATTTAAGGATCCTATAAGTACCCGAAAAATTGGTGTTCCATTGGTTCCGGTATTTTGTACCCAAAATAACGGGTACATGGAAGAAAATCCTTAAATATTGGTTAAATTTAAATAAATTTGATTATATTTAAGTAAATTTGGCTAAATTTTGGCAAATATAACAAATAATGTTTCAATATTTCAATTATTTTGGTTATTTAGGTTTAAAACTAATTGATATATTTAGATTTATAATTGTAATTTTGGGTAATTTAATTATATTAAGGTTAAATATAATTAATATTTTTAATATTTAATTATATGTTTCGGTATCCATTTGGATATCAGATCAGTCCCGGGTATTACCAGATACCCATGGATATGACTACATAGGAACCAATAGGATAATTGGTCATACTCAATACCCTATCCAACCTGATTTTTTTCAGCTCGGTTCCGGATTGGATTTCCGGATCCGGTTATTTTTCCCAGCCCTCATAGGTTCGTAGGAAAGACATAAACGATTTACATTTTGCCTCTTTCAATATCTTTGTACAATTTGAAATTGGTTACAATATTGTGCTATTTATTTAGATTGTTTTTTTATTGATATCCTCAGACTGACAGAGGAGCTATCTACTGTCTAATACTGGAGGGTGGTGAGACGCAAGCACTCGTGTCATAATTGATTGAGTCGAGTTATTTAGCGAAACTTGTAGTACTTTTATTATTTACCTTTTGGTGTGTGTGTTTAAGAGTGCCAAATTCTGATCTATGTTTGTTGTTCAAATTTTAACTAGCGTTCAGATTCTGTGTGTTTCATAAACATTAAAAATGTTATTCCATATTTCACCTGATTGCAATTGATAACAATTGGTAAGATTTAAGTTTAATCGTAGAAAATGGTAACTACCGTTGTGTCCAACAGTAAAACAAATTGAATATATTCTGAAATCTGTACCAAAGGTAACTTTCTAAAGCCTCCAATAGATAAAATCACCTTCTATTGATCTGGATGTGTGAGTAAGCGTTGCTTTTCGTTAGCCATGTCCAAAGGAAAAACTAGTGCTATGACCGCCTCTTCCAACGTCGCGACCTGCTCTGCGATTCTGATCTTGCTACCACTCTGAATATCCCACAATTTGCCAATAATAATCTTTATCATGACCAGAAGTACTACCTGTTACAATCAAATTTCGGGACTATATATTCTCGCCCTGTTGCGAGTGATGAAGACGAGCAAGTAGTGTATCATGCAGCTCCATGAATGTCGTGACGAGATACAGAACTTTCTTGTTCATCATGTTGAGGCTCACTGCGTGCTACAAGGAGTTTATGAGCGTCGATGATGGTTGTCAGGACGCACCTAAATCTCTATTTATTGGGATATATATTGTATAATGTAAATATTCTTTCCAAAGATATTAGGAACGTAGTTACTTGGGCCTTAAGTTAGATACTCTTGTATAAATATTGTGATGTATTGATCAAAGTATAATAAGAAAAGTATTCTCTAAACCTAGCCGCTTCCTGTTTAACACTATTCATCCAGACCTATCACGAATTGATGAAGACGCTCCCTTCTTTTTCCTTGTCGTAAGCATTTGCTGCAACACACATACATTCCGTAGTCGGCTTGCAAATTTGAATTTCTTCCCCATACCATTTTCCCAAGCGATAACATTATCTCCAAGTTTTCCAACAATTTATGAGCTTATGTAGTCAAGAAGGTCAGTCTGTGATTGAGTATTATGGACGTCTTATCGTCCTCTTCCTGTGTGTTATGCGAAAGTGATTCGTGAGGAACAAAGATTGACTGCTACAAGGAAGAAAGATCAACAACATGATGCTATTGGCTTCACCACTCGACGGGACTCGCACCTTCATGAGTTCTTTGCGGCATCATTAAGTCGTGAACCTGTTGATGCTTCAGGTTATGTGGCTCATTTTGCTGGAAACGATAGAGGCAGAGAACAACACTTGTGTTCTCATTGCGGCAAAACGGGACACGAAAAAGAGTTTTGCTGGCAGTTGACTGGATATCCAGAATGGTGGCTGGAACGTAGTGGTGCTAGTAGAACAGCAGGTCGTGGTGCGGGTCGTGGAGGTCGCGGCTCAAGCCCTAGCCCAGCGGGACGTGGACGGGGTTATGCGACGGTTGCTCATGCCACCAGCCCTGCGTTTCTGGTCCTTACACCTGATCAATGGAGGGCCATAAGTCAGATGGCTCAGCAGAAAACAATCAATCCCGGTGACAAACTTTCTAGTAAGATCAATGAAGATGTGATTCTTGACACAGGAGCTTCCCATCACATGACTGGGAATCTCTATTTACTTGCCAATCTCATGTCAATTCCACCATGCTCTGTGGGATTCGCTGATGGGAGCAAAACCATGCCCACAAGTGTGGGAGTGTTTCATCTTTCGAAGCATATTACTCTTGAGAATGTTCTATATATATGTCCCGGATCTAAATTGTTCTCTTGTTTCAATTTCAAAGTTGCTTAAACAAATGAAGTGTGTTGCACTGTTGACTGATACTCTTTCCATTTTACAAGACCATTTTTTGAGGACGCTAATTGGAGCCTGTGAAGAGTCGTGATAGAGTATACTATTTTGCGGAAGTAGCTGATGTATGTGTAAACAAGGCTGAAGTGCAATGTCATTTGACTTTATGGCATCGTCGGCTGGGGCATCCTGCGTTTTCATTGCTTTCTAATTTACCTATGATATCTGGTGTTAAAAACTTGGCTAGTCCTAGTCCAGGTGACATATGCTTCAGGGCTAAGCAAACAAGAGAAGTATTTTATGATAGTTCTAATAAAGCTTTGGATTGTTTTTCCCTAATACATGTCGACGTTTGGGGGTCTTATCGAATTTCGTCTATGAAATGACCACACCCATTTTTTTTTTACACAATAAAACTCGATCTTATTAAACATTCAGAAGCATTTAACAACAATATTCGAGTTTAATTAAACATAAACAAGTTCGACAACAACAACAACAACAAACCGAGTCCTAATCATCCCCTCCTCGACGCCTTGGTTCCACGATCATACTTTATCTTTACCTGCAACTCACAAAAACACAGAGATGTATAAGTATTATCACAAATACTTAGTGAGGCAGTCCTCCCATCTACGAGCTATTAACACCAGCAAGTAAGACAAGAAACAGCTCACAACGCAAAGCAAAATAACCACAACCAACAAAAAGGCACCTGGATCGATCGATCCATGCTTGGATTGATCGATCCCAGCCAAGAACAAACACTGATCGATTGATCCGAAGCATGGATCGATCGATCCAAAAACACCAAACGATCAGCAAAACCAAACCATAACGGATCGATCAATCCAACCCTGGATCGATCGGTCCCCCTTACTTTCACCATATCGATCTATCTACTCCTAAATCAGTCGATCCAACACCTTCTGCAACTCCGATCTCGCCTTCGTCCTTGGCCGCACATGACCAACGACCACCCTGAACCCCAACCTTGCTTCCTACAAACAATTAAGCACAAACACAACCCCAAACGCCAAGGAAACAAGCAACACAACAAGGAACAAGCCACACACACTAGGATTCAACCAAGCTAACCAAAACACACAACACGAACAAAAACCGTCAACGCTTAGATCAACTCATGGTCACGCACTAACCTTGAAAACGAACGGATCGAAGACCCAAGAAGAGAACACTTTGGGGAAACACAAACCTCCGCAACCCAAGCCACACCAAGCTTCAACAAGCTCAAACAAGCTTCTCTCTTTGATATCACTCTCACAACACCCAAACCTTCGAATTCTCACTCTCTCTTTTCTCCCACAAGCTCCAACAATAACCCAGGAAGAAGAGAGAAGAAGAAAACACTACAAGAAATGTGGGTATTAATAGCGGCCGTTAAACGCTATGTGTCACATAACATAGCGTTTCCTTAAACGCTCTGACAGCGCCCGTCATCGTAGGTCAGGCACTTTAGATAGCGGACTTGTCGTATGCTATAGTTAATTAAACGACAATAGCGTTTATGGCGCTGCTATTATTAAAGTTTATAATAGCGTGTAATAATTGTTATGATTGGGTTGTACCTATACCAATTGTTTTACAAAGATAGCAAATATTTTGTGTTATTAAATTATTTAATAAAATGACCCGAAATTATATTTAAATAATTATTTTTAATAATGATAATTAATTTTGTATTAAATTGTAATTTATTTTTGTAATATTAGTTTTAATAATAATAATTTAAAGAATGATTTCTTATTGAAAATACCATTAAACATTTCCATGTTTACAAATCCAAAATCATCAACAACCAAAACCAAAAATCATCATCAGAATGTTCACCATCGAGATCTTCAACTTCTGGTACAGGCAAAGGTGCATAACCTAAATCCTCCTCTGTTTCCAACTCATGATAGCCTCTAGGTGGTGCTCTCATAACAACATACCAATTTGAAGAATCATCTTCCCTAGAGTAGAATACCTGTTTCGCTTGAGAAGGTAGAATGAATGGATCTTTCAAATATGCTGCTTGGTTCATATGAAGGTTCACAAGAGTGAAGCCATCTTCTTCATTCACACCATTCCCTGAGTTTGCCCAATTGCATCTAAACAGTGGTACTTTGAACATGTGGTAGTCCATAAGTAGAATCTCCTTTATCACTCCATAATATGTAAGCATATCAGCTACTTGTCTTGTATCTCGTGCACTTGATCTACACATGCTAAATGCTTCATAAGTGACTCCACTGTTTTGTGTCTTCCGCTTAACTGCATCTGTATGAAATCGCTGCCCATTAACGATGAACCCTTTATGTGTTAAAGCAACATTTCTAGGTCCAAATGCCAACCACTTTATCTCCTTGGAATGTCCTTCAGTTGCGTCTGAATGAAACTGATGCAGGAAAAACACAAATTTCAGAGTAATCAGTTTTCTAACTTAAAAATCTGAACATGAACATCAAGTAATCAATCTGTATATTCAGTAAAATAAAAAAAAAACTGAAGATGATCATCAAGTAAACAAGGTAATAAGATAACAAGCTGTACATTTACTGAAATGGTAATCAAGAAGAGTGAAGATGACAACCTTTTTTTTTAACCCATTGTGCAAACTGCTCTGTATGGTTTTTCCACAACAAAGTTTCATTTTTTGCACATCGAGCATCAGTAGCTTGTAATTCTTCCAAATGCATCCTGATTTTACAATAAACAATAATTATGAAAATGAAATAATAATTTTAAATAGCTGAAACTAAAAGGGTAACCTCTTACCCAACATATGGTTCCATACAAGCCATGTTCATTAGCACATAGCGATGTGCATTGTCTTTATCTTTATCAGAAAGGGTGACCTCTTTACCCTTCTGCAGAGGTCGACCTTGACGCATCATCCTATCATCCTCAATATCTTCATTACGATTAAGTCTTTCTTGAACTGGTACTGAATCTTGAAGAAACTCTAAACAAAATGCAATGCATTCTTCAGATAAATACCCCTCAGCCATACATGCTTCTGGCTTTGCATGATTCTTAACATAAGCCTTTAGTTTTTTCATGTACCTACAATTCAGTCAAGATATATGAAATATTAGACTAACATTATTTGAGGAAATACATACAGTAAAACAATTTAGTACATCAAACCTTTCGAAGGGATACATCCAGCGGAAGTGTACTGGTCCTCCTAAACGTGCCTCTTTTGATAGATGTATTGGAAGGTGGAACATGATATCAAACAGAGATGGAGGGAAGAACCGCTCCAGTTGACACATTGTTTCCACAAACTCAGTCTCCATTGATAAAAGTTTCTCCGGGTCAATGATACGCTGGCACAATCTGTTAAAGTAATTGCATAATCTAGTAATGGCAATCCTAGGTCCTCTACATAACAACCCTCTTAACGCAGCTGGTAACAAGTTTTGTACTAGCACATGATGATCATGCGACTTCAAACTAGCTATATTAGGAGGGCTAAGTGAAACACAATTAGCAATATTACCACAATAACCATTAGGACCTCTAAACTTAGCTAACCTTTGCCAAAAAATGTTCTTCTCTTTCTTGGATAACCAATAGGCTGCTGGAGGTAAGTATGTTTTCTTTCCCCTAACCTCTGCGTGCAAGTGCTTTCTGATTCCAATATCTTCTAAGTCTTTTCTTGATTTCAAACCATCTTTCGACTTGGCACTTTGCATCAAGATAGACAATATAGCATCCGAGACATTCTTTTCTACGTGCATCACATCAATATTGTGACGAACAGGCAATTCCTAAGACAATAATCAATAAACTGTTAGGCATATACGTATACAACAATCTGAGAATATAGTTTAGTTACTCTACTTTACCTTCCAGTAAGGTAGTTCAAAGAATATTGATCTCTTCTTCCACCGCCATAGATCATTTGATTCTTCACACTCTTCTTCTTCAACCAGCTCATCATCTTCCAAATCTGTTCTTTTTCTTTTTCTTTCCTTATGTAGAGGTCTTCCAAAGTCATTCCTAAACGCCTTTACTGTCTCATATATTTCAGTACCTGTTTGTATCCTATTGGCACTCCCAACTTCAACAGTGTTGTCAAACCAGCCCTTTTTATATCTGTAAGGATGGCCAGGCGGTAGTCTCTTTCTATTTCCCATGTATACATACTTATGGCTAAAATTAAGCCACATACAAGGAGTATCCTTTCCACAGACGTTGCAAGCTTGTTTCCCCTTCACTTTACATCCAGACAATATTCCCAACGCTGGATAGTCAGTGTTACTCCAAAGCAGTACGGCTCTAAGTGTGAAGTTCTCCTTTGCGAATGAGTCATACACTTCAATACCCTCAGACCACAAATCTTGTAAACCTTCAATCAATGGTGCTAAGTAGACATCTATGTTATTACCAGGAGCTGTTGGACCAGGGATCAACAAAGTTAACATTATATTCTCAGCCCGCATACACATTGTTGGAGGCGTGTTGTAGTTCACCAACAACACTGGTCATGTGCTGTTGCGGTGTAGCATCTTCTACCTCTTCACATGGCACTTTCTTTTTTCTACCACCATTTCTTTTCTTAGCACCAGTTTGTCCTTTCTTCACCTTTAGTGTTGTTGCAGGAGTGGCCTCCAAGCCTTGATTACTTCGACTACGACGGGAACCAACTTGTGCTCCTCCTCTTGTCTTTGCCATATCTGAATAAACAAAATGAAACTTAGACTCAGATTAAGATGCATGTTCACAGAAACTCAGATTAAGATGCATCTTAACAAAATAATCAAAAAAATCCAAAAAATCAAAATCGTTGTACAGATGCATGTTTCAATCCTTTGCAGATAGATGTACAATTGGCCTTCACAGATAACAACTCAAACTTAAATTAGCTTTTCGACAGAATCCAACATGCATTCTAAAAGATCAAAATCGATAAACAATGAAGCTTCAATTCGAGTGAGAACAAACCTTTTTATTCGATCCACAATGAAGCTTCGATTCGATTTGATGGTATTGGAGCTTCGATTCGATTCGATTCGATGGTATTGAAGCTTCGATTCGATTCGATGTGAATGATTCGATACAGAGAGAGAATGGAAGACAGAGAGAGAAAGGAAGACAGAGAGAGAGAGTTACAGATTTTCTGAGAAACAATGAAGAGAGAGGTTAAGTTATTTGGAGATGAAGAAAAAAATAAATTTATTTACTTTGGAGATATTTTAGAAGTAAGATAGCGTTTATTTTTTTAATCTGCAATGGTAAGGTTCCCGCACTCACCAAATTTAGGCGGCTAAAAGTTTTCATTATCCCGCGATAGTAATCATAGCGTTTTATAATCATAAACGCTATGCAAAAATCTCGTCTCCGTATACGATAGCATAACTGTCAACAACGCTATCTTCCGATGCTATTAATACCTGATATGCATGTATTTTAACACGATTAGCCCTTTATTCATGTGGTTTTTATGTGTATATTTGAGATCTTAATAAACGTTTTTGAATCATTTGTTACTATTTCGAGTTTTATAGTGGTTCAAGGGTAATGGATCGTATATTGCACATTCTACTCTAGTTTGTGTTTATATTTCAGGATTCTTGAAGTCGTGGAGAAGCACGAGGAAAAGTGAAGAACTTCGAGCCAAAAAGTTACTAAATCGGTTTGCAACCGATTTCAGCAACCAATTTCAGCACACTAAATCGGTTTGCAATCGATTTCGGGAACCAAGCGGCAAATACGATGAACCGCGTACGAGAAGTTACTAAATCGGTTTGCAATCGATTTCAGCAACCGATTTTGGGACACTAAATCGGTTTGCAATCGATTTCGGGAATCAAGCGGCAAATACGAAGAATCAAATACGGAAGCTTACTAAATCGGTTTGCAACCGATTTCAGAAACCGATTTTAGGTTACTAAATCGGTTTGCAACCGATTTAGTAAACCGATTTCTGACATTCCACTATATATACTCCAACTTGTGTGTAACAAAAAAATCCAACTTTTTATCCTTTTCAACAACTAATGATATTTTGCTCTGTTCTTGAGAGTTCTTGTTAAGTTCTTATACTTCTTAATTCTTCATTAAAAACTTATGTTATGCACTTTTACTAAGATCTATTTATAAAATCTTGATCATGTCTTGCTTATCTATCATTTGTATGGTTTACTTTTGCAATTTTATCATGTTTGAGTAGTTCACTTTTGGATGGTTGGTTTGGTAGATCTAGGGTGTTAGAGCTTGCAAATGATGTTTGATGGTTGAGTAGTCTTGTTCATGATCATGCTTAGAACAAACTTAATGCTAGAAATTTGCTTCAAAAGAGAGTCTTCTAGATCTTTGATTATTTCACATCCGAAAGGTGTGATGAAATAATCTGAACCGTCTTTGCATGCAGTCTAATTCTTAATCAACGAATGTTGAGTTGTAAGAAAGAATTGATGACTAAAATGAGTTTGTGCTCTTTGCTTATGAATCATTAGGTTGCAATTGAAAAATTAGCTAAATCGAGCGGTTTGTAAAGGGATTAGTATCACGATAGTGGACTAGTCTATTTTAACAACTCATGTCATGGAATTGAGCATTGATTAGTCGTTCGAACATTTATCAATCAAGTTATAATCACCCTTGTCATATTGCCAGTCCAACTATCCATATTTCTAATATCTTTTAAACCGTTACCATTCCTTTTAGTTCGTTTTGCATTGCTTGTTTTCATTAATCTACGTCTACTTCTTAAATTTATTGCATTTGTTCTGTTTTAACCGATAGCTTGTGACATTAAGATAAAAACCAAAAACATATTTCCGTTTAGCTTGATTATTTTCTTGTATTCTTAGTGAGTTATTCTCGTCCTTTCCTGTGGATTCGATACCTAAAGTGGTACAGACGACATACCATTAGATTGTGGTATTGTTGGCACACAAGGTTAATTGGTGTGTATATGAGCCTAAAAACTCTGCTAATCAATACCCACATTTCTTGTAGTGAAAACCCGTTTTGGGAGGAATAAAGAACCAAAAAAGAAGCTACCAATACTTTTGAAGATTTGCTTGTTAACAGAATTCAATAACCAAGATTTTACCATGCTATTGCAGTGAGACCGATAACGAAAGCTAGGATCCGTATCTAAAGGTCTAGGTAAAGATCCATCAACAAAAGACAATTTGTTCTTTGCATCTAACGCAATATTCATGGCGATATTCCAAGAAGAGTAATTGGTTCCATCAAGTACCTCATTGATGATTACATTTCCCGGATTGTCTCCACTCGTCAAAGCATATGGTGAATAAAGATCCGTGTAATCAATCGGAGGAATTGGAACAAAAGATGGAGAAATCGGAGTTGATTCGTGAGGCGGAGGAGTTCTTCCAGCCGGAGTATGTGATCGCACCGTGCGACGCCGTAATTTGTGAACTGTGACCATCGCATCTACCGGATACTGATCGGAATCCAAGCCGGAAAAAAAAATGATGAAAGCCGGATGAAATTGATGATTAAGGAGATAAAATTGAGTTGATTAACGAGTAAATCTAGAAGAAAACTCGTGAAATCGAAAGAATTGGCGACAAACTCGGAGCAAGATTCTCTGATACCATCTTAGTGTTCGTGAGAAAATGAAAAAGATGAAGTAAATTTGTTATTCTCTCACACCGTTTCTGTTACAGGTGGTTCACATAATATAGTGAATCAATACAATCCGGTTTACACTCTAATTTACTCGGTTTTATGCTTAACCGGATACATATGGTCTTATACAGTTACATCGCAAACCATACAATCATTTCCATTTCCTGCGCCAGACATAAATTTGTTTTGGTTGTAAATATCACCTATGATAGATACATAATCTCGATTCCCTTGTTGACGTTTCTAAAAATATCTATAACACTTATCTTCTCTTTCACCAATTTGTTACTTCTTTGTAAATTAGATATTCTAGTATCCCATATTCACATATTCTTCGGATTTTATACCCAATCCCTTCACCAAAATGGTTTTGGGAATGTCGGACATCATGAAGATTTGCATAACAACCCTTCAAGGAGATAATATGCTCGACTTGGGTGAAATCAGAAAACTAACCCACTTTGACAAACCATGAATAAATCGTCTCCATCATCGGAGAATGTAATACCGCCAAGGCAACCCGTTCGTAAAAATACAACGCTTGGGACCGACCAAAATCACTCCCAAATCCGGGGAAAGAACCATCACAACTTAAAAGGTAAAATTCTTTTCCAATCGTTAGGAACTGTCCAACTAGGGAGAAGTGTAACTATAGAAATCGACTCACAACCAATCTCTTCCCATCAACAAAATTGATTTGCAGAGTTTTTAGGCTCTTATACACACCAATTAACCTTGTGTGCCAACAATACCACAATCTAATGGTATGTCATCTGTAGCACTTTAGGTATCGAATCCACAGGGAAGGACGAGAATAACTCACTAAGAATATAGGAAACTAATCAAGCTAAACAGAAATATGTTTTTGGTTTTTATCTTAATGTCACAAGCTAGAGAGCAAAACAGAACAAATGCAGTGAATTTAAGGAGTAAATATAGACCGATGAAAACAAGTAATGCAAACAAACTAAACGAGATGATAACGGTTTAAAAGGTAATTAGAGATATGGATAGCTGGAATGGCAATACGACAAGGGTAATTATAACTCGATTGATGAATGTTGGAACGACTAATCAGTGCTCAATTCCATGACATGAGTTGTTAAATTAGATTAGTCCACTGTCGTGAAACTAACCCTTTTTACAAACTGTTCGATTAAGCTAATCTTTCAATTGTAACCTAACGGTTTTTAAGCAAAGAACACAAACTCATTTTAGTCATCAATTCCTTCTTAGAACTCAACTTTCGTTGGTTAAGAATTAGAAGTATGCATAGACGGTTCGGATTATTTCATCACACTTTTCGGGTGTGAAATAATCTAAACTCTAGAAAACTCTCTTTTGAAGCTCATTTCTAGCATTAAGTTTGTTCTATGCATGATCATGAACAAGACTACTCAACCATCAAACATCATTAACAAGCTCTATCACCCTAGATCTACCAAACCAACAATCCAAAAGTCAACTACTCATACATGCTTAAATCACAAAAGTAAACCATAGAAAAGATAGATATTGAAGACATAATTAAGGATCTATAAAAAGATTTAAGAAAAAGTAAATAACATAGATTTTAGATGAAGAATTACAAAGGTTGCAACAAGGAAGATAACAGAGTATCTTTGTTTTCTAAAATATAAAGCTTAGATATTTCTTTGCAACAACTAAGAGTATTTATAGTGGAAAGGAGAGAGCACTGAAAAAGGAAAAAAAATCAGCCTAAGTATGTCGGCAGCGACTTGCCCGAGCGGTTGCAAACCGCTCCAGAGAAAGTCTTCTCGGAGCGACTTGCTCGAGCGGTTGCAAACCGATCGTGTGTGTGTGCAGCATCTGCTTGGGCTCTTTGTTCCCCGTCTTTCTTCGCGTCTCTCGGATAACTTCGAAATCCTGACAATGAACACAAAACACAGTAGAATGTGCAGCACATAATCAAAGATTTCAATAACACTATAAAACTCAAAACGGCAAGAAATAACACAAAAAGGTTTATTAAACCACGAATATATACATATAAAACATCATGAATAAGGGACTAAGTGTGTTGAAACACATGCATATCAACACCCCCAGACTTGCCTTTTGCTTGTCCTCAAGCAAACAAGTAATATATTCAGTTCAAACAAAATCTCTTGACAAAAATAGTAAGGTGCATAAACCAAATCTTCAACCATTAATTCCTTGTGCAAGCACACATATCATCCAACCCCTTAACATTTAATCAGTGTATTGGTAAAATCTCGTAAAATAAGTTGGAAGTATTCTCAATCGGTTCTGGGTGAAGGATTTTTGAAGGTGGTTCTAGAAGATTTATATTTTTGGTGGTTTACTCTCAAGAAAAAGGAATGCTAGACAATCGTGAAATCCATCTAAGACGAAGAACAATTTATGCATACACAGTTTTAAAATCAATTTGTTCTACCCGTCTTAAAATGCAAAATCCATCCCTTTTCCTTTTGTAACACATTTTCCTTTTCTTTTTGAACCATTAACTCTTCATGAACACTTTGATTTTTGAATTTTCTTAGGAAAAATCCTTCTATATCACTTAGCTCGTATACATATCCATTTTCTTTGTTCCCAATATTCTCATTTGCAAATGCATTTTTCTTTTGGAGAATTAATGTGATATTTTGGAGCCTATTCCTTTGTGATCATCTAGATAATCTCCTCTTTTCTTATGATAATGCTTATTCTTTCATCCCTCATTTTATTCTTTCTCCAAAACTCTATTTCACGTATTTGGTCTAACCATCGGAACTTTTCAACTTTAACCTAGTAGCTAGTTTAAAGAGTTCCAAAACTTAGCTACAAAAAGAAAGAAAAACCATGTCGTTCTCAATACTCTCAAGATTTCACAATCTATAGCATTTTCAAATAAGAGGCCTCACTCGCAAATTGAAACATAGGGTCGAAAAGATAGGTTTAGGTTCCAAGGTGGGGAGATAATTCGGGTCACGAAATGACTAAGAAAGGTAAGCCCGAATGCCTTATACCATGAGAATAAATCGAAACTTTTTAATACGAGATATTTGATTTGTCATTTTAAGTTCAAAATAGATATAGGGTTGAAATCAACATGGTTATGCAATCAGAAATTGGAATTGTTTCAATGATTTTTCTACAAATGTGTTTTGCAACTTAAAATAATTGCCTAGAAATCCAATCGTGTTCTTTTTTTTTTTTTTTTTTTTTATCACACGAGCGACTTGCTCAAGCGGTTGCAAACCGCTCCAGAGAAAGTTTTCTCGGAGCGACTTGCTAGAGCTGTTGCAAACCGATCGTAAAATTCAAATGCTGAAAAATAAAACTGAAAAGAAATGGAAGAGAAAAATAAAAAGTAACACAAATCCAATCCAAAACACAAATTCAAATCCTAACACAAATTCAAAACAAAGAGAATAAAAGAGTTCTACAAACATAGCCGCTCCCCCGGACTTGTTTGACACCGTCTCGGTGTTAAAATACTAAGAAATGATAGAATGGTTTCACCTCAGTTTTGAGTTTGTGATGCCATAAGATGATGGAAACAGTCCCATGAAATCAATCCCCCACACATCAAAGACCTCAACCTCAAGAATTGGATTTTGAGGCATTTCATTTCGTCTGCTTATGTTTCCTTTTCTTTGACATGAATCACAATTAGAAATGAATCCCTGAGCGTCTCTAAACATTGTTGGCCACCAAAAACCCGCTTGAAGAACTTTTGTAACTGTCTTGAACGTAGTGAAATGGCCACCATAGCTTGAACCGTGGCAATGAGTTAAGATCCCCTCTACTTCTTCTTCCGGAATGCATTTCCGGTAAATCTTATCTTTGCAGAGCATGTAGAGGTATGGATCATCCCAATAGTACCGGTTCACATCCTTGAAGAATTTCTTTTTGTCATACCCATTCAAATTAGGAGGCTCCTTTCCGCAAGCTAAGAAATTAACTAAATCTGCGTACCAAGGTATACTCACTTCTATAGCTTCAATTGCTACCAATTCCGCTAGCATGGAATTCGTTTTTGTCAAAGTCTGAATGATATTGACCTGTTTTTCGGGTAAGGAATCATCAATCGGTATGTTCTCCTCGATCTTCATCCTCGAGAGGTGATCAGCTACACCGTTCTCTATACCCTTCTTATCCCTTATTTCAAGATTGAATTCCTGTAGAAGTAGGATCCATCTTAACAACCTTGGCTTAGCATCTTTCTTAGCCAATTGATATATCATGGTTTTTACGGTTTTTAACCACGATATAAGAGTCGTTTTTAGAGTCTTTTTAGTGTCTTTCGAATCTTTTAGAGTCTTTGCAGGTTCAGATACGTTTTGGAGTTATTTGGAGATTATGGGACGTTTTAGAGCAATCCGTGAAGCTGCACTGAAGAAACCAACTCGGAGGGCAAAATTGGTGTGGGTGTCGATCGACACTAGCCCTTAGTGTCGGTCGACACCAATATCTGACGGCAATCGAATTTTCAATCTTTTTGAAGTTTTGAAGAATTGCAAATTTGGCCCAGAAGTGTTCCCTGTTTACAAATAAAGCCCAAATCGTGTTTTAACTTATTTATATTTTAAGGTCATTGTTTAGACCTATGCTTTAGAAGGCTTGACTTTTGAGCAGCCACCTCTTCAGGAATTTTTGGAGAAGATTTCTAAACTCCTTTCTTCTTCTTTTTATGTTCTTAATGCAATTTATTTCATTCATGATTTGTGTTTTATCTATCATGTCTGAGTAATCTCCCTGTTAGGTTTAGGATTTTCAAAGAAATTCATGAATTGTTAGGTTGTTAGATTATTAGGATTGAATTTATAGAGTTCTTCATCTAGATTGTGTTTATTGCTTATTCTAGCTTAGCTACCTAGAATCTGATCTTAGGTTGATTAGTTGACACGAAAGTGTAGTTGATTGCCTGAACTATCTTAGATGAGCAAAATATCCTATTCGCAAAGAAATTTGGTTTAGGGATTTTGTGAACATATCAAACCCGAACTTTAAAGCTTGTTTAATTTGAAGAATTCGCAAAGAGATTTGGGATTCTAAAACTTAGGCATAGATAATCTTCGCAACGAAAGTTGGTTGATTTTACATTAGTGATTTGAGTTCTAGAACGGTTCTTAATTACAATCCTGATAATTGTTTGTTCTGCAATTCTGAATTTCCTGAGAATTTCTCTAAGTCTAGCCTCTTTCCTTATTGAATTTACATCCTTTACTTTTTACTCTGTTAGTTTTACGTTTTATCTTTTGACATTTAGCTAAATTTCCAAACTGCTAATCTATTGTGTGAACATTAGTCCCTGTGGATTCGATCCCTAAATACTACAGTGATCTCTTAATTTGAGAGAGTAGCTCAAGGGTAAATTTGAGCATATCAAATTTTGGCGCCGTTGCCGGAGACTTTTGATTCAATATTAGATTTCAGTTAGAATTTAGTCTAAATTTTTTTTACTACTTATTTACTTACGCAGTTTTCTTTGTTTTTCTTTTTTATTTTGTGTTTCAGGTTTATCGATTTACTTGCTGCGATGGACAACCTTGTTGTGTTAGTAAGGGATGAAGCTGGAATTCTACGGGATCAAGAGGGCCATGTGCGCAACGAGCAGGGTCAGAAACTGGATGCTGAAGGCAATGTGATTGCAGAACCCAGACCCGCCGTCGGTGTCGATCGACACCAACAGGGTGTCGCTCGACACCCTCTTGCTATTGAGGCTCCGGTTTTGAATGATGCAGCAGCTGGTGCTGCAGTGGTTCGTGGGAAGACACTGGGTAATTACAACAGGTCGGATCAGTTCTATGCCAACCGATCCGCGATCAGACCCCCTCCGTTTCAGAGGAATGACTTTAAGCTGAAACCCGCATACTACACTCTGGTGGGACAGCATCCTTTCCATGGTCTTCCTCATGAACAACCCATGGATCATATTGACAGGTTTGAGGACCTAGTTACAAGCATTAAGGCTAATGGGGTGTCCAATGATTTCCTCTTCTGCAAGCTCTTCCCGTACTCTCTTGCTGGAGAAGCAGCCTACTGGCTCAAGCAATTGAAGCCAGGATCTCTAACAACTTGGTGGGAGACCAAGAATGCATTTTTGAACAACTTTTATGATGATGTAAGGTCAGAGGATGCAAGAACAAAGATCACCACCTTCTCTCAACAACCAGTTGAAGCATTCAAGGCTGCTTGGGTAAGATTCAGAGCTTATCAGAGAGATTGTCCGCATCATGGGTTTAGTAAGGTACAATTGTTGGGTATCTTCTTCAGAGGTATAGATTGGAGGTATCAGATGGCTCTGGATGCTGCGAGTAATAGCAACTTCAACACCAGGTATCCCGAGGACGCTGCTACATTGATTGAGAACCTAGCTTCAAGCAACAGCACGAAAAATGCTGATTTTGAGAGAAAGAAGCTAGCAGGAAACTCTGAAAGTGGTCAGATTGTTGAGGTAAAAGCTAAGTTGGATTCGGTGCACAATCTTCTCATGGGTAAGAGATCAGTTCACCTTGCTGCTGAGGTTGAGAGTTTTGAGCCAGTGGAAGAGGATTGCAACTATGTCAATGGAGCTGGATTTCAGGGTCCGAGATATGTCAATGCACAGAGTACCTTTAGAGGAACCCAGATGCCTGAGTATCAGAGGAGTAGTTTCACCAGGAACTATGGTTCTTCTTCTTACCAAACCCCCCCTCCACCCAATTCAGAGAGTGAGGTCAAGTTTATGCTGGAGCGGATTCTAGAGGGTCAGCAGAAGATTACAGTGGACTTCAATGGAAAGATCGATGCTCTGTACACTGACCTGAATGGAAAATTTGAAACTCTGAGCACCCATGTCAAGAAGCTGGACACTCAGGTTGCTCAGACTGCTGAGTTTGTAAAAAGACAAGATGGATTCCTTCCTGGAAGGACTGAGAACAACCACAGAAGTGCATGCAATGCTGTTTTGGTGGAAGATCGGGATGATCTCAGTGAAATTGAGGGGAATGGTGAAGATTTTGACGTTTCATACTCAGTGTCGGTCGACACATATCAGCAGTGTCGATCGACACCAGCCTACATTCCCGAGAATTCGAGTCGAGACGGAGAGAAATCGACCCCGGTCGATACAAAGAACTCGACACAGGATGTCAGTGTCGACCGACACCACCTGGGTGTCGATCGACACCCCTCAGAGGATGAAGGGAATTCGATGCAAGACAGACCAAAATCGATCGAGCTCGACACCAGAGTGTCGATACCAGAGATCAGTGTCGATCGACACTAACCTAGTGTCGATCGACACCCTGAGCGGACTGAACCACAATCTATCAACAATCCTCAGATCGTAGAAAGGGTCTATAAGCCTAAGGTTCCCTATCCAAAGAGTCTTAGGAAGTCTAAACAGGAGATAGAGGACGCTCGATGCAAAGCAATCATGGACAAGGTGGTGATTGAGATGTCTCTAGCTGATGCAGTCACGATTTCACCTCCACTTAAGAGATATGCGAAGAGAATGGTTACTAATGGTCTGAGTCCTGAGGAAGGAGCTTTACTTACCAGGGACATCTGCGCGCATATCTTGCATAAGACTCCACAGAGAAAGAAAGGAAAGAAGCAGAACGTGGTTATCTCTGAACAAGTCAGTGCCATGATTCAAAGTAAGATTCCAGAGAAGCTACCTGATCCAGGAAGTTTTGTGTTAGATTGCTCAATCTTCACAGGACGATTTTTGCATTCTCTCTGTGATCTTGGTTCTAGTATTAATTTGATGCCTCACTCTATTGCCGTACGCCTGGGGATGACTGAGTTCAAGCCAACTAGGATCTCTCTCATCTTAGCGGATCGATCCAAAAGGATTCCAGAGGGTATCTTAGAAGATGTTCCAGTGCAAATTGGTGAATGTACGATTCCTACAGATTTTGTGGTCTTGGAATATAAGGAGGAACCCAAGGATCTTTTGATTTTGGGACGACCCTTTTTGGCTATAGCAGGGGCTCTAATTGATGTAAAAAAGGGATGCATAGCTCTGAATGTGGGTGATCTAGTCATAAATTTTAACATGGACAAGGTGAGAAAGCCACACACCATTGATGGACAGACATTCTCTGTAGAGATCTCCACAGACATTCCTGCTGGGTATGTCAAAGAGTTGGGTCCAAGCGAGCAAGTGAATAAGCAAGCTGTTGAGGTTGAGGATTGGTGTGGTGATCATCTTTTCAGTGCTAGGCTTCAGGAAGAGGTTCTACTCAGTGACAAATTACCAGGGGATGATGTTTTTGAGATGGAGATAGGGATTGCAAAGAAGAGTTGCAGAAAAAGTGCAGAGATCCGAGCTACAGACTCAGTGTCGATCGACACCCCCATTGGTGTCGCTCGACACTCTCCACGAGTCTACCCGAATTTACCTCAAAAACACTGTTTTCGGGTTGATTCTCTTGCTGCTCGTCCGAGACCTGTTGTAAAACAGAAAGCTCCACATCCCATACTCCATTCACCTCAGGGAAAGCAAAGGTATGCACATCCAAATCCCAAACCATCTTCTTTCATCAATAAGGATTTCAAAGGTACAAAAACTGTTTTGCAGTTAACCAAGCCACGAGATTATCGTAGAGCGCTTGTTTCTTCTTTTGATGATTGTGCAGGCAAAAAGAGTGTACCACACAAGATTAAGTCCCGCCCTGTTCCTATTCCTCATTTCCTTGGTCGTTATCACGCACCCACTGCTTATACACCACCATGGATGATGAGACTAATTTCGCGGAAGCATTCATTGCCGCCCTCTGCTCCACCTGATACCTGAGCTCCGCCACAGTCCAACTAATGACTGAAAACAAGCGCTTAGTGGGAGGCAACCCACTCGTACGTTTTCTATTTTATTTTGATTATTCATGTTTTCTCTATTTTATTTAATTTTGTCAACCCTGGGTTTGGTACCACTGGGGACAGTGTTACTTAAGTCTGGGGGAGGTAGTCGCTGACTTTGTGTTTCTTTTTGAGAGTCAGTCGTGTCAGTCTTATTTGTTTTTATTGAGTCAAAACTTTGGTTAGGAAATAACGACCTCTCTTCTTAGTCTATTTGCCTGAGTGATTAATGCTGCAGATTTAGTTCAAATCCGACTAATGGAAAATCCAAAGACTGATCGATGACCTAGAGCGATCCATACTTGGCAACATAATCCACTACAGCCGGAGCTAATTTCTGAGCTCTTCCTTTTACCTCATCAATGCAACTGGTGTTCTTAGGGCTTGACTCCTCGTTCTTACCTGACAAACAAAAAGCCTAATTGAAAAAGTGATGGTACTCCTCTCCCTTATTCAGTAAAAAAAGTGTATTTATTTGCAGAAAAGATGATATGATTTTCTTCAAAGTAAAGGGATAGAAAAATTTTCAATGACCCCATTATTTTACTTTATAAGGAATGATCACACAAAAGTTGGAAGCGAGGTTAGGAAAATTTCCTATGATACCATTATTCGCCTACACTTTTGAGATAAAAAAAAAAAAGAAACAACACAAAAGATGTTGAGAAAGAAATAAGTCTGGGGGAGAGAAAGAGTACCAAAAAGATGTGGAAATTGGCTAGTTTGTCATGGTATTGAATGGAAATGAGTCTAGAAAGTTCTTGGCATTGATTTTATTGATGAGACCCAGCGATGAAAGCTGTGGAGAATGTTGCGAAGTTGTGGGTTAAATTTGGTGTGTTGAAATGTCTACGGAGAAGTACATAGTGGTTCGATTTGGATTAGTCTGCTAAGCATATGGATTTGGTTTGAATGCTCAATGCAATAGTCCAGAGAGAGAGAGAGTTTCCGCAATTTTCAACCTTCTTTCACAGGTTAAGTTTCTGTTTTGCTTGAGGGCAAGCAAAGGCTAAGTCTGGGGGAATTGATATATCATGGTTTTTACGGTTTTTAACCACGATATAAGAGTCGTTTTTAGAGTCTTTTTAGTGTCTTTCGAGTCTTTTAGAGTCTTTGCAGGTTCAGATATGTTTTGGAGTTATTTGGAGATTATGGGACGTTTTGGAGCAATCCGAGAAGCTGCACTGAAGAAACCAACTCGGAGGCAAAATTGGTGTGGGTGTCGATCAACACTAGCCCTTAGTGTCGGTCGACACCAATATCTGACGGCAATTGAATTTCCAATCTTTTTGAAGTTTGGAAGAATTGCAAATTTGGCCCAGAAGTGTTTCCTGTTTACAAATAAAGCCCAAATCGTGTTTTAGCTTATTTATATTTTAAGGTCATTGTTTAGACCTATGCTTTAGAAGGCTTGACTTTTGAGCAGCCACCTCTTCAGGGATTTTTGGAGAAGATTTCTAAACTCTTTTCTTCTTCTTTTTATGTTTTTAATGCAATTTATTTCATTCATGATTTGTGTTTTATCTATCATGTTGGAGTAATCTCCCTGTTAGGTTTACGGTTTTCAAAGGAATTCATGAATTGTTAGGTTGTTAGATTATTAGGATTGAATCTATAGAGTTCTTCATCTAGATTGTGTTTATTGCTTATTCTAGCTTAGCTACCTAGAATCTGATCTTAGGTTGATTAGTTGACACGAAAGTGTAGTTGATTGCCTGAACTATCTTAGATGAGCAAAATATCCTATTCGCAAAGAAATTTGGTTTAGGGATTTTGTGAACATATCAAACCTGAACTTTAATGCTTGTTTAATTTGAAGAATTCGCAAAGAGATTTGGGATTCTAAAACTTAGGCATAGATAATCTTCGCAACGAAAGTTGGTTGATTTTACATTAGTGATTTGAGTTCTAAAACGGTTCTTAATTACAATCCTGATAATTGTTTGTTCTGCAATTCTGAATTTCCTGAGAATTTCCCTAAGTCTAGCCTTTTTCCTTATTGAATTTACATCCTTTACTTTTTACTCTGTTAGTTTTACGTTTTATCTTTTGACATTTAGCTAAATTTCCAAACTGCTAATCTATTCTGTGAACATTAGTCCCTGTGGATTCGATCCCTAAATACTACAGTGATCCCCAACCGTCTTCTTCAATATCCCTTTTATCTCCCGGTTGGAGATTTCTACTTGGCCACTAGTTTGTGGGTGATATGGCGTTGCAATCTTATGTTTGACCCCATGACGTTTGAGAAGATTCTCAAAAATCTTGTTGATGAAATGTGTCCCTCCATCACTTATTACCACTCTTGGGATGCCAAACCTTGGGAAGATGATGCTTTTGAACAGCTTCAGCACCACTCTTGAATCGTTAGTAGGACTCGCTATAGCCTCAACCCATTTTGAGACGTAGTCGACCGCCACAAGTATGTACTTGTTGCCATAAGATGATGGAAACAGTCCCATGAAATCAATCCTCCACACATCAAAGACCTCAACCTCAAGAATTGGATTTTGAGGCATTTCATTTCGTCTGCTTATGTTTCCTTTTCGTTGACATGAATCACACTTAGAAATGAATCCCTGAGCGTCTCTAAACATTGTTGGCTACCAAAAACCCACTTGAAGAACTTTTATAACTGTCTTGAACGTAGCGAAATGGCCACCATAGCTTGAACCGTGGCAATGAGTTAAGATCCCCTCTACTTCTTCTTCCGGAATGCATTTCCGGTAAATCTTATCTTTGCAGAGCGTGTAGAGGTATGGATCATCCCAATAGTACCGGTTCACATCCTTGAAGAATTTCTTTTTGTCATACCCATTCAAATTGGGAGGCTCCTTTCCGCAAGCTAAGAAATTAACTAAATCTGCGTACCAAGGTAGACTCACTTCTATAGCTTCAATTGCTACCAATTCCGCCAGAATGGAATTCATTTTTGTCAAAGTCTGAATGATATTGACCTGTTCTTCGGGTAAGGAATCATCAATCGGTATGTTCTCCTCGATCTTCATCCTCGAGAGGTGATCAGCTACACCGTTCTCTATACCCTTCTTATCCCTTATTTCGAGATTGAATTCCTGTAGAAGTAGGATCCATCTTAACAACCTTGGCTTAGCATCTTTCTTAGCCAATAAATGTCTTAACGCGGCATGATCGGTGTGTACTATCACCCTTGAACCCACCAAATATGATCTGAATTTTTCGAAAGAGTAGACAATCACCAAAAGCTCTTTTTTTGTGGTGGTGTACCTTGTTTGTGCTTCATCAAGAGTTCTACTAGCGTAGTAGATCACATGAAGCTTTTTATCTTTTTTTTGACCCAACACGGCCCCAACAGCAAAGTCGCTTGCATCACACATTATCTCGAATGGCAATTCCCAACACGGTGGTTGAACTATAGGAGCACTAACCAAAGCGTCTTTCAGTTTCATGAATGCTTCTTGACACGCTTCATCAAATAAGAACTCTGTTTCTTTGCATAAAAGCCTTGTTAGGGGTCTTGCTATCTTCAAAAAGTCCTGGATAAACTTTCGGTAGAATCCAGCATGTCCCAAGAAACTCCTTATGTCTCGCACTGTTCTTGGAGGTTCCAATCTTAACATAACCTCGATTTTTGCCTTGTCTATTTCTATACCACTTCCAGATATCCTATGGCCCAACACAATTCCCTCTTTGACCATGAAATGGCACTTCTCCCAATTCAGAACCAGGTTTGTGTCCTCACACCTTTCGAGTACCCTGCATAGATTCAACAAACAAGAACCAAACGAAGAACCATATACAGAGAAATCATCCATAAATACTTCCATTTTATCCTCAATTAAGTCTGAGAAAATAGACATCATGCACCGCTAAAAAGTAGCCGGTGCATTGCACAAACCAAATGGCATCCTCCGATAGGCAAAGGTGCCATAAGAACATGTGAATGTCGTTTTCTCTTGGTCACTCGGGTGTATTGGAATCTGGAAAAATCTGGAGTAACCATCTAGGAAGCAATAATATGAATGATTCGCTAGTCTTTCTAGCATTTGATCGATGAATGGCAAAGGAAAATGATCCTTACGAGTGGATGAGTTCAACTTCCTATAATCTATACATACTCTATGCCCAGTAATGGTTCTTGTTGGAATCAACTCATCTTTTTCGTTTTTAATTACAGTGATTCCTGCTTTTTTCGGTACAACATGAACTGGTGATATCCAAGTACTATCAGAGATAGGATAGATCACACCCGCTTCTAGTAGTTTTAAAATTTCTTTTTTAACTACTTCTTTCAAATTAGGGTTTAATCTTCTTTGATGTTCAATTGATGATTTACTTTCATCTTCCAAATGGATTGTATGCATGTACAAGGATGGCGAAATTCCCTTAATATCTTTCAGTGAATATCCTAGTGCTTTTCTATACTTTTTTAGCTCATGTAAGACCATTTATGTTTCTTCTCGGTTCAATGCATTATTTATTATAACAGGGTATGTAGAGTTTGTTCCAGAAATTCATACCTTAGCCCTTCGGGGAGTGGTTTGAGTTCCACAGTGGGAGCATTGATTTCACCCAGTCATCTTCCACACTAGACTTACCTTTGCTAGTGTGGTCAAACTTGACTTCTTGAACGCATTCTCCGAGCTCTAGAAATGATACTTTCTTCTCCCATGGCAATTGTGAATCAAGATATTTTTCGTACTTGACTGCTTCTTCGTTCACAATCCCATTCTCGCATTTTGGTCTTGTGATGGCCACTTCAAGAGAATCTTCCATGTTTAGCTCTTCCAAGTATCCGTCAACCACTTCCTCTAAGGTTTCTAGGTAGAACACCTTTCCTTCAATGGTTGGTTTTTTTACAACGTCTTGAACAACGAACTTCAGAACAATATCGCCTAAATGGAGATCGATCATACCCTTTTTAACTTCTATGATGGCTCCGGCAGTAGCTAGAAATGGTCGTCCAAGAATGATAGGATCTGTCGGTTCTTCATCCATTTCTAGGACTATAAAGTCCGTCGGAATAATGCTGCTTCCCACCTCTAAAGGTAGATCTTCCAATAACCCCATTGGATAACAGATTGATCGATCCGCCAATATCAATGAGATTCTTGTTCGCTTGAAGTTTGTCAATCCCAATCTCTTAGAAACCGTTAACGGCATAAGGCTAACACTCGCGCCAAGATCAACCAAACATTTGTTAAAATGTAAGTGTCCAAGGGTACATGGTAGTGTAAAACTTCTCGGATCCTTCAGTTTCTTCAGTATCTTATTTTGAATGATAGCACTACATTCATGGTTTATCATTACCATGGCTTCTTCGATGTGCCTTTTTTTACTTAGCACATCTTTGAAAAGTTTACCGTATACTGGACATTCCAGAATGAGGTCAGCGAATGGGATGGTGACTTGAACTGTGCTAATTATCTTCTTGAACTTCTCGAATTGCTTGTCCAAGATTTGTCTTTTAAATCTCCCGGGAAATGGAAGTTTTGAATCATTAACATATGGTTCAATGTCGATTTCCTCCTTATTGATGTCTTTGGGCTTCACTTTATTCTTCACGACATCCATAAACACTTCGGAATCATTTGGAACAACTTCCGGTTCCTTGGTTTGATGTTTTTCTTCCGCGCGATTCTGACGATCGGTTGTAAACCGATCGCAGCTTCCTGCCCGACTTCCTAGAGCGGTTGCAAACTGCTCCGGACTCTTTTCTCGAGTTTCCTCCGAACTCGCCGCTCTATTGATTCGATCGGTTGCAAACCGATCGGTAGGTTGGGAGCGACTCGCTAGATCGATTGCAGACCGATCTGGAGAGTTTCTTGGTGGTTCTTGATTCTCTTCATCGTCCAATGAAGTCTCTCCCTCAGCTTTTTCTGAGTTAACCTCTTCACGAACCATTTCTCTTGTTGGTAGTTCTCTCCCGCTCCTCAATGTTATCGCCAAGCAATACTCCTTCGGATTTGCAACGGTTTTTCCCGGTAAAGTTCCTTTTTGAGGTTGAGAGGTGGATGCAACCTGAGCAATCTGATTATCTAGCCCCTTGACATGAGTGCTCAGATGCTCGAATTTGGTGTTTAAATCGTTGTACGTTCTATCCACCTTGCTATGAAGTTCGAGAATCTTCTTGTTCAGATCGACCGAGGTGCTGGATTGTGACGTCATCATCTGCTGCATCATGTTCTTTAAGTCTTTAATGTCATCTTGAGGTTGAGGTCGAGATACATTCGCTTGTCCTGAAGGTTTATACTCTTGTTGATTATTAGGAACAAAAGATGCCTTGCCTTGATATCCACCTTGATTGCCTTGAAACCCCCCTTGATTACTCTGAAATCCTCCTTGATTTCCTTGGAATTGCCCTTGATTATTCTGAAATCCTCCTTGACTTCATTGGAATTGTTGCCTTGGTATGAACCTTTGCTGCTGGAAATTTTGTCCTTGGGCGTTTGATGGAACGAACGGCCTTGCTTGGTAGCCTTGACCTTGCTGTTGATAGTTCGGGTTATAGGTTCTATTATAGCCGCTTTGGAAGTTTCCTTGATTCCCCACGAAATTCAATTCCTCTTGCAGCTCACGACTTCCTTCACACCCGACTTCTTGATTTATTTGTCCTTCATCAAATTCTCCGATATAATTTATGGACCTTTCTTTGTCTTCTAGGATCTTGTCCAACTTCTCATGTAAGGCTTTCATTTCCTTACTTGTTTTGTCCTCTCTGTCACCGCCTCCTCTAGGAGCTCTGTCATAGTCATCTCCGTAGTTTCCATCGCTTTGTGCTAAGTTCTCTACGAGTTGGAATCCTTCTTCGACATCCTTCCCCAGAAAGTTGCCATTACTAGCGGTGTCTAGCAACATTCTTATCCGTGGCACTATCCCTCTGTACAACGTGCTCAACAATGATTCTTCCGAAAATCTGTGGTGAGAGCACTTGTTTGTGTAGCTCTTGAAGCGTTCCCAAGCTTCACTAAAACTCTCATTGCCCCTTTGGGAAAAGCTTGATATATCATTTCGAAGCCGAGCTGTTCGTGAGGTTGAGAAGAACTTCTCCAAGAACTTTTTCTTGCATTCTGCCCAAGTGGTTATTGATCTGGGAGGTAAACTCTTCTCCTATTGCTTTGCCTTATCCCCAAGAGAAAAAGGGAATAATCTCAACTTAAACGCATCCTCAAAGATGCCATTTATCTTCGTCAAGTCGCAAATATCGTTAAAGTTGTCAAGATGGTCCAGAGGGTCTTCAACGAATAGTCCGTGGAATTTGTTTCCTTGAACCATGTTGATTATGCTCATCTTGATTTCGAAGTTGTTATTCTCAACCGCCGGTGCGTGAATACCGCTACGGTTGCCATGTGCTTGGGGTGCGTCATACGCCCCTATCGCTCTCGCTCTTCTAGCAGCATGGAGTGGAGGATCCACATGAATTCCTGCTCCTTGAGCTGCTCCTTGGTTTTCTGGGTTGTTATCTCCCATGTTGAACCCTGTTGTTCTTGCAAGTCTTTCCCTTTCTTTCCTAGCTCGAGTATTAGCTCGCTCTAGTTGTCTTATCTCAGGTACGAGCTCCACTAATTTGTGGTCCTTGGCTTCTCAAGTTCATGCACCTTTAAGAAAGAGAAAAATACAGAACACGGTTAGATATTGTGAAAAATTAAAATTTAGACTCGATAGAATCCAAATCCTAACGGCTATTGCTATGCCTTCCCTGGCAACGGCGCCAAATTGATTTGCAGAGTTTTTAGGCTCTTATACACACCAATTAACCTTGTGTGCCAACAATACCACAATCTAATGGTATGTCATCTGTAGCACTTTAGGTATCGAATCCACAGGAAAGGACGAGAATAACTCACTAAGAATACAGGAAACTAATCAAGCTAAACAGAAATATGTTTTTGGTTTTTATCTTAATGTCACAAGCTAGAGAGCAAAACAGAACAAATGCAGTGAATTTAAGGAGTAAATATAGACCGATGAAAACAAGTAATGCAAACAAACTAAACGAGATGATAACGGTTTAAAAGGTAATTAGAGATATGGATAGCTGGAATGGCAATACGACAAGGGTAATTATAACTCGATTGATGAATGTTCGAACGACTAATCAGTGCTCAATTCCATGACATGAGTTGTTAAATTAGATTAGTCCACTGTCGTGAAACTAACCCTTTTTACAAACCGTTCGATTAAGCTAATCTTTCAATTGCAACCTAACGTTTTTAAGCAAAGAACAAAAACTCATTTTAGTCATCAATTCCTTCTTAGAACTCAACTTTCGTTGGTTAAGAATTAGAACGTATGCATAGACGGTTCGGATTATTTCATCACACTTTTCGGGTGTGAAATAATCTAAACTCTAGAAAACTCTCTTTTGAAGCTCATTTATAGCATTAAGTTTGTTATATGCATGATCATGAACAAGACTACTCAACCATCAAACATCATTAACAAGCTCTATCACCCTAGATCTACCAAACCAACAATCCAAAAGTCAACTACTCATACATGCTTAAATCACAAAAGTAAACCATAGAATAGATAGATATTGAAGACATAATTAAGGATCTATAAAAAGATTTAAGAAAAAGTAAATAACATAGATTTTAGATGAAGAAGTACAAAGGTTGCAACAAGGAAGGTAACAGAGTATTTTTGTTTTCTAAAATATAAAACTTAGATATTTCTTTGCAACAACTAAGAGTATTTATAGTGGAAAGGAGAGAGCACTGGAAAAGGAAGAAAAATCAGCCTAAGTATGTCGACAGCGACTTGCCCGAGCGGTTGCAAACCGCTCCAGAGAAAGTCTTCTCGGAGCGACTTGCTCGAGCGGTTGCAAACCGATCGTGTGTGTGTGCAGCATCTGCTTGGGCTCTTTGTTCCCCGTCTTTCTTCGCGTCTCTCGGATAACTTCGAAATCCTGACATATGAACACAAAACACAGTAGAATGTGTAGCACATAATCAAAGATTCCTATAACACTATAAAACTCAAAACGGCAAGAAATAACACAAAAATGTTTATTAAACCACGAATATATACATATAAAACATCATGAATAAGGGACTAAGTGTGTTGAAACACATGCATATCAAAAATCGTGAAGCCAAGTTGAGAAAGCAAACGTCCAGTACACTCTGAAGCCTTTACCAGAAACCACACGACCGACTCCTTCGATCGTCACAAAGAAGTGAAACATCGAGAAGATCTGAGTACTCAGATTAACGACATCACAAAGAGGAAGATTTTCAATATGTGAAAAGTAGTGTTGCCTTAACGATTGCCAAATATCGACAATTGTTATTTTACTTTTTATTTTATTTTATCAACAATTTTTTAATTATTTTAATGATTTATATTATTCAAATAAAGTAGCATTTACGTAATTCAAAAGTTTAGGCATGTATATTTGCGGTTTCAATTTAAAATTTTATAATATATGAAAGGCTTTTTTGATGTTAAAATGTGTTTAATATATTTTTATATTGTTTCATTTTCTAATTGAAAAAAACATAATGCATTCAATATAAATTAAAGCTTTATATAAAAGCCTTATTGTTTGAATAAAATATTTAAATTCGGTAAGTTAATAAATAAATATATATATATATATACATTTTTCAATTAGTTTTTGAATCTATACTAGTACTTTTGAAGTACATTTTAAAGAGAAACATTTGTTTTACTAAGATATTACAAAAAATATCATTGATTTAAAAAGTAAATTAATAATATCATTAAGGATAAATATAGAATAGAGATATATTTATATCAATATATCCAAACAACCCTTACAATAAAGTTTCTATTATCCATTTAACAAAACACAATTCAAATTTTTTTTAACATTAAATATAAAATTACAAATATTCATATGATGTTTCACAATTAATAATATAGATATTTAGAAGATTCTGTTAAGATTCAAAATTAGAATTCTCCAATCATCTTTATTTGATTGTTTTTAATTGCTTTGAATCTAAAATTTTTTCTGTATAGGTTATGATTCATATTTTTAAAAACGGACATATATTATTCAATTAATGAAAAAAGTGGGTGTTAAACGTCTCACATCGGTTAAAATTATTAGACAATGAATCAAAGTCATATTATAAATAAGACCAAATTGGATCTAAATCTAAATGAGCAGAAAGTTTAATTTAACAAGCATCTAAATTTAAAAGTTTGTATCAGTTTAATTCGGTTTTCTAGTCGAACCATTTAACCATACCAGATATAATAAATTTTAAAATGTTTAAAATATTATTATTGATATATTTAGACTTTATAAGAATTTAAAAATATTATAAACATTTAAACTTGCAAAAGTTTAAAAATTCACGGGACAAGTATATGGGTGGACGAGTTTGGATCGACATTTATATAAATTTAAAATATTATTAATCTGGTGCTACAACACGGATAATTCATCATTTTATTATTTTGTTAACACCACTAATATTAGAATATTAGATATGTCGAATAAAATTGATTTAATTAACATTGTCACGCAGTATACGGCTGGTTAAATGCTAGTAATAAGAATAAAAATAGTATATGGAATTCAAATTGTTTGGAAAAAAAAGGTAGTAGAATTACAATGTTTGTTTGGAAAAAAAAGAATAGTAGAGTGTTTGACCAAAAAAAATATAAAAAATAGTAGAGTTAAAATGTTAGGAAGGAGGATAGTATATATAATTAAAAAAAAATATGGAAAATGCTAATCTATAAAGTCAAATGCTAAACTTAGAGGAAATGGCCAAATGGGGAAATGGGGAAATGCTAGATGCCTAGATCTTTTACCTTTTGATGTATAGAACTAGTAACGTCACCTCCCTTAAAACTTAAAAGTCCCCAGAGTCAGACAGAAGAATTTAAAGGTTAAGGTTCTTATTTGGTGCATAAACTCAAGGCTAGTTCTGATTCGAGGGTAGCGATGGGGGATGATCTGCCAGGTATATCAAATCCATAAGGATTTAAAGATACATAGTACCGATCGACGCATCAAAATCCTAATTTGTTTTTTTTTTTCCGGTATCAAATTGGACTTGAATGCTGGAATCTGTATTTGTTCGTGGCGATCCTCGTTTTGATAAAGAAGGGCCTAGTTCCAAGCGGGACGAAGAGTTTGACCTCATGGATAAACAAATCACAGAGAGCAAGGTTTTTTTTATCTGTCTTCATTTTCATCAATCTTGGAATTTTTCTTTACGTTGATTTGTGGATTCTCTTGGGTCGTTTATAGGGGTTTGACGTTGATTTCACCAAGTTTACCTATAATTTTCATTTCTGTACCAAAGGTAACTTTCTAAAGCCTCCAATAGATAAAATCACCTTCTATTGATCTGGATGTGTGAGTAAGCGTTGCTTTTCGTTAGCCATGTCCAAAGGAAAAACTAGTGCTATGACCGCCTCTTCCAACGTCGCGACCTGCTCTGCGATTCTGATCTTGCTACCACTCTGAATATCCCACAATTTGCCAATAATAATCTTTATCATGACCAGAAGTACTACCTGTTACAATCAAATTTCGGGACTATATATTCTCGCCCTGTTGCGAGTGATGAAGACGAGCAAGTAGTGTATCATGCAGCTCCATGAATGTCGTGACGAGATACAGAACTTTCTTGTTCATCATGTTGAGGCTCACTGCGTGCTACAAGGAGTTTATGAGCGTCGATGATGGTTGTCAGGACGCACCTAAATCTCTATTTATTGGGATATATATTGTATAATGTAAATATTCTTTCCAAAGATATTAGGAACGTAGTTACTTGGGCCTTAAGTTAGATACTCTTGTATAAATATTGTGATGTATTGATCAAAGTATAATAAGAAAAGTATTCTCTAAACCTAGCCGCTTCCTGTTTAACACTATTCATCCAGACCTATCACGAATTGATGAAGACGCTCCCTTCTTTTTCCTTGTCGTAAGCATTTGCTGCAACACACATACATTCCGTAGTCGGCTTGCAAATTTGAATATCTTCCCCATACCATTTTCCCAAGCGATAACATTATCTCCAAGTTTTCCAACAATTTATGAGCTTATGTAGTCAAGAAGGTCAGTCTGTGATTGAGTATTATGGACGTCTTATCGTCCTCTTCCTGTGTGTTATGCGAAAGTGATTCGTGAGGAACAAAGATTGACTGCTACAAGGAAGAAAGATCAACAACATGATGCTATTGGCTTCACCACTCGACGGGACTCGCACCTTATGAGTTCTTTGCGGCATCATTAAGTCGTGAACCTGTTGATGCTTCAGGCTATTTGGCTCGTTTTGCTAGAAACGATAGAGGCAGAGAACGACACTTGTGTTCTCATTGCGGCAAAACGGGACACGAAAAAGAGTTTTGCTGGCAGTTGACTGGATATCCAAAATGGTGGCTGGAACGTAGTGGTGCTAATAGAACAGCAGGTCGTGGTGCGGGCGTGGAGGTCGCGGCTCAAGCCCTAGCCCAGCGGGACGTGGTCGGGGTTATGCGACGGTTGCTCATGCCACCAGCCCTGCGTTTCTGGTCCTTACACCTGATCAATGGAGGGCCATAAGTCAGATGGTTCAGCAGAAAACAATCAATCCCGGTGACAAACTTTCTAGTAAGATCAATGAAGATGTGATTCTTGACACAGGAGCTTCCCATCACATGACTGGGAATCTCTATTTACTTGCCAATCTCATGTCAATTCCACCATGCTCTGTGGGATTCGCTGATGGCAGCAAAACCATGCCCACAAGTGTGGGAGTGTTTCATCTTTCGAAGCATATTACTCTTGAGAATGTTCTATATATATGTCCCGGATCTAAATTGTTCTCTTGTTTCAATTTCAAAGTTGCTTAAACAAATGAATTGTGTTGCACTGTTGACTGATACTCTTTCCATTTTACAAGACCGTTTTTTGAGGACGCTGATTGGAGCCTGTGAAGAGTCGTGATGGAGTATACTATTTTGCGGAAGTAGCTGATGTATGTGTAAACAAGGCTGAAGTTCAATGTCATTTGACTTTATGGCATCGTCGGCTGGGGCATCCTGCGTTTTCATTGCTTTCTAATTTACCTATGATATCTGGTGTTAAAAACTTGGCTAGTCCTAGTCCGGGTGACATATGCTTCAGGGCTAAGCAAACAAGAGAAGTATTTTATGATAGTTCTAATAAAGCTTTGGATTGTTTTTCCCTAATACATGTCGACGTTTGGGGGTCTTATCGAATTTTGTCTATGAAATGACCACACCCATTTTTTTTTACACAATAAAACTCGATCTTATTAAACATTCAAAAGCATTTAACAACAATATTCGAGTTTAATTAAACATAAACAAGTTCAACAACAACAACAACAAACCGAGTCCTAATCATCCCCTCCTCGACGCCTTGGTTCCACGATCATACTTTATCTTTACCTGCAACTCACAAAAACACAAAGATGCATAAGTATTATCACAAATACTTAGTGAGGCAGTCCTCCCATCTACGAGCTACTAACACAAGCAAGTAAGACAACAAACAGCTCACAACGCAAAGCAAAATAACCACAACCAACAAAAAGGCACCTGGATCGATCGATCTATGCTTGGATTGATCGATCCCAGCCAAGAACAAACACTGATCGATTGATCCGAAGCATGGATCGATCGATCCAAAAACACCAAATGATCAGCAAAACCAAACCATAACGGATCGATCAATCCACCCCTGGATCGATCGGTCCCCCTTACTTTCACCAGATCGATCTATCCACTCCTAAATCAGTCGATCCAACACCTTCTACAACTCCGATCTCGCCTTCGTCCTTGGCCGCACATGACCAACGACCACCCTGAACCCCAACCTTGCTTCCTACAAACAATTAAGCACAAACACAACCCTAAACGCCAAGGAAACAAACAACACAACAAGGAACAAGCCACACACACTAGGCTTCAACCAAGCTAACCAAAACACACAAAACGAACAAAAACCGTCAACGCTTAGATCAACTCATGGTCACGCACTAACCTTGAAAACGAACGGATCGAAGACCCAAGAAGAGCACACTTTGGGGAAACACAAACCTCCGCAACCCAAGCCACACCAAGCTTCAACAACCTCAAACAAGCTTCTCTCTTTGATATCACTCTCACAACACCCAAACCTTCGAATTCTCACTCTCTCTTTTCTCCCACAAGCTCCAACAATAACCCAGGAAGAAGAAAGAAGAAGAAAAAGCCGTTTTGGGAGGAATAAAGAACCAAAAACGAAGCTACCAACACATGTGGATCGATCGATCCACACCTGGATCGATCGGTCCACTCGCCCCAACCACTCCCAACTCGGCTCACGGTCATGGATCGATCGATCCAATCTCGGATCGATCGATCCCCTCTCTTTCCTGGTCAAAAGTTTGACTTTCGACTCTCGATCAATCCGCTTCCCGTTCTCGAGAAAACTTCATTCCCAAAACACTTAAGATTGACTCCAAAGAGAGAGATCACATTTCCAACAACCTCATTTAATCAAAACGCCTTGATACGATCCTTCTGTAACTTCCCGACAAAATTCCCTTTTGCCGGAACACGGGCATTACAATTCTCCCCCACTAACATAGATTCTTCCTCTAATCTACGGCACAGTTCATCCGCGATGAACTCAACTCACAATCTTCGCAACGATTCGTTCAAACCTTGTCCAGCCTGGCCAATAGAACTCAACCCAAGATTGAACACTATCAACCTTTGAGGTCTACATTCAGTCGCTATGCTTATAACCACGTCCTCGACATTCATTTCTCCCAAGACAACTCGTACTCGTACCACTCCACCCTCAGGACCGAAGTCCCTCGAGTTCTCTGTACCACATGCCACTCACACTCTCTGGTCACAAAGTCCCTTGAGCTATCGGCACAAAACCCATACCACTCACACTCTTAGACACAAAGTCTTCGAGCTATCGGTACCAATGCATACCACTCGCACTCTCAGGCCATACATCCCTCGGGCTATCGGTATATCTCTCATACCACTCCTACCCTCCGATCACATGTTCCTTGAGCTATGGGTATCTGGGAACTACTCATCCCCTCACGAGTTGTGCAGGACCAAAACGTCCTTAGAGCAGTAAAGTCTAAACGTCTATAAGTATCTTCGACCAAAACTACCTCACATATTCCAAACTAAAATATCACCTCAATCATGACCAATCCGCAGGTGAACTCCAAAACATCCCAGACTCACAGGGCTGTTTCATATATCCATATACGAAGGATATTTCCAGTTATATTCTCATGCTTATTTAAATCCCATGACACCACAAGGATATTTCTGGAATGGGTAAACTCCGCAACAAACCACTCGGAACCTGATGCTCTGCCTTTACTAGCTGACACATATCACACGCTGCGACCGAGTTAGCTACATCTTTTTTCATCCCGATCCAGTGATAATACCGCTTGAGATCACAGTACATCTTAGTCGCTCTCAGATGAATCGAAAACATACTCTCATGAGCCTCACTCAGGATCCACACCTGGATCGATCGGTCCACTCGCCCCAACCACTACCAGCTCGACTCACAGTCATGGATCATATTTGCTGGTCAAAAGTTTGACTTTCGACTGTCGATCAATCCGTTTCTCGTTCCCGAGAAAACTTCATTCCCGAAACACTTAAGATTGACTCCAAAGAGAGATATCACATTTCCGACAACCTCATCGAATCAAAACGACTTGATACGATTCTTCTGTAACTTCCCGACAAAATTCCCTTTTGCCGGAACATGGATGTTACAGTCTTCATGTGGGGCTGTGTATTTTTTTACCATAGTTGATGATTTTTCTAGAGCGGTATGGACATACCTTTTACTCAAAAAATCAGAAGTTAGACGTGTGCTACAGAATTTATGTGCCTATGCTAAAAACCAATTTAACAAATCAGTTTGTATGGTGAGAAGCGACAATGGCACAAAATTCATGAGTTTATCTTCGTTTTTAAGGAACATGGGATTGTACATGACACGAAATTCATGTGTTTGTCTTCATTTTTTAAGGAACATGGGATTGTACATCAAATGTCTTGTGTGGATACTCCACAACAAAACGGACGAGTTGAGAGGAAGCACCGCCACATTTTAAACATAGCACGTTCACTACTTTTTCAAGCTAGTTTACTGACTACATTTTGGGGAAAGGCTATTTCTACTGCTGCTTATCTTATTAATCAGACTCCTTCAAAGGTTTTAAATGGTCAAACTCTGTATGAGCTATTATATGGTGAACAACCTTCTTATGATCAGGTAAGGGTGTTTGGTTCATCATGTTTTACTCATCGACGTGCCCGTGATAAAGATTGGAGAGAAAGGTTGGAGAGTCTATGATATGGAAATAGAAGAGTTATTAATTTCACGAGATGTAATTTTTCAGGAAAATACATTCCCATTCTCTACAAAGACAGTTGTTGACACTCACTCTCCGATTGGTGTTGATGCAGATGATGATGATTGGATTCTTCTTCCCTTTCATGTTATTGATGTAAGGGGGAGTGATAATATTGATACATCGGCCGCCGATGTTTTGGATAAACACGTTGATCTGCCGGTTGCTTCATCACATGTGTGGGGGATGATGATACCGTTTTGGCTTCTACTGATATAGTGGTGATGTCGCCATTGGCTGAATCTTCTCTTCATGAGATACCAACAAGTGATCCTCCACCGGTTGTGTTGTATGAGCCGCAGGTGAAGTTGTTGAGATGGGTATAGGAAAACATGTGTAAGTATCCATCAGTTAAGTTACAAGGTTATGTCACTTACACTACACGCTATATTGAAGAAACCCATCACGTTCTACCCGAATTTGATACAGTTTCCTCATCTACGGTCTCAGGTACTACGCTTTATCCTTTTACAAATTATATTTGTGATGATAATTTTTCATCTAGTCATCGGGCATTTCTAGCTGCGGTAGTTGCGAGTGTCGAGCCTACCTCATATAAACAGGTTATGAAAGATCCGCGATGGAATAATCCAATAGGATCTGAGATTGAGGCATTGGAAGAAATCACACGTGGGATGTTGTTGATTTGCCACCAGGAAAAGAGACTATTAATAACAAGTGGGTGTTTAAGATCAAGTTACATGCCGATGGTTCCTTAAAACGCTACAAAGCTTGCTTAGTTGCATGTAGAAATCCTCAAATAGAAGGAAAAGACTATAACGAGACATTTGCTCTTGTAGTAAAAATGAATACGATACATTGTTTATTACGTAGTTTTTTGGCTAAGAATTGGGAGGCACACCAAATGGATGTCCATAATGCTTTCTTTCATGGGGATTTGGAGGAGGAAGTTTACATGAAGTTACCGGCTAGGTTTTGACATTTTGATTCAACAAAGGTGTGTCGTCTTAGAAAATCCTTGTACGGTCTTAAGCAAGCTCCTCGTTGTTGGTTTGCTAAGCTTTCTTCTGCTTTAAACAAGTTTGGTTTTGTGCAATTGTATGCGGATAACTCTCTTTTCTCTTACACTCGTGGTGATGTGGAGCTTCAGGTACTAATTTATGTTGATGATTTACTGATTTTTGGAAATAATACACGCATGCTCCATAGTTTTAAAGACTACTTGGGATGATGTTTTCATATGAAAGATTTGGGTAAGGCTAAATATTTTCTCGGAATTGAGATTGCCCGAAGCTCTGAAGGTATGTATCTTTCACAAAGAAAATATGCATTAGATATAACTTTAGAGGTTGGTCTTCTCGGCTCCAAGCCTTCTCTGATACCGATAGAACAGAACCATAAGTTGGGTTTGAGTGATAGTATTTTTCTTACCGATGTCGAGCCTTACCGCCGCTTGATAGGTCGTCTCATCTATCTTCTTACCACCCGACCAGACTAATGTTACTCAGTTCACATTTTGTCTTAATTTATGAAGACTCCTCGTGTTGATCATTGGGAAGCTGCTTTGCGGGTGGTGCGATTTCCTAAGGGTTCTCCAGGTCGTGGTTTTTGGTTACGTTCGAAGCCTGATCTTACACTTACGACATATTGTGATTCTGATTATGGTGCGTGTCCAACTACTCGTCGTTCTCTCAGTAGTTATGTTATGTTCTTAGGTGGTTCACCTATTTCTTGGAAGGTAAAGAAGCATGACACTGTCTTTCATTCGTCGGCTGAAGCTGAATATCGCTCGATGCGGAATGCTCTCAATGAAGTTAAATGGCTGAAACAGTTGCTCATGGACCTTGGCTTTCCTCAAACAGACTCTATTCGTTTATTTTGTGATAGTCAAGCAGCCATCCACATCTCCGCCAATCCTGTCTTTCATGATCGTACGAAACACGTTGAATTCGATTGCCATGCTGTTCGTGATGCGGTACAAGATGGAACTCTCACAATGGTTCATGTCCGTACGACTGAACAGTTCGCTGATATGCTTACTATAGCGATAGGACGTATTTCTTTTGAAACTTTATCATCCAAGTTGGGCATTCACTACAAGAAAACCTGCATTTGCGACCACATTTTTGGGCACAAAAACTGGCGACTACTTTCGGACTATTTTGCAACATATTAGCGACTTCGACTGAAATAAGGTTTCATAAGGTAGTCTCACATTAACGACCGCATTGATACATATTTCGGACTACACAATTGTGGTCGTTTAAGGGTTGCAATTTGCGACGTCTTTAAGACTCGATAAAGCGTCACTAGCTGTGGTCACAAATTTGGTCACAAATTGGCGACGAAATTATAATGGTTTTAAAATTAATAATTTTTGTTACAAGTCGGTCGCTAAAAATAGTTAGAAAACGTGAGAAACATTGGTTTAGTTAGGTACACCGAATTTTTGAGACACCCTAAATGTAGTCGCAAAAGCGTCACAAATATTCCTTATATATATCCCGTCCACCGATAAATCTCTGCTAATTTGGTGGTGGTGAGAAAAAAAAAGAGTGCTTGAGAAAAAAAATGTGGAATTCTACATCACGAGAGTGGAGTATAATAGAATTGATCCACATACAAATAATATTTCCAGAGAATACTCGGCGGGGTGGATCAATTCATTTATTTTGCAAGTCGTTAGCCAATAGCTCAGCGTAAAGGAGGTAAAATTCAATGTCCTTACATTAGTTGTCTGAACAACAAATGTTTGAAAGGCGAAATTGTTTCGAATTATTTGCATAGCAGAGGGTTTATGCCACATTATTATGTTTGGTCTGAACATGGTGAAGATTATGATGTGGTTGGGGCAGCTTCAAGTAGTCATGATTATGGTAGTGGTAGTCAAGTAGTAGATAATGATGATAATCAGAATGTATATGTTGGGATGGTGAATGATGCGTTTCATGGTTCTACGTCATTTAATCATCATGGACATGATGACGGAAGTGGATATCATGTTCATTAAGAACCTAGTCATGAGGCAAAAACGTTTTACGACATGTTAGATGCTACTAATACTTCACTTTATAATGGTTGTCGTGAAAGTCTATCGAAGTTAACATTGGCTACTCGGTTCATGAACATTAAGGTAGACAATAATTTGTCTGAAAGTTGCATGGACTCCTTGTCTGAATTGGTTTCAGATATTTTATCAGGGGGTAATCAGGTAACTGGTTCGTATTACGAGATCGAATCTTTGATACGGAAGTTAGGATTGCCGTATTATACATATGGTGTATGTATAGATAATTGTATGCTATTTTGGAAAAAACGAGAATTTGGAGCATTATATTGTAAGTTCTGCGCAAAACCAATATACAAGAATAGTGAGGGAAGAACTAGAATACCATTCAGCCGTATGTGGTATTTACCGATTGCAGACAGATTGAAGAGGATGTACTAATCAGAGAAGACTACAGCAGCTATGAGATGGCATGCTGAGCATGAGTCAGAAGATGGAGTAATGTGTCATCCTTCTGATGCGGCAGAGTGGAAGAATTTCCAAGAGTTGCATCCTTCATTTGCACAAAAAAAGAGAAACGTGTATCTTGGATTATGCACATACGGTTTTAATCCTTTCGGGATGTCAAAAAATCATTCGTTGTGGCCTGTTACCTCCAAACATGTGCATGAAAAGTGAGTATATGTTTCTTACGATACTAAACTCGGGACCAATCATACCCGAGCCAGTCTTGATATTTTTCTACAACCACTAATGGAAGAGTTAAAGGAGTTATGGGATAAGGGAGTGGAGGCCTATGACGTTTCATTAGATCAAAATTTAAACCTTAACGTTGTTCTTTTGTGGACTATAAGCGATTTTTCGGCATATGTTATGTTGTCAGGATGGACGACACATGGAAGACTATCATGTTTAATTTGCATGGATGATACAAAGGCTTTTCAATTGCCGGCTGGTAGGAAGACTTGTTGGTTTGACTGCAACAGAAGATTTCTTCCTGCCAGATATTCGTTGAGAAAAAATAAAAAAGACTTTTTGAAAAGTAAGTATGCAGTGAGATTACCCACCTTCATCTTTGACTGGTGAACAAGTTTTTTATGAGCGTATACGGCATGCCAAACCACCTAAAACTTCGGAAGTCGGTGGAAATGGTCATGAAGTTAAGGTTGATGGCTATGTTGAATGGCATAATTAGCACAAAAAGAAAGCATATTTTGGGAGCTTCCATATTGGACTTGTAACGCCCGTGTTCCATATTGGATCGTTACAGAGAATTCGTGTTGTGCGTTTCGTTCTCTGTTGTTGTCGGAATGTGATCTCTCTCTTTGGAGTCAATCGTGAATGTTTCGGGATTAGCCTTTTCTCGAGCACAGAAAGCGGATTGATCGAGTGTCGAAAAGTCGATTTGTGTCCGGAAAAAGAGAGGGGATCGACCGATCCAAGTGCTGGATCGATCGATCCAGTTCGCTGAGCGTAGCAGATCGACCGATCCGGTGGAGGATCGATCGATCCGGTCCTGTCGGCAACCTTCCTTTTTGTTCTCTTTGGTCTCACCTACCTCCATTATTCGGGTTTCTTCCTTCTCCTTCTTCCTGAGCGTTTTGTAGAGCTTTTGTGAGGTCTTTGAGAGTGTGAATTCGAAAGTTTGGGGTGTAGTGTGTGAGATCAAAGGGAGAAGCTTGTTGTTGTTCAAAAGAAGAAGCTTGGTGGTTTGAGTTGCAGAAGGATCGGTTGTTGCGGTGTGGAGGTTCTCCGGTTCGTTGTGGGCTGCTTGTGGCTCTGTTTTCCGTCTAGAATCGAGGTGAGTGCATGACCTTGAGCTTATCTAAGCAATTGAGAAGTTTGTGTGTTCTTGATGCGTTAGGATTTAGTTTTATTGAATCCTTGAAGTGTTGTTGTTTCGTTGGTTTTGTGGTTTGCTTCTTGTTGTTTTGGGGCTTGGGTTGGTGTTTAATTGCCTTTAGGAAGCAAGTTTGGGTGGTCGTTGGCCGTGTGCGGTGGTGAAAGTCGAGATCGGAGTTGCAGAAGCTCGAGGACCGATCGATCCGAGAGAGGATCGATCGATCCAAAGTTGCAGGTCGTGTTTGTTGTGCAGGACAGAGGGGATCGATCGATCCATGGTGAGATCGATCGATCAAGGTCTCGGTTAGGGGACCGATCGATCCAAGTAGGATAGATCGATCCTGTTGCTTGTTAGTTGCGAACGTGAGTGGACCGATCGATCCAGGTTTGGATCGATCGATCCATGTTGTTTGCTGGGCTGGATCGATCGATCCAAGCATGGATAGATCGATCCTATTGCTTGTTTGTTTGAGTTTTGTTCGTTGTGCGTTGTGAGCGGTTTTTCGTCTTAGTTGCTTGTGTGTATAGCTTGTAGATGGGAGGACTGCCTCACTAAGTATTTGTGATAATACTTACGCATCTCTGTGTGTTTTTTGAGTTGCAGGTAAAGATAAAGTGTGATCGTGGAATCGGGCGAAGAGAAGAGGATGATTAGGACTCGGTTGTTGTTGTTGTTGTTGTGTGTTGAACTTAATGGAATTGTGGTTTGAGTTCTGTTTGTTTGACGGTTTGTTAAGTTTAATAAAATCCGAGTTTTATTGTTGTTAATCCGTTTCACTATTACGTATGGGCGTAATAGTTGTTTTAAAAAAAAAAAACGGGTGTGGTCGTTTCAAGACCGATCTGACGCTACGACACAATCTTGACGTGATGCATATCGAGAAGAATGTGTTCGATAACATCATGTCTACTGTTATGAATGTTAAAGAGAAATCAAAAGACACAGTGAAGTGAAGAATAGGTATTGCAAGATTTTGCGGTTAGATTCTCAGACGGCTATGTAGCCGATTTAGCTAGTTGTGCAGACATCAAAAGTAGAAAGTTCTCGGGAATAAAAAGTTATGACTGCCATGTATTTATGGAAAGACTGCTACCGTTTGTGTTTGCAGAACTGCTACCACGTAACGTTTACCTTGCATTATCAGGTATTTATATAATAAACTAGCATATATAGTTTAAATTTTTATGTTAATACTGATATAAAAATTAACAAACTTGTTTCATTTTTGTAGGGCTTGGAGCACTTTTCAGGGACTTAAGTAGCAGATCATTGGATCAAGCCCGTGTCCAAATTCTAAAGACTAACATTGTCATGATTTTGTGTAATTTGGAAAAAATATTCCCACCTTCTTTCTTTGATGTGATGGAGCACCTACCCATACATCTACCTTACGAAGCGGAGCTAGGTGGTCCTATGCAATATAGGTGGATGTATCCTTTTGAAAGGTTGTTTAAATGGTTGAAACGTAAGGCGAAGAACAAAAGATATCCAGCAGGATCAATAGTACAACCGTATATAAATGATGAGATATCTTACTTCTCAGAACACTATTTTGCTTCGCACATTTCTACAACTAGGATAAGAAGATAAATCAATTTAGTTATAAATTATTATGCTAGCTAGTTATATTAATGTAAATGTTGACCTTGTGATTGTTCAGGTTAAAATGATATGATGAAGGTGAAATACCCGTATCTCATATATCGGTACTAGATATATTCACTCAACTAGGACGTCCGAGTGGAGAAAGTAGTGAAATTTGGTTGAGTGAGAAAGATTACAAATGTGCACATGCATTTGTTCTAAGGAATTGTGATTATTTCCGACCGCTAGAGAGGTAATTTTAGGCTCATCACAAATTTCATTTTGCTTGCATAACTTTTGGAATTCACTAATTTTGTTTTTAAATTAGATTATTGGATGCACAAATTTGATATGACTCACCAGGACTCTCTGATGAAGAGGTAACGTCGTAAAGAGATGAAGATTTTGCGACATGGATTCATTTATATGTAAGTATTGGCTAACACCTAATTGATTACCAACACATTTGGTTGAAGTTTAGATTAACTTAGAGCGTTGGATTATATATGTAATATATAGGAATACAATGGGAAGTCATACTTTTCCTCCATGGGTTCATGAACTCGTAGAAGGTCCTGAAAATAAAGTTTAGTCGTGGCCTATGTATTTCACTAGAGGATACTTATTTCACACAAGGGAACACGGGCTAAAAAAACAATGAATTATGGAGTATGTGTTAGAGGACAAAACTATTCAGAAGCATCTGAAGGTGATGATTTTTATGGGATAGTGGAGAATATCATTCAACTCCAATATCTAGGTTTTTTGAAATTAAAGATCACCATTTTCTACTGTGAATGGTATGACTCTAAGATTGGCAAAGGAACTCGAATGAGAGATGGAGGAATCATTGATGTCCTCGAATCGAGGAAATATCAAAACTACGAACCATTTATTTTAGGTATTTTTTTAACTAAGTATGTATATTTGTATTTATATATGTATATACACTTGTGAATGAAGCTTAATGTGCAGGGTCTCAAGCTAATCAAGTTTGTTATCTTCCATACCCATGCAAAAAAAGACCTCGACAAGTGTGGTTCTCAGTTCTCAAAGTAAATCCTAGGAATGTTGTTCAAGGAAAGTTCAGCAATGAGTTGGTCATTTTGCAGCAAACAGTTGATGATGGATTGACAGGTGATATGTTGTGTTTTTACACGTTTTTGTACATTGTTTTCATTCCGTTTTTGTTTCGTTAGTCTTGTTTTTGTCCGTCTTTGTGTCTTTTTGGTTGTGTTTTAAGGTTTTACAGATTTTAGAGTGGTTTGGAACAAAAGGAGCTGTTTTGGCCAAAACTACACATTTGAGATGCAGGATCATAAACAACCGTCCAATGTTTCTTGACGAATGGAGGACTTTTTACCGTTGGATCTTCCTAATATTTTGAAACAACCTAGTTACAGATGTTAGCTTTCATTTGCAAGTTATTTGAAGACAATCCAACGGTGCATTCAAGAGATACACCCGATTGAGTGAAGACAAGTCATTATGGCGAGCGGTTGAAGCTGATGGGGAAATGTGGTATATGGATAGATCGATCCAAATCCAGATCGCTCAATCCACTTCCACGAGAAAATTCCAAATGATCGATAGAGCCACGGATCGACCAAACTAAACTGGATCGATCGATCCACCTCCTAGGCGGCCAAAAACAGTGTTTTCACCTTTTTTAGTGTGCAAACAAGTTGTGTAACAACCATATAATACTCTTAAATGTGGGAGACTGTAGGAGGCCTCCATTATTGTTTTCTTTCCCTTGTTCTTCCCTTGTTCTTCTTTTGGAAGAACAAGTTTAAACTCTTTGTGCAAAATATTATATATTGAAGAAGTTTTCCTTATCTCTATCTTTTTGTCTTTGTTCTATGATTATAAATACTTCTATGGATCTTGTTTTTGATTTAAGCATGTGTGAGTAGTCCTTTAGAGCTTTTGGGTTTAGGTAGATTAAGAGTGATTAGAGGATTGTTCTTTGATGTTTAAGTTAGATAGTTTATTATCCTTTCTCAATAGATGTTCTTAATGCTAGATTAGCTTTGATCAATGCTAATTTAGATTATTGGAATTTTCATATCCGGAAGGTTTTTGTGAAAATTCTAGAATCAATCTATTGAGTGCTTTGCTAAATCTTGCCAATGGAAGTTGTTCTAGGTTGTTTAGTAGCCATATTAGACTTGGAATTAATGCATGTTTGTCTTGTGATTGCAAAATGGAAATTTGGTGTTGATTACTTGATTTGCATAGGATTAGTTGCATGGAAGTGCACTAGTTTAACTAAGAGTTCTAAGGCTAAGGATCATCATGGTATTGAACATTAAAATCATAGATTAGCTAATAGTCACCCTAATCAATTGCCTAAACCCAAGAGCTTGCCTTTATAATCTTGTTTTTAAACATCATTTATCTTTTGTATGTTTCTTGTTTCATAAGCAATTTACTCTTGTTAGTCTTTATAACTCTTCTTTGATAGTATTGTTACAAAGAATCCATAACCAAAAACCATAATAATCATGCTTAGATTAAGTGAACTTGTGCATTCCTAGTGTGTTGGTTCTTTGCTCCCTATGGTTCGATAATATTAATTGGGATACTCCAAAAAAGACTACATCAACAGGTACGACTGAAGAAATCATAGTTGATAGTTTAGCAAACGAAAACGCTGAAGCAAAAGACGAATTTCAATGTAACGTTTCAACTTCTGATGATGATGATGTTTATGATTATGATAATTAGGAATTTCTATTTTTCTTGTAATCTTACTGATTTTATCACTATAGATCAGTGATACTTTGCTATAAAACAGGTTGAAATTGAATAAGAGAAGGTTTGTGACTCTCAGGAAAATGTCTCATTGTAGTAGCTCTTTGGGAAAGTCGGCTTTTTCATACCCGAAAAATATTACTATGTTTAATTCATACCTTTAAGTGGTGTAAAAACAAACATGGAATTTCACAAAATTCGAATTACATACTTTAACTTCTCGAATCGTGCTAAATCAAACAAAAACGAGAAAAACGTGTAACACCGTTAACTTACCGTCAAGACTAAAGGACTACAGCATCCACGTAGGCAAGCTCAAAGAAGACGACGTCGTTTTGGTCTTCAATTGAGAATCTGAAAATTGCCCAAACGACGTCGTTTTGGTCTTCAATTGTGTCTCTTCAATTGAGTCTCCTTTTCCCTACCGATTCTCCCTCGACGGCGACATTTCCTAAGTGAAGTTGCGGGTTTTCGATTTTAGTTCAATCGAAAGTTATCGCTAGCGACCGAATTTAGTAGCAATGATTCCCGGTGTTGAAGATGACTTCGAAGTCGAAGATAGAGAGCCGTCCCGGTAAGATTTGCAAAATGTTTTCAAATTTTTTCATCATATTGTTCTTGAGTTGTTAAGTAGAGTGCGACGACATCACGCTCTTAAACACCAAGTTATCGCTAGAATTTCTTATTGGTATCGCTAGAATTTCAATTTCTATTCGAGAGCTACTACATCACGCTCTTGAACACCAAGTGTTCGATAGAATTCCCCGCTTCTGAAATCTCCTTTTTTTTTGTCAGCTCCGAAGATGTTAATTTTCAAATATACTACAATGGCAAATTTGTTGTCTCAAACGGTAATGTGCTTACATATGATGGAGGCGAGATTCACCAACTTGAATGCAAGCCGGAAGCAGTTTTTAGTAACATGATGGAGTCGTTGGGGTTGTCTTTGTTTGGGCAAAGGATATGGTACAAACTCCCTTTTGAGATATTCATAGAGTTGAAGTTGCTTTACAGTGGGTCTGAAAATTTCGAGAGAATGTGTTTAGCTGCGAAGTGGACAAAATCGGTGAATATATTTATGGAGAAAGAAGAGATTTCTGAAGAAGGTAATCATGTTATAGGTGAAGAGGAAGGCAATGATGAGAATGTTAATAGTGGTGGTGATGTTAGAGGTGGTGATGTTAGAGGTGATGATGTTAGAGGTGATGATGACGATGAGGTTAGAGAGAGTGTTGATGAAGATGAGACTTGCGATTCTGAGGGAACACCTCAGAATTCAGATTCTGAGGAAGTTGAAAGAGCATATGTTAGGTACAAAAAGGGCAGTGGCGAGATAAGATTAGGCCAAGTATTTGACACCATACCTCAATTCAAGGAAGCTGTTGTTGAGTATGCTCTTAAGGAAAGAGCTAATGTGAAGTTTTCTATATGGGGATCTGAGAAATCTGAAGTGATATGTTCTATTGGTGGTGGTTGCAAATTTAGAATATATTGTTCTCATCAAAAGCCAATAGGAATGTATCAGGTGAGGACCTTGAATGATGTGCATTCATGTATCACAAACGGGTATAGCAAGGTATTGAAGGATGGGGTCATTGCTAAGTTATTATTGGATGACATTAGGAAATATCCTAATAAGTACAAGCCGGAAGCAATACAAGATGCAATTGAGGACCGTTACAACTTGGTAGTCACAAATGACCAATGTAGGAAAGGTAAGGCAAAAGCATTGCAAGTCATACAAGATGAACATGATGAACAATTCGCTAGACTAAAGGACTACCGGCTAGCGCTTATAGAGTAAGTTTTCCACATTTTGCTTCTTGTTTTCCATATTTTGCTTCTTGTTTTCCACAGTTTTTTTTTAACTTTGCTTATTGCTTCATTAGTTCTAATCCAGAATCAACTGTAGAAGTGGGGACAGTGAGGACGAATGATGGTATTGAAAAATTTGACAGGATCTATGTGTGCTTAGCAGCACTTCGGAAAGCCTGGATTGCTCATTGTCGACCCATAATTGGGATAGATGGTTGCTTCTTGAAGAACAATGTGAAGGGTCAACTCTTGGCAGCTATTGGGAGAGATGCCAACAACCAGTTTTATCCTGTTGCATGGTCTATTGTGCCAGTGGAAAATACAGAGAGTTGGGTCTGGTTTATTAAACTTCTTAAGACTGACTTGCAACTTGGAGATGGAGAAGGGTGTAGTCTCATTTCAGATAGGCAGAAGGTAAGTAGTCTTCCTCTACTTCTAATGTTATTATCATATTTATAATCTGAGTTTGATTTTTTTACTTTTATATGATAGGGTTTACTAAATGCTGTTGAACAAGAGTTGCTCAAAGTAGAACATCGTATGTGCGCCCGCCATATCTATGGGAACCTAAGGAGAGCATATCCAGGCAAAGAATTGCCTAAAAACCTATTCTGGGCTGTTGCAAAAAGTTTTAACACTGCAGACTATGAGCGAGCCATTGAAGCATTGAAGACTTTTGATCAGGGCGTGTATGAGGCAGTGATGATGAAGAATCTGCAGAACTGTAGCCGTGCATTCTTCACTTGCACATCAATGTGCGAAGATGTGTGTAACAACTTCTCAGAGTCTTATAACAACACTATCAACAAAGCACGAGAGATGCCATTGGTAGCAATGTTGGAGACCATAAGACGACAATGTTTGATCCGTAACGATATGAGAAGGAAGAAGGCTGAAAAACATAAGGGGAAATACAGTCTCAAAGTGGCCAAAACCATTGCCGAAGAGCAGAAACATCTGAAGTATTGCCAGGTAATCCCATGTGGCAATGGGCATTATGAGGTTGCTGAACATACTCAAGGTTTTAGAGTTGATATGAATGCAAAAACATGTGCATGTAGAAGGTGGAGTATGACAGGGATTCCTTGCCGTCATGTTTTGCGTGTTATTGGGATGAAGAAGCATCTTAAGCCTGAGGATTTTGTTAACTCTGACTGGTACTTGACATCAAGATGGGTTGATCAATATAATGAGCCACTGATGGGGGTTAATGGTATGTATTTTTGGAGAAAATCAGGTGAAGAAAGGATTCAACCACCACCTAGAGAGATATCCAGAGGTCCTACAAAGAAGCAGAAACGAAAGAAGGGCAAGAATGAGTCTCCAAAGAAGAAGAAAAAGAAGGTAGAAGAAGAGTCTCCTCAGCAGAAGATGAAACTTACCAGAGAAGGATCCACTGTGCATTGTGGTCGGTGTAGCATTACAGGACATAACAGTAGAAAGTGTCCTAATGTTGGGGTTCAAGCTAAAAGTCGGCAAAGAAAGCTACCATGTGAAGGTCCAAGTCAGTCTTCACAGACTTCACTATGTGATTGATTGTGTACTTCTCTTTCTCTTCACAAACTTCTCTTTCTCTTCTCTTTCTCAGTTTCAGATTTTAGGTGTGTGTTGTTTCTTGGATGATGTTACTCGGTTTTTATGACTGTTTTTTGTCCCAGATTTAAGGTGTAGGATGCTGGTTTTGTAAATGTATATGTCGATGGTTTTTTGGATTGACATTCTAATCAGGAGACAAAAGGAAGAGTACTGGGAGACGACGTCGTTTGGGCAATTTTCAGATTCTCAATTGAAGACCAAAACGACGTCGTCTTCTTTGAGCTTGCCTACGTGGATGCTGTAGTCCTTTAGTCTTGACAGTAAGTTAACGGTGCTACACATTTTCCCGTTTTTGTTTGATTTAGCACGATTCGAGAAGTTAAAGTATGTAATTCGAATTTTGTGAAAGTCCATGTTTGTTTTTACACCACTTAAAACAAAAGGTATGAATTAAACATAGTAATATTTTTCGGGTATGAAAAAGCCGACTTTCCTAGCTCTTTGTAACGTTTATGCAACTGATGTGCGACGTTCACCTGAATTTCGACAAAGACTGAACATTTATGCGTTAAATGTAATCTCACTGATCCTAACACTATAGATCAGTGATGCAAGGCTATTAATCTAAAACTTGAATAAAATTCGATTTGTGACTCTCAGAGGGGCGTCTCAAAGTAGTAGCTCTTCGCGACGCATATATGGCAGCGTTAAAACCTGGTCTCTCATTACCCACTAATATGCGATTTATATGGGACGAATGTGGAACGTGTTTGCGACGCCCGTAATTTTATATTGAGATTTATCAAAGTAGATCACTGCATATGTTAGCATTGGATGTGTTTACAATGATTTCAACAACTTTGACCTGTGTATACAAGTTATAGCAAAGTAACTTAGGTTTTTTCTTATGGTTTACTCAAAATTCTATAACATTACATAAAACATTATGTAATGTTATAACTTAACTTTGGGAAAATGTTATAAATTCAATGCATTTTATGTTTTTACACATTTAACTCAATGATATTGTTTTCTAATGTAATCTCACTGATCCTAACACTATAGATCAGTGATACAAGGCTATTAATCTTAAAATTGAATAAGAAAAGGTTTGTGACTCTCAGAGGGGCGTCTCAAAGTAGTAGCTCTTTGTGACGCGTACAGTGTTTAATTACAGATGTGTCTCAAATTACCCACGTTTATGCGACCTATTTGCAACATACTAAGAGTTGAGACGACTTTGTTACTTATTTGGGACAAGAATAACAATTTAATTATATATAAGAATAGGTTGTAACTATTAAAAACGTCACAAAATAGTTGCACTTTGCAACCCAAAAGTATATAATTCACCAAAATTTACAAAACATTTCGCTAAGTTTAAGCCCTAAAATTATTATACAACAGCGGCAAATTCCCCTTCCTAATTAAAACTAACTAAGACTTATCTGCCACCGTTTTGGGACTCCTTTAGTTTACATTAATAACCAAAAACCAAACGACACTTTGTTTTTATCGAAACCAATCTCTTCTATTGAGACGTAGGGTTTCTTTTACGCATTTCTCTCTCAGTTTTCTCTCTTACCGAAACTAATATCTTCGATTTCAACCTAGAATCCGTTTGTTTCCTTTAATTCTCTTCCATCTTCTTCAACCCTCTCTTCTAATTTCTGTTTTCAATCCTCGATTCAAAGGGTTTTTTTCATGGCTGGAGACAAATCGAGTAAAGGACGAGGAGGGAGATCAAGTGGTCCTCGTACACGAGGCGGTGGCTCACAATCTGTGGCTGGAAGGTCGTCATCTCAGTCATCGACTCCGTCATCGACCGCCACACCTTCCGTTTTTCCTTCAACCCAACCACGGCTTGCGACACAATGTAGATCTGGTACTACATCACAGCAGATCCCGAGACAACCATCTCCTCCTCTTTATCAGCCGCCGAACAATCCTCTTTCCCAGCCACAAGCCGCTGATATTCCGCAGCAACAACCACCTCCTCAGCAAGAGCGAGATCCACAAGACTACCCACGTCTGCTTGATGATCCGTTGCATCTTCCTGGCCGAAATCATCTTCCATTGTTGAGTAAGGAACCCATCGAAGGCGTTGAGACTATATGGTAACTACTCTGAAACAATTTCATCTTATAACATTATAGCTTTTTTTATAATCCATTTACAAATATATTCTATTTGTGTTTGAGTTTCAGTTGGATTTATACATTAAGTTAGAGTTTACTTCTTGCTAAGTCTCAAACTCGCATGTTCTCTCGCTCAATTATGTCATTATTGTGAATTCTCTTACCATGTTTTGTGTAATGATTGACTTCGGTTGAACACGTTACTGTTAATTGTTTTCCCATCCTTACAGGTTTAACCGGGACAAAGGCAAATTGGCTCGAGTTATTGGAGGAATATTTCGAAGGAAGTTTGATGGTCTTTACTACAGTTGGAGTGTGATGCCAGTGGATAAACAAGAGAGATATTTCAGAATGTTTACGGTAATTAGTTATTACTCATTGATTGTTTTACAATGTAAGTAGTAGTTACATTTATACTTAACAATTTCCTATTCTATAAGGGAAGTTCAACTGGGATATTGGTATTATCAACCTTGTTAGAGAAAGATTCTGTAAGATTGCAAAGAAACGCATGAAAGGAATCGTCAGTCAAGCAAAGACCAGTGGGGTAAAACTGATTTGGATTGGCGATACTCTTTGGACAGAAATGCAGGCTCACTGGAACACTTCCGATGTGATGGAGAAGAGCGAAAATGCTTCACAGTCCCGTAACTCAGACCGTGGCGGGCTTGATGTTCACAAACACTTATCTGGCCAGAAATCTTACTTGCAAATTCAACAAGAAATGGTATATCGTATCACATTTTCCATTTGTTTTACATGATTTCCTTCACTAACCAATTACAGGAGGAGGAATTGGGTCGTCATGTTTTCCTTGGAGAAGTGTTCATGAGAACACATACAAGGGCTGATGGATCATTTGTTGATCAAAAAGCCAAACAAGTAGCTCAAGCATATGAGAAGAACTTGGAAGAGATCATTTCTCAAATGGATGCTCCAGAAAATTCACAGATTTCAACTGAAACATCACTCAGCGGGAACTCTCTGTTGAACAAAAGGATGAGATCTTTTTAAAGGTAATTTCTGTCTTCATCTTCTTAGCATATGTATTCTCTGTTTTTGCTGTCGGATATGTTGTTTCTTCTACTTTTGGTTTCCTAGCATGTTGATAAACTGGTTATTTCCCCGAGAGCGGGTGAGCGGGTGCTCTGTAACCAGGAGCGGGTGCTCTGTTATAGTGCTAGTGAAGGATTCGTTCAAAGGGACCAGCAATACACTCTAGTCTTTTGCAATACCATTTCAGCTAAGCGATCAATGTTGTTTTGTTTTGGTTTGTCACGATGCAAGTAAAGAAATAAAATCGATTTAAGCAAATGATAATAAAAGCGTTAAGCTAAGGGAATTTATCTCGGGGATTAGATCATTAAGAACCAAGCATTTCTTCAGCAAATTATTTTAGAACCAATCTAGAACTCAACCATAAAAATAGGAGGATCCACTGTCGTGGTATCAACCTCTTTATCAATCAATCTAACACCCTAAATTGTCGTTTGAGGTTACAAAGAAAGACAAGCATTACAAGAAATGGATCAATTTGTTCACGATTTGCCTTAGCATCAACTGTCGTTGGCTAAGGACAAATCGCCCATCTATGTTCTTTCAAGCAACTCACAACACTTTTGATGAGTGAATTAAACCTAAAATCAAATACTAGGTGATCAAGCTAGTCTAGGCATTAAGAACAACAATAGATGAAGATATCAAATGATAAGAAATCCTATTTATGCTTTAGTTTATAAATCCCTAATCCCCTTGAATCCCTTAACCTAACTAAAATGACTACTCAAACATAGCAAGATGAAGAACAACAAGAAAGATAAAAGAGTTCATAATAAAAATAAAATAGATAAGAGTTTAGAAATCTTCAAAGGGAAGAGACAAATCTCCAATATTACAAAAGCTTCCTCTTTCACTCGTTGGTTTCTTCTCTCCTTTCTCTCTATTTTTCTACATACAAAATAAAACTTAGAAAGCTTAGAATTGAAAAGTGGGAAGTCCAAGTAAAAGTGTCATCTCTCTCCCCTTTTATTTACGTAAAACTAAGGCTAAAGAAAAACACACTTTCTACTTTTATCCTAATTAATAATAATAAGACACACAAGTCTTTGGCAATTAGTTGCCCACTCAAGTTTTATATAATACTTATATACATAAGTCTTGGGCAGTTGGGAGTAGTGGTGGAAAAGTCTAGGTGGCATTACTTGTTTAATGAAGCCAGCCGACAATTGCCTTTTCTTGTGGAGCGGATAGCGAGAGCAGGTTGCTGGTACAAGAGCAGGTGTTGCTTCCTCTGGAGCAGGTTTCGGGTGTAAGAGCAGGTGCTCTTTCCATCGAATCCTTCCAAAATGCTTCACTTTTCTTCTATTTTCGCCAAGACTTTTCATGAGCTACAATTCACCAATCCAGCCACCTTTTGACCTAAAATGACTCAAGATAAAATAAAAAACTCGATAAAAACGTATGAAACAAGGATTAGAATGCGTCAAAAACGCATTATATCACATGTCTTCTTTGTCATTGGTTATTTGCAATTGTAAGCTTTTTATCAATCCCTTCTTTACTTTTGAATCATTCTCTTCTTCGTTTGTTTTTAGTGTACTCAAATAGATGACAAGGGCAACCCTTTTGGACTTGGTTGACTTAGAGAAACTCTGAGGAAAGGGAAACGAAAAAAGTCTTGTGAGAGCTCTTCTTCCTCATCCTTTATGGAGATGCATGACCAACTTCAAGATGCTCGTCGTAACCTAGTTGAACACCAAGAGGACCACCAACAAGCCCTTTCTCGAATCTCAAACTTGGAGCAGCTTGTCTTATACTTCAAGAACAAATATCCAGACGTCGCTCAGTTTTCGGATGCTCAACCCCCAACCACTACACCAGCCACCGCCACATGCACTACACCAGCCACCGCCATAGGAACTACACCAGCTACTTCCTCAGGCACAGCAGCAGCAACTACCTCAGGGACTTCACCAAACACTACACCAACCGCCTCACCAGCCACCGCAGCAAACGGTTCACCCATTTCCTCTCCCTCTTCGTCCATTTAATCTCCCTCTCCTTCCATTCAATCTTGAACCTTTTTGGATTCTAGGATATGTTTATCCTTGTTTAGACTTATGTAGGAATTTGGAACTTATGTTGATGGTTTGGTTATGTTGGAACTTGGAACTAATGTGTTAAATGTTGATGTTTGGTATTTTGGTTATAAATTGTTGATATATCATGGTTTTTACGGTTTTTAACCATTATATAGGAGTCGTTTTTAGAGTATTTATAGAGTGTTTACAGTATTTTCTAGTCTTTTAGAGTCTTTGCAGGTCTAGGAGCGTTTTGAACTTATTTGGAGATTATGGGACGTTTTGGAGCAAACCGAGAATCTGTGCTGAAGAAACGAACTCGGAGAGCAAAATTGGTGTGGGTGTCGATCGACACTAGCCCTTAGTGTCGGTCGACACCAATATCTGACGGCAATCGAATTTCCAATCTTTTTGAAGTTTTGAAGAATTGCAAATTCTGCCCAGAAGTGTTCCCTGTTTACGGAAAAAGCTCAAATCGTGTTTTAGCCTATTTATATGATTTTAAGGTCATTGTTTAGACCTATGCTTAGAATGCTTGACTTTTGAGCAGCCACCTCTTCAGGGATTTTTGGAGAAGATTTCTAAACTCTTTTCTTCTTCTTATTGATTTCTTAATGCAATTTATTTCATTCATGATTTGTGTTTCATTTATCATGTCTGAGTAATTTCCCTGTTAGGTTTACGGTTTTCAAAGGAATTCATGAATTGTTAGATTGTTAGATTGTTAGGATTGAATCTATAGAGTTCTTCATCTAGATTGTGTTTATTGCTTATTCTAGTTTAGTTACCTAGAATCTGATCTTAGGTTGATTAGTTGACACGAAAGTGTAATTGATTGCCTGAACTATCTTAGATGAGCAAAATACCCTATTCGCAAAGAAATTTGGTTTAGGGAATTTGTGAACATATCAAACCTGAACTTTAATGCTTGTTTAACTTGAAGAATTCGCAAAGAGATTTTGGATTCTAAAATTTAGGCATAGATAATCTTCGCAACGAAAGTTGGTTGATTTTACATTAGTGATTTGAGTTCTAGAATGGTTCTTAATTACAATCCTGATAATTGTTTGTTCTGCAATTCTGAATTTCCTGAGAATTTCCCTAAGCCTAGCTTTTCCCTCATTGAATTACAACATTTACTTTTTGCTTTGTTAGTTTTATTTTTTATCATTTGTTATTTAGCTATATTTCCATACTGTTAATCTATTGTGTGAACATTAGTTCTTGTGGATTCGATCCCTAAGTACTACAGCGATCTCTTAATTTGAGAGAGTAGCTCAAGGGTAAATTTGAGTTTATCAAATTTTGGCGCCGTTGCCGGGGACTTTTGATTCACCATTAGATTTCAGTTAGAATTTAGTCTAAATCTTTTTTTTACTACTTATTTACTTACGCAGTTTTATTTGTTTTGCTTTTCTTTTTGTGTTTCAGGTTTATCGATTTACTTGCTGCAATGAAAAACATCGTTGTGTTGGTAAGGCATGAGGCTGGAATTCTGCGTGATCAAGAGGGCAACGTGCACAACGAGCAGGGCTAGAAACTGGATGCTGAGAGAAACGTGATAGCTGAACCCGCCGTCGGTGTCGATCGACACCAACAGGGTGTCGCTCGACACCCTCCTGCTATTGAGGCTCCGGTTTTGAATGATGCAGCAGCTGGTGCTGCCGTGGTTCGTGGGAGGACATTAGGTGATTACAACAGGCCGAATCAGTTCTATGCCAACCGATCCGCGATCAGACCTCCTCCCTTTCAGAGGAATGACTTTGAGTTGAAACCCGCGTACTATACTCTTGTGGGACAGCATCCTTTCCATGGTCTTCGTCATGAACAGCCCATGGATCACATTGAGAGGTTTGAGGACCTAGTTACAAGCATTAAGGCTAGTGGGGTCTCTACTGATTTCCTTTTCTGCAAGCTCTTCCCATACTCTCTTGCTGGGGAAGCAGCTTACTGGTTCAAGCAGTTGAAGCCAGGATCTCTGACTACTTGGTGGGAAACCAAGAATGCCTTCCTGAACAACTTCTACGATGATGCAAGGTCTAAAGATGCGAGAACAAAGATCTCCACCTTCTCTCAACAACCAGCTGAAGCATTCAAGGCTGCTTGGGTGCGATTCAGAGCTTACCAGAGAGATTGTCCACATCATGGTTTCAGTGAGGTACAGTTGTTGGGTATCTTCTTCAGAGGTATAGATTGGAGGTATCAGATGGCTCTGGATGCTGCGAGCAATGGTAACTTCAACACCAGGTATCCCGAGGACGCTGTTATCTTGATTGAGAACTTAGCTTCTAGCAACAGCACGAAAAATGCAGATTTCGAGAGAAAGAAGCTAGCAGAAAACTCTTAAGGTGGTCAAATCGCTGAGGTAAAAGGCAAGTTGGATTCTGTGCACAATCTTCTCGTGGGTAAGAGATCAGTTCACTTTGCTGCTGAGGTTGAGAGTTTTGAGCCTGTGGAAGAGGATTGCAACTATGCTAATGGAGCTGGATTTCAGGGTCCGAGATATGTTAATGCACAAAGGAGTGCCTTCACAGGAAACCATATGCCTGAGTATCAGAGGAGTAGTTTCACCAGGAACTATGGTTCTTCTTCATACCAAGCCCCCCCTCCACCCAATTCAGAGAGTGATGCCAAGTTTATGCTAGAGCAGATTCTAGAAGGCCAGCAAAAGATTACAGTGGACTTCAAAGGAAAGATCGATGCTCTGTACACTGACCTGAATGGAAAATTCGAAACTCTGAGCACTCATGTCAAGAAGCTAGACACTCAAGTTGCTCAGACCGCTGAATCTGTCAAAAGACAAGAGGGATTCCTTCCTAGAAGGGCTGATGCATGCAATGCTATTCTGGTAGCCGATGAGATTGAATTCAGTGATGGTGCGGATTTTGATGTTTCACACTCAGTGTCGATCGACACCAATATAATGTGTCGATCGACACCAGCCTACGTTCACGAGAATTCGAGTCGAGACGGAGAGAAATTGACCCCGGTGATACAAAGGACTCGACACAGGATGTTAGTGTCGACCGACACCACCTGGGTATCGATCAACACCCCTCAGAGGATGAAGGGAATTCGATGCAAGACGGACCAAAATCGATCGAGCTCGACACCAGAGTGTCGATACCAGAGGTCAGTGTCGATCGACACCAACCTAGTGTCGATCGACACCCTGTGCGGACTGAACCAAAACCTATCAACTATCTTCCTCAAATCATAGAAAGGGTGTACAAACCTAAGGTTCCCTATCCAAAGAATCTTAGGAAGTCTAAACAGGAGATAGAGGACGCTCGATGCAAAGCAATCATGGACAAGGTGGTGATTGAGATGTCTCTAGCTGATGCGGTCACGATTTCACCTCCACTAAAAGGATTCTAGAAGGTATCTTAGAAGATGTTCCATGTAAAAATTGGTGAATGCATGATTCCTACAGACTTTGTGGTCTTGGAATATAAGGAGGAACCCAAAGATCCTTTGATTTTGGGACGACCCTTTTTAGCTACAGCAAGGGCTCTGATTGATGTGAAAAAGGGACGCATAGCTCTGAATATGGGTGATCTGGTCATGAATTTCGACATGGATAAGATGAGGAAACCACACACCATTGATGGACAGACATTCTCTGTAGAGATCTCCACAGACACTACTGCTGGGTATGTCAAGGAGTTGGGTCCAAGCGAGCAAGTGAATAAGCAAGCTGTTGAGCTTGAGGATTGGTGTGGTGATCATCTTTTCAGTGCTAGGCTTTAGGAAGAGGTTCTACTCAGTGACAAATTGCCAGAGGATGATGTTTTTGAGATGAAGATAGGGATTGCAAAGAAGAGTTGCAGAAAAAGTGCAGAGATCCGAACTACAGACTCAGTATTGATCGACAGCCCCACTGGTGTCGCTCGACACTCTTCACGAGTCTACCCGGATTTACCTCAAAAACACTGTTTTCGGGTTGATTCTCTTGCTGATCGTCCAAGACCTGTTGTACAACAGAAAGCTCTACATCCCACACTCCATTCACCTCAAGGAAAGCAAAGGTACGCACATCCTAATCCCAAACCATCTCCTTTCATCAATAAGACTTTCAAAAGTACAAAAACTGTTAACCAAGCCACGAGATTTTCGTAGAGCGCTTGTTTCTTCTTTTGATGATTGTGCAGGGAAAAGGAGTGTCCCACCCAAGATTAAGTCCCGCCCTGTTCCTATTCCTCATTTCTTTGGTCGTTCTCACTCACCCAATGCCTATACACCACCATGGATGATGCAACTAATTTCGCGTAAGCATTCATTGCCACCCTCTGCTCTACCTGATACCTGAGCTCCGCTATAGTCCAGCTAATGACTGAAAACAAGCGCTTAGTGGGAGGCAACCCACTGTGGTAATTAGTATCTTTTCTTTTTCTTTTTCTTGAGTCATTTTTATTTTTCTTTGAGTCAGTCTGTCAGCTTCTATTTGGAACTTGTGTGGATTTATGATGCTTTATGTCACTGCTTTTAATCTGTGTGTGCGTGTTTACAGTGTTCTATGGATTTAGATCGACATTACGATTTTTCTTGTTAGAAATCGTCTCTGCTTACAGACAGGGTGTCGATCGACACCAACCTCTGGTGTCGCTCGACACCGACACCCCATCCGACACATCATTAGGCACAAACATAGAGTGACGATCGACACCACTCACTGGTGTCGCTCGACACCGACCACAGGTTATTCTTGGATTTTTATTTTTCCACTCACTTTCATTGTATTTCTCTATTTTTGTCAATCCTGGGTTTGGTGCCACTGGGGACAGTGTCATTTAAGTCTGGGGGAGGTAGTTGCTGACGTTGTGTTTGTTTTTGAGAGTCAGTCGTGTCAGTTTTATTTTGTTTTTATTGAGTCAAAACTTTGGTTAGGAAATAACGACCTCTCTTCTTAGTCCATTTGCATGAGTGATTAATGTTGCAGATTTAGTTCAAATCCGACAAATGGAAAATCCAAAGACTGATCAATGACCCAGAGCGATCCATACTTCGTAACAGAATCCACTACAGCTGGAGCTAATTTCTGAGCTCTTCCTTTTACCTCATCAATGCAACTGGTGTTCATAGGGCTTGACTCCCTGTTCCTACCTGACAAACGAAAGCCTGAATGCAAAGTGATGGTACTCTTCTCCCTTGTTCAAAAAAAAAGTGTGTGTTTACAAGCAGAAAAGATGAGATGATTTTCTTTTGAGTAAAGGGATAGGAAAATTTCCAACGACCCCATTATTTTACTTTGAAAGGAATTATCACACGAAAGTTGGAAGCGAAGTTAGGAAAATTTTCTGTGATACCATTATTCGCCTACACTTTTGATAAAAAGAAAACAACACAAAAGATGTTGAGAAAAGAATAAGTCTGGGGGAGAGAAAGAGTACCAAAGAATGTGAAAAAATGGATGGTTTGTCATGGTATTGCACGGGAATGAGTCTAGAAGGTTCATGGCATTGATTTCATTGATGAGACCCAGCGATGAAGGCTGTGGAGAATGTTGTGAAGTTGTGGGTTAAATTTGGGGTGTTGAAATGTCTACGGAGAGGTACATGGTGGTTCGATTTGAATTAGTCTGCTAGGCATATGGATTTGGTTTAAATGCTCAATGCAATAGTCTAAAGAGAGAGAGAGTTTCCGCGTTTTTCAAACTTCTTTCACAGGTTAAGTTTCTGTTTTGCTTGAGGGCAAGCAAAGGCTAAGTCTGGGGGAGTTGATATATCATGGTTTTTGCGGTTTTTAACCATTATATAGAAGTCGTTTTTAGAGTATTTATAGAGTCTTTACAGTATTTTCTAGTCTTTTAGAGTCTTTGCAGGTCTAGGAGCGTTTTGGACTTATTTGGAGATTATGGGACGTTTTGGAGCAAACCGAGAATCTGTGCTAAAGAAACGAACTCGGAGAGCAAAATTGGTGTGGGTGTCGATCGACACTAGCCCTTAGTGTCGGTCAACACCAATATCTGACGGCAATCGAATTTCCAATCTTTTTGAAATTTTGAAATATTGCAAATTCTGCCCAGAAGTGTTCCCTGTTTATAGAAAAAGCCCAAATCGTGTTTTAGCCTATTTATATGATTTTAAGGTCATTGTTTAGACCTATGCTTAGAATGCTTGACTTTTGAGCAGCCACCTCTTTAGGGATTTTTGGAGAAGATTTCTAAACTCTTTTCTTCTTCTTATTGATTTCTTAATGCAATTTATTTCATTCATGATTTGTGTTTCATTTATCATGTCTGAGTAATTTCCCTGTTAGGTTTAGGGTTTTCAAAGGAATTCATGAATTGTTAGATTGTTAGATTGTTAGGATTGAATCTATAGAGTTCTTCATCTAGATTGTGTTTATTGCTTATTCTAGTTTAGCTACCTAGAATCTGATCTTAGGTTGATTAGTTGACACGAAAGTGTAATTGATTGCCTGAACTATCTTAGATGAGCAAAATGGGAAAATTCCCAAAAAAACCCCAAACTTTTTTATTTTTGGAAGAAAAATACCCGAACTTTTTAGACACCCCGATTAATACCTCATCTAATAATGTTGTGTCGTTTAACACACCGTTTATCAAAAACTCTCATTTTCCGACATTCGTCGTAACAGACGTTAACGAACCTAACGTAAACAGTAAACGGAGTTATCTTTTTAACTCACGTGTTAAAAATACTAATTAAAAAGTTCCCAAAAAAACTCCAATTTTTTTTATTTTTGGAAGAAAAATACCCGAACTTTTTAGACACCCCGATTAATACACCATCTAATAATGTTGTGTCGTTTAACACACCGTTAAATAACAAGAGTCAAACACAAATCCGAATCAAACACAAATCCAAAAACTACTTCTACAACAAAAACTAACAATTCTGCATCAAACTACTTCTTCACTTCCTTTTTGAAGCCACATCTTCAAATTACTTCTTCACCATTGCAAGGATCATGGCAATAACCACAGTGAACCTGCCCGAGCTCTGGCTCAGAGATTTTGCAGACCCAGAACTTTCACTTCCCAATGAGACCATCGAATTTTTGGAAGAGATGAAGAGGAGAGGAGACGAGAAAATTTTAAAAATCGATTTTTTGCTCTAGGGTTTAGAAAGGGGAAAATCGATTTGGGGTTAATAGAAAATGGCAACAGTGACTTTTTAATCGATTTGTGTTTGATTCGGATTTATGTTTGACTCTTGTTATTTAACGGTGTGTTAAACGACACAACATTATTAGATGAGGTATTAATCGGGGTGTCTAAAAAGATCGGGTATTTTTCTTCCAAAAATAAAAAAGTTTGGGGTTTTTTTGGGAACTTTTTAATTAGTGTTTTTAACACGTAGGTTAAAGAGATAACCCCGTTTACTGTTTACGTTAGACTCGTTAACGTCTGTTACGACAGATGTCGGAAAATGAGAGTTTTTGATAAACAGTGTGTTAAACGACACAACATTATTAGATGAGGTATTAATCGGGGTGTCTAAAAAGTTTGAGTATTTTTCTTCCAAAAATAAAAAAGTTTGGGGTTTTCCTGGGAATTTTCCCTGAGCAAAATACCCTATTCGCAAAGAAATTTGGTTTAAGGATTTTGTGAACATATCAAACCTGAACTTTAATGCTTGTTTAATTTGAAGAATTCGCAAAGAGATTTGGGATTCTAAAATTTAGGCATAGATAATCTTCGCAACGAAAGTTGGTTGATTTTACATTAGTGATTTGAGTTCTAGAATGGTTCTTAATTACAATCCTGATAATTGTTTGTTCTGCAATTCTGAATTTCCTGAGAATTTCCCTAAGCCTAGCTTTTCCCTCATTGAATTACAACATTTACTTTTTGCTTTGTTAGTTTTACTTTTTATCATTTGTTATTTAGCTATATTTCCATACTGTTAATCTATTGTGTGAACATTAGTTCTTGTGGATTCGATCCCTAAGTACTACAGTGATCTCTTAATTTGAGAGATTAGCTCAAGGGTAAATTTGAGCATATCAATTGTCTTTTTAGTTACTATCATTTTTAGCTTTCAATTAATATATTCAGCATAAATTCATTTTGTATATTGGTTAAACAATATCAAATATCGAGTTACATAGTAGTATCAAATAGGTCCTAAATATTGTGACCAATTGCAGACCAAATAAGTTACAGATTGTTAAACACAGCGGTGGTAAAACAGTTGCAATTTTCAGACCAAAACATTTTTCTGATAAATTGGTCACAAAAGTTTTAGACTTTTTTGCGACTACTTCGTAACAACGTATAAGTTCATTTGTCTCCAAATTTTGCATCTCTAAAATGGCGCAAATAAATGACAGTAAAAAGGGTCTCAAAGCAATCGCTAATTCACCACCCATTTGCGACTTATTTGACACCATATTGTGCGACTTATTCGTGACCACGTTTAGGTCACGAGTCTACGACGACATCGCTCGTCCTAACAGAGTCCGAATATATGACTATCCAAAATGGTTACAGTTTCGTCTTAAATTTACTACCACAAAATTATGCTTTATTACAGTCGCTTATATACGACTATTTTTCGTCGTCACAAAAAGGTTGCAAAATTGCGACTCGGTTGCGATCACTGTCAATTAACGACGATCGATTAGCGACCACCGTTGGTAGACTAGAAACAGTCACAAATAGGTACTTTGCGACTCACTTATGACGATTTCCGGGGTCACAAAACACATGTTTTCTTGTAATGATTTGTGATCTCCATGCTCCAATTTGAGGGGGAATATTGGGATATATATTGTATAATGAAAATATTATTTCCAAAGATATTAGGAACGTAGTTACTTAGGCCTTAAGCTAGATACTCTTGTATAAATATTGTGATGTATTGATCAAAGTATAATAAGAAAAGCATTCTCTAAACCTAGCCGCTTCCTGTTTAACACTATTCATCAAGACCTATCACGAATTGATGAAGACGCTCCTTTCTTTTTCCTTGTCGTAAGCACTTGCCGCAACACACATACATTCCGTAGTTGGCTTGCAAATTTGAATTTCTTCCCCATACCATTTTCCCAACCGATAACATTATCTCCAAGTTTTCCAACAATTTATGAGCTTATGTGATGATAAACATTTTAGTGGATCGGACGCTGAGGTGCGATCACAGTTCTAATCCATCACACGTTCATAGAATTTAATCTGAGCCATGATTCCAAATCAGGACTACCTTCGACCGGTTTTGGTAAGGAGACATCGAGAACTCCCAATATAGTTTTGGCTTGTAGACGTAAACATCGAGAATGCCCAATTGATACAAGCATGGAGTGGTTGTAACAAGGCTTGCACTAACAATTGGACTAAGGTCACTCCTTGTGTAGTTCGGGATAGGATGGAAATGCGATGGATCGAATAGAACCACAATAGATGTGAAAGTCTATTGATACTTCTAAGGTCTTCTCCAAGTTTGGACTTAGCTCACAAAACAAGAGAGAAACAATTTTGGTTTTACCAAAAAGAAAACATGATCTTTATTAATTTCAAGGGTGTAAAATAAGGACTACAAGCATGGCATTATATAGCCAAGTTCTCAACTGAAGCAAAAAGACAATAATACATAAAACCTGCAAAAAAAATCAAAAGAAAACACACTAAACATACAAACAGGCTCCAAGACATAATTAACAACACACAAAGCAACAAAACAATTTTAAATGAGCAATATGGCTCCACAAAGGGGTCTTGTTCTTCCTTTACACTCATTACTTATTTGAATTGATCAAGGAGGCTCCACCTTGACTTTAGAAGCTTCCTAGATGTCTTCTAGACTCATACAAACTGTGCTTATGTGGGCTTCACGTTTGGGCTGCAAAAGATCCCACTTGACATTTTCGGACAGGATAGGGTCCATCGGATATGTCTCTACTGTTGGGATTTTCCAGAGAGTTGGGCTGGTCGGAATGAAGTTATCTTGGATGTTTTGGAAACTACACTCAATTATCTTTCGATCCATATATGGCTCGATTCCTGAAGTGTTGTGGTCTGAAAGCGACGATTTATTTAACATTATCTTCAAATCAAAGCTCTCCAATGGCTTTAGGTGCAAGTCTTCAAACTTTCCAAGAATGATATGTCCTTTATAATCCAGCTGCTCTATGAACATGTTGAACCTTTTCTCCAGAGTCTTTCTCCTAGTTCTTGTTATTGGTCCGCTTGGAACGAGTGGTGCTTGAATGATTTGACTTGTTGGTTCGATGTCCTCATCACCAATATATTTTTGGCTTGTAGACGTAAACATCTTCTTTTCCCATCCACTGTAAATCTCTCTTGTCAATTGAACGGAGGTGATCATGGCAACCGGAATATCTGTTGAGAACGAAAAGTTTTGAATGGGTTTGTTGTGTCGTCTGCCATGGCATAGCGGAAAATATAAATCGGAGAACATGTCTCAATGTCAAACAAAACCGAGACCTATTATGTTTAATTGATATTTGCTCTGGTAGCTTGAGAAAATAGAGAAAGACTTAAATTTATTTATACTATACCATTAAGTCTGAGTCTCGAGATTATACACAATCATGTGTTGTGTAATACATTCTTCTACCAAAACATAAAAGAAATAAAAGGATGGTTTTCATTCATTTTATAAATTGAAATTCCTAGAATCGTAGTGCTGACATGGAAGACAAATCCTTGGTGCATAAACATAACTGAGATATTGACGCATGGAGGACAGTTCTGACCAACTAGTTTCTCATACTTGCATATCAAAGACCTGATCAAGAAGCTGCACAAATAGTAGAAAATTAGATAATAGTGAAATTTATAAAAAGTAAATAAATAAATTATATATAAACCAATATAATTATATACCTCTGGGTACATATATGCCATTATCAAAGATGGATTTCCTTTGGGCAAACTAATTTTTCTTGCAAACTTTCCAAAACCACCACTACCCCAGTTGCGCCCCCATGTATTTTGAAACTCGAAATAGTGCACTCCATCTTTTGTATCATACCCGGTAAGTAAAATTAGATGGTTTTCTTTTTTGTCAGAGTCTTTTGGTCCAAAATATACTTCATCCTGTTATAAAATAAACACAACTGAAAAATAATAACTAATAAAATATTTTTGAATATTATTTAAAAAGATATAGTGTATTAACTTTTAGGGTATTCTTGTATGTCTTAGATGCTACTATTTCGGCAACAATAGGCCCGCGTGTATTCAACAGATTGATAATCTGTTTCTCATCAATTTTATTTTGCTCCACTATATATGATCAATTCTCGAATCTTAAAAACGTTTATACCCTGAAAATTAAAAGAAAATCTTAAAGTTTCAAATCAAACATATTAATAATTACAAAAGTTCACTTACCTTTACTTTGTTGCATGCATCTGTGATAACATTAGTGATATTTCCAAAAAGATGTTTTGCAGAAAATGAATAAAGCAGTCTAACTCTGTCGTGAATATAGAGATGAGCTGCTATCATCCTACTCAACGCAATGGTCCAACAGGTACCTAGTAATCAATATCATTTAGTTAAAATATCATTCTTTTACAAATAAAGGAAATTGTTAAGTAACATTATACCCAAAAAATGGAAAAATTAATCGAAACAAAACATACTTGTGAGAAATTCTTAGTGACCAAATCATTAATCCTATTTTCTAGACAAATTTACAATGATGCAACACGTCACTAGCTGTTTTCATTTATTTTAAGCTGCATAGCCTTGTATTTTAAAAAAAAAATTGATTTGTTTATGCTTTTATTTTTAAATAGGACTTTGATTCCAAATTCCATATGCTTTGATTAAGGGTACACATTTGTACGGGGAAACAAATTATTTTTAAAATGATTACTTTTATGGTTTAAATTTAGACTAATTTGTTCGTTTTCAAAATTTAACTATTACATAACAATAAGTTTACCTATCTTTCCTTGATCAGTGACCTCGAGCAAAACAAATTTGTTGTTTTCTGAATCTCTCCAAGTCATTTTGTATTTGTAGTTATTAGGTATATCCTGAAAACAACAATACAAATAGCAAGTTATGTAGCGAATTTATATATAAATCATAATAGCAAATAAAAATGTTATATATACCTCAGGAAGTTCTGCCGGTGCCTGTGTATAAATAAACATTATGTTAGTTTTGATTTGCTTTTGTTTCTATTTTGATTATTGCTATTATAATTTCATCACAAAACAAAATTAAAGAAAAAATCTCACCACATCCGTCATTTTTGCTTTAAGCTTCCTCCTATCTCCCATCTTTTGAAACCCCTGAAACAAAGCAAGAGATTATAAGAATCGATAGAATGGAAAGGAGATAAAGAAAAAGAGATGAGTCATAGAGAGACTCTTGAGGTAGTAAAAGATAGTGAGTAAAACGACACAAACAAAGAAACTGCTTTAGCTTCAATCTCAGCGTCGCCACCTCCTTCAATCTCTATCTCTTACGCCTTCTTAAGAAACTTTCTACTTTTAGCTTGATGAAGAAAAAATTATATTATAGCACTGGTTTTGCTTTCACTTGTTAATTACGATGGGAAGGGCTGGGGAAATCGTAAAAGTCTCATACCAAAGAAGAAGAAGAAAGCATAGAAATCACATTTTTTCACAGAAATCTGTAGAAAGAAACCCCATATTTATTAGAAATGATAGTTTTATGTGGGGCCCACTTAGGGCATTTTTGTTGCACGCAAAATATTTTAAATCAATAATAAATTGGACATTTTTTTACCTTATGTAATATGCAACGGTTAAATTTTTTTAACGTAATATAATAAAATTTTAGTTTTCTTACTAAATAAACGTAACATTAGAAACATGTACAACTACTCTGAAGAAAATTAACAAAATAGAAAATAACTACTCATCTTTAAAACAAATTTAAGTGAAATAAAAACTGGAAATGTTGTAAATTTTTTTTAGAATCAAAGGGATTTGACATTTAATATTAGCTTGAATATTATTAACTGCTTTCATCCTGGAAGGATACGAAATGGAATGGAAGAAAAAATGATCATAGGACGTAAATGGTAACTAATAAATGGCTGAATTAGCTAAGTAGTAGGTTGATTAATTCGACGAAAATATTAATGTTATATGGCTCGTGTAGAATTATTTACAACTTTAAGTTCGCTGATCAATTTTGTAGAACTGACGCTTTAAAAGACAAAAACTTTGGCTGATTTTAGTTGTTACTCGTGTCTATCTGATAAAACCATGATCGCAATTGAAGGTTTCAACTGAAAAAGGCTGAGTTTTGTTACTTTCATATTTAATTTTGATTTTTAAGTTTTTACATTTTATTTTAATGGTTCATATATCCGCTAAATTATTTCAGTATCATTTTTGCATTGCTGTATTCCCATTTATTATTTAAATTTCTACTTTATCTAATAAATAAACATAAATTATTAAAAATAAGCGTTTTCATGATCAATAATATTACAGTATAAGTATTGGCGTATTTTGGCGCCTACACGATGAAAGAGAGAGATTATGCAGAGAAGCATATGATATGAACGACTGTCGCCAAATATTCAACGGGGTATTTATATATGATCAACTAATACACCGTGCTTTTTGTGATAAAATATTTAAATGTCGCCAAATTAGACACATTTATTTGAACAAGATCATTAAGAAAAATACTTTCATAACTGAAAATAAATAAATAAGTAACAAAAAAGCCAACAAAAAAATTATCTTAAAAATGGTCATATGTAGAGATTTCTAAAGGTTCAAAAACATATAATGTACTATTCTCACTTTTTAGTTTGATTTTCAGAAATAAAAAATTGACAATTCATAGCATGATAAAAGGAAGTTTGAGTTTTGGATCAATTATTCTTTTTTGATAAAGATTTTTGGATCAATTATTTCGATTTGGTTTTGGCTAGGATTGAATATTTGTCCTAAGAACACTGTTATGTGCATACTGATCTACTTAATGCAAAAACATACAAGACTAATTGGTTTATTAAACTTTGTGTTTTTAGGCAAAACATCTAATATTTTGAAATATAGGGAGTATTATTTTTGTCAACTCATATAAAACCGTACGTTAATATTTATAGAGTACATTTAACAACTGTACAACACTACGTATTAATATAGTAAACAATAAATAAAAAAATAGATGATCTAGTCTTATGGAGAAAATACGAACAAAAAATAGGTTTTACAGAAAAGCACACCACAATGCCCTAACAAAAACAAAAATCGGTAGCCGTTGGATCTGACATCTGAGTAACGGAACTAATTTTCTCACAATTACGTAAATAAATTATCAGACTTTAACAAAAATAAGAAAACAAAAATATATGTGTGAAAATAACAAGAGAACGGATAATTATGATGTTTTCAATCTAACTCCATAAACAATTCTAGTGATGAAAAAAAGAGGAAACTTTTGCTGAAAAATATCTGCTAGCTTCTGGGTTTGCTATGTTAGTATAACAGTTGGTTTGAACCTCAACATAATATTATAATAGGCTAGATTCATAGTATTAGAATCAATAGTATTTAATCCATCGTACTCTATAGACTAAAATCATTAATGGTGTTTAAACCAACAATTCCAATTGGGAAGATAGTTGGTGAAAATTTTAAAGTTTTTCAACACTCAAATGATATTTCCAAACATATTTTGTATCTTTTTTTTGTTTTTTGGGCAAAACATATTTTGTATCTTTATGTTGATAATTTTACCTTTAACTCCTACAAAACAAGTTTTCCAATTAATCTCTTTTGTTTAATATGTCTTCTCATTCGTACAATAAACTTTGTTTTAGACAAAAATTGGATCCATGCCGATTTCGTATTTTCCTCTAATTGTTTTTTTGTCACACCTATTAGAGTTTAAATTTCATGATTACTGCAAAGATTTTTAGATTTAGAATTTTAAATTAAGGATTTAGATTTTGAGATTTAAGTTTCTTGTAAACTAAATAACATGTTATGTGCATTAGAATGTTTCTGCTTCCTTTACTTATATTCAAGGACACATTAATTAAGTAATTCGGATAAGTATAATTTATTTTAATATATTACATGTTATGTAGAAACACCCAAATATTAAGAGAAGTTACACGCAGTTTTAGATAAATCATATATATTTCAAACGTTGCTCTTTCTGTACAAAATCACTGTTTCATATGGATTATTCAATTGTCATCATTTTTTAAATCTTATGTACATATGATTTTTGTTATGCATTTCTAAAGATGTCATGGTATTTAATATGATCGCACTGCTCCATTTCTATGATATGAAGATACTAAAATTCCATTTTTTTTAATTAATATTTTTTGGTTGTTAAATATATATTTTTTTTTTCATGATCCATATACCATAATGTAACATTCATTGTTTCATATCATAAGCAGGCGACTAATCTCTTGCATAATATTATGTCATTTCTAGTCGATAGTGTGCGTATGTACGGCACACCCCTTTGGCCCTTTCACACTTACACCAGATGAGGAAAGTTTTTTCACAGAAGAAATTAAATTCAAAGGTTACTTAAAAAAGGTCATTAATGAAATATTAGCCTAACAATCAAGTTTTTGTTTTATTCTTTGTGGGCTCCAACAAAAGACAGGTTGTTTCTTGTCAAGGTTACACTTGCAGAAAAGAAAAAGAACGTGTTTGTGAAACTATTAAGTGTGTCAATCGAATGGTCAAGATGAATTACTAGATACAGAAATAAATAAAAATACCAATTTAAGAGAAGAAACAAAACAGACAAATATGGAATGATTAGAACATATTATACTAAACACCATAGCATGGAAATTTAGTATTTTTTAGTATTAAAAATACTAAATTTTATAGTATAATTTAAAATTTGTTCTAATTTAATACCAAAAAAAACTAATAAAAATGGCAATTTAAAAATACTAAAAGGACTAAAATTCTTTTATCAAAAAAAAAACTAAAATTCCATTTTTTTTTGTTCCCTTTGAATTAATATTTTTGTTTGCATTTCTCTCTTGAATTACGTCATTTTCTAGTCGATAGTGTGCTTTATAGCGCGTACGTACACATTCGTTCACACTTACCAAATGAGGAAAGTTTATTACAGAAAAATTCAAAGGTTACTAAAAATGGTCCTTTTCAATGTAATGATAATAATGATATGTGGGCTCCAACTAAAGACAGGTTGTTTCTTGTCAAGGTTATTTGCCGAGAATATCATTTGACCATTATAAAAGACTCACCAAATCAAAGTCCAGATGCTCACTCGCATATTCAAAAACTTTATATTTATTTATCATTCAAATAATGTAACTTCCTCGTAGTATCACTATTTTTTGGTTATTCTTAGATTTTCTATATTTCAATAAGAAGTTAAAGGTTTGGGTCTGAACATTCCAACAATAAACTAGAATATGAAATTTAATTTAATTTTTCTTTCTTTCTACCATCAGATTTTGATTTATAAATATAAATTTAACATACGTAAAAACAACAACAAGAGTTAACCAAATGAACCTTTTCTTTTTTTTTTTTCTTTTTTTTGGGGTCAAAGAACCTTATCTTTTCATTATTGTTAGTTGTTACATTTTCTTTCTTTATAGAGGGTTTACTATTTAATGCATGAGGAAAATTTTGTTACAGCCCAGCCTATGCATTGTTTTTGGGTTTAGCCTGATTACATTTTAACCAAGTAGAAGCCACGTAACAAGAACACTTAGATCATAGAAGTGATAGAACCATATTTTGCTTTATCCGAGAAGGTCAAAAAATGAAAAGTTGTTTCCCTCTTTGTAGAACGGATCGTGTAATCAACATCTATATAAGATGTCTTAGAGAATTAGGAGGGTTTTATCGAGTAATTGGAGGAATCTTAGGGGGAGTGGGAGGAGCTCCATTATCAAATTCCTCGAGACCTTGTAATTCATGTCTTATATTATCTATGAAATATCAGTTTCTATAAGCTACACGTAACAATTTGTTTCACCACCAAATTCTGCAGTCTACTTCTTTATTCTGATTTTCGTTACAAAATATGAGAATTATTTTTAGCTTCTGAATCCTAAAAGTTTGATAAGATCGCAACCTTATAGATGGTTATCAATTAATTGCTTAAAAGGAATATTATCTTATGAAGCTTTGACTATCAATGTTCCTTGGAAGAGTGGAGATGATGTTATTCAAATTTTAGCAGCAGAAGTCTGATTCGTTGGAGCAAGTATACTATCGTATAGAAGAAAAAAAATTTAAGGTCTGAACAGAGTGAAGCAGGAGCTAATGCTGAAGAGGCAGCTGAGTTGGCACATGTAGAAAAGTTAACAGAGAAGAAAGAAGACTCTGGATAAGCGAGAGGGTTTATCGTTACAGGGATTTCTTCTTTATATTGCGATTATGAACTATCTTCTTCTTTATGCTTAATGTTTGTAGAGAATTGAGAGACGACATGAGTCTATCAATGGCGATCGTGATAAGATCGTTTTGAGAGTGAGTCTAGACTAGCCTAATCCCTATCAACATTGTATGCAATTCAACATAAGTATTATATTAAATCTAGATTAAAATATAATATCTAGATTAACCAAGAATAACACAAAAACCAAATTAAAGTAAAAATATGTTTGTGTACTTTGGCATACATGTAATTATTATAAAACAAAATAAAACAATAAGATCTTAAAGAAAGAAACAAAATAGAAATAATAACTTCTCTAACCACAACAAAAAAGCTATATAAAATTAGGTGATTAAATTTGTATAAACTACAAAACAATACACCATAAAATCAAACTACACTAATATATCTCCGACAACAAGTAAAGAAAATAAAACATAACATACATTAGAGTTAGGCCAATATTACAATTAACTCTACTTGATTTAAATGTAAACACTTGTAATAACAATAATACAAACCATCATAGATTTTTTCTCTATTTTTATTATTTCAATGCATTTCTATATCTTAACATGGTGTAAACCATAATTTCTTTATGATTAATCCAATTCCTAAAAATTCAATATTTACAAAAAAATTACAAAAAGTATCCACGCGTTACGCGAGTCCTTAGAGCACCTCCATTGGTCATTAGAGAGAGAGATGAGTGTCTTAAAAAAATAATAAACTAATAATTTAGATCCTTATCCTCTCTCAAAATGTCTTCCCATAGACACTATAAACCCTTTGTTTTAGACACTCATAATAAAATAATAATAAAATTAATTATAAAAAATGTTTAGAGACTCAAATTGGTATTATCAATAGAGATGATCTAACATAGTAGATCTAATTCCACTAAAATACACTATTCAATAACACCACCTAATTATTTTCAAAATGTATAACTATTTCGAATCAATAAAACATAAATTATTCGTGATTGTTTCCATCATAACTCATCGATATCATCCTTAATTGTGAGCGTTTTGGCTTGAGCAAGAGGTCTTGCCGGTCTCATACCACCGAGCCTCTCCTTGCATTTGATTTTACACGATGGTGTATGACATGATAGGTACGATTCCAAACTCTTAAATCTAATTTTGATCTGTACAGAAGTAGTAGTATCGATCGACGGATCAAAACCCCTAATTTTGATTTTCCGGTCTCTCAGATTGGAATATTTGGGACATACCTGCATATCTGCAAGACGAGCCTGAGAATACTTATACTCCGTGTATAAGACGCGGTGAGGATGAAGGGCCTCATCTCACGCCGGAAGAAGAGGAACGCCTCATGAAGAAACAAGTCATAAAGACACATGTTTTTTATCTTTCTTTATCATCAAAATCTTGGATGTTGATTTGTGGATTCTTGGGGATATCTTGTGTTTATATAGGGATTCGACATCGATTTCAAGCAGTTCCGCTGCATTTTTAACTACCTACCAATGGATTTGGATGACAACGAGTAAGCCGTGGAACCAGAAACTACGAGAGAGTTAATGGATAAATTGTCTCGGGAATCACTTGAGGGATACAATGAAATAGAGGTCGAAACTCGAAACTATAGTGTCATATGCTTCTGCTTTTAAATTCGCATTATCTACACTAATACAAGATGTTTTATGCTTATCTCTGAATGGTTATTTTTTTATTTGCTTTTGTTTTAAATTAGGATACAAATTAAAATATGAATTTGTGAAATTTATCAAAGCCAATCTTCACATGACTGCCACTGCTGCCATAATGTACACAAGTACCCATGTGATAATTGAACGATGCTCCCTTATATAACGAGAGACTTGGCAACGATAATATGGCAACTTTAAGTAAATGAGATTGATAATGAAACAATTAGTGGGAAAAAAAAGTAACCACACACCTGTGACTTATGTTTCTTGGATTATAAGCAATCATCAGTTGTTTTCATCTCAAAATACACTAGCAAGAATCTCATGGCAATTACAGAGTTACCACCAACTCCTACTTCCCGTTATGTAGTCGGAAATCCAGGGTTGTTGCTTCTTCACACCACATTCAATGATCTCGTGGGATGAGCTGCTGAACTCAAAGATTATCTTGCTTTCCACGGCATACAGTCTGTCTTCATCAGCCAAATCACAGTGAAATATAAACAGATGTTCCATTTGAATTCCCACGGGTGCAGGTGCAGAAGGCAAGTGTACATAAAAATAAACTTCCGTAACGCGGCCGCCATGGTCTCCACCCACAAGACTACACAACAAATCGATATGTCTGGTCGGCTGGTTAGAAGGGGAAATTACAGCGCAAATCTTAACACTGGAGGAATGAGAGAATATATCCTCTGTACAAACGGTAAATGATTTTTCTTTAGCAATGTGATCAAACTCTGCAGGCACTTTTCTTCCAGGAAAGCACGCATACCCACGGATATACGGTTGTTTGGTGATCAGTCTTTGTGCTTCTCGACCCAATTTAAAACAGTTGGTGAAACTGAGTTGTGTATTTGGAGTGGCTAGAGGGGATATTATCTCCAGTGATTCACAGTTGTCCGCATTTAGTGATATGAGCTTACTAGGGAGCTCTGGTAGCGATGCGAGTTTCCTGCAACCGATTAGATGAAGGTAATATATCCCATGTAAATCTTTGAGGCAATCTGAAATCCTTTCTATACCACTGTAGCTTAGGTCTAGAACCGTTACTGTTTTGGGGACATGTGTTAATGTCTTCAGCTTTATGCTCTTACTTAAATTGAGATTTTCCAAACGAGACCAAAGCATAACCAATGCAGACAACCCTTCTACCATTGTGTCTGATAAAAGGAGTGTATTGATGTTGGTGGAAATATATGGAAAACTACTCAATCTTGAACATCCATCCATGTTGATCCATTCAAGAGATGGTAAGTTCATATTAGGTGGAACAATCTCTAGCTTTCTGCAGTATGACATCATCAACACCTTTAGTCTATGAAGATACGAAAAAGAGGAAGGAATCTCTACCAAATTCCTGCAGTAACTCAGATCCAGCTTCTCGAGATTTGTAGCATTTGAAAGATCTGGGAGTTCCTTTAAATAATAAGACCTTGTCAAAACCATCTTCTTGAGATTTGTAAGCAGCTGAATATTAAACCAAACAGCAGATAAGGAAGAACAAAAGAGAAAGTAATTATCCATACATTCAAAGTATATAAGTAAATTAGAAACCAACCTGGTTTCCTTTCCAGAGCCTCTCGAGTTGGCTATCTTGCATATGAAGCTCGACAAGATACTCTGGACGAAATGTAGGAGGAAGACACCTTCCTGGGTATGATTCCCAGTGTAGTAACCTTAGACGAGGAGGAAACTCCATGCCTTCCGGTGTGTGCAACCTATCATTTCCATCAAGTCTTTTCTTGTAAACACTGAGGAATTGAAGATTCCGCAATCTTTTAAAAGCTTCCTTGTTGATAAACACTCCATCAATGATTTCAGATATATCAAATGATATACCCATCACTGTTCTAGTACCCTTAACCAAATTCCAAACCGACGAAAACGTTAGCGCCACATGTAAGATCTACTAAAATCTTCACCAAATGACTCTGTTGAACTGTAGAAAACAAAGGAAAAAAAAATACACTTACTGAGTTATTTTCAAGGATATCACAAATCTCATTGGCATCTATTAAGATGTGGCGTCTCCAAGGCTCTTGTCTGAGAATAGCTTGTCTACCCACTTGTTGGAGTAACTTGTGCATCACTACTTCACCAAAGAATGATTTGTTCACAAGGGATTTATCGATAAGGGTTTTCAACCCGTGGTTTACATTGAAGTTACTGTCAGCAAGCATGGCCTTCACATAATCACAGTCTTTATAGTTGAAGAAGATTGCAATGCAGAGAAACAGAGCTTGATCTTTCTCATGTAAGTTCTCATAGCCAACTCTTACTACTTTCTCTATATCGCGATCAAGACTTGTTTCTAGCCTGTGCACTACAGCTTCCCATTCATCCTTCTTCTTCCCGCGAAAAGTTAAACCCATAACGCGAAGACCCAATGGAAGATTATCACATAGTTGTGTTACTCTTTCTGCAACTTTTTCAAAGCCATCATGAGGAGAGCTTTGTCTAAAAGCATTTCTACATAAGATCTTGAGAGCTTCTTCATTTGATGGAAAACCCACATGGTATATATTATTGATACCATGTTGGTGCAAGAGCTCTTTGTTTTCAGTGGTCAATATAATCCTACTTCCAGGACCAAACCAAGAAGTTTCCTTAGCCAAAGCATCTAAATGCTCTAAGTTATTGACATCATCAAGAACCATAAGCAGTCGCATAGTCTTTCTTTTATCGCTTCTAAATGCTGAATCTTCATATGATTTCTGCTCAAAACCTTTGAAAGAAATTGTTCTTGTAAACGCAACTTCAAACCATACTCGTCAAGACCACTATAATAGCTGTCCCTAACATTCTCCATAAAACAACAAAGGTGAAACTTGTTAGAGAGCAAGCTATGTAAAGCTCTGGCAATGGTAGTCTTACCAATCCCTGCCGGACCGCAAATTCCAACTATCTTTACTTGTTCGCTATCTAGGCATAACAAATCAGTCATTTTACTAATGTGAAGTTTAAATCCAACCATATCATCAAAATCCCTGGACGGTGTAGCATTTAGTTTGTTGGTTACATCTCCAACAATCTTTTCAATCATATCAGCTTCATTGTCCCTAACAACGTACGCCGTGTTAAAATTGATGAGCATGTAGTACTTCTAACAGAAAGATGAAATTTAATAGACAAAAGTAAACGTACCAGTTTAAGAAGTGTTCACCGGCTAGGTTACCCACATCGGTCAAAGCTTTGCTCCATCTCTGTTTCTCATCATTCGTTTTTCCTTCACAAGTTTCATTGAAAGCCCTCCCAAAGTCTCCGGTCTGTTTCCGCACATGAGATGGATCTGTTCCGTAGAAGATGGTCATAACTATTTGTTGCATAGATTCCTTGGACTTCAAAATTTCCAACAATTCGTCTAAGCACCAGCTCGAAGAAGCATAATTCTTCGAGAGCACCACGATTGAAATCCTAGATTCTCTAATCGCTCGTGTGAGTGCAGGGGCAATGGTTTGACTTCTCTCAATCCCATGATCATCAAACATCGTGATCCCATTCCGGTCAAACTCTTTTCGTAAATGGCTAAGAAATGTTTTACGTACGTCTTGCCCATGGAAGCTCGGGAAGACGCGATATCTCCAGGTGCCAGATGACGAAGAAGAAGAAGCAGCAGCAGCCATGAGAGATTCAATTCAGATCACAAATTCAAGACTAGAAGAAAGTTTCTGGATAAGTTTTTGTTAATTATTAGAATTGGTCTAAGTCAAGTTTGACGTAAGATGAAATTGCCGTGAAGCAATTTATTTGTACGTATTTGACGACTTTTCTAGTCTATAAGAATTTGGATAGGTTTTTTAAATATAAATGCGCAACAAAGAAATCATCATTTATAATATAATTTATAAGTCATTTTGCAGCCAACTTCCACTCTTTTTTTCTGCCACGTGACAAAAATCTCAATTTTTACACTTTCACCATTGTCATATATTTTTAAATTTTAGTTTTTCTTTTCTTTTTTTCAAACTATTTTTTTGTCATTATATTTTTATTATTAACTAAATGTTATAAAAAACTACAAATTATATAAAGACCGTGCAAAGCATAGACCAAAGCACTAGTTTATTATAATGTTTAATACATTATTTTAGGTTTAATTGAGTTTTTTTTTCACCTAACTAAGTTAACGTTAGCTTATAATTTTGCATTTTTGTAAGCGGTTGCTAACCACTTTGTTTCAAATTATAAACACATATTTCAACCGCTCGCTACAATATTTTCTTATACCCGTTCATCCGATTGGTAACAGAACCGTCTTTTACGCTTCTTAATATGCTAGCAATCAAAGCCTTTATCTCCTAAAAAGTTTGTCATTTGATTTTGAAATATAAAGTTTTGTTCTGTGTAGAAATGGACACATTAAATAGCTTGTTGACTATACAAAAACAAAAGCTACGGTAATTTTTAAAATATTAATTTTTGAAATACCAAAAATTCTATAGAAATGGAACTACGACTAAAATGCAACAAGTTAATGGATAGGCTGTCTCGGGAATACAATGAAAGAGAGATCAAAACTCGAAACTATAGTCTCATATACTTCTGCTTTTAAATTCTCATTATCTACACTAATACGAGATGTTGTGCTAATGTATGAATGCCTTTTTTCTTTTGTTTTAAAAACAGGATACAAAATATGAATTTGTGATAAAAAAAAAAAAAGAATTTGTGAAATTTATCAAAGCCAATCTTCACATGACTGCTGATGCTGATAGCCATGTATTTCATCACCTTTGAAGGTAATTAAGAATATTTCCAATGATCAGCCAAAACATTTCCAAGCTAAGGTCTGCTATTTCTATTATGAACTGGCCAAGTATATATATCTCCTGCGATCTGAAACCTGGGAATAAAGGTACCCAACTGTAAGAAAATATGACATTGCTTTTTTGTTTTTTTGTTTGTTTTGGTAAAATAGGATTAATCATAGGTTTGTAGCGTTAAGCACTAATGACTTTATCTATCTTTGTTTTCTTATTTGGATTGTTTTGGCTATTAAGGAAAAAATATCATTCTATCACATATGATTACTCAAATCTCATATATTAAACATTAATTATATTATTCTACGTAATCTCTTTAATTATGCTCTTTAATTATGTTATGTGCTTATATATAAGTTCAAGAATATATAACAATAACAATATAATTCAATACTCTCTACTTACATTGGCAGTTCACTCCATTGGGCATTGAGAAAGCAGACTTTACCATCTTTTTACTTAGACCAGTATTTTCCTTTTCTGTTGATTTTAGATGATTCTTGTTCTATCTTTCAGTTTGCTTAATGTTTTTCTTGTTTTTATTGATATTGAGACGCAAGCATTTCTGTGATAATTGACTTGTATTACTTTTACCATTAGCTCTTTCTTTTTCTCGAGATAAATTTTAAAATTTTGAGATTTTTTAGAATGATCTATAATGTTGTATAAAAATTAAAGGCAGTTTTTACCAAAAAGAATAAGTAAAAATATATATAGAGACGACTATCCGTTAGTTTAGTAAATAGACTATGTAAACTTTATGTTCTAAACGCATGTTTCAACCACTTATTTCAACCGTTTGTTTTGCTTCAACAATAGATTCCACCAGTTCATCCGACTAGTAACCAAGAAGGTGGTTCGTGTCCAACCACCTCCTAATCGCCTCTAATTACGCTAGCAATCAAAGCCTATATTTTGTTTATCAATAGATGTGTGTGTTGTGGCATGTCCTATAAGCAATTCAAGTCACATTTAGGACTCAAATAAATTTAAAAAAAAAAAAAAAAAAAACAACGGCGCTTCTCTCGGTTCTCACACCTTGTGGCGTATTAAAGCTCCTACTCCAATCTGTGAAGAGAAAGCAATCAATGTAAAATCAACCATACAAGATTCTAACATCGAAGTAAAGACCTTTGTAGATAGATATTTCATTACCTTTGTTTCTTGAAATCTTTCTCGACATCTTTCTTGATATTTCCAAATCATTCCACTAGCAAAACAATCCAAAATAGTAAAAATCTCAAGAAATAGAGATGGAAGCTCACAAGCTAATCCATCTTCCACGGTGAAAGAGGAAAATATATTCCAAAATGAATAAATAGAAACAAATCAACAATTAATTTTGGTAGATGGAAAAAAGGGAAGAAGAGTATATACCTCCTTGATTGGGTTTAGGCCTGCAGAAGACGATATATCGAGTGAAGATGTTTCCAGCTGCGGGAACTCTTGCTTGGAAGATTTTTATCAAGTTATCATATGGATCAACAACTTCAAATGTTATGAGAAACATAAACGGACAACACCAAAGAAAGTTGGCTTTAACAACCTTGACAAACTCAAATTTTGTTCTCTGTTTTTTAAACAAAGAGAAAAAATAAACACATTCAAAAATAAGCACATCTTATTTTATCATACATAATGCGAATTTGAAGGGACAAGGAACATATTAGTTCTCACATTTGTGTGATTGTAGTCATCAAGGGAACTCCGAGAGAGCCTCTCGAGTAAATCCCTATTGGTTTCTGGCTCTTGAACGAATTCATGTGAGTCGAGATCAACAAGGATATAGTTGAAGACACAGCGGAAGTGTGTGAAGTCGATATCAAACCCCTGTTTCACATATAATCAGACTCTCAATCACAATTATTCTTTATAGAGCTCAGTGTCATCAACATATAACCAAAAAAATCATAAGGGAAAAAATGTAATACATCGCTCGCACTGATTTGTTGCTCCAGTAAGGCAAGTTCTTTATTTGGTGAGTACTTAGGCGGCTCATCTTCCTCGGTCCAATCCCTGTCCGCAGGTCTCTCATAGCCACCATCCTCAGGTTTCCACAGAAAAAACCCAGGTTCGACCCACGAAGTCCAGCCTATAGTAATCGGATCTGATCAGGCGAGAGTAGTAGTATGTGTAAACCCTAACTTCTAGAGAAACGAAACTCGAATCGTACCTTTAAATTCACCCATCGCTCTAGTCACGAATCACATAAGTCTTACGTTGATGAGCCCTAACTTCAGGAACTCTTTATAATATTCAGACTATTTCTCATTAATTTTACTCAAGTCCCTTTTATTTCTTGATCCTTCGTCTTTTGGCCTCGTACTTTTAGTTTGTTTTTATACTACCACCGCCGAAATAACAATACATTAATAATTCACTGCCAAACGATTGTTGATGCATTAATATATAAGTGAGTTTCTGTTCTATAATCTTATTTAAAAATAACAATGCATCAAAAAGTGCATTAAAGAAATACTCCAAAATGTAGGATACGACAAAAGTATGAATTTGAAATTTATGAATCTCATAAACAAATGAATTACGGATTTCTCTTGATTGTTCTGTTTAAATGTATAAGCTTTATGAAGTTATGTAATTTCTTCCTCTATATAATTTGTAATTTCTTGTAATTTTTTGTTAACTGTTTTTGGAAATTCAGAGATTTAAAATATAATATGATTACAGATTTTTCATGCAAAATGTTAGTCAACATTTTTTACAATTTTTAAGAGCTTCTTTAATAATTATCTGTTCAAACTTCAAATACTATGAGTGTAGTCTAGTGCAACCAAAGCTATAATGCCATTAAACTAAAAAAAGCAATAAACTAATTGAATTTAAAACACTAAAAAAGCAATAAACTAAGGTGGCATGCGACTTTTGCTATTGTAATTGTATAGTAATTGTTATTATGTTTTATATTCTCTCTAAGAGCAATATATATTACAAATTGGTCGTTCCATTTTGCTAATTCGTTTTCTGAAACTTTTCATAATTGTTAGAAAAGGAGCTTCGGATTGAGCTACATGGATCAACGCCAAGGAAAAGTTGAAAGCTTGTGAGTTGAAGAGAGAGTTCGAATTAAGATGATAACTAAACAATAAATAGAGGAAAAGAAAAACAAGAAAGTATTCACACGCTTGTCACTTAGGTTATAAGCAATCAACATTTCGTTTATCTCAAAGAGTCAAGACACATGCTAAAAGCAATGGGAATATATATCATTATTATTCCATCCGTCCAATTAGTAACTGAGAAGGTGGTTTGGTGGTTTACCTCCTAATCGATCGTCTCTAAATAAAGCAGCAATAAAAGCTTTTATCTCTTCAAAAAGTTTGTCATTTTATTTTTGCATATCAAGTTATGTTTTGTGTAGAAATGGACACATTTACTAAAAACACCAAAAAGAATCTATACAATTAAAAATGTCAAAAATGTATATATAACGATCAAGTTTTGAAAATACCAAAAAAATTCCATTGAAATGGGACTGCAACTGAAAAACAAAATAAAATTATGACACTAAATATTTGTTGACTATTAGTATAACTTTACAAGCATCAAAACAATTAAACAGATGACAACCCAACACCTCATATTATTTGGTTTAGACTCTCTAAATCCTTAATTATCTAAAAAATTAGGAAACATTGAAACAACGTAAATCGATTTACACTATATAAGAGAAGAACAAACAAACTTTATTAAATACCCCTCTTTTCCCTCTAACCCTCGTGGATTTGGTCATCACTCGTTATCCAAAAATCCCAAAAATAGCAAATGAATCATCTCTTTTTGGTTCTAACAAGATCTTTTATTTGGTCAAAAAGGTGTAAAGTTGTTTCATTTTCCTCCTTAGTTATATAAACCCTCACGAGTTTAATTCCAAAGATCAAAAAGACACGGATCATCTCATCTTATCTCACGTCTTCAAGAAACCAACAAAACAAAAAAGCTTTCTCTTTCTCTACCTTTTCCTTAATTTCACTTTTGCGGCGTCGTTCTTATCTACTCACAAGAAAGCAACAGATCAATAAATCCCAGAATAAAGAAAAGACTCTTAACTTTTCTCTCTCTCTTTCCTTGATTTGCTCAACCACCAAGCTTTCATAAATAGTGAAGAAAAGCTTCGATTTTGGGAAGTGGGTTTTTGTGGGATTGAAAAATGGGTTCTTCTGTGGAGCAGAACATTTTGGTGACTGGTGGTGCTGGATTCATTGGGACACACACTGTTGTTCAGCTTTTGAATCAGGGTTTTAAGGTTACGATCATTGATAATCTTGATAACTCTGTCGTTGAAGCTGTTCATAGAGTTAGGGAGCTTGTTGGTCCTGATCTCTCTACCAAGCTTGAATTCAATCTGGTCAGTACCCTAAAAAAGCTTCGATTTTTAAGCTATTTTAGGAATTGAGATTGTATATGTTCATCTTTCTTTTGGGTTGATTCTCAAGAAAAGTTCAAGACTTTGCTCTGTTATCCATGGATTCTTAATATAGTAATATATGGCTTGTGCTTATGTGTGAGAGTTATATAAGATTTTGGATGTTTTGATTAATTGCAGGGTGATCTAAGAAACAAAGGAGACATTGAGAAACTCTTTTCCAACCAGAGGTAATGTCAAATTTTTGAAACTTAATTTGTGCAATTTTATATTCAGGTGAGTTGATTTAATATTCTAGTTTTATTTTTCTGATATTCTGATTCTTTGTGAGGGAAAACAGATTTGATGCTGTGATTCACTTTGCTGGTCTTAAAGCTGTGGGTGAAAGTGTTGGAAACCCTCGTCGTTACTTTGATAATAACTTAGTTGGAACAATCAATCTATATGAGACCATGGCAAAATACAACTGCAAAATGGTTAAGATCAAAATCCTTCTCTTTTGAAAGTGTGTTTCTTGTTCAAATTTAGTTACCAAATTGTTCTGACTCTGGAATTTTTATACAGATGGTCTTTTCATCCTCTGCAACAGTTTATGGCCAACCTGAAATAGTCCCATGTGTGGAAGACTTTGAGTTACAGGCTATGAATCCTTATGGTCGTACTAAGGTACTTGGGACCCCGAATCTGTTTTGTGTTCATAATCTTGAACGTTATATCATTTAAGACTGTTTTCTTGAAGATAAATGATCTATTTGTGTAGCTGTTTCTTGAAGAAATAGCTAGAGACATTCACGCTGCGGAACCAGAATGGAAGATAATTCTTCTGAGGTATTTCAATCCGGTTGGAGCTCACGAGAGCGGAAGAATTGGAGAAGATCCAAAAGGCATACCGAATAATCTCATGCCTTATATCCAACAAGTGGCAGTTGGACGACTACCTGAACTCAATGTATTTGGACATGACTATCCTACCAAGGATGGTAGCGCGGTACAACATCGATAATACCATTTCTTTATTCGAAAATTCGGTGTGGGTTTCTGATGATAAATTTATAAACTAACATTCACTACTTGCAGGTCAGAGACTACATTCATGTGATGGATTTAGCAGATGGACATGTTGCTGCATTAAACAAGCTATTTTCAGACTCAAAGATTGGTAAACTCTAAGACATTTACATGTTTGAAGGGTTTGGTTTGATTTGATGGACTCAATCAAATATTTTGTGTGTGTTGGTGTGTCATCTTAATCTTAGGCTGTACTGCTTATAATCTTGGAACTGGTCAAGGAACTTCTGTCTTAGAAATGGTTTCAGCTTTCGAAAAAGCTTCTGGCAAGGTAAAGTTTTTCTTCTTTTCCTGTCTCTCATTTCCGTAATTACGACAATGACTTTTGCGCAAATGAGACCGAAGATTTGCTGTCGGAAAAAGCTATTAACAAACATATTTTTCCTGCAGAAAATCCCTATCAAGCTATGTCCAAGAAGAGCTGGAGATGCAACAGCTGTATATGCTTCAACCGAGAGAGCTGAGAAAGAACTTGGATGGAAGTAAGTCATCGGTTTTATACCATTCCCGCGTTTAAATCATTTTCGATCGGATATGAATTCGAAGAAGTTAATTTCTATGCAATCTTCAGGCTCATGGATATGACAAAGCTGATTAAGTGAACATGGTTTAATGAATTTTGACATGAACTTCAAGAACCATAACTTAAATAAGGGACTTATCACTCTTTTTTGTGAGTTGACAAAGGACTGAATCATTGTGATTTTTTTTGTTGTTAGGGCAAAATATGGAGTTGATGAGATGTGCAGAGATCAATGGAACTGGGCAAATAAGAATCCATGGGGTTTTCAGAAGAAGCCTTGATATTTCCTTTTCTTTTCACCACTTTATTTTTCTCTTCAAAAAAAGGAAAGTTGTATCGAACGTATCCTCTTTCGGTTAATAAAATATAACGTTTATTTACATTTTATAATACATTGTTAACAAATCATTATAACCAACGAACCATTTATCATAATATTCCCTTTTTATGGTGTTAACTGTATTTCCAAATCTTTTTCCGACATAGTTTTGTAGTTCAGTGCAAACACATTCTTAACTCGAGATTGTATAAGAGAGGATGCAGAGAAACAAGATGTTATCTTGTTGAGCGAGTAAGAACCAACACGTTTTAACGGTAACAGAGCATACAGAACCCAAAAGAAAACAACTAAATTGTGTATACATATAACAAGCAATGTTAAAACTACAAATTGATCAAATGTCGAACCCATTTTTTTTTTTGGGTTCCCTCAGCTGTTAATGATACAGTATTCGCATATTTGCAAGTTTTCTCTTCTCTTGTTCTAGACTTCCTCGCCTTCGCCTTCGTAGTTGCCACTCTTGAGGATGTTGTATTTGCAGAGAGGACAAGTAGCATTTATGTAAAGCCATTTGTCCACACAACCACAATGAAAATGGTGGCCACATGGAAGTTCTCTTAGCTCTGTCTCGTCTTCATAAGCCGAGAGACAAATGCAGCACTCCTGTAGGTTCACAAAAGCAAAATCCAGTTTTGTTCGTTAAAATCCAATCAGAGTCTAGCCATACCATAACACTATATGCAGAGTTTACTAATAGAAACAAGAGTGATTTTGTGTTACTTACTGCATCCTCATGAGGAAGAGTATGCTCGATGGGTGAATCTGTACCACATTCAGTCATCACTCCTCCTGAATCTCCTTGTGCATGTTCTTCATCAACAGTGTATTTCACAGAATCACCAACCTTTCGGAATTTGAATTTAGTAAGTTGGTCAATGTCCTCTTTCGAAGCTCCCTCCTGCATTTTCAACAGATTATCAGTGGAACAAATCCAACTTTCTGGGAGGTAAAGAGACAAAAGAAACAGGTTATGAGATAGTTACCTGTTCTGCTACAGCGTATAGAACTGCAATGATGCAAGGCAAGCAGCAGCAAACAGCAATGCCAATAACACAAGCCAATGCAACGCAGAAAACCACAAAGAACACATCGAAACCGAGGAAGACTATACACAACCTATAAAAAACAAACAAAGCCATTCAAACAAAAGAACTTAAACACTTGAAACACTCAAGAGAATCTAAGAGAGATGAGAGAAGTTAACAACAAACCAATAAAGCTGAGGGGATCCTTGTGCTAACTCTTGGCCACCAGAAGATACCCAATAGAATCCAATAACCCACCATATAAATGAGATCATCGTATTTGCAGATTCTAGATGCTTAGCAAAACTGGTTAAATAAAACACAGCTTTAGCCAAAATTCACATCACATATAAGACAATCTCTGTATCACAATCACTAAAGCTTAAAACCAATATACCTGTTGTTTTCGTTCTCTAATTGTCCTAGCTCCAAGTATCGATCGTCTGAGTTTCTACTCAAACCCAAACCTTCTTCTTCTTCAGAGGAAGAAGAAGAAGAAGAAGAAGAAGAAGAGCTAGATCTTAGACTCCTATCTCTTCTTCTCCTCCTATTCCTCCTACGATACTCAACACAAACACAAACCATGTGCATCATACATTGCAACACATACCCAATAATCCAAACCCTAAGCGGCATATTCGGCTTCTCATCGCTGCTAAGTACCAAAACAGCTGCAGCAACAGCAACAAAAGCAAGATTCCAAACGAAATCCAAAACCACTACAGGCTTAGAATAAGCCCAATCGCTTTGTCTCTCTTCAAGCTGCTCAGCCGCTGCTTCACGAACAAGCATCGATGGCTCTCTCATCATCATCCTCCCGGTACTTGCATGTCTCAGTAACCTCGCCGCTTCTCTTAACCCTTGTCTCCTCACAGATCTCCTTCCTCCTCCTCCTCGGTCGTCGGTTAAAATCAAAGGCGTTGCGTCCGTCGTCGTCTCTGTTGACATATTTTTTCTTTTTTATCAAAGTCTCTTCCTTTCTTGAAAATTTCAACAATTGATCTCGAACTGATGAAATTGGTGAAGCTTTACGCCATTAAAAAGGGGAAATTTTCAATCTCAGAGCCAAATTCGGATTTGTTAGGGTTTCGATTCGAACGCAGAGAGAGAGAGAGAGAGGATGAGTCGGACAAATCGGAGAAAACGTGATGTTTGAAAAATGAATATACAAAAAATCAATTTAAATATTTTAATGTCTCCTCAATTGACAACCAGGGAATAAGCGGGACTTTTATGTAATATCCAATATTTTTGAGTGGCTATTTGGTAAAATTACCCTGCCTTGGTCCAAAATAAGGGTGGGCACAAAAAAAGAACTAAACCGAATTGAACCGAAATTTATCGATCTGATCCACCTAAAATGAATTTTATTAAATCTGAGCAAAGTTTTCTATTGAATTACACAAACCAAATCCAAGTCTGAGCCAGTGCAACCGAACCGAATTAATTGAAATTTATTAATAAAATATATATATATATATATATACTAAATATAAATAGAAAACATGTTTAGGTATATTAAAATTGACCCAAAAAAACTAAAACTAATGAGTTATTTTTGTTTTCATTATACTCTTTTTCATTAAAAACCAAACCAAACCAAACCAAAAATTTTCAAACTGAATCACAATACAAAACTCAAATTAAAACCAAACCGAACTGAATTATTGAATGTTCCCCCTTTTCCAGAATTTGTATGCTTCTCTTTTTATATGCTCTTTATTGGAAAAAAGATAAATAGTCGGGGCATACATGTAATATCGAGTATTTGATGGCGTGGGCTATATAATGAAATTAACATACTTTGGTACTGAATTCGTATTCTTGTCTTTTTATAGACCCTTGAATGCAAAATAGTCGTACAAGACTAAAACCCTTAATTGGAGACACTGCAGCAATTTTCCCTCCAAATCGAAGGGTCCTTCCTCTTCCGACTGAAAAAAATGGCGACTTCTTCTTCAACCTCTTCCGGTGGCGAAAGCGAGAAACCATGGGTGGAGAAATACAGGCCGAGCAAAGTAGTCGATATCGTTGGTAACGAAGACGCCGTCTCCAGACTTCAAGTCATCGCTCGCGACGGCAACATGCCTAATCTTATCCTTGCTGTGAGATTTACTCACTCTTCTTTAGTTGCTTTGATCTTTCTATTTGCACTCTGTGATTTCTATCCTCCTTAATTAGGGCATTGGGTTTTGTCTCTGTGTAGATTTCAGGATTAAAGCTTGTCAATTTTAGGGTTTTGATTAATGAAATTGTATTGATGGGTTGATTCCTTGGTGGATTTTTCACCGGTTCGTTGCAGTGTTCACTGGACTTCTAGGTTCTGATACATGATTTTGTGTTATTTTTGTTGTATATCCTCAGGGTCCTCCTGGAACAGGTAAAACCACAAGCATTTTGGCTCTTGCTCACGAGCTTCTTGGCACGAATTATAAGGAGGCTGTTTTGGAGTTGAATGCATCTGATGATAGGTATGTTCATATGTGATGCCAATGGGAATTGATATTGGGTTTTATTCATCTTATTCGTTGTTTGGTTCCTCATCTTCTGAGCGGTATTGTGTTCTGTTATGGTTCTAGGGGTATTGATGTTGTAAGGAACAAAATTAAGATGTTTGCGCAGAAGAAAGTAACACTTCCTCCAGGGCGTCATAAGGTTGTCATTCTAGATGAAGCTGACAGGTTAGTGCTGCTAAGTTTGTGACTTGTACTTGAGTCTTTAATCTCAAGCTGAATTTTCTAGTCGAGTTTTTTTTCTGATTCATTGCTTCTTCTTTCTGTTCCCGTTTTGTAAAATCAGCATGACATCTGGAGCACAACAAGCATTGAGGAGAACAATTGAAATCTATTCGAACTCTACGCGGTTTGCACTTGCTTGCAATACGTCAGCCAAGATTATTGAGCCCATTCAGAGTAGATGTGCCTTAGTTCGATTCTCTAGATTATCTGATCAGCAGATACTAGGCCGTCTCATGGTGGTGGTTCAAGCAGAGAATGTATTGATTTGCCACTTTTCTATCATTCTACATCTTTACTTGCTGCAATTTTTGTAACATATTCTGATTACCCGTGTTTTTATTCTCCCAAGGTTCCTTATGTACCTGAAGGCCTCGAGGCGATAATCTTTACAGCTGATGGTGACATGAGGCAAGCTCTGAACAACTTGCAAGCCACTAATAGCGGGTTTCGGCTCGTCAACCAAGAAAACGTCTTCAAGGTTCGATACAAAACCTTAATTAACCTAGCTGATAAAACACATTGGTTGCATATCATCAATCATAGATCTCTCCACTTATTTCCTTCTTTTTTCTCAGGTCTGTGATCAGCCTCACCCACTTCATGTCAAGAACATTGTTCGTAATGTGTTGGAAAGTAAGTTTGACGATGCTTGTTACGGCTTAAAGCAGCTCTACGATCTGGGCTACTCTCCAACCGACATTATCACGACGCTTTTCCGCATAATAAAGAATTACGATATGGCTGAGTATCTGAAACTTGAGTTCATGAAGGTATACATCTGATTCTCCTTATCATCTCAAAACATTCCGACTCTGCATTTTTTGTCTTACACCAATGATTTTCTTCAGGAAACTGGATTTGCGCATATGAGAATCTGTGATGGAGTTGGATCATATCTTCAACTATGTGGTCTTCTGGCTAAATTAGCAATTGTTCGTGAAACAGCGAAAGCAGCTTAAGCTAGGTAACTTCCACTCATCTGTAGTGATGAACCGTTGACCGTTTTATGTTTAAACCGATTTGGTTAACTCTTGTTTGATTATTTGGATTGGAACTTCCTTGCTGTATTACTCTGTTTTCTAGATTTGAATTGCTTGTGAATGTTTCCGAATATTATCTTTGAAGCTTCTAACCAATTTGGTATTATAATATTACAAATAAAAAATCTGAACTATAATTATTAGCAATGTAGCTACAGTGACCCTGTAATCATTGGAGATTCTTTTTTTTTCTGGCAATTATATAACCGTGTGCTCGTGTTCAATTAATGAAAAAATCGAAATGGTCAGATAGTTCACCAAACAATTCACCATTTTAGTTTTAAATACTTTGGATGACTTTTGCAGTGCCTTTTTTTGTTATTCAACTTAAACTGCTAATTTTGTTTTCAAATTGGAGTTCTAATATAGTTATTTTGAAAATTTTCCGGTTAGTACATAGTTGATGGATATTGTATATATATTTAAAACGCATACAATTGGAAGTATGGACCAAGTTCTATCCAAGATATCATATCCGTTATACCAACTATACTAATTTCGTCCATCACCCTAACTACCAAACTTTAAGTACTCCCAACCCATGGCAGAGTATTTAAATGCATATAGTTTTGTTTTCCAGAAAATATCAGAAATATACATGCATTCATTAAACTATATAATAAAACATTTATGTCCATATGGGCGCATGTTTTTCACCGCAGAAAGCATAGATTTTAGAGAATATGCACTACATAACCAAATTCTACTATTTTATCTACAAAACTAATGGACAGTAAAACATGGATTTCCTGCGGATTTTACCAAATATTATGTTATTTTCTGACAATACCTTATTTGTTTATATCACATACGAAAACACATGGAACAATGAACAGCCCAATACATTACTATATTGCACACAAGAAAGGAAAACCATTACAAATGGAAGAAAAAAAAGCTCTTCAAGCTTTATTTATTTATATGTATGAGAAATACAAGGTATATAGTCCATACATAGTCTCAATATTGACGAGATAAATCTTAGTTTCCGTTGGTAAATTTGGAACCTATTTGTGTAATTCGATAACACTATATGAATAGGCATGACATATGATTTCACAACGAATAAAACCCGAATCAAAGGCTAGAGTCTCGATCTGGGTAAACGACCTCTCCTTACCACCTGAGCATTGTGTTAACATAAACATGTCCATACCAAATACAATGATAGAAGAAGAGTCGTTGATCTTTGGTTCCACCGGTGTAATCATGTCGACTAGCATCACTTTTCCATTTTTTGGAAGATTTTTCCAACAATTTTTTAGAATTTTTACACAATCTTCGTCGTTCCAATCATGTAGTATCCACTGTCATTAATTTATGTAGTTAATATATTGTTACCATGGAATTATATAAATCTATGACTTTTCCATAAAAGAAGTGAATATATATGAACTTTTCATCAATATATAGAACTTACTTTCATGAAGATGGCATCTCCTTTTGGAATTTCTTTAAACATATCTCCTGAAACATGCTCCACTCCTATATATAACCAATTTTAAGTAGATTTGAGAAAGATAAATACAATATTTTAAAAAAATTAAAATTAAAATGATGGTTATGTACAATTTGTTGATTTTTCAGGTAGTATAATTGTACCTGGATAAAGAGGAGCATGGGTTAAAACCTTGGCTATGTCAAAATTGATGCCTTTGATATGAGGATACTTGGAAGTCACTAGATTTATGTTGGTTCCAATTCCTCCTCCCACGTCCACCAAAGTGTTTACATCTTCAAATCCTCTGTAAACTTCTAAAACCTTCTTCATGATCATGATGGAAGCTTCTGACATTGCACGGTTAAACATCTCACCGAACCGTTCGTTTGAACCAATGTATTCAAAAAATTTCATGCCATGAGCAGATGTGAATGCATCTGTTCCTTCCAATATCATATCTTTGAGATGTGTCCTACGAAAAAAAAAATCAATTAACTTTTTGCAAACTGGTTTTATTAAACGGGGTAGGGTTTAATGTAATTCATCATCAAGTAGTTATTTGGCTTGTTTGTGAAGTGAAGTAGCACATACCAAGTCTTGAAATAGACTTCGCTTAGGGCTACCATGAACAGAGACGCGAGAGACCCCAAGCCGCGGCCACGGTTTGCGAAAAACATGCAAACCGGTTCAGCAGCATAAACTCTCTCGGTTTTTCCGGTTTGACCGTTTTCTCCCGTTTCAACCATACGGTACTTTATGATTGAGTGACTAACAAGTAAAGCCAGCATCCGGTCCAACAAAACCGGTGCCTCCGGGTTGGTGGGTTTTGTTGGGAGACGAAGCGCAATCTCAGAAGACGAGAGCCACACGCCTTCATCTACGGCAGCAATCGTGTCGATGACGCCAAGCTCCAAGGCCGTTTTGAAAACCATGGGGAAGGCCACAGTGTACAAGATCTTTTCCGCTTGCACGCTCACTGTTTCTTCGTCAAATTGTTGATCTTCTTTGATTAGACCCAGTTTAGGGGAAGTGGTTAAGGGATCTTGAAGATGGTTTGCCATTGTTGTTGTTTGTTGAAAAATTGAGGAAGATAGGTTTTTTCATCCACTTTGTTTTCTTTATTGCATATTTATTATAACGTATATGTCTCACATGTCATGTTCTAATTAAGCTGGAATCGCGTGAACCTTACCATTTTATTTCTTGGATTATAAAGATCCGTAGACGGTCGTAGTTTGATATGCATAGATACACGTTTTGTTTATTTTTCTAATCAAATGTCACAAAACCAAAGTGTACATTAGTTTGTACAGTAAATTCATATCATAAGATCCCAATATATCGTTGTTTTATTCAGGGCAACATATGTATGATAATCGTTATCAGAAATCAAAATTCGACTTATACAATTGTACTAAATAGTCTGGAATAAGTTATGCTTTTCGAAAAAAAGGCTGAGTTTTCGATTTTTTTTTAGGAGTTTTGACAAATTTAGATTTATCTTGAACTTTCAACTCAAAACTAATTGACAATGAGTAGATTTGCCATAACTTTTTCTATATCATAATTTCTCCAACTACCGATGTGGGACTACCGATGTGGGACGTACTTCACCGACAAGTTTAATCGAGCATTATTAGTTATATTTTTTTAATTTAGTGGCTTCATAATTCAAATTCTTTACTGAAAAGAGTGGTGCGCGACTGGTATTTTCCCGTACATGTCTCCCATCCGTTGTATGACAGGAGAGATATGAATGTATGGCAGGTTAAGCAATCATACATCTCTAAAAGTCTTCTTGATAAACGCATGCGATGTACAACTTGTTCAGGACATTAAACACTAGTTTGGTTGGACCCATAACTTCTTTGCAAGACCCATCATAGAAACAATTTGGTTAATAAATTTTTTGTTTGTGATCTCATTGATCTTGTAACAACATTATGGAATATAAACCATTTTTAGAAAGTTTATTGTTCTGGTGGATATCCCTTTTGTCCTGGGTATTAGAGCGAAAACTGAGTTGATATTCTCTTAAATTGGGTAAAGGGTTGCTAGAAAGAAAGTTGATGATGGAACCAAAATTTCTAGTGCATGTACCTTTGATAATCCGGTTAAAAACATGTTTGGGATATTAAGACTTCGACAAAAATTGCTTACTTCATGTGCCAAGCACTCTCAGGCAAAAGTGGCCGTATACGAACGGTTAGTTTTACTTTTTAGACATATGAGAACATGCCTTTAATGTCCTAGATGCGGGGAAAATGATGAGACCATTAACCATATACTCCCTTTTCAAATTATAATCTGTTTTAGAGTTTTTTTTTTTGTTTCAAAATATAAGCTGTTTTCTAAAAACAAGATAAAAAGTAGACTACAAAATTAAAGCATGCATTAGTATACACTTCCAAGACTTTCAATCACGTTTAACAAGAAAAAGTCAATAAAATATTAATTAAAAGTAAATGTTAGTCAAACTTGTTTTATTAGTCTTCCACTAGTATAAAAAACCATCGTGTGCAAATTTAGTTGTTTATTATGCAATTCTTTTTTTCTTGTGAAACAATGGAAAAACAAGAAACAAAAAGAACAAAAAAAATGTAAACCAGAAAATTTTCAAGAAAATCACCAAACACAATCAAACTTGCAAATGTTCACTCGTCCATTTGATTTAAACAAGCCAATGCATTATGATATTGGAGAGCTCCATCCCAACAGAGAAATTGAAGACACCATATTGGAGATATTGAAGATCAATTGTCCTAATTATTTCTAGCTTTGGTATTTTCTGTATTTCAAATAATTTTTCTTGTTTTGATCTTTATGGTCATATGAATGGAATAATGATGTAAGTGAAGGAAAATAAGAAAGAATAATGATGTAAGTGAAGGAAAATAAGAAATCTATTAAAATAATTGGTTGCTAATTCTACTCTCTTTATTTAATTATAAAAATATTTTGGTTCTTTATTTGTTAAGAAATTTTTGAGAAAAAATGTTTCTGGAATTATATAGCAAGAGAACGGTTAGTAAATTTCAAATCATATAGTTTGTGTGGATTGATTTTGGGGGTGAGGAAAGAGATGGTTCTTCTAGTGATTAATTTTGATAGAATCTGTATCGTATGATAGATGACGAATGAATTTCTATTTACTAGAAACTTCAAATATATATATGACCTCATACAGTGGCACCAAACAGCTGGAGTATTTTTCAATTTTCATATTGTGTGTGTCAACTTTTTGTGGTCTTCAGTTTTCTAAACGAGTCCATCTTATAAAATTAATTATGGATATTGAAAGTGAAATCAAATGTAAATGTGTGGATCCCATCATGAGAATTCTAAAAGTTAATTGTTTTATGGAGAAAGGGAGAAGATTGTCTTCTCATTGTCGATTTCATTCTTAAATTCTGACCGGTTTTCTATTATGTATTTAGAATAACACAAGACGCAAACGAGATATTATATGTATTTTGATTATTCCGCTTTTACATACTTTTAAATCAATATTTTGATTATTCTGTTTTTACGTATTTTTTCAATACCAACTTTTGACAATACTTTTTTTATCTAAAAAAAAAAAAAAATTAAAGATAATATTGGACTCGAATTCAAATATAACATCATTAAAAAAAAATGTAGTCCCAACCTCACTACTCTAATGAACTAAGTGTGTTCATTACATTTTGAACTAACATAACATCACAACTTAATTGTATGGGAAGAAGACCATCTTTTTCCAATACAGATTTCTTCATATGTGGTATTTTGTACTTGTTTGATCCTCCAATTTTCATAATCTGATGCATACACGATTGAAGAGTCAAAAAGATTCGATTTACCTTATCTGTCGGATAATTTTCAAAAGACTCTTCCACCACACGAACAAGATCTTCCACGGTTTTTGGGCTTTCTTTATATTGTATCGACTGAATTGCACTGAAAAATCCAAGATCTAAAATGTTTAGATCCGGCGAATTTGGCGGTTGACACATCAAACGAATATCAAACCCATTTTCTGAAGCAGCTTCTTGAAAATCTTGATCTCCACACTCCACATGTGTTCTTGCATTATCTTGTTGAATAAAGATAGTCTTTCCTCGATCTTCTCTTGGCCACTTCTCATGAATAGCTGGTAGAACTTTTTCAATTAAGCATGCTTTTATATCTTCTCTCTTGACAGAAGTTAATGCTTTTAGCTCTAACGTTCCAGCATCTCGGTTTTTACTCTGTCTCTTAGCTGGCTGCATAGTAACAAATGGAAATATTCCAATTTTTCCAGAAAATATTTCATTTCCTTCCTCGTCAAACCTTGGACGAGCCATCGCTGCTAGAAACATTACTTTTCCGATGAAATTCTTATTTTGACATGTACGATGTGGATCGTCTTCAATCAAAAGCAGATAATATTTCTCGGTCTTCTTCGTCATATAGAACCATTTCTCATCGATATAACCATGTTGTACATATCAACAAACTTCGGTTCATGAGGCAGAGAATTTTTATCCAACATAGAGATGCAAAATTGTAGTCTACCTCTCTTATTGGCTTCCTTCAAATGTGGTTTGAGGCAATTAGTATGACGCCGAAAAATTCCTTCTTTCTTTCTTCTAAATAATGTTGTAAGATTCACATCCATAGCCACAGACATCGACCTCAAAGTTGTTCGCTTAGATAATGGAATATTAGAAATTTGAGTTGGCTCAATTGAGATTCTTTTGCGACCACAATTCCCTGTCTTCCGATGGGATACATTGACTTTTCCAGCAGCAGCCGTTTCTTTAGCTCGTTTCCAAATCCTTTGCACCACTCCTATAGACACCGAAAATTGATCAGCAACTTCTCTTGTTACATTTCTTCCCAACTTTCCATCAATACTCCTCTCTAGTAAAACACCAAAAATTTCTTGTCTCTCTTCATTTGACAGATTTTTTCTGGTTTTTTGTAAATTTGTTTGATCTTGAGATACACTTTCATATCCTGTTACCAAAAAAAAAATTAAAATTAAGAATTTAGTCCCAAAAAAAGAATTAAAAAATAAATATAATTACACAATTTGTTTCTACATATTAAGACCTTAATTATTCGTAACTTTTAATTTTTTCAAAAAAAGGCCTAACTTATAAAACATTTTTAAAATAAATAAAATATATATAAAAAAACTCAAAAGCCGTTTGCTGTGTATATGAATATATAGATGACGACAAATATAAAAACGAAGTTCTAGAAACAGATGAAAACAGAGGATCTGCCATAGATTCCATTATTGATAATATTCGTATTTGTATAAGTTAAACCACTGTAACACGACGTGTATGTATATATATATTACTTCAAGTTCTAATTCTATGGACAAAAAATGCCAAATCAGAAACAAATTTCCAGAAACTAAAAAAAATACCCAACCCAAAGAAGAAATGATAATCAAAACAGTAATTATGAAATTATTATCTCCATAATCTATGAATGATTTCTTGAGAGACATGAAAGAAGATTCAGAAGAAAAAAAAGTCAGATCAATCGACTAAAAAAAGGACGCAAGTCAGAACTGAAAAAAAACAACTATTATCCCCACTTTCAAACAACGAAGGCGACAAACATGGAACTAAAAAACTAAAACAATTACTCCACTTTTACTGTTCACATAAATACAAAGAAATATTCCTCAAATCTGTTGAGATTACGTATGTGAGTTATCAACATATTAAGAAAAATAATTAAATAATCAAACATTCTTTTTCTACGTCAAATAATCAAACACTTCTAATAGATAATTCATAGAATTAATCATGTTGTAAGCTAAAAAAATAATTCTGCAAATTATTAAAAATTTAAAGAAAAAACTGTTACCTGAATTAATTGGGAAATCTCCATGGTCATGATTTTCTTCGGATGTAATTTCATTTAAATCAAATAAAACCTCATCCTCACAATTTAGAAGTGAAACATTTAAATCAAAATTTGAAGCCATGAAAAAAAGTTGATGATTATCGTTTCTATTTTGAAGCTTATATAGACATTAGAGACTTTACAAATTTTCTGTTTTGGCTCCATTGTAAAATTTTGAAATTTTGGTTTAAATTGTTTTTATAGATGTTGGCTCCAAAATAATTTTTGAGAACTAACCTTAAAACTAACGTGTGATTGTTCACATTTCCATTCTACTTTTTTTCTTTTATTTTTTTAACTGTTTTTCTTTCTTATTTTTAATTAATAACTGAGACAAAATGATGAGTTTTTCTTAAAGAATACAAAAAGTAAAAAAGTCTTAATATCTGTGCATTCAAGTAAAACAGCTTATAATTTGAAACAGAGGGAGTACTATGTGATTTTGTCCACCGGCTTTCAAATGATGGACGCTCTCAGCTCTCCCTTCGACGCCATATGTTTTCTTTCTCATAATTTTATTAGAAAACATGGATTATCTGTTTTTGGAAATGTATAATAAACACATATTAAAAGAATTTTATTCAGATTTTATGTGGATAATCTGATATATCTAAAATGCCATAAGCGACACACTATTTGACGGAATAAATAGCACTTCTAAAATCATTTTGGATCTTGTCTTACTAGCTATAAAGTGAGGCTTGGTTTACAACGAATGATTCTGCGTAGAGTCAAAACCCTCAAAGGCTTCCCATTGAAGCCATAAATCGAGTATCACCAATGGTTAGGTGTTATGTTGCTACGACCAGTGGTGTGGGATGGGTGCGGAACAAGTGATATACTCTTGGCCTTGAAAGAAACCGTTGGGAATTTCATCATTCCATCTTAAGTTACATAGTCTGATTTAAGTTTGGATAAAGTTTGAGAAACCCAAAGCATACAATATTCACTATGTATCAAAACAAAAGATGTTTAAGTTTTTGTACAAAATTTAAAATTTCTTTCATTTAAAATACTTTGAAAAAAATATATATCATTTATCATCAATCTAAACACAATTCAATCAATAATAAAAGAAACTACATGATATAAATAATCAAAATACAAAAAAAAATTAATTTTGCATTAAAAATGTAGAACACAAATAATCACAACACAAACTACTTACACAATAAAAAACGAATACGAAAAAGAAGGTCCTCAACCTTTATTTATATATATGTGAAATACAAAGTAGTTTAGTTCATATAGTCTCCACATTGAGGAGACTAGTCTTAGTTTTTCTTGGTAAAATATTGAATCTATTTGTGTAATTCGATAACATAATGTGAATAGGCAAGGCAAATGACTTCACAACGAAGAAAACCTGAATGAGAGGCTAGAGTTTCAAATTGCGAAAAAGACCTCTCCTTACCACCTGAGCAATGTGTTAACATCACCATGTCCCCGGCAAACACAATGTTAGAATAAAAGTCGTTGATCTTTGGTGTTATTGGCGTAATCATCTCAACTATTATCACTTTTCCTTTCTCGGAAAGACTTCTCCAACAATTTTTTAGAATCTTTACACAGTCTTCATCAGTCCAATCATGTAGTATCCACTGTAATTAATTTATACATTATATTTTATAGTTAGTATATGGTTGTCAATTAAATAGAGTATATATAGATGAACTTACTTTCATGAAGATAGCATCTCCTTTTGGAATTTCTGTAAACATATCCCCTGAGGCATGCTCCACTCCTATATATAACCGATTTTTTAGTAAAATTGAGCGAAAATATATTACAATTTTAAGAGATAGTTATGAAAACTAGCACTTCAAAATACAACTGGTTAATTTTTTCAGCTAGTGTTATATACCTGGATAAAGAGGAGCATGGACTAAAGTCGAGGCTAGATCGAAATTGATGCCTTTAATATGAGGATACTTGGAAGTGACTAGACTTATGTTGGTTCCGTTTCCTCCTCCCACGTCCACCAAAGTGTTTACATCTTCAAATCCTCTGTAAACTTCTAAAACCTTCTTCATGATCATGATGGAAGCTTCCGACATTGCCCGGTTAAACATCTCAGTGAACCGTTCGTTCGAGCCAATGTGTTCGAAAAGTTTCATGCCATGAGCAGAGCTGAATGCATCTTTTCCTTCTAATATCACATCTTTGAGATGTGTCCTGTAAAAAATAATTAATCCATTTTTCATTGATGATACATATATATAGAAAAACATTTTGTTGTTCACCGGTTCTTTAAAAGTATACGTACCAGGTTTTAAAACAGACTTCGCTTTGGAGCAACATAAACAGAGGGGCGAGAGAAGCCGAGCCATCTCCCCGGTTCAAAAAAAACTTGCAAACCGGTTCAGCTGCATAGACTCTCTCGATCTTTTCACTTCCACCTTTCTCTCCGGTTTCCACCATACGGTACTTCAAGATTGAGTGGCTGGCTAATAAAACCAGCATCCGGTCCAGCAATACCGGTGCCTCCGGATTGGTGGGCTTGATTGGGAGACCGAGAGCGATCTCTGAAGGCGAGAGCCACACTCCGTCATCTATGGCAGCGATCGTGTCAATGACGCCAAGCTCCAAAGCGGCTTTGAAAACCATGGGGAAGGACATGATGTATACGATCCTCTCCGCTTGCAAGCTCACCGTTTCTTCGTCAAATTGTTGTGTTTCTTTGATCAAACCCAGTTTAGGGGAAGTGGTTAAGGGATCTTGAAGACGGTTTGCCATTGTTTTTGTTGCTGGTGGAAAACTTGAGAAAGGTAGGCAACAAAGGTATGGATAGTATACGAATAAGTTGGTTTCCATTTGTTTCGTTACGATGTAATATATAGATTTTAGACTTTTTCATCTTGTTTAGTCTAGTGGTGTTTACGACTTTTGACGGGTTGCTGTGATTTCGTTCTCACAGTCCACACTCAACAACTAAAAAGGCTGACCGTTAGAAAAGCATCAGTTTTCTTTACAGCTTTTGAAGCAAATATTTTTGTTTTGGCTGTAGAACACTAACTAGAAAAAGAAAAAAAAAAAAAAATTATAGAAAAGATATAAGAGCATTTCCATCGATAGTTTCTTCTTAATAAAAAAATGAAAAATAATCAAAAAGTAAAAAAGATAATAAGGAGATTCTCATCGGAAAGACTCATGAGATACTCAAATAACACTTGTCTTTATATAGTTAGTTCAATTTCATTTTATAAACTAAAAATTTCCTATACAATTAAATTATATTTAAAATATTACTATTATATTTATAAGAAACTCAAGAGAGTATCTACCGAATGAAAATGCTCTAACTCCACTCAAATGAAACTGAACTGAAATGGGGAAGAACTTGTAAATACTCTGAATCGAGTGACCCAATTATATCCGTTTACATTCAGTATTAGTAAAATCGAAAGAAATTAGCTAGTAACAAATACATTCAATAATGTATGCAAAGGTAGGTACGAAATTGAAACCAATATTAATGAAGTGGACAAACAAGACTAGTAAGTGTGGTACGCGTTGATGAATGTTTAACTAGCAACCTGGTTCAAATGACATAAATTAGTTGGCCCATGTTTAAAAAGCTTTTCAATTCTGAGTCTCCTATAACCCTCTTGGTGAAGAAGAAGCTTTCTAGATCTTACGCTACACGCTTATTCTAAATATTTTAACCGCAAAACGATAATGAACCACGATTAATTTGATCAAAAATTTTGGATAATCGTAATTTTACTGAATAATGAATATCTGCAAAAAAAATATAGCCATTTTTCTTGTTTTTTTAACATATTTTACAATGCGTTTCCATATAATAAAGAATTATGATATTACATGGGTTGATGTATGGATTAACAATATAAGGCTGAGTATTTGAAACTCATGAATGTATATTTAAATCTCCTTCACATCTCAAAAAATGCCAACTCTGCATTCTTCGTCTTACACCAATGATAATCTTCAGAAAACTTTATTTGCGTAGTGAGAATTTGTGATGGAGTTGGACATATGTTCAGCTATGAGGCAGCGAAAGCAGCTTAAGCTAGGGAACTTCCACTCATCTCTAGTGATGAACAGGTGGCCGGTTTAAGTTTAAAGTGATTTTTTGCCGGTTTATGTTTTAACCGATCTCGTTAACTCTTGTTGTTTGATAGATAATGCTAACAGACTTTGGAATTTCCTTGTGTATTACTCTGTTTTCTAGATTTGAATTGCTTGTGAATGTTTCTAATCCTTGAAGCCTAATCCTAACCAATTTGGTATTTTATATCACAAACAAAAATCAGAGAAATAATTATTAGCAATGTAGTTTCAGTGTACCTGTCTGTAATCATTTGAGATTCATTTTCTCGCTACTATATACTCTAATCATGTGCTCTTGTGTTTAATAAATAAATAAAAATCGAAATGGTGGATACTTTTTGTTTATAAATATTTTGGATAAATTATGTATTTCAGTTTTATAGGGCAATCATACAACTTGTTAACTTTTCTCATCTAGTGTTATACCCGGAAACAGGAGCATGGTCTAAAGCCGAGGCTAGATCGAAATTGATGCCTTTAATTTATATGAGGATACTTGGAAGTGACTAGACTTATGTTGGTTCCGTTTCCTCTCCCACCCCCCCACGTCCACCAAAGTGTTTACATCTTCAAATCCTATGTACACTTTTAAACCTTCTTCATGATCATGTTGGAAGCTTCCCACATAGCTCAGTTAAACATCTCAGTGAATCGTTCATTCGAACCAATGTATTCGAAAATTCTCATGCCATGAGCAAAGCTGAATCATATTTCCTACTTATATCACATTTTTGAGATGTGTCCCGTAAAAAAGTCAGTAATCAATTTTTCATTAATGATACGTATATATAGGAGAACATTTTGTTGTTAACCGGTTCATTTAGTAGTAGACGTACCAGGTTTTGAAAAAGACCTCACAGTGGAGTAACATGAACAGAGCCATCTCTACTGTTAAAAAAAAAACGTGCAAACAGGTTCAGCTGCTTATACCCTCTCGATCTTTCCACGTCCGTCCTTCTCTCTGGTTTCCACCATACGGTATTCCAAGATTGAGTGGCTGGCTAGTAAAACCAGCATCGGTCCAGCAATTCGGATTAGTGGGCTTGGTTGGAGACCGAGTGCGATTTAAGAAGGCAAGAGCCATACTCCATCATCTACGGAAGCGATCGATGACGCCAACCTCCAAAACGGGTTTGAGAACCATGGGGACGGACATGGTGTACAAGATCCTCGCCGCTTGCAAGGTCACCGTTTCTTCGTCAAATTTTTGTGTGTTTATTGATTAAATCCAATATAGGGGAAGTAGTGAAGGGATCTCGAAGATGGTTTGCCAATTTTTTGGTTGTTGGTTGAAAACTTCAAAAGGTAAATAACAAAGGTATCCATGGTACGAGAAGCTTGGTTCAACGTTCACAATTAGCGTCGCCTTAACACCTAGTGTATATAACATTATGCCTTAGGTTGTTATAAAGACATAGTTAAATCAATAAAAATACCACACATATTTTTTTATCTATAGATAAAATTTGCATAATATATATTATAAATGATAGATATAAATTGATTTATAAAAATATGTAGAGATATTAATAGCATACAGTATAATTGTTTAAAAATTAATATTTGTTTTCAATATTTTCTTGTCAATTTATAAATAGAAGATATAAATTTGTGTACTTGTAATACATATAGCATACGTATGGTTATTTATAGTTTTATATGTATATATAAAATATCATATGAACAATTGAATTGTTGTTTTAAACTAATTCATCATCATAAACTGCTTTTTCACTATTATCGATGATTACTCTCGCTCTCTAGACTATATAGACGTCTTCATATAGGTTTCATTTTTCTCGAAATCGTAGATTCTAAAATCTTTTTGTTAATTTTTGCAGAAAAAATACTGGGTTACTGTTTCGCACCATTGTTGATCGATATAATATTGTGTTAGCATCTTTCTTTGTTTTTTTCACCATTATCGATCTGCTTCATTCTAGCCTTGTGATATGAGATATAGTGTCTTTGTTTAAGTTTCATTTTTCTGAAAGCGTCTTTATCTGATAATGATTCTAATGTTTTTTTTTTTTGTTAATTTTCGCTCCAATTTAGTAGCTTACTGTTGATCGATCTGACATTTGATTAGCATCTTGCTTTGCTTTTTCACCATTACCGATATGCTTCTTTGCTTCCTTCCAGCCTTGTGATATGAGATATAGTATCTTCGTTTAGTTTTCATTTTTCTCAAATCACCTTAATTAAGGTGATAAGATTCCAATGTTTTGTTGTTAATTTTTCGCTCTTACTTAGTAGATTACTATTTTGCACTACTATTAATCTGACAATGCTTTTTCATCATTACTGATTTGCTACTTTGCTTCAGAGAAAGAAAAAATGTAAGGGTAAGGCACAACAGGATTGAGACAGTCAAGAAGGAGGTTAGATTTCTTTATTGTGTTCCAGCCGTTGAAGTATTTGCATTGAGATTTTTCTTGTGATTTTGAAGAAGGGGTTCTCAATTCTTACACTTAGGACAAAATTGATTAAAATTAAATCAAAACTGCATAATTAAGTGGAGAACCAATTTTTAATATAGAGTTTTAAGAACTTTTTAGAACCGATGACATGTCCGATTATGGTTGGATGAATAATTTTTATGAAAATAAAAAAATTTGTTCTCCATGTTCTCTCTCTTTCGCAACTCTATCTCTCTTTCTCGTCTTTCTCCGATGGCAAAATCGGAAGATATTTATCTGGATCCGTTGATTTGAGATGAGAAATGAGTCGCAAATTGTGACCTCCGAGTGTTCGATTCGCCGTTATCATCATCTCCACCGACGCTGGTCACCATCAGCGACTTTGGTTCAGCAAATCAGAGAGTTTGGTTAAAAGATGCTCCAATCTCTTTCTCATGATACGAATCTATATGATATTCTGTGTAGATTGTGATAAATTCTTTTTTTTTTGATGAGATCGAAATTAGGATTCAGTGGTTTTGCCTCTTTGCGCATGGTTGTAAGATTAATTTTAGATGTTTGCTTGAATATGATAAGTTTTTGCTTCTTTGCGCATGAATTTGATCAAGTTTCTCTGTTTTTTTTAAGTTAAACGGAGAAACTTCGACAGATGCTCATACAAATTGAATCTGATTCCTTTTCACCAATGAAACAAGGTAATTCATCTTCCCTACTCTTTGTTATATCATTGATTGCCGAATTTGTTTAGATTTAGATTAGGTAAAGATTTAAATATTATATTGATTGCCAAACTTTTTTTTTGATAAAAGCTTGTTAGTTGTTGATTAGGACTGTTTACATCATACTTATTGACTGCTTATTGTTTATGCTCTATGTGATCAATGCTTGGTAGTTTTAGATTAGGTAAAGACTTTAGTATGTCATTGATTGCTAAAAACATAAACCATAACTTGTTATGGCACACTTAAAACCTAAGCTTATATATTATAGTCTTCATATGTGGTTTAACATAGACCATAACCCTTCATTATTCTTTTTCTTTCTCATTTTAACACCCAGTAGAAATTAGGTTATGGATTCTACGAATCCATATAGTCACTCTTTAGGCTATATGGACCTCTTAAATAGTCAACAAGAAACCAACATTCTTGAACCCAATCCTTATGAGAGTGTTTCGCCTAGTATTGAACTTGGATCATCAGAAGTCCCTGTGTTTAGTACCTAATATTCTGATGATCCAAGTCAAGGTGAACACACACCTGAGGACCGTAAACCAAGAAGAAAATGGTCACCCAAAGAAGATGTTGTGTTCATCAGTGCATGGTTAAACACCAGCAAGGATCCAGTAGTTGGGAATGAGCAAAAAACTGAAGCCTTTTGGAAACGCATTGCAGCTTATTTTGCCTCAATTTCTAAGCTTATTGGTCTGCAAAAGAGAGAGGCCAGTCACTGTAAGCAAAGGTGGGAGAAGATAAATGCCCAAGTTTGCAAGTTTGTTGGATGCTATAAGGCTGCAACAACTCAGAAATCAAGTAGCCAGAATGAGAATGATGTTATGAAACTGGCAAACCAAATGTTCTTCAATGATCACAAGGTGAAGTTCACCCTTGAGCATGCTTGGGGAGAGGTTCGCCATGATCAGAAATGGTGTGGATCTTCTACTAAAGATAATGGAAGGTCAAAAAGAAGAAAGTGTGGGGAGGGTTCTGCACAGTCATCAAGCTCCTACCCAATTAGCCATGGAGATGTTGAAGCAATGGCTCGTCCTCCTAGTGTTAAGGCATCAAAGGCCAAAGCTAAAAGGACTATGAGCAAGACAACCACTGTGGAAGAAGAAGGCAAATCCCTGTTGGTGTTTCAGAGCATGTGGGAGATAAAGCAGAAATACTTTGCAATGAAAGAGAAGCTATCTAAGACTAAATTGCTTGAAAGTCTCCTTGCAAAAACAGATCGACTTTCTGAAATAGAAATGGCTCTAAAGAACAAGCTAATTACTGAAATGTTGTCATAAATTTTAAGTTTCAAATTTCCGTTGTATGTCTTTCTTTTGTATGAACTTTGATAGTTTTTCATGTTTCATGTTCTCTTTAACTATGAATTAATGTTTATTAAATGCTTGAATCGGTTAATATTTGTCTTTGTGCTCTACTTTGTGTCTCTGTATATAAGAGGTTGGCAGGTACCATTGTGATAACTGCTAGAGAGTTTTATTACTTGTATAACTTGTACTCATTTTGCTTCCATTCATTTTGCAGGAGGTGAGTAAATGGCAGAGATGACAAGTATAAGATGACTGAAGACATGGTGAGTTTATGGCAAGAAGAAGATGACAAGTTGAAGATATGTGTGGTGTCTCATATTCAAGTCATAATAAAGTAGAAAGTTTGTGGTTCGTATGAGAGTGAATAGCATCTTGAATGATTGTACACCACAAAACAAAGACACAACCCTTCTCTCTATCTTGTTTTCTTGTACCAACACTCTTTATTTTCTCCCTATATAAAACATTTGTTCTTGTATTACAAAGCCACAACACTTCTTTCCATTTCTTTTTTTTTTCCAAAACACTTCTTGTATTTCTTTTTGTTATTTGAACAAAATATCACACAAAAATAGCATCCTCTTCTTGTAATCCTTTAGACGGAACAATAGATAAAAAATTTGATCAAGTATTGGAGAATTTGTTCGTTGATTATGGTGATCGTCAGGAGGCAACCAAGTCAAAAAAAAAAAAAAGGAACCTATATTGAAAGAGAACGCGAACAAGGACACAACCGCTTATGGAACGATTATTTCCGTTTATGATTTGCAAATCTATATTTTATATGTTTAAAATTTCATGAAATACAATATATTTTAGGTTTTATAAAATATAATATGTTTATAAATTTTAACAAAATAAATTATAATTAAAATAAAATAATTTTTAAAATATTAATTATTTATTCTTAAGAACCCCATTAGGAGTTCTATCATTGGATAGGAAAAAAATAAAATCTCCTAATAAGTTCTTAACTTTGAATGATGCAAAATTTAGAATAAAAATATTGTTAAGAACCTCATAAAAAATTTTACCATTAGAGATGCTCTAAGGGCATCTTCAACGCAAATATCTAAAAGGGTATCTAAAAAATAAAAAAATAAAAAATAATGATAAAGTGAAAGAGAGAAGGAGAGACGGTTCTTATTTAAGAACCCGTCTAGAAACGCAGGTCACACTCGTCTTCATCCTATTGGTCAAATGTTTTGTTTTATGATTAAAAATTAAATAAATAATTCATTAATTATAAAATGATTAAAATATTATATATTAAAAATTAGCATGGTATCTTGCCTTTAGAGATGGCCTAAAGATAGTTACTATTTAATATTTTTTGTCGTATTCGTTTTCAACTTAATTTTGAAACCCATGTATATCACTTTATGAGAAAATAATAGACAGACGAACAACTTGGTTGTCCTCGCAAAATAACAAGAACGCTTTTACTGTATTTATTTTGTTGCAATTAGGCATGTCAATTAGAATAACATGTCTCAGTTGAGTCAGTTTTTGTTGGCACATATAGTTTAAAGTTTTGCTCGACTCAAATATAGTTACATGATAAATATGACTTTTTAAACTTTTCATGAAAAGAATGTAAAGTTCAGGGCTGGTCCTTAGCTAAAGCTAAGCAAGCAATTGTTTTATGCAGCAAGTAAAAATACAAATTTAAAAGGCATTAATTTCAGATTTTATGAAAGATGATGAATCAAAAAAGAGAGAAGAGATTTGCTAAAACAGAAAAGAAATATCCGAAGGAGAAAAACGAAAAGGAAGTAAAACTAAACTTTAAAAAAGTAATTAATTTTAATAGTTAATAGCTGTATAACGAAAATATTAAAAAAATCGATAACATTATTTACGTGGGATCAGATAACTTTTATTTGACCTGAATTATTTTATTTTCTTTGTTATTTTGATTTAGAAGTGTATATCACCAGAATTATTTTATTTTCTTTGTTATTTTGATTTAGAAGTGTATATCACCACCATATACATTTTAGTGAGACATATAATATGCAATTGACAAAAAAAGAATTGTGGGGTACTAAAATAATTTAAATTTTGTTACTTTACCTAGAAACTATATTTCGTATAAAATATGTAAACATAATAATAATTTCAAAACTAATAAACTATTAATTACATTGTCAAATAAATGATTATTTGGTGCTCTAACAGTAAACGTTTGATAAGTTTTTAAGAAGTTTTTGAATATCTGATGTAGTGATAAACCGTTTGGTTAAATTTGAAAATTCATTCATATGTATACTTTAAATCTATACGATATATTTTAAAGTAACATGTAAAAGGACAGTTAAAAAAAAAAATTATGTGTAAGACAACATTTTTCTGTTTTGCTTCAGGCATCATATAACTTCGGACCGGTCCTGGTAAAGTTTATGCATGCTTTTTGGTATACAAGATCCTTTCTGCGTGCAAATTCACCGTACGTATGTATCTATGCCAAGTCATGCTTTTTCTTTAATTATATTTAGTCTACCTAAAAATGGTTAATGAATCTTAAAGATGATTTGCCGTTGTTGTTGATTGAATAGTTGATAAAAAAATATGTGGATAGTTTCACGTTTACTCTAATTAATGTTAATTCATAGAAAAAAACCTTGAAATTAAGATTTTGACGGGTGATCACTAGAGAAATAATATGAATGAAAAAATAAAGGAAGAGGAATGAAAAAAGATGAATCAAATAAATGGTTAGAATTCATAGTAACCATCAGAATCTATCATACTAAATGCTAAAACATGAGTTTTGGTCATTGAAAATCTATCATCACTTTTGTTGATCGAGTTGTTAGGGAACAGGCTATGCACACTTTAAAGAACATGGCTCAACTAAGTACGGTGATCGTCTTCGTATTTGGTTTGGATCACGTGGATATATCATTGTGTTCTTTTAATCTTTTTCAATTTCTCTAAAATTGGATTACATATTTGGCCTTGTTTTTTTTTTTTTGTCGTTGGCGACACAAGTGAGCGACTCAAAAAACTGCTTTATTTTTAGTTAGATTTCAAACCAGGAAGAAGTACTAAAGGTGAGAGACTGTGATAAATGGAGAGTAATTGAGTCGCCGCGTCGGTCAAATTATATGCTGGAAAATATAGCGACAACAATATCACCGGCGATAGAAAATTTGGAGAAAAAATATTTTCACAACAAAAACCAGCGACATAAAAAATAGAAAGAGAGAGTAACTTTCAGTTGCCGGAGGCTGTCGCTCGCGTCTTGCAAAAGAACAAGACCATAATGTAAAAAGATTTTTGATGGAATAAATTTTACATTCTTTCAAAAAAAAAATTGATTGTAATTTGATGGTATTTCATATTTATTTTGGCTAAAAATCATTGCCAAAATCTTGGCCGTCAAATTGTGCATTTCCTTCTATAGTATTTTTTGTTATTCTTTTATTTTCCGTCGCTATAATTTGTTACTTTATAGTTTTGTGATGTTGCATAATGGATTAATGTCAATCGTGAATCCCTAATCAAGCTGAAACCGCGTGGACCTTACAAATTTATTTCTTGGATGTTAAAGATGCATAGATGGCCCTACTTTAATATGCATAGATGCAAGCTTTGATTATTTTCAATATATTTCGACTCAAATGTCAGAAAACCAAAGTGTACATTAATTTGTACAATATATCCATTTCATGATCATATATATATCGTCGTTTTATAAAATTCGACTCATATAATTGTACTAAATAGTCTGGAATAAGTTATGCTTTTAGAAAGATGACGAATGGGGCTGGTCCTATATTTCTTATGAGTATCTACAATTTTACACTACTATAAAACGCGTTTACGTTTTTAGGACTAACAACTTTTAAATCATAAAAATTGTATTTTAGCAAAATTAAATCATAAAATTCTTTGCTATATACTCTCTTTGTTTCTTATTAATCCATTTTTAAGTTTTTCACACATATTTTAAGAAAATATATAAAAAATTAAAAAATTTGATTATAATATATTATTTTTTGTGATATACACTTTTTTATAACTCTAAACCAATAGAATTAAAGTATTTTTCTAAAAGTTTATTCATCATCAATAATTAATAAAAATACATAAAAATTGGCTTAGTTAGGAACGTATATCTTTATTTTTGTTTTCTTTTGTCATTTGGGTATATATTAGATATTGTCATATTGAACCCTTTGCTATATGTATCTTTACTCTAGAAAATGTATAAATTTCGGATATTACTATATTTAAAACGAAATAAAGACTTATACTATTTTATACAAGTTCTTCTTCTTCTTTTTTTTTCTTTTTTTTTTGGTCGCAGGTCTGAGTTGTTTTTTACTCAGAAAAGAAGCTTGCAAAACCTAAGGAAAGGAGCTGGCACCACCGCCTAACTCGCCATTGACACACCACCAAAGCTCTTTTTGATTACTTTATTTTTACACACATCGATAAAGATAGACACACACATAGACGTAATAAAGGTTTTAAGTGCACTCACTTTTTAACATCAATTCAACGGTTGAAATACGTTTTTTTTGTTTTGTTACAACTTTAACCCTAATTCTCTCTGATTGCTGATACTCTGTCTCAATCTCTTCTTCCTTCTAATTCATCTTCTTCCTTTCTCTCTTCTAAGCTACTTCTCCTGAATTCCATATTTGATCCGTTTAATCCAAGTCTCGATTTTTATATAACAAACGAGATAGATCCTGAGATTTTTGTGATAAGAAACAGAGAGAAACAGAGTAATGGCGAACAGAGATGTGGAGAGAGGAGGAGGGAAGAAAAACAGAGGAGCTAATAACAACTATTTCTACGATGAGTCTTCCGGTGAAACTCATTGGACTTCGTGGCTGATTCCGGCGATTGTAGTGGCGAATCTCGCCGTCTTTGTCGCTGTTATGTTCGTTAATGATTGTCCTAAGAAAATCACCGGAGCTAACAAAGAGTGTGTTGCTAGATTCCTCGGAAGGTTCTCGTTTCAGCCACTTAAAGAGAATCCTCTCTTTGGTCCATCTTCTTCAACGTAAGTTCACTTTAAGCTCGAGATTCAAGTTTGATCTTCTGGGTATCTCGAAAGTCTCAATTTTTTGGTTTCTAATTCGCAATTGAATTTCGTCTCTATTGTCTGTTCTTTGGAAATTGAGCTCAAACTTGTTTTCTCAAAGTTCCCATTTTTATTCAGTAATTTAGATGTTTTAGCTATCAATTTGTGGTTGAAGCTCGAGATTCTAGAATTATTGGATCAAATTTACGGGCAAACAAGTTTGATCTTCTGGGTACCTCAAAAGTCTCAATTTTTTGTTTTCTAATTTGCAATTGAATTTGATCTCTAGCGTCTGTAATGACTTGGACAATGAGCTCGAGCTTGTGGGCTTTCTCAAAGTTTCCATTTTTTCTTTCGTAATTATGCATTTAGCCTGGCTAGGATTTGTCGGTTGATATCCCAATTGAAGACTTCTCTGCTCTAGGTTTGGACCAAGCAGCTTATGGATCCATTGAAATTGTTGGATTTATGATTTGTGAATTTCATTCAGTTGTTCTGTGAATGCCTCTAGTGATGGTTATTGGGTGATTCCTTGTTTTACTTTTGTTCTTGTTTGCTTGGTGTTTGATTCAGTTTTACTCTGATTCTTGTTTCAGATTGGAGAAAATGGGAGCATTGGAATGGAGGAAAGTAGTACATGAACATCAAGGATGGAGACTTCTCACTTGTATGTGGCTTCATGCTGGTATCATTCATCTTCTTACAAATATGTTGAGTCTGATCTTCATCGGTATCCGCCTTGAGCAGCAATTTGGCTTCAGTAAGTCTTTGCCTTTACATACAAACACCATCAACTTTTAGACTCTTTTTCTGATCGTCAACTGAAACATTTGATCTTTATCGCGGGAATATTACTGTGCAGTAAGAGTTGGGCTTATCTACTTAATATCGGGTCTCGGTGGAAGCGTACTTTCATCCCTTTTCCTTCAAGAAAGTATCTCTGTTGGTGCCTCGGGTGCTCTCTTTGGACTTCTTGGAGCAATGTTATCTGAACTTCTCACCAATTGGACTATCTATGCCAACAAGGTACTTATGTCCTTCCTGCTAAACCAACCTTAACCGGAAATGTAGCATTGTACTAGCAGTTGGCGATCGGGTTTTTCTTTTGGGTTTGGTTTATTTTTTGCCCTCTCTAATGGGTTCATTTTGCAGGCCGCCGCTCTGATCACTCTCCTATTCATCGTTGCAATCAACTTAGGATTAGGCATGCTTCCTCGGGTTGACAATTTCGCACACATTGGAGGGTTTTTAACCGGATTCTGCCTCGGGTTTATCCTCCTTGTCCGACCACAGTACGGTTGGGAAGCTTCCCGCACCAACACTTCGCGAACCAAACGCAAGTATAGCATGTACCAGTACGTGCTGTTCGTAGTCGCAGCTGTACTACTTGTGGTTGGGTTAACGGTTGCATTAGTGATGCTTTTCAAAGGAGAGAATGGGAACAAACATTGCAAATGGTGTCATTACCTCAGCTGTTTCCCAACTTCTAAATGGACGTGCTAGTCATCATCATAATCATACAGTAAAAGCTTTTATATGTGTTCTTGTTAACATTTAATCTCTTTGATCTCTCTAGCCTTTAAATACTTATATATATGTACATTACAAAATTCGTCTTGTGTAAAAGGGGATAGAAACAAAAGAGTGTATTATTACATTTGAAAACCATACTTCTCAAACTGTCTCAAGTACAAAAATTGTATTATTGGATTGAAGGTACTTAATCTCAACCAATGTTTCACAGTAGAGCTTGATTTGTTAACATTTGATTAGCGTCTAATGTGTGCTCTGATTCATAATATATTGTGATAGATAAGAAAACTGGATTTGTTACACTTGGCATTAACAATTTTATTAAAGGGAAAACATAAGCTTAAATTGGAAATAAATTCCTTTAATTTGGTTAAAAGTACAAACTTTATATTATGCATCTTAGGTCTCTTGTAGATTGTTCTCCCTTTGCTTCAACCCAATATTTTGTTCAGCAGATTCTTCTAACTTTCTCTAAATCTCTTTCTTCTTGAGTTTAACGTGATAGCCATTTGGAAATTGCAATCCAGGAGTTCGAAGTATATTTCCTCCACTGATTTCCTCCCATCTGAAAAAATCCAAGAAACAAAATCACAAAATTCAGTGAGCATTATTATATCTTATAAATCAACATAGTAGCTTTAATGAACCTGTATTTTGTGACCAAGTTATGAAGGAAAACTGCAGTTTGAACTTTGCTGAAGTCAGCTCCGATACAGAATCTCATTCCGCCACCAAACACCATGAAATTCTTTGATGCACTAGTAGTTTCTGATCCCTATATGTTTTCACCAATTTGATTAGTTTTTGTTACTAAAGCTTTTCAGGTTACTTAGAGTAGAAGATTCTTATGAACTCACTTCCCATCTAGATGGATTGAAGACAAGAGGATCTTCATAGATGTCTGGATTCAAATGTATAGCTGGAGGACATATCATCACCGCCCAATCAGCTGGAATGGTATAATCTGCAACGATGTACAAAATTATTATAGTTGGAAAGTGGAATCAATCTAAGTATTATGGTGTTGTTGCTTTGTTGATCATACTTTTATACTTGATATCTCTCAAGGCTTTTCTGAATATTACATGAGCTATATTGGCTAGTCTCACTGTTTCGTTTATGAACTGCATTTAGTATTTAACATTTGGTTAGTTGAGAATACGCATTATAAATTTTAGGAAATTGATAGACTTAGTAATCTATCTACCCGAAATGTGTAAGTCATTGACTTGTATTCTTTCCATGTAAGTCCATAGTCAGCAACTTCACGGTTTCTCAGAATTGCCTCGTGCTCTTCCTGATTAAAATTTTAAAAAACGTATAACTTTTGGTAATGATCAAGACTTGAGTTCTTTTCGTTCTACTGACCGTTAGACGTTTTAGGACTGAAGGGTGGTCTGAGAGGAACTTGATAGCTAAAGTTAAAGAGAGAGAAGTTGTTTCGAAGCTGGCAAAAAGCAAGGCAAACATCAAGTCTAGTGCAATTGCTTCCGTCAGAATTGTACCTTCTTTCTTAAGCTCTTCGATGACATAATCAAAGAAGTCACTCGGGTTCTCCCTCGGCTTCTCACGCCTCTCCTGAAGCATATTCCTCAACATTTTCATTGAACTTTCCCTACCCTGCATCACCAATTTAAGCATGAGTACAAAGAATTGCTTTACAAGAAACCATGAATTGTGGCTAAGTAATAACCTTTAGGCACTTGTGATAAGATGTCCCTGGGATGTCAATAGGGAAGGATATCAAGCCGTGGATGAACGCAACAAAGTATTCCCTTAGATTCTCTGAGGACTTTTCTGGATCATGGCTGATCAATTTTTTTGCGGTGAGGTCAAATATCAACTGATAAAGAGAAAGTGATAATATTAGCAATTCAGAAACTTAAACAGAAGTGGAAAGTATGTTCCTTGAGACTCACGCTTGCCACTGAATCTTTCAGCTCAATTGAGTTTTGAGCTGACCAGAGGTCTAACTTGTTACATGCACTTTTTTCAATTTCAGGAAGCATCTTCTTGAGGCTTTCATGGCCAAAGAGACTCAAGACCATGTGCTTAAGATACTTATGCATGAACCCATGTAATGATCCCACATTCTGCTTTCCAAAGATCTCATTGAAAGTGTCAGGATACCAACACTGGAAACATCTACCTTCTTGCTGGAACACAAAATAACTCAAATCAGGGTCTGTTGTTACAATAATTGGTCTCCCCACAAGGTTGGTCTTGAAGATTGGCCCATACCTGACACGAAAATTAGAGGGATTTTAACTTTGGTTTTCATATGAATACAAGTCTGCAAGAAAGAAGAAAATACTTACTTCTTAACCCTCTCTTTGATAAAAGGTTGGATGTCTGAAGTTGTGTTAGGCTTGAAGAAATGAGTCGTCTCGCCAAGAAGCGGTAAGCCCATTGAACCTGGTGGAAGCTTCCCTCTGCATTTAGGGTTCCTCCATTTGTAAACCCAAACCCAAGTGGTGATGCTTGTCACAAGTAGAGAAACCCAAATGCACAGTGCCCACAACATCACTGTAAGGGGATTCTAATATGTTTTTGATTTGATGCTTTTAACTGTTGCATGTTTCTTCAACCATATGATGACTCCTTAAATAGAGAGGAGGCAAGCCCTTACACTTGATGCAATAATGTATAATTTTTGGTGATTTCAGAGAGATTACAAGATCAATTTGAACATTATATTTTCATGATATTATTAGGAAAGTTATTATCTGTATATATTTTTTTATTGCTAACATGAAATTTGTATCCTCACATTTGTAAGAAGTGCATGATAACACTTAAATTTAAATTAGTCTATTGGCTAATCAATAGAAACAGATCTATATGGTTATCTGACATGGTTGAATTTGAATGGGTGGCACTTGCAATTGCTCGTATCAGCAAACATGGATCTATATGTGTTGAAGGGCTAGCACTTGCTCCCCATGAAACTATCAAGTCTTTTTTTATAATTTATTACAGTTTAATTTATTTGCTCCAGCAGAATTTTTTTTTTTAATGGATGAAGTGAACCAGTTTATCTGTTAGTTTATATATATATATATATATTGCGGTCATCTGAGCCTACTTCTATCTACTTATAGTTTCGCCCATGCAAGTGGATTTTGTCAAATTTATATAATTTTGCAGATCGTGCGATGGAGAACAAGAGAACAAAACTAATCAAACAGAAAAATGTGGTTCATATGGGACAGTGGATCATACGTAATAATAAGCGGTTCCAAACGAAACAAATGAGCTTTGAATGGTGAATGTATATAACAAGTGCGTACAAGTTATAATTTACCATTTTTAAAAAATATTTTCGCTGGTTAAATTATTATTTTAATAGATAAAACTATATTGATCGATGCATAAAAATGAAATAAAAATAAAATCCGCATCCCAATATGGAAAATAATTGAATGACCACACTTCATCATTTATGAAATTTTGACCACACCACCCAAAAATTGTTCTGCACTGTGACCTCCTTTCACTACCTTCAATTTTCTAGAGTGGTGTGTAGTGGATAAAGTACAACATAAAGGTAAATCTTACATGCGGTCCAAATTAAAAAGTTAAAATACAATTTTAAGTAAGAAACGGATCACAACCAAATTACCTGTTACTTTAATCGCAAGGCACAGATTTGTCATTTATATGTTTCAAACAAAGAAAAGCGACTCTCACAAAATCACATGTGGCCAACGTTAAGCTAAGCGATTGCGAGTTGACCTAATCGCACCACTAAGCTAAAGACCGAACTCTTTTCTTTACGTGTAACAGAAAAGTGGCGCAATGACCTTCAATGGCTTAGCTCTTCACTTCTCAATGGTTAGAGTTAGATCTTTTCAGCGCCCGATCATGGTTTAGCATTGCGCTTACGCTCTCAACCACGAAAACAATCTGTAAGAACCGCAGAAACCCGTAAGCCGGTTTTAATCAAGAAATCCCAAAACTACAACATCCTTTGATCAAAAACTGATACTCTCATTATTTCTCTGGTTGATATCAAAATTAGTGCACACCTTCAAATCTGTCTCCAAATTCTGAATATAACAATGAATTTGGAAATGGTTTCAGGCTTATATTTTACCTGGAAGCACGCATAGCCGATTGCATTTCCAAAGTAGAAATTTGCATTTCCGGTTCCCTGTGATGAAAAGTCAAAAGTAGCTGTGATCATTGGAACATTTTGTTGCAACTGTTGTGAAGAGTTGGGTTATGGATTTGAGTTGAATGCTTACCCGCCATATCCAGAGATTGTGCATCACAGGGCTGAGGAGAGAAATCCCGAGATATCCACAGAAGAGGAAGAACGAGAACTTCATATCTATGCAAAACAAAATCAGAGTTTATATGCAAAGGCTAAACAATGCGAAGTAAAATGTGAAGTATTTGCTTTTACCTACTAACTCATTGACAAACAATGCCCATAAGCTCAAGTATAAAGCCGAATCTCCAACCTAGAGTATAACGAACTGTTAACATTTATGAGTACATTCCAAAAAAATTATAGTTTACAGTGAATTTAAGTACTTACTGAAGGATAAGATTTAAGAATCGAGGAGATCGCTAAGTATATGAAAGCCAGGAAGCAGGGCCGATGTTTCAACCGTATGGCTAAGGGAAGTAACATAAACAGAATATTTACGTGAAAAACTATCAGGAAAAAGTTTCTGAAGAAGTCGAAGACTTCTGCAAAGAAGTACCTGAAAGCGAGATTTAAAACGAAAAAATGAATAGTCTTTTCCTTATAGAAGGGATTCTTATTCATCACTGATTAATATGACCTGAATATACTTACCAAAAGACACCAATGTTTGGTGAAAGATCTTCAATACTGAGAATGAAACCATACGTCCTGTAATAGGAGGCAACGAAACACAAACATCAAACTAATCCTATAGCAGTAAGTTCTTGATTAATAATGATATGAGTTAGAACAAGCTTTGTCTTTGTTCTATAGTATATATGGATAACAGAAAGTAATCCTATAGCGGTGTGAATTAAGGTTTCAAAGTTAGGGGATACCTCTTGAACATCTCCTCAAGCCCACCATTTTTATTTAGTGATAAGGCACATAAAACCAACAAATAGAGCGACCACAGAAGTACCCAGAACAAGAAGTGCGCGACTGTTTTCCATAAGAAAGGAAGGGGCGTAGTATGTTTCAACTTGGCTTGTTTAGAAACAGTAGAGGTTGAACTCTCTTCATTTTCTACACTTCTGGTCTGAAGGAACAACTTTATAGGAGGAGCATCCAAACCATATCCCAATAGAAAGACTATCTGTTGGAAATACATGAGCAATTATAACTTGTTTAATTGGAGAAACGTGAAAAATATAAAACAAGAAATGATACATACTGGAATTGTCAGAGTTGCAGGATAAAGAGATAAATGTGTGGCCATGACTAAGCCAAATGCAGCCAGAGGAACTCGTCCTGCATGGGTAGAAAACATCAGTTGTAGAATGTCAAGAAACAATCGAAAATATTCAATATGCAAGTAACATCATTTTCTTACGAGTAACTGCTCCAAAAAGCGCCAATATGACAGCCAGATTTTCGATGAGAGAAGTTGATAAGCCCACACAAGAAACTATCGTGAAAGGATTCCACAAATATACAAGAGCAGCGATATCACCACAAGGTAGAATCACTGAGGAGAAAACGAAAAGGATAGATCAATCTTTGCCTTCAAATAAATAGTTACAAGAAAAGAGAGTTACTCTCTGCTCCAATCTCAATGAGCAGAAAAAAAATATACCCAGGGACGAAGACTCTAGATAATACATCTGTGTTTCATCAAAAGAGTGGAAATAAGATATATGATAATTTGAATTCAAAACACGACTTGAAGTTACCTTTATCCTTTGATGACTTAAGAAAGCCAAGTAGCCTCACATTCAATTCATAAGCCATCTGGAGTTTCTTACCAATACCTCGAAGAAGCATTGCACTTAATATATCTGCAATAACAAAAACCAAGCTGTATCCAAGAGAATGTTGGTATCAAAGACATGACTTTTTAAGTTCTTGATGAATAGTAAAACATTGAAAGACCATCTCTTTTCCATAGTCACATCTCTTGTCCCCATAGAGAAACAGCTAATCAAGATCTATTACACTCACAATCTAATCCTAACTAAAATTTTAAACCAGCTCAAATCTGAGAACCAAGAGACAACATGTGATCACAGAATTGAAGGGACATCGAAAAGTACCTGCACAAGAGATGACTTGGTTGCCCTTTAATCCTGCAAACACCCAAATTGTCTTCCAATTAAACTCAAGTTTATGTTATCATTTTTATCAAAAAAAATTATGTTTTTCATATGATTCAAGCTCAACAAATCACAAACCCTAAATATCGAAATCGATTACAGTCACTACCTCTGAACCGTGAGAGGTCCAAGAACCGAGAGCAGCAATGGCGAGCCATGATACATAGATCCTGCTCAATCACAAGTACAATATCAGCTTCCAATAGCCTAAGAATCCAAGAGTACAGAGGGATCAAATCTGAAAGGAGTAAGAAGATAGAAAAACCTGCATATGGTGACATCGATGCTTGCTTCAACCAATAACCTTCAGCAACTGAAAAATTCACACACAAAACGAAGAAATGTGAGCTGAATTCGAGATATTAGAGAGATAATGAGGGAGTGAGAGAGAGAGAGAGGGGAAATACGGCGGCGAATGCTGGTGAGAGGTGTGGAGACCTCCGGACGGGAAGAAAGATTAAGATTCCCCGGGAAGGAGATCAAGATTAATCGGAAAAACACGGAAGATAAGGCCCAAATCCAGAATCGGCATGGCTTCTTACTCTGCTCCTCCGCCATTTCTCTCCGTCGTCTTTTATTCTTCTTCTTCTCTCTCCAGCGAGTGAAGAGAGACGACTCAGACGAAACGACGACGTATTGATATTAGGCTATAGAGATAGCAATTTGGTTAAGGTTTGGTTCCGGTTCGATTTTTAGGTTTTTCGGTTTATAACCTGAAACCAAATCGCATAGAAATACATTAACCGAACCGAAAAATCGAACCGGAATCAAACCCTAAAGCAAATCGAATAGAAATACATTAACTGAACCGAAAGCAAACCGAATAATGTATTCACATTTTTCATCTTTGTTTGGTTTGATGCATTTTGGTACAAGGTGTTTGTTTGAAAAACATTTTTTCAATGTAAATTATAACTTCTTTGATATTATGATTATTTAATATATTTATTTTTCTAGAAAAGAATAATCAAATGTTTAGTTTTGATAGTGTTTAGTTTTGAAGATAACTCTAGACACATATATTATGCTTTGCTAAATACTCGTATGCATATTAACTTAATTACGATGGTAGTGTGAACTGCTCTCTCCTAGTTCGTTCCTTGCTTTTTTTCTTAACTCTTCTTGTCTTGTTCGTTCTTGCGCTTCTTCTTCCTTTATTGCTTCTTCTCTTGCTTTCTTCCTTTCCTTTGCATCAGCAACCGCTTTTCGCATTATGTCCAGCGCAGTTTTAGATTTCGCCAAGACATCAGCTGCCATCTCGTCCACCGCGTTGAGATCTCGAAGAAAATTTGGATCTGAATTTGTGTTCCGTAAAACTTGCAAGCGATATGCAACGTGTTTGGCTGTACTGATGATTTGCCCCATCTGTGAAATGATCGGGTTAGTCACGGCTTTGAACGCTTCGTCTCCCAAATCTGAGTTTGTGGCTTTCATGTAAGCTGTATGGATATAGTCCACATTCGTCCTCGCTCTACTGGCTTTGGAATTTATCTCCGTAAAAATAGTATCCATATTAAGAAAGATAAAAATAACAAAGATAGTGTCGTTTACACTTTTTTATAATAAGAATAAGAGCAAGCTAGAGAGAATTGTGATGATGCATACGGGATTAAGGACACACCCTATTTATACACACATTTAAAAACTTGATTAACAAGTTCAACAAATATCTCAAAAGTGCTTTATTCACCCATAATCTACTTTCCAAAACTTTTTAGCAACGTAGATTCCAAAATCTACAAAATTAAAACATTTTATGTGGCAAATAATCACGGAAAGTTTGATAATAAATATCAAGGTTAAAGAATAGAGGAATTCGATGTGATACAACGTGTCCACGATATGCAGCAGATTTAGAGACGATCAATTAGACAATTTTTAAAAAATTTCTTTTGCCCCAAACGTGCTCCTTATCACCCATTCTCTCGACTCCATAATTTTTCTAGTATATTTAATTTTTAAATGGTTTATTTTTGTTGAGAAATATCTTACAATAGTACTAAAACAAGTTTTGTGGACAATTATAGTACAAACTCTACAAATTTCCAAAAATAACATTAAAATGATTTAAAATTTTGGATTTGAGTTTAGTATTTTAAGTTTAGGATTTAGTTTATAGAGTTTAAGGTTTATTTTCTAGGCAATTTTAATATTTTTCTAAATCGTCTCCAAAATTAAAAATATTTTTTATATTAAATTTGTGTTATTTTTGGAATTTTGAAGATGATGTGCTAAATTTGGAAATAAAAACTTATTTTTGTACTATTTATGAGAATTGCCATATTTGTTTTGGAGATATACATAATTAAAAAACCATGAGGATATTTTCCCATAGGTAATATGACTCTAATTAATATTTGAAGTGTACAATAAAATTTTTATTAGTGTTTATCCAATAAAAAGTTTATTCATTATTATGTTGGATTAGATTCAAGACTAATAATAGAAAGGGAATTCCACAATCAATGGTTAATGTGTTGAGGGAATTAGGTACCTTCTATTTTTGTGAGAACGTTCTTTTTTTGTAAGAACAGTCCTTATATATAAAAATATATACTTGTCTTTTATTTGCTTTACATCATGGAAAGTTTTTTTTTATTATTACAAAAAAAAAAGGAATTTTTTTGATAAAAACTTCCATGCAAAATTCTTTGTTACGCTTATCACTCTTATATCATCTGCATACACTGAATATATATATATATATATATATATATAAAATCTAAACTATACACATAAAAAATTAGATATTTACATATAATATATGATATAGAAACATGTAGCCACAAATAGTTTCAAAAAAAAAAAAGAAACATGTAGCCACAAATATACACGTATATTATATACATAGAGATTCAAAGATCTGTACGTAGTCTAGTGATTAAGTTTGTAAGATATCAAAATCAACATGGATTATAATTCATATCAAAAGCAAAAGTATGGATTATACCATAGTCTAATGGTTTGTCTTTACGGTATCACTATTTGGGGTGTAAACTCACATAATACATATTGTTTACAAAGAAAAAAAATTCGGTTCTAATTGATATCCAGTTTGCCTAAAATCCACCTATCCAATTTTCCGAAAATCTAAAACTAGAAAAAATCATTAAAAATCAAATATTTATGGATATTCAAATTCAAAAATTATAATAAAAAGTAAAAACCAATTTTCCAAAAAAGAGAGTAGAATCAATAGAAATGTAGAATAAAATATAGTTATCTAATCTTAAGATGTTAAAACCAAAAAGTCCAAATGTTAATAAATGAATAAATCATTATTATCTTAAGATGTTTAGACAAAAGTCATGAATTCTTATTCATTAACATCCTATATATAAAAGTGGAAGTGTTTTCTTCATAACATGACACATCAGCATGCCACATCATCATACTACATTTATTATTATTATTATTTTTGTAAAAAAAATTAAATCATGCATTAAATCTTTTTTATAGGAAAAATGTATAAAAAATTGACAAGTGTGTCCACTTATTAATTAACTAATTTAAATTTAATAGTTACCTTTAATTAGTTATAAAGTATATCAAACACATACATAAATCAACTAAATTAAAGTTATATTCGTTGACAAAAAAAATTAATTATATTGAATTTTATAAAAGTATGCATAAATATCAAATTAATAGAATTTTAATTTAGATTTCATTAAAATACATCTATTAAAATAATATGATATTAGAATTTATTCATATTTACGTTTAATTTAAATTTAATTATATTGAATTATAGAAAAGTATGCATCAACATAAAATCAATGTAATTTTAATTTTGTTTTAGATTTCATTAAAGTACAAACGTTAAAATAATATGACACTACAATTTATTTCATGTTTTCGTATACTATATATATATATATATATAGGATTAGTTATAAGAAATATTAATTGAATTTATGGTTTATGTTTAGCCAAATATGAGATACCACATTAACATTATTTTTCTGTCTATTTCAAAATATTTTAAAAATGACAAAAAATATATTTGTTTTTTAAGTAATTGTAAATAAGCGTTAAACACAATGTAATTATAAATAAATAATTTGATATGTATTATTTATTCAAAAAATAGAGAAGTACATCAAAATAATAATTAAAACATCTTAAGAATTGTTTCACTAAATTAATTCAATCGAGATAAATTGTTATAAACAACAAAATATGGATGCAAAGATTCTATACGTTTGTGCAGGTATTAACCTAATATTAAAATAATTGGAAGTCAGGGACAGCCCCACATAAAAACAGTTTTAAAACCATCTTTCCCAACCACAAGGTTTGGAAAGCTACTTTATGTCCCAATTAGATTATTGGGTTTTAAAATTGTATTTTCGGTTAAATTTCAATTTTTATGCGGTTTAATATGAGATTTGACGGAAATTGTGAACCAATAAAGTAAAAAGGATAAAACTCGATTTTCGAATTTTGTGGGGAAAATACATTGTCAACTTTCATTTGCGTAGTTAGAACGAAATAGTGAAGTTACGTGTGGTTATAAGCTTAAATGAAAGTTTGTGTGTGGATGTACTCCCACGATCCTAAAATAATCCAAAACAAGAATAGCCGAGTTAATAACAATAAAAAATAAATATGTGCTTGTTTTTGGTTAAAAGTTTGACCAACAAAATATCTAAAGGTCTGATTCTCAGTTATTTAAAAAGAATTGACTTTAATGATAATTTAATAAAACAAAACTATTTAAGTCTACGTTTTACAAAGAGTGTCATTCTGACATATTTCACACAGATTAAGAAATATGTGTAAATTTTCATTTTTTCCTTTACAGATACACTAAATAATTTTCTCCCTCTTATTAATAAGCTGAAATAATAGAGATAAAATAGAGATTTAGTTTTAAAATATGCATGAGAAATACAAAACGACACTCTTTGGAAACAAAAATTTAATCTTAAAACGACACTTTTTGTTAAATGGAGGGAGTATTTCTTTGTTTTGTGTGATTCATCATTCATCTAGTTATATGAACCTTCTCTTTTAGCTCCAGTTTTTTAGGACATCAATTTAAATATCCAATAGTAAATTGGGTCAATTAGCCCGGGGATTGGCCCTAAGTTTCAAGGAATCTAAAAAAATAAGTTGAGTTTTCAATGATTAATGTTAAAACGGTAGAAATTGCAATAAAATACATAAACTAGAGACCTTATACTTTTTTATTTACTACTAACAAACTACTACTCGCAGTTGATATCTTTCTGATTTTTTTTTTCTTTTACCTTTCTGATTTCTTCTACTATCCACAATGATGTGTAATTATACTGGATCTCCATATCAGAACAAAACCCTTATTACAGATTGATTCAAAACATAAACTCCACCTTCCGTTTTCTTCTTGTTCTTCTCTCTCACTCTCACTCTTCTCTCTCATTCTTCTCTCTCATTCTTCTCTCTAACTCTTCTCTCAGTGAGCACTCTCACTCTCACTCTTTTCTATCACTCTCATTCTCACATTGACACGTTACAATACTAGATTTCCGGTGCAAAACAACCTTAGAGTAATATATTACTTTCATTCACTCTCTCTCTCAATTAAAAGGTAAGAATCGCATCTCTTGTTCCATTTATGTTGTTTCTTTTTCGGCGGTTAGTCCGATTATCATTTTTTATTCTCTTTGCATCTCTTACGTTTTTGTTCAGATAGCCACAGTGACACGTTACGATACATGATTTCCGAAGCAGAACACCTTTAGAGTGATATGTTTTATTGTTCTAGCTTTTAGTTGCTATGTTATATAACATTGTTAAAATTCTAGTTCATAGTTTAGACACTACTAGGGATGTGGAATTAGCGGTTGATGTTGAGGATGATGGTGCAGTTAACTTTTCAATGTGTTTACGTAATATTTAGAGATAATCGATTAGCAAATTTTTAAATATTACATGCCAATTAAAAGATACGCGTGCAATGTTATCTCTTCCAATCATGCAAATTCTAAAAATGTTAAGACAATTAATGCATTTTTTATTTGTTCTTTGTGTAGAGAAACTTTTTAGGATAGTATCATCTTTTTATTTGCATATGAAATAACGTATTAATAATAAATTTAACGATAAGTCATATTACAATGCTATCAATACGTTATAATTATAACTAAAATTACTGTACATTTTGAATATAAAAGATTTCGTAAAAAATATTTTAAAAATTAGCAAAACATAAGGATAATATGAGCAAAAATAAAATAAAAAGTAATATTTTGAAAGGCTCAAATAATTGAAATTATTAGTATTGAGAGAAAATATTACGAAACATTTGACATTGTAAAAAGAAATTGCTTTTCAACTACACATTGGTAATAAACTTTTTTTGGTAAAAATATTAAGAATATGAAAAGTAATATAAAAGTATTCACAAATTTATGTACCAGAAACTTTCATATTTATAGTCTTAACAATTGCTGTAAAAAAAAAGTCATAACAATTAATTTTTGTATTTGACATTTTTGGTAAGTTTATAACAGATGAGGAAATATATAGTCTTTTTTGTGCAAAAAGGAATATATAGTCTATTTGACATTTTTGGTAAGTTTATAAGAGGTACGTAAGCGATTATGACTATTGACTACAATATTTGATTAGTAGTTTGACTCGAATTGCTCGAATTGGTTTATATATAACGTTGAATATCATTAGAGAAATATAAGTAAAAATAAACCATGGTTTTACATTTAGTGTTTGTTCTATCGTTTTATTTGTGTTCAGCGCAACTGGCCGAAGGATACATTGATGTGAGATTCTATAACTTCTACTTTGTTTTTCCATTCTTTAAAATTTGATATTTTCAGTTTATTAAATAGTTTTGTTTTTTAATAAAAAATTGTAGTCGAGTTTACAAAATTTCGATTGTGTTGATATATACAAACAACCAGCTTTCCAACATCCACTATTGAAACACCACAAAATTCAGGTATGAAATAAATGTGGGAAATACTTTTTTAAATTGAGCATAGTTTAATGTAGGATTGTTTTTCTTAATTTTGTTTATCTTAATTGTGTATATGTGACAGGAAAAATTCAGTTCAAATGAAAACCTTGGTCGAAAAAGTAAATATAAAACAAATGATCAAAGTTGTCCAAAAGGAACAGTACCAATTTTAAAACAGAGAAATAGAACTGAGAGCGTTCATCTTCACGCAGTCGGATATCCTGGCCAACATGTAGGTCTTCTTTTTTAAGATTCTTTCACTAAAAAGTCTCAGATAATTGTTAATTTATTCACATCACATTTTTGAACGACATAAAATTAATCACGCTTTTGCTATCTTTCTAGTGTTATGAAGCATGCAAAATATTTTTTAAAGAGTCGACCTTTTATTGTCACGTGTACAGTTTGCAGTAATCGAAACCGTTCTGAGTAGGAGCATCTATCGAGGAGCACAAGCTGACATAAGTATTCATAACGTAACTGTTCGAAATAATCAGTATTGTAAAAGTCAGATTTGGTTAGAGAATGGACCTCGTGGTCAACTCAATAGCATACAAGTTGGTTGGGCGGTAACTAACTATCAAATCTTATACAAATTAATTTACACTTAGATATTAGATTTACATTAAATGAAAAGTTTATATAATACATAAATGTATTATATATTCATTTTATCACATATTTTAAACTTATATTTAGGTGCATCCAAGATTGTATGGCGACAGTTCCACCCGATTTACTATATATTGGACTGTGAGTAAATAGTAATTTATTTTAATCTCTTTTTACATAACATGTCAATAAGTCATTCGTGATTACAACAATAAAATCGATCAATCAGTTTGCCTTTACTCCTTTTTCTTGCATAATATTCTGCATTTTTTTTAAACTGATTAGAGAGATGGCTATAAAAAAACTGGATGCTATAATACAATATGTCCTGGCTTTATTGTTGTATCTCGGAGTCCTTCAATTGGAAGCATTTTTAGTAAATCCTCTATCTACGGTGGTGAAACAACAGTTCAATTCACACCGCAAATTTTTCAGGTAAACTTTTTCTTTGACATCTATATGAAAATAATTTATGTGACATGAATATTGAGAATTCCTATTTTTAAGACCATAATTTCATTATTATTTTTTTGGTTTAAGCTTCAAAAATATTTTCGGACCAATTAGAATTTTCAGTTTAAACATATTTTCCATCAATTTTTAATATTATTATTAAAAGTTTAAAACATAATATATTTTTGTTAATGGTTTTATTTTTCTTAATATTTCTTATATAGGATGGTTTTACCGGAAATTGGGCATTAAAAGTAGAAGATGAAATAATTGGATATTGGCCTAAAGAGTTATTTACACACTTAAACAAAGGAGCTTCGTTGGTACGATTTGGAGGAAATACATTTATGTCTCCGGATGGAATTAGTCCTCCAATGGGAAATGGACATTTTCCGGTTATCGACTTTCAAAAGAGTTCAAGTTTTGTGCATGTGAATGTTAAAAATTCGAACCATAAAAGAATTGATATTAACGGTCGGAGGATAAGAAGTTATGCAGATTCTAAGTGTTTTAGACTAAGATATTGGGGTTATAGCAAGACGAACGGAGTAGCCTTTTCATTTGGCGGACCAGGTGGACATTGTGGTATCTCATGATTCATGAATTTTATATAAGTACACCAAAACTATATCAAATTTGCAAAATAAATTAAAGTTGTCTAAACTATTTTCACATTGTGAATGAGAAAATATGTAAGGTCTTTCAACAAATTATCTAATGAAACTATATATATATATATTTTACTTCTATGTTTGTTCAATAAAATAATTTAGAATATTTTTGGCCAAAACGTATAAGTTTGAGATTTTTTTGACTTTATTTATTTCCTTATTAATTCATTTTCTGCTAAATTTTCTAATATATGGAAATCCATTCTTTGCTTCAAATATGTAAAACAAATAGTCACTACAAACCATTAGGAGAAACAGTTTGATTCATTTTTCTACAAACGTAACTGAACCATAACTACACGTACAAACCTTTCAATTCTTAGCTACTTTTTGTCGACTTCGGATTTAGCTAAAGTTCTTTGAATTAACAATTATCAAAGAAAAACTTTTTGTGGTAATTAAACTTTCGCAGTTCCTAACTTGGGTCGCACTATTTTCTGCAGTTTGGGCTAAGGCCTCAATAGTCAATATATATAGATATACACCCTACTCTCGATTCCATGCCCAAGTGTTTGTACACACTACGCAGAAATTTGGTAATTTAATATTGGCTCTAAATACAGAAGGCGGATATGGCAGAGTGGATCATGTAAATTAGGCGGACAAGCAGATCAGGCGGATTAAGCGGAAATATAATTGATTAAGTAGATCTGACAGTACAAATGTGGATCAAATGGATTTATCGAATGCGGATCAAACGGATTTATCGGTCTTAAATATATGTTGAATGGTGAAAGTAGATCAAGTATTACAGATCATATATATATAAAGTAAAAATATCAATTTTTTTTAATTGAAATAACTTTTTGATTTAAACACTATATTGATTTTCTAAATTTGAAAATTGCTTTATTTCGATTTTTTAACATATCAAATAGTGTGAATCAAATATTTATATAATAAAATTTTGGAAACAAATAATTTTTTGTTTAAAAACTCAAATATTTGGAATACTCAAAAATATTACAGAAATATCTTATTATATAAAGGTTGGTTTCTAAAGTTGGTAATTCACATGATCGCGAGACGTATCAATTTTATCGATAAGATTTCGACAAATGTAAAACTTTTTAATCAATTAGATTTAGATATTATGCTAACATAAATATAAATATAAAAATTTTCAAATTTAAAAAGATATATTTCGAAATTAAAAAGAATATAAAAAATAAATAAATAAATAAATATATCTTTCATTCTGAAAGTAAACTAAGTAAATTATGCAATCAATTAATAAAACTAAAAGGATAAAAATAAATATTAAAAAAAGATAAAATAATTAAAAAAAAAGGAAATCGATTTATTCTTATTTATCGATTCAATCAAAATTAAACATTCAACAATTAAAATAATCTATGCAATTTATTTTTATTTTCTTATCTTAAAACAATAAGAAAAATTATTAAAAATGAAAAAAGAAACTAATTTATTTTATGTCGATTCAGAAAATAAAAAGGAAAGTCAAATATTATTTAAAAGATAAATTTTATTGATATAGAAATACTAAATTAGTTCATTAAATTTTGAAAACTTGAATATTAATAAGTTATAGGAATGAATTTTTGAATACTTGATGAGAATGTTAGTACATATTTATTTATATTTTATTTATAAATTTGAATGCTTTTAAAATTATTTGTCATAAGATAAAATTGTTACTTATAAAATTACGTCATATGTGGAAAAGTATATTTTTTAAATGATAGTTTTCTAATTATTTTGTCAATATTTCTAATTCTTTATCTTACTAATTATATTTTATTATTTTTTATCACTAACTAAGATATAGACTTTATATAATAAGATTTTATTTTGATGTGAAAATTTTATCTCTTATACATTGAGATGGAGTGCGAAGAACTAAAATCCAGTTTTATTATGATATAATAGATAGTTAAATTGTATTGTAAGATAAAGTGTATGGGGTTCAAATCAAATTTTTTTTCATTATCAAACAAAATTCAAAAAAATATACGGGTTACAACGTAAAACTTAAATATTATCAACAAAATTAACATTAATTTTTTATCTACGTATTTATGCGGGTCCTAATCTAACATGTAATAAATTTTAAAAGAAAATATTGAATAACGCATATGTTTAGTAACATATTATTTTCATAATAGATGAGATTTAGACAGCTTATACAAAACTATTAAATTTTCTATTAATAAAAAAAAAAAATTAGAAAGGAGAACCGCTAATAAACCCGGAATTGCTATGTAATTGATGCGGATTTACTGTTCATGGGTGGTTCTTAAAGTTCCTTTGTAAAATTGGACCGCAAGGAGTAAATTGAATTGAGAAATTCGTCAAAAAGATAACAATCAGAATACCCAATGATATTAAAAAGGCCATTAAATTCGTTGGTAAAGCCCATTAGTTTTGAAACATTTTTACTCCTTTATATTAAATTTACGAAAGTAACCCCCTTATCTTATCACATATTTCGAAAAGTACCCGTTATTTTCTCCCTCTCAGTTTCTCTCTCTTCCCAAGATTGAGGAAGGAGAAGAAAACTCCACGGGTTGGTTCATCAAGATTTCTCTTCGATCATCGATTGTTCTTTAATCAGGGTTTTACGGAATCGAAGTTTTCTCTCAATTGGGGTTCTCTGGGATTTACGGTATTGGAGTTTTCTTTCAATTGGGTGTTCGTAATTGAGTCCAACATTTCTGATTTTTATGCGCTTTTTTTTTTTTTGTATTGTTTTGTGATCAGCAAAATGGAGGAAATCTCAATGCAGCTCTTGATGCTCATTACCGTTTAGAAGATACAAACATGTAAATCATCTTAACTCTTTCGAAGCTTTCTTGCTACTTGTTTTTCTCTAGATCATCTCTTTATGGTTTGTGAAATCTTGCTTATTTGTTTCATGGCTAGTGCCAGTGAAGGATATAGTCCAGAGTCTGAAGACGATTTGATTAATATAGATGTACAAGAGGAAACTTTTCCTAGGGAATACCTTACTGCTACTAGTAGAAGAACTAATTCTCTTGCTGATGGTCTCAATCCAAACGCTAGCAACAATCTAGTTGGTCGTACAATGGGGCCACGAGATTTGGTTCAAGTTCCAGTTGAAATGAGGTATGATGCATTTGAACGCCGTGGCCATACACCAAGAGTTCTACCCAACAACACTTTGTTTCACGACGTTGATGATCTTGAAGAATAATTAAAGGCATTACGTTTTGAGGAGAAGAAACAGGCAGCTAAGTTTTTTGGATATGAGCCATTTGAACGATGTGGCCATACACCAGGAGTTCTCCCCAGGAATGCTTTGCTTCCCGATATTGATGATCTTGAAGAAGAAATGAAGGCAATACGCTTTGAGGAGAATAAACAGGCGGCTAAGTTTTTTGGATATGAGCCATTTGAACCTCATGGCCATGCACCAAGAGTTCTCCCCAGCAACATTTTGCTTCCCAACATTGATGATCTTGAAGAAGAAATGAAGGCAATACGTTTTGAGGAGAAGAAACATGCAGCTAAATTTTTTGGATATGAGCCATTTGAACGCCGTGGCCATACACCAAGAGTTCTCCCCAGCAACACTTTGCTTCCCGGCATCGATGATCTCGAAAAGGAAATAAAGGTATTATGATTTGAGGAGAAACATATAGCTGAGTTTTTTGGGTTATGGTTAAGAGTTTCTAATGAATATAACTCCATAGTATCTAAGCAAAGTGTCTTTTGTAATGGGATTGATATAGGAAGGACAAGACGCTCTTGCTGGACATAGTAAGTTTCACCTACAAGATCCCTACCTTGCTCATGCTATTTTTTTGTCCTTGGAGGTTTGTTGGTCTTTCTCTAGCATTGCGGTTTGTGTTTACTTTGTTAGTATCTAATTCGAAAGATCGCAGACAGCAGAGAAAGAGAAACAATTGCGTGAGAAAGCTAGTAGTCTTGGGGAATCAAGATCTGGAGTTTCTGAGGCACCCAATGTAGTGCAAAGGCAGATGAAATCATCAAGTAGTAGGCATGTCCATATCTCTTTTCACTGTATCTTTGTGAGTGATGATTTGTTTTTGCTACTATGCAAAGCTTTACACTCCTCGGTTGTTTTCTGTTGCATATTAATCTTCTAGTGTGGAAGCAAGAAACATATCCTACCTGGATAAACCCGAGGATGAAGAGCAAGTCCAGAGGTGTTCCTGCTGCGAGTCTGATCGATGCTTCTACTTTAGATGAGGTATTTACAAATTCTCCTATCTTAATTTCTATGTGCCACATGGAACAGAATTACTCTATTCAGTTTAATGTCAGCAAATAATATGCTTCCTTAATGTGCTTGTAGTGGCGTACTTTACAAGAGGCAGCAATGATTGGTGAAATTCCTGAAAGTAGATACCGATCAGGAACCCTGGCTCCTCACACGCCTTCACCTTCAGTAGAAGCTCAGCGCCTGATGCAGGAGAAGCAGGTCCTTTATTTGACAAAAAAACCAAACATTAAAAGAAGAAGTCAGAGTTCTAATATTAAACCAGAAATGGGTCACTTTATGCATTTTAACTGATATGTGCAGGATGAAGAGTATCACTTGTCATTGCAAGCAGACAGAGAGAAAGAGATAAGAGAACCCGAGGCTAGGAATGCTGCTCGCAGGAAAATGGAGGAAGAACAGGTGAAGAAATCTATTACTTGTTATATGTTAAGATGACATAAACTTGGATTTCTCATGTTAATTACAACTCAATTCAGTTTTCACCGTTGAAGAATAGAACTCAAGTGTTTGTGTTTCTCTTTTTTGTGTGGTCATTAAGGATTTTGAGAAGCAATTGACTAAAAAACAAGCATCATTGCCTCTAGAGTCAGGCATAGCTGAGGAAAATGCTGTCACCATTCTCATACGTATGCCAAGTGGAAACCGCCTTTCCCATCGGTTCATGAAATGCCACAATCTTCAGGTACTTCCTGATGCGTTTATATTCTCCTGTTAACTATAGTCTGCTTAAAACCTTGCTTATAATGGTTTTCAACTGCAGGCACTTTTCGACTTCATTGACGTTAGTAGATTGATCAAGCCTAATACTTACAGATTGGTACCTTCGCTGAACCATATAACTCTGTTTTTTTTTTCCCACAAATTTATTGAAACTCCATTACTAATGTCCTATGGTCAACAGGTGAGGCCATTCCCACGACAGACATTTGGTGCAGAACAAAGTTGCTTGACATTGCAGGAACTTGGCCTCGTAAACAACCAAGAGGCTTTGTTCTTGGAAATCATCTAATTTCTTTCTAACACATAGGCTTAAACATAGAGTTTCACTGTAAAAATCTAGTCTTTTCTTTAAGAAATCGTTACTTTTTTTGTGTGTTGTTGTATATACGATGTTACAGTGTTATTAGCATTATAATAGACCAGAAACTCCCCATTCTTGTTAACGCAATTTTATACAAGTTTCAGTAAAATTGATGTTTAGTTTTTGTTATGTTTCATGAATATTGGTTTTTTTAGTTTTTTGCCTTGACGTTATAAAATGTAAACTTCAAAAAACATTGCCGGACGAGAATTGAATAAATTGAATTAGTATTGGTTTGTAATTATTGGGGGAGTATTTTGTTTAGGATAATAGTACATGTGAATTATTGGTGAAATAAAGAAACTAGAAAAAAAAAAGATTAAGTGAATGTGTAAAAATCATTAAAAATCAATTTTACTAACAGAGAAGGAATAGTATAATATTTCACAAAACTGACAATATTTACTAATGACAGATAACCCAAAATAGTTATTGGGTTATACAATGATTTTTTTTTTTTTTTACTGAGCATGTGTCATAGCCTTAAAATAATAATAATGTCTTGTTGACAAAAATAAAAAATAATAATAATGTATTGTTGTCCAAAATTATACATTATCATACTAATGTCTTTTTCCGTGTGTATATAAAAAATAAAAAATAAAAAAGTCATTTTTGCTTTCCCAATCAAAGCTCATTGATGTCCGTACACACCAAACACTCTTCTTCCTCTCCCCCAACGGTCATATTTCTCCGACAATTTACAAACGGTCACTAAACCCTCACCTAATTTTCTACCGTTAGATTTGGAAGATCCAACGGTTCAGATAGATTAAGATTCCTCGTGTACCACTCACTCTGCCCAACCTCTAAAAAACAATTACTGTAAAAAGAAAAGTTGCCAACTTCAATTCTCGAAGAAGACCCAACAAGAAAACAAACTCAAAAAAGTTGCCTCAAGTATGGTATTTGTAGAAGCTGTATAGTACCCCTTAACACCTGTAGAGAGTTAGAGAGAGAAACCAAAAGTGAGTGAGTGAGTGAGAGAGAGAGAGAGAGTGAGAAGAAAGGAACAATCTTTGAGAGTTTTTGGATCTTGATCTTGAGTTTCTGATCTGGGTTCTTGGATTTGGGGGGTTTCTGGATGTTTTGAGAGATCTTCTTGATTTGGCAAACCGGAATGGCGAACCGGAATGGTGAACCGGGTTTACAGCAACTCTCGAGTCTGTTCATCCAGCAACTTCGAGGTCGTTCTTCAGTAGTCTCTGTTCGTGATGATGTGAATTCGTTGGTCGTCATTATCATCTAGATGAGATTTTGTTTTTTATAAAAAGCTTTTGAGGAATCCGATGATTGTTTTATGGTAGATTGATTTGACACAAAAAGTTTTAGATTAGTTCGATAATTCTTTCATTCTTTCTTGAATATATAAGATTCGTTGGTTCTTTTGGGGAGGGGATTCAATTCTATTCATTCTTCAATTTTTTTTGCATATTAAGTCACACAAAAAAAAATCATTCTTTTTTATTTCTTCATAGGATTCACTTTCTTTGATTTCATTAAAAACCAAAAAAAAAAAAAAAAAAAAGTGATTTTGATTTTGAATCTTTGTTCATCGGATTCCATTTTTTTAACATCAATTGTTGTTTGTGCAAACACACACACACTTAGACCATCTCTCAAATTTGGGTTGGGTAGATTTTGTAGAGGATGTTGGCAGGTTGTTCAAGTTCATCATTGTTGTCACCGACTCGAAGATTGAGGAGTGAAGCAGTAGCAGCAACATCAGCAACAGTATCAGCACATTTTCCCATGAGCACACAGAGATTGGACTTACCATGCAGTAGTAGCTTCACTCGCAAGGAAACTACTTCAAACCGACCACTTGGAAGAAGCATCTCACTTGACAACAGCAACAACAACAGCAGCAAACCGATCGACCGCAAGACGAGTGGTTGTACGCTTAAGCAGAACATAAAGCTTCCACCTTTGGCGACAACAAGAGGAAATGGAGAAGGGTTTTCTTGGAACAACGACAGCAACAACAACAACAACAGAGGGAAGAGTTTGAAGAGATTGGCAGAGGAGGAAGATGAGTCTTGTCTGAGCAGAGCGAAGAGGACAAAATGCGAAAACGAAGGTGGTTTCTGGTTTGAGCATTTCACTGGCCAGGATTCTTCTTCTCCAGCATTACCTTTCTCTTTGACGTGTTCAGGTGATGCTGATGAGGAAAAGGTCTGTTTTGTGCCTAGTGAAGTGATTTCTCAGCCTTTACCGAGTAATCCAAACTGGGTTGATTCGGTGATCACTGAGTTAGCTGGTATAGGCGATAAGGACGTTGAGAGTAGCCGTCCTGCAGCGGTTAAGGAAGCATCTGGATCATCGACAAGTGCATCATCAGAGAGTCATAGCTTAAGCCATAGAGTACCAGAGCCTACAAATGGTTCAAGGAATCCTTACTCACACCGAGGCAGCACAGAGGAAAGGACCAGCGGAAACATCAACAACAACAACAATCACAGGAACGATCTGCAGAGAGATTTCGAGCTTGTTAATCTGCTTACGGGATGTTTAGAAGCGATCAGATCGAGGAACATAGCGGCGATTAACCATTTCATTGCAAGAACCGGTGATCTTGCTTCTCCTAGAGGAAGAACACCAATGACTCGCCTTATAGCTTACTACATTGAAGCTTTGGCACTAAGAGTTGCGCGTATGTGGCCTCACATCTTCCACATCGCACCGCCTCGTGAATTTGACAGAACAGTCGAGGATGAATCAGGAAACGCATTGAGGTTCTTGAATCAAGTAACCCCAATTCCAAAGTTCATTCATTTTACAGCAAACGAGATGTTACTCAGAGCATTTGAAGGCAAAGAGAGAGTTCACATAATCGATTTCGACATCAAGCAAGGTTTACAATGGCCTAGCTTCTTCCAAAGCTTAGCTTCAAGAACAAATCCACCACACCATGTACGAATCACTGGAATCGGAGAATCGAAGCTCGAGCTAAACGAAACCGGAGATCGACTCCACGGATTTGCAGAGGCAATGAATCTTCAATTCGAGTTTCATCCTGTAGTTGATAGACTCGAAGACGTTAGACTATGGATGCTACACGTCAAAGAAGGTGAATCAGTAGCTGTAAACTGTGTTATGCAGATGCACAAGACGCTCTACGATGGAACTGGAGCAGCAATTAGGGATTTTTTGGGTTTAATCAGAAGCACAAACCCAATTGCTCTCGTTCTTGCGGAACAAGAAGCAGAACACAACTCAGAGCAACTCGAGACACGAGTTTGTAACTCGCTTAAGTACTATTCTGCGATGTTCGATGCGATTCACACGAATCTTGCTACGGATAGCTTAATCAGAGTCAAAATTGAGGAGATGTTGTTTGGGAGAGAGATCAGGAACATTGTTGCGTGTGAAGGAAGTCATAGGCAAGAGAGGCATGTGGGTTTTCGCCATTGGAGGAGGATGTTGGAGCAATTAGGGTTTCGGAGTCTTGGAGTCTCGGAGAGAGAGGTTTTGCAGAGTAAGATGTTGCTTAGGATGTACGGATCTGACAATGAGGGGTTTTTCAATGTGGAGAGGAGCGATGAAGACGGCGGAGGTGAGGGAGGCGGCGGCGGCGGTGGAGTCACGTTACGGTGGTCGGAGCAGCCACTTTATACGATCTCGGCTTGGACTATCGGAGGGAGTTAGGGTTTTAAGAAAAAACTAAATTTTTAAAAATATACATCTAGGGTTTTTAAAGACTTTAGAAAAAGGGGATAATGTTTTTTATTAAAAGAAAATAGGGGAAAAATTGATTTTATTCTTTCATTCATTTTTTTGGGGGGGGGGGGTAGGTATTCTATTTTTTTATAAAAAAATTGTAAGGGATAGAAGATATATTTTGTATTAGTTTGAAATCTTTAACATGTAGCTGGGAAGGCTTTTGAATGTTCTTTGAATCAATAATAAAAGTGAAATATTTTTTTTTATATATCTATTGCAAATCTAGAGATATTTTACCTTATTAATTCTGTTAAGGAAATTTCTCTTTTATATTGAAAACAACTAATGTGTATGTTTGACAGTTTGAGAAAGAAATTAAAAAGTTAAAAACCACCACTGTCACAGTGTAAATGATGATATGGGCCTTGTATGAGGGTCGGCCCATTACGTTTTGAAACTTTATGTATCATCATCATCGTGCGATAGTGTCTGACTCGTCGGTTGCAAATCAATCACCATTCACAGATTCTATTTATAATTCGTTTGTATATCAACCTAATTAGTAATTAACCCTTGAATAATTCTTCCTTTTAATTTAGACGCACGGAAGTATTTGTCGACTAGTAGTAATTTCAAATCAATCACCATTAACAGATTTTATTAAAACTTGTTTTGGGGTGAAAATTAAATCAAATTTGTAAAATATATCTTAAGAAAATGAGAAGTTTGCTCAAATCCTAACCTCAGAAAAGTACAATTTATTTTTTATATTTTAATGATAAAAAGGTACCAACTTGAACATAGTTTTATGCAATAAGAAAAAAAACCAAAGGACAAGTTGCACGGTTTGTCTCCTACGTACTTCTTCTATGTTTTCCCCCGATAATGTCCTTATCATTCCATTTTATTTCTTATTTGTTTATTTATTTTTACAGTTGTTCTGATGTTTATTGTTTGGGGTTCTGATGTTTAATTCTGTAATATTTTGTCGTCTAAGCTCGAGTCTTATCGCTTATGTGTCACAATCGAAAATAGAAAAAGGGATATTTACGAGAATTGGATCGTTAATTTTCGACTTGTGATATTTTCTTACGTATAAATTATCAACTGGTGTATGGAAAGGTTTACGGAGAACCATACAATGAGGTTGGTCGGAAAGTAGTTCACTATTGAGTGGTGAACACATTTCAGATTATATATGTGGTCGGTAAAATGTTCAATTACTCCCAAAAAAAATCTCAAATCAATTGTTAAAACATATAAACTAGAATCAATTGTTCTTTTAATAAATTAGAATAAATTGTTATGTCGTTATACAAGAAGAAAAAATGTTATTCTTTAAGATGGACCTGGTTATAAAATCCGAACGGCATCCGAATCGAAAAAATCGGTTTTGGATAGGAATTGAATCCGAGAAGATGACCAAACGGATTCTAAATTCTATATCCGAAAAAACCGAATCTGAATCTGATCAGAACCGAAAACTGAATAGATATCCGAATTATCCGAAATATAATAATATATCTAAAATATTAATTATTTTTAGATTTGATATAATTTAATTATCCAAAATAACAATTATAAATCTGAAAATATCAGTTATTTTAATATCAAAATAACTAAAATACCCAAAATATATAAAAATTTAAAGTTATATTTGTCAAAATTTAACCAATTTTTTTAACCAATTATTTCATATTTTTCCGATATATCGGATATCCGTAACTGAACCGAATTCTAGTAGAACCGAACCGAATCTGAACCGAAATTCTAAAATTTCCAAATGGATATTAGAATCAATATCCAGAATATCCGAAAACTCAAATTTTCGAACCGAATCTGATCCAAAATCCGAACGCACATGCCTACTTTAAAATATATAAATACATGTTGTAAATAAAAAGAAATTTCAATATGTAAAATCAAATCGGAACGATATAGACTCAAATCAATTGTTATCTACAGTCATTATCAATCCAAGAATATACACACAATAGTTAATGGAGATAGAGATTTTTACGTGTTCGAAACTTCGAATACACACACGAGGACTCGAGGAGGCACTTATACCAAACTCATTTTCGTGCTGAATAAAAACATATACAATTTATATCAAAAGAAAAAACATAAATACAATTTCGTCAATAGTATCCTAGCTAAAGCTAATACAAAGTTCTTGTTTTTGTTTATTTTTTTGAGGTCACATGTCGTAAATTCTAAAAATATTGCACGTACTCATAATTAATAATGAGTGGCAATGCACAATTTTGTTCGTTAAACGTAGGTTTGTGACTGTGTGAGGCTGTGGGCTAAGGAATTATGAATATACTATCACTAGAATTTGAATGAATGTAAATATTCAAACATCTAGTATCTATATATTGGACAAGGTAAATCATTTTTTCAAAAAACCTGTCAGTAAAAAGATTTGATTTTCGTCATAGGCTTACAAATATTCTCATCTTTAGGCTAAGTTGGGTTGACTAAAACACCATATTTAGTTATGGATTTTAATAGAATACCTAGTACCTACGTGTACGTAGCCTATCCAAATACCGAAAAAGACTGTATATTGTATAGTTAATTAGAAGAGCATGGCATCATAATGCATACAAGCATTGAAAAGAATTGCACATGACATCACTATATAAATAGTGGATTCCAACTTTCCAATCATATTTGAACAATTTTAATGTATTATTATGTTAGTTTTTGTTTTTGAGATTTCAAAATATCATATTCCATGGTCGTAGTTGATTGCTTATTCATTCCGTAACCTTTCGGCCAAAAATGTAGCATCAGAAGAAATTTTAAAGATTATGATTCTATATATTTATCAATTTCATTGCTTTTTTCTTTTCTTTTTGATCGTCAACAACAACATGAATGATTCGAACCAAATTTCCTAAGAGATTTTGGCAAAAGTAATTTTTTTTTTAATTTAAGTGAATAACTTTTCTAACTAGATATCTATTATATACTATGTATTATCTATAATAATGACATATATGTTTTTGTTGTCATTGTTCTCCCTCTTTCTTACGTATACACTATATCTCCTTTATCTATATACACATACTCTCTCTCTTATCTATATGCACAAAGATTTTCTTCTTTTTTCATTTTCTCTTTTTCTTTTTTTCCTTCTTCTTCTACTCTTTTTACTCTTTCATTTATATTTTGCAATAAAAAAAATTCATCAAAATTGTTTAGATTTCACAATCTCACTTAAAAATAATTTTGTTCGTTTTACCTGTAATATGTATTTTGAAACAAACAATTTTATTTCAAAAACTAATATATAATTAAAATAACAAAAATATTTGTAATATATAAAACACAGCAACATTATATTCCATTTAAAAAATATATAATTTTCAAGTTTTAAATTTATTTATATTGCATACTTACAAAAATTCAATTATAATTAAAAATACATAAACAATTCATATGTTGTATCGTTTTGGTTGTAACATTTAACGCGACTGCTTAAGTTATGTTGTATCTCTTATAGTATAACGTTTTTATATATATATATATATATATATATATATATATTTAATTCGATCATTTAAATTGTTTATATTTTATTTATTACGGTTATCGTCACCACCATCTATAGTCATTATCACCACCACAATCAATACTAATATCCAATTTTAATATGCTATATTCTTTATTACATTAGTGATTTTGGTTACTCAGCAAATTGGCTATTTTTAAAATAAATCTGGAACGTTTGTACAAAGCTAAACTATAATCATTGAAAACTATTTCTTTTCTTTTATTCTATATGTTTTGACTGGTATGTAAAATTTTTAATACCATTTCAAATTAGTACCAGTTTTTATCTCACAACCCAATTGGTTTACTGCATTTAGAATATCAAAACAATTTGTTAGGTACGGAAAATTCGTGATAGAGGTGTAATTTTTTTGTTTGTTAGCATTTACATCCAATTAATATTTTCAAAATATGAACAGTTGTCGAGTAACTCATTTAATAAATTTAAAATATAATATTACTTCAATTGGTTAGTTAAAAATAATTAAATAATTTCACATTTAAAAAAAAAAGTTAATATTTTTTCTATGTTACTTGCTATTTCCTCTATTTCATAAAAATATTATTTTACTATTTTTCATACATATTAAAATAATATATAAATCTCTCTTATTTTTTTAGTAATATACTAAATTTACTTTTCTCTAATTAGTAAGCATAAGTAGTAGAGTTAAAATTGATATTTAATTTGTAAAGTTTGTGTTAAAAATATAAAATGATATTCTTTGTAAAACAAAAAAATAATTTTAAAATGATTTTCTTTGTGAAATGAATAGAGTTTAGTTAGTAAAGATAACCTATTCTGAAAAAATGGTAAAATATATATATACCTTATTTAAGCTTGACAATGTGACGTCTTTTTAGAAAAGCTGACCAAAAACTAAAAAAAAATATAAACGGATCAACTGATTATTTTCGTTCCTCGCCAAATCTAACAACTTATTTTAATAATGCATTGGACCTCAGATAAACCTCAGAAAATTGGACAATTCGATCTAAGATTAAAAAATAAGTATGTGTCGTATAATTTTGCATCGTCATGGTCATGGTCTCATGGACAAGTCCACACAATCGACGCCAGCAACACGTACATTCACACGTGCCATGTTTTCCATTCCTCATCTTTCACACGTGGCCCATCTAATCTACGCGTAGTTACGTCGTATTATCTACTGTACATTTTATTTAGTATCCATGGAGCATGGGTTGTTTCTTTTTAATTCTGTATTTAATCATTCAATACTTCTTATTGTCCTATGATTGTAAAGTTTATCACTATGAGTGATAAGTTATCACAAAACTAAATAAAATATCTGGTCGACAGAGAAAAAAAAAAAAACTAAAAATATCTGGTCGACAGAAGGAAAAGCTGAATAAAATAATGGTACTAGCTATAAGATATTTTTCAGTATATTAAAATTTAAAGCAAATATTCAAGCCTCATGAGAGAACGTTCGACTCCTTATGACACGATGAATTCTCTTTCATATAATTTCATCGTATTACAAATCTCTTTATTATGTATATCGCTTTTTCTTCATAACAGTAATATATAATTTACGAGCGATGACATAAGGCTTAATGCTTTCTTTGTAATGGGGTATATTTTTAGTTGAAATAATTGCAACTTTCGGCGATACACCAGGGGATAGCGTTGTTTTATTTATTTGACGGCCTTCTCTAGGACTAGGTCAAATTGATCCATTTTTATATAGGGTCCGGAGATAATTATAAACTTTTGTCCGAGGTTATAACCAAAACGAGAAAGAGTAAAAAATGGCAGATCAAACCAACAAAGATGCCAGCTAACAGCAGTTTGTCTTTGTGTGCTGACAGTACTTAGTACTTTTGCTTCGATTCTTAGCCCAACCAATAGAAAACAATGAAGTCTAATTCGTGTTTACGTTCCAACCATAAATCTTTATACATTTTCTGTCCGTTCTTATATTCATAAACATTATCATTGAACGTACGAAGATGTTGAATACATTATTTTAGAAAGTTCGAAAAAACTAACAACCCAATTCGCAAGCTTTACACGTTTTTGTTATGTGTCTCATAGATGTAGTATTAACACTGATCGTTTGTTCTGATGTTACGTTATTATGGTTGAAGCCTTGAAGGAACAAAAAAAAAAAAAAAGAGTTTCTGAAAAACCAAACATTAAATATATATATAATGTTCAACTCAAAATTTTGATTCTTTAGGGTCTTTACATATACCACTATTGTTTTAGACTTTTAGCGGTACATCTCAAGAAAAATTGAAATGACTTAGCACGCGCCTTGACCGTTGATCAAATAAGACTTGGACGCGTTTTTACCAACTTACCCATACATCCTTCTTTCGTTTGTTTATTATTTGTTTGATTCATCTGAGAATAACTTAATTTGAATACATGTGTCTCATTGAACCAAAAAAAAGAAAGAATACATGTGTCTCAAATGCCTACATTTTTATACTGTCATGAAAATACATATTTGGAAAAACCAACACTTCTCAAGTCTGTCAAATCAAAGTTTAGGCTATTATACTTTTGTAAGAATTACAGATTGAAAATATTTTATATATTTTAATTTGAGATGTAATATTTTTCTAGTGATGCTTTATCATCTACACTTATTGTAAAATAGTAAATTCGTAATACTAAAAACTAACAAACAAAATTTTAAAATATAATTAAGTTAGGATCGATTCATTTAATTACATTGTTTCTTACTTTATTCCTAGTAAAGATAAAATATACAAATCTCTTGCCAAGTTCGACTAAAAATGTGATGATTTTACCTATATGAAATCATGGTGCTTTCCACAAATAATTTCTGCATTTACAAAAATTTTCACATGTTAAATAATCATCCACCTTCCTTTTTCGATCAAAAATAAATAAATAATTAGTTTACTTTTTTCAGTAAATTTTATTATTTGCAGATTGCGGTAAACAATTTTATTATTATGTCATAAACTTTATCACAAACGCGTTTTCATAAATTATCGCATTGAATCAGATGAAATTTCGTAGAGATTTTCTGTACTAAACAATTTTATCATCATCATCATATTATAAATGTATTAGAATCTCATTTAACTGAAAGATTTATTTTTCCAAGATAAACTTATAGGAGTAGTACTCTGATATAATTATATGAAATGAAAAGAATCCAATTTAGTTAAAAAATGAGGATGGTTCAAAAAAGAATCCAACATTTTTTTAGTTTTATGTTATGTGCTAGTGTTGGAACCTCTTCAATCCCGTGAGGATGGTGTTCTTTTTATTCTCTAAAATGATGACTTAAAAATATATCACAAAATATATTTTTTTAAAAATCTTTTCCACAACTCATTTTGAAAATTCTGAAGAATTTAAAAAGCTTTTCCACAACTCATTTTGAAATATTTTTAACAAAAAAAATTACTTTGAAAATTTTCTTAAAATTTTAAGACTGTCTTCTAATTTTTATGCTAACACATACAATACATATATATATATACACACATATAAGATAATAATAATAATAATTATTTATCAGAATATCGTATGTATGTATATCAACCATATAAAAATTCAATATATATTACACTTAAATAATATACCTAATCATGAGTTTTTAAAACTTAAAATGATAGAATGAAAAACGCGTTAAGAAAGAAAGAAGCATTGCATGAAAATCCCGTGTAGAATTTGTATGGTACAAGAATCTCGTTAATTTATGCATTAGAAAAAAACACTATCTCACGAAAATTTTGTGTAAAGTTTTGTATTTTTATGGTATAAAACTCCCATTATATTTATCTATTTTATTAATAAATATTGATTTCAGATAAACTCTTAATTCATTTCAAGAAAAATATACTTAAATTGGATTTAGTCATTCTATATATTTTATACTGAGTAAGATAAAACATAGAAATCAAAAATATTATTGAATGATATTTGAGCAAATTGAATTGGCATTGATTCATAATTACTGATCAATGTTTAGTGTGTGAAAATGGCACATGTATACTTTTTGGAAAAATGAAATAGAAGGCACATTAAATATTTTAGTATGTACGAAAATTATAAAAAATAAATTTATGAAAAATATATAAATTAAGAAACAAAAATAATACTAAGATTTACAAAGGAAAAGAGATATTATTGTGAGGGATAAAACAAAATGCTTAGTCATATAATTATTTGGATAAATATGAATGGTTGCAGTGTTGCAGACTTCTTACTACTCATAGATTACACACATTTGGATATCGAAAGAACTGTACCGCAAATAATTTCAAATTTATGATCAAAATAGGTGAAACAAACTCTAAAATTATAACAGATTAATTTGATACTACAAATGCAAGGTACTTTAGATTATTTTGATACTACAAATACAAGAAACAGAAGTACATTTGGTAAGCAATGAAATTGCATCAAAATATTCACATATACTCATACAAAAACAAAAAATCTAATATGCAATATTTATTTATTTATTAGATCACTGAGTTATAGCATACACATACATAAATTTTATTAAAATATATGTTTTCATAAATAATAATACTGAATATGATTTAAAAGAACTAATAGAATTTATCAGAATAGACTTACACTTAATTTAATAATATAAAATGAAACGATTCGTTTTTACTTTTATTTTGTAACGCATGAAAAAAACCGTGTGAAGTTTATATGGTATAAAATTATACTACATTTATACATTTTTTTAAGACTATAGCATGACACCCATGTGAAGTTTATATGGTAAAAAGTTCAATTATTTATGCGTTACAAAAGAAGTTTCAGATAAATATTTTATTCATGTTAATACAAAATATACTTATATCCTATGTCATTATATTGATTTTTCTTTTATTATATATTTGATAGTAATTAAGATAAATAAGACTGATGGTACATGCATACATAATTGTTGGAAAAATAGAATGAGTAGTAGAAAAAGAAATATTAAATTTATAGAGAAATTCTAAAATACGATATTTATGAAACAATTACAAATTATAAAACAAATACATCACTAAGATTTACTTTTTGGACACGTTTACAAAAAGAGTTATTATTTTTAATAGGTACAAATTACAAAAAAAAAAAAAAAATGCAAATGCTTAGTCATTTCATTATTTGGATAAATACGAATGGTTATACTTGTCTTGTAGTTATATATCTAATTCTTACAACTCATGGATTACAAACATTTGGATGTCGAAAACAAATCTACGGCCAATAAAGTTCCATTTTAGGATAAAAAAATAGATAAAAAAAAATCCAAAATCCAACAGATTATTTTCTTACTACAACAATTACAAGAAACCAAAAAATACATGGCTAAGCTATAAAACTGCAACAGTTTTTCACATCACTATATAATAATAATCAGCCAACCAAAAAATAAAAACTTTCAAGTATATTTTATTTACTGAGTTATTAATTTAATAGATAGATCCTCGAGTTGAAGCATATATATAATACACATATCCCCTCCCATTTGCGTCACCGTCCATAAATCAGAATCCTTCCTTACACCCTTTGTGTCTGTCACCACCAAACCCTTCTTTTCTCCATTTTTTCTTTGCTTTGTTTCTGAGTTACGATTTGTGATTTCTTCGTCGAAAAAAAGAAACCCAAAACAAAAGTTTCAAAATTTCTGAAGATATCTCTGTTCTTTGTTTTTTTTTCCCTGAAGATCCAGGCCACCTTTTTTGATTCTTCAATCACAAGGATTTTTCAAGGGTTTTGACAACCCCATGGGTTCAGGGTTCTCTCTGTTTCACAATAGTCTATCGTCTTGTTATGGAGATCGAGATCTGTTAAAGCCTGGTTTAGGAGATATGCCTGAAAGTTGTGTGGCTTTGATTCTCCAGAATTTGGATCCAGTTGAGATCTGCAGATTCTCGAAGCTAAACAGAGCTTTTCGAGGCGCTTCATGGGCTGATTTCGTCTGGGAATCGAAACTTCCTCCAGATTATAGATTGATTCTCGAGAAAATCCTTGGTGGTTTCCCGGAAAATTTGCGTAAAAGAGACATCTTTACTTTTCTCTCTCGAGTTAATTCGTTCGACGAGGGCAACAAGGTTCGTCCTTTTTAGATTTCTTTGGCTTCAAGAAAAATATTTAGGGTTCTTCAGAAAACAAATTGGGGATTTTTTTTTTGTTAAATGATTCGCATGAACGGTTTTAGGAAATGAATTCATAAAATGCAAAATTTTCCTGTAAATTAGAGAAGAAAGTTTATGTTTTTGATTCGATTTTTTTGATGTTTTCTGCAGAAAGCTTGGGTAGATAAACGAACAGGTGATCTCTGTTTATGCATATCGGCTAAGGGCTTATCGATAACCGGAATTGATGATCGGAGATACTGGAGTCATATTCCGACTGATGAATCTCGGTGAGATTGTGTTTCTTACCCAAATCAGTTTGTTTTCATTAGATCCGATGATTAATTTTTTACTTTTCATCTCTTATGTTGGTTTTACTTTTTGGTTGCTTATGATGATAGCTTGTGTATATTTATTTTGGGTATTCAAAGTGTGGTTTTTGTAGTTTCTGTGCAACGTTTTGTATTTTTCCTCTGTTTTCTTCTTAGATTCATTGGTACAATTAGTGAATGATGTTTGCTATGATCGAAAAAGGCGACATCGTTAGTTGAGTTAAGTTTGTAATGGATACAAACCCTAACTTTAGTCTAATGTTTTGTGATGCCATAATTCTTCATATGCTATAGTTTTCAGATGTGATTTAGTTTTGATTTTGTTGTTTCTTCTGTTCAAAGTTTTGATTTTTCCTCTGTTTTCTTGTCTCGTTGGTAAAATTAGTGAATGATGTTTGCTATGATTGAAAATGGCACATTGTTAATTCAAGTAAGGTTGTATTGGATACAAATCCCAACTTTTGACGGATGTTTTGCGTTACTATGATTCTTGATTTGACGATATCCTTTTTGTTGATTCCTGCAGATTCTCTTCAGTAGCATATGTTCAACAAATCTGGTGGTTTCAAGTTGATGGAGAAATTGATTTCCCATTTCCAGCTGGAACCTACAGTGTTTTCTTCAAGCTTCAGCTAGGCAAACCGGGCAAGCGGTTTGGTTGGAGGGTTTGTGACACAGAACAGGTTCATGGCTGGAACATTAAACCAGTTCGGTTTCAACTCTCGACTGAAGATGGTCAGCATTCTTCATCTCAATGCATGTTAACCGAAGCAGGAAACTGGAGTCATTACCATGCTGGAGACTTTGTGGTTGGTAAATCCAAAAGTTGGTCGACGAAGATTAAGTTCTCGATGACTCAGATTGATTGCACGCATACTAAAGGCGGGCTATGTCTAGATTCTGTAGTTGTGTATCCGAGCTCGTGTAAGGACCGTTTGAGGCAGATTTAAGTTGCAAACCGGAGTTTGGTGTAGTTTAGAGGTTAAAAAAGCTCTTCTTTTTTTTTTAAGTAGTTTTTAAAACCTTTTGTAGAATCTTTAGTGGGGGGAGGGGGGGCAATTAGAAAACTCATATGTAAAGAGAAAAAAGAGAGGGTAATTACTAATTAGGCTATTTGTTTCATTGTTTAGGTCAAATGTAAACTTTTGAGTTTGAAGTTGAAAGAGTTGTAACTTCCTTACAATTCTACTGTTGAAGGTTGTGTGGGAAGTGAAACGCAGCGTTTAGTGCTGATTCAGTTGAACCGGTTCGGAGAGAAGCGACTTGTCAGTCTGAAAGACTCTGGCTGCTCAAAGTCGAAGTAAACAATATAAATTAGAAAATCAGAGAAAAACTTGATACTAAACCTCTTTAATTGGAGCGTTAATGGAATAATCCCATTGATTTCTGTGAACCGACATTGAACCGGCTCAAATTTATTCGGATGAATTCTAAATAACGGAGAGTTCTAGGGGTTTAATTCTAAGGAGAGATATATTTCGGAAGCAAAAAATGTGAGAAGATGAGGAGGAGATCGGTTGCGATTACGGGGAAGATACTGCCACGATTAAGAGGATTTCTGATGCCGTAGCTTTGGTTGATCAAATGGTGGAAATGGGATATCAACCTAATACCGTTACGTTTAACACTCTAATCCATAGACTTTTTTTCCACAACAAAGCTTCAGAAGCAGTGGCTTTAGTTGAACGGATGGTGCAAAAAGGTTGTCAACCAGATTTGTTTAATATTGATTTGGCTTTAAATCTGCTCAAGCAGATGGAGGCAGGGAAAATAGAGGCGAGTATTGTAATCTACAACACAATCATTGATAGTTTTTGTAAATACAAACATATGGATGATGCGCTCAACCTATTCCACGAAATGGAGAACAAAGGAATCAGACTTAATGTTGTTACCTACAGCTCCCTCATAAGTTGCCTTTGTAATTACGGACGATTGAGTGATGCCTCTCGACTACTTAGTGATATGATTGAGAGGAAAATCAACCCTGATTTAGTCACTTTCAATGCGTTGATTGATGCATTTGTGAAAGAAGGGGAGCTTTTGGAGGCTGACAAATTGTATGAGGAGATGATCCGAAGGTCAATAGATCCTGATATTTTCACTTACAATTCTTTGATCAATGGGTTTTGTATGCATGGTCGCCTAGACGGGGCCAAGCAGCTGTTTGAGTTCATGGTTAGCAAGGACTGTTTCCCAGATGTAGTGACTTATAGTACGCTTATAAAGGGATTTTGCAAGTGTAAAAGGGTAGATGAAAGTATGAAACTCTTCTCGAAAAGGATTGATCGGAAACAAATCACATGCAACACTCTTATCCAAGGGTTTTTTTAAGCTAGAGATTATGATAATGCCCAAAAAGTATACAAAGAGATGGAATCTGATGGTGTGCCTCCCGATATAATGACGTACAACATTGTTAGTTGGACTTTGTAATAACGGGAAGCTAGAGAAGGTATTGGTGGTATTCGATTTTATGGAAAAGAGTGAAAATGATCTCGATATATTCACATATAATATTATGATTTAAGGGATATGCAAGGTCGGAAAGGTGGAAGATGGGTGGGATCTATTTTGTAGCCTCAGCCTTAAAGGAGTGAAGCCTGATGTTGTAACATACAATACAATGATCTCAGCCTTGTGTAGTAAACGCCTACTACAGGAAGCAGATGCCTTTTTAGAGAAATGAAAGTAGATGGTCCTATCCCAAGTAGTGGTACCTACCATCTTGAGGAAAAGCTGTTGGATAACACAAGAGGCTAATCGTTTTTCCAAGACAGTGAACAGTATGCTGCGGCTGAAACCTACCATCATGGAGTTTCTTAAATGCACAGTGGGAGATGGTTGTTCTGCCTCCTTCTGGTATGACACATGGACAGGTTTTGGTCAGCTTATAACCTTTCTCGGGGAGGGTGGTCCAAGTCAAATCCGCATCAGGAAGGATGCGAGGGTAATAGAAGCCTCGAGGAATGGGGATTGGACATTACCGGCAGCCAGATCTGATAATGCTCAAGCTCTGTGATGTCTCTAACTTAATTGGCAGCACCAGTACGTAGTAATGGCCGAGACACATTCCTTTGGCGCAATGCTTCAGGTAACTTCTGTCCTTCATTCTCCACTAAGGAAACGTGGGAGCAACTACGAATACATTCACCTCTGGTCCCTTGGGCTGAAGTGTTATGGTTTAAAGACATGTACCGCAGTTTTTCTTTATCTCTTGGTTAGCCATGCTTACACGTTTACCCACGAGAGATAGGCTAAGAGGTTGGGCATGAATATTCCCACTGTTTGCGTCCTATGCTCAAGTGGGGTTGAAAGTCATGACCATCTTTTCTTCGAATGCTCCTTCTCGTCTCAAATTTGGGGTTACTTGGCTGCAAAGTTCTTTCCCAACCCACCTACTACTCTCCCAGCAGCTTCCGCTTGGATTCTTCATCACCGTCAGCTGCGGCGCGCCAACATCACCACCATCCTCAAGCTTCTTCTTCAGTCAGTGGTTTACCACCTTTGGCAAGAGCGTAACTTCAAGATCTTCTCCACCGTTGCAACAACCACCACGGCTCTTCGCCTTGTCATTGATCGCACTATGCGAAATCGGTTACTGTCCTTCCCGGGCCATAGCTTGGTTTCCTCCTCTCTTCTTCAAATTTACTTTTCGCGTCTAAAATTTCCCTTAGTTTGTCTGTCTTTGTTCCTGTGTCCTGGGTTAATTTGTACATATAACTTTTTGGAATGAAATCTTCACATTAAAACCAAAAAAACAAAAAAATAGTGGTACCTATAAAACGCTGATCAGAGCATGCCTTAGAGATGGTGACAAAGCCGCATCAGCTGAACTCAACAAAGAAACGAGGAGTTGCAGGTTTGCAGGAGATGGTTCAACACTTAGTTTGGTGACCAATATGTTGTATGAGGGGAGTTTGGACAAAAGCTTTCTGGATATGCTTTCTTAAAACAGTTTCTGGTGTAGTACATCAACTATATTTCCTTCAAAACTTGAGTTTTGTAATTTCATGCAGACCGGAGTAATTCAATTGACCCGGTTCGGAAAATTCATTATTGAACCGGTATTAGTACAGCAATAAAAATGGTGGAAGATAACCAGATTTCTGAGAACCGACATTAAACCGGTTCGAAATTACTCAGATGCAATTGATTTAACAGGGGAGATTCATTTAAATCCAGTTTCTGAAGCCAAAAAAACTGAGAAGATCGGTTGCGAGAAATTTCTTCTTCGGATTTCCCGGTTTGGCGATTTACCGGAAAGTTACGATCGTAAGCACGACGAGTGGACAAGAGGTTCATCATTTTTTTACAGCCTCTCTTTCTAGATTTGTTTTTGATTCCATGGAAAATATTAGGGTTTTGTGTTGTTGATTGGGTGGGTTTCACAATAATCTGATTAAAATTTGTATTTCCGGGTAACCGGAAAAATGTTTTGAGGAGATGATAAATAAGTACATTGTAGTTGTATGCATGCGAGCAATAACTGAGTTGTATGCATGTAGGTTGTTCTTGATCAATCTAGAACCATCAACTTTCATGGATACAAAAGCAAATGTTCATATTTCTCAATGCTGCAAGTATAATGATTACATGAAGTCGTGAAGAAAGATACCTAGTACAATTTATCATCCTTGAAAATTTTGGTCACTGAAGAAAGCTTAAGAAGACATTGTACCAAGGGTAGAAAATATGGGATTGGTTCAATGCCTTCTGAAACTTTCTTCAGTGACTGAAAGTTCCGAGGTCGGGTTACTATACTGGATCTCTTTCTTTTCAATTTCATGTGATCGTTTATTCCTCATAAGCATTGAGAAATATGAGAGATACTTGAACTATCTTTTTCCGATTTCATGAAAGTTGTTGGTTTTTGTGTTTGACTAATAACATCATATAATTGAGACAAACATTGTCCGATATTAAAGATGGATAGATTCTTTTTTCTCTCTTCATAATGTCATTGGTTCTTCTTTTACCCTTGATTTGGTTCTTCTTTTACCTTTGATTTAAACGAGGATCCGTTTGTTTTGCGAACGACCTTTGGCTAATTTTGTTTCTTTTTTTCTTTTTTTGTTGCGGTGTTTCCAATTGAGTCTTATCATTTATCTCTTGCTCTCTTTCCTTTCTTTTCTCCTGCAAGAGATCCAGTTTCAAGCAAAAACTTCTTGATAGGATCGTGAGGCTCTTGATCTATTTCATGCAATGTTTTGCTTGGCAATATATGTTAGTATTGACAATGAGGGTACTGACGGATTAGAAGAGGGTAAACAAAAATAGTGGGAAGAAGAAAGGAAAGCATTCCACGGACATTCCAACTCATTTATTGCTCTTATGGGTCTTGTATTTTCTTGTTAGGTTATAAATGTATTTTGAGACATTGTTCAGCGGTATAATTTTAATGAAAATTGTAAACCGATAATAAACCGGTTTTGACGACCTATACTTTTTTCTGGCTGAATTTGCATAGAAAATTAGGGATTCAGTACAAGAAGAAGGTGATTCTTGCTTCAGTCTCGTTGATTCGTTTTGGTGAATTCAGCGTCAGCAATACATTTCGGAAGTAAACTTTGTGAGAAGATGATGAGGAGATCGGTTGCGATTACGGGGCAGAGATTTCTTCATCGGCTTACTCTGGTGAAAGGTAATCCTGGAACTGCTCTTTGCGGGTTTCGTTGCTCCGGACGAGCTTTTTTTGGTCATAGTTATGATTACAGAGAGATTTTGAGAAATGGGCTTCGTGATTTAAAGTTAGATGATGCAATTGGTTTGTTCAGTGAAATAGTCAAATCTCCTCCTTTTCCTTCCATCGTTGAGTTCAAGAAATTGTTGAGTACTATTACCAAGATGAAGAAGTTTGATGTTGTCATCTCCCTGGCAGAGTAGATGCAAAATTTGGGAATCCCTCATGATCTCTATACTTACAACATTTTGATTAACTGTTTTTGCCGACGGTCTCAGCTCTCTCTTGTTTTAGCTGTTTTGGGCAAGATGATGAAACTCGGCTATGAGCCCGATATCGTCACGCTTTCTTCGCTTCTCAATGGGTACTGTCACAGTAAGAGTATTTCTGATGCCGTAGCTTTGGTTGATCAAATGGTCGAAATTGGATATCAACCTAATACCGTCACATTTACAACTCTTATCCATGGACTTTTTCTCCACAACAAAGCTTCCGAGGCTGTGGCTTTAGTTGAAAGGATGGTTGTTAAAGGTTGTCAACCAAGTTTAGTTACTTATGGTGCAATAGTAAATAGAGTATGTAAGAGAGGTGATATTGATTTGGCTTTAAGTATTCTCAAGATGATGAAGAAAGGAAAAATTGAGGTGAATGTTGTCATCTACAACACAGTGATCGATGGTCTTTGTAAACACAGACAAGTGGATGATGCACTCTGCCTGTTCAACGAAATGGAAAACAATGGTATTAGACCCGATGTTGTTACCTACAACTCCCTCATAAGTTGCCTTTGTAATTACGGAAGATGGAGTGATGCCTCTCGACTCCTAAGTGATATGATTGAAAAGAAAATCAACCCCGATGTAGTCACTTTCAGCTCATTGATCGATGCGTTTGTGAAGGAGGAGAAGCTTTTAGAGGCTGAAAATTTATACAAGGAAATGATTCAAAGGTCTATAGATCCTAGTACTGTCACTTACAATTCATTGATCTATGGGTTTTGTATGCATGATCGCCTAGACGAGGCCAAACAGATGTTTGAGTTCATGGTTAGCAAGGACTATTTCCTAGATGTAGTGACTTATAATACGTTTATAAAGGGATTTTGCAAGTGTAAAAGGGTAGAGGATGGTATGGAACTCTTTCGCGATATGTCTCAAAGAGGATTGGTTGGAGACACAGTCACTTACACCACTCTTATCCAAGGGTTTTTTCAAGCTGGAGATTGTGATAATGCCCAAAAAGTATACAATAAGATGGAATCTGATGGTGTGCATCCCAATATTATGACGTACAACATTTTGTTAGATGGACTTTGTAATAACGGGAAGCTAGAGAAGGCATTGGTGGTATTTGAGTATATGCAAAAGAGTGAAATGGAACTTAATATTTATACATATACTATTATGATTGAAGGGATGTGTAAGGCTGAGAAGGTGGAAGATGGGTGGGATCTATTTTGTAGTCTCAGCTTTAAAGGAGTGAAGCCTGATGTTATAACCTACAATACAATGATCTCAGGATTTTGTAGGAAAGGTTTAAAGGAGGAAGCAGATGCCTTGTTCAATAAAATGAAAGAAAACAGGCCTCTACCAAATGATTGTACATATAATACGCTGATTAGGGCACGCCTTAGAGATGGTGACAAAGCTGCATCAGCTGAACTCATTAAAGAAATGAGGAGTCATGGGTTTGCTGGAGATGCTTCAACTATTGGCTTGGTCTTTAATATGATGTATGATGGGAGGTTGGACAAAAGCTTTCTCGATATGCTTTCGTAAATAGTTTCATCATCCTCAAGAAAAGTGGAGTGCTAGAGCAACACTCTTCCATTCAAAGCAACTGTGAGGTGAATAGACTTTTTATATTACTTTTGTTGTGATTACTTCTTGACGCTGTTTTCGTTTTCATGTTTAAGTTGTTGTTATGTCTGAGCTGCTTCATGTTAAAGAACTAGTCTTTGTTATTTCCCTGAAACAGACTTGTTGATCAGTGATGAGAGTCTGCAATATGTCAAAAGATGTTTACATTTCATATAAGAACTCAATTTCACATAACTATAGTTTGCAAAGCAAATATTTTCAAAATTTTACTTAAAGATCGATTAAAGTACTAAACCGGTTTTAGGAGTCACTCTCTAGTTCTACTCGTGACTCACGGCGTCTCCCTCAGTGGTTGGTTGAGAGAGATTGAGAAGATGAAGTCTGCGATTTCGATTACAGCTAAGAGGTTCCCTCATCGGATTCTTCTGGATAAAGGTAATCCTGCAACTGTGTCTCCTTCGTTTTCCCTTTGCGGTGCTAGTTATGGTTACAGAGAGAAATTGAGTAGAAATGGGCTGAGTGACATAGAGTTAGATGATGTTGTTGATCTGTTCAGTGAGATGGTCAGGTAAATCTCGTTCCTTTCCTTCCATTATTGAGTTCAGTAAACTGTTGAGTGCAATGGCTAAGATGATGAAGTTCGATGTTGTCAATTTGTCATCTCCCTGGGAGAGCAGATGCAAACTTGGGAATTTCACATAATCTCTATACTTACAATATTTTGCTTTAATGGTTAGCAAAGATTGTCTGCCAGACGTAGTGACTTATAGTACTCTTATATAGTGACTTAACAAGGGTAGATGAAGGTATGGAACCCCTCTGCGACATGTCTTGAAAAGGATTGGTTGGAAACACAATCACTTACAACACTCTTATCCAAGGGTTAGTGCCCAAAAAATATTCAAACAGATGGTTTCTGGTGGTGTGCCTGGCAGTATCATGACATACGCATTTTGTTAGACGGACTTTGTTATAACGGGAAGCTAGAGACAGCATTGGTCAATATTCAAGGATCTGCAAAAGAGTGAATTGGAACTTGATATCATTACATATAATATTATGATTGAAGGGATGTACAAGGCTGGGAATGTGGAAGATGAGTGGGATTTATTTTGTAATCTCATACTTAAAAGGAGTGAAGCCTAATGTTGTAACCTACAATACCATGATCTCAGAATTTTGTAGAAAAGGTTTAAAGGAGGAAGCAGATGCCTTGTTCAGAAAAATGTAAGATGGGCCTTTGCCAAATGACTGTACGTATAATATACTGATCAGGGCACGCCTTAGAGATGGTGACAAAACCGCATCAACGGAACTCATCAGAGAAATGAGGAGTACTGGGTTTGCTGGAGATGCTTCAACCTATGGCTTGGTCACTAATATGTTGCATGATGGGAGATTGGACAAAAGCTTTCTGGACATGTTTCCTACATCAGTTTCATCATCCTCTAGAGAAGGGGTATAATAGATCAACCATCTTTCCTTTAAAGCATCTGTGAGATGAATGGACTATTTGGTATTGCTTTTCTTAGGATTACTTCTCGATGCAGTGGTGAGTTTACGTTTTCATGTTAAAGTTGTTGTTTGTAAGCTGTTTCATGGACAGGACTGGTACTATTCTTTGTTAATTCCTTGATAGGTTGCAAAAACATGGTCAGTGATGAAAGTCTTCAGTATGCTTTTTACTTCTATAGGACTTCAAACTTCAAAAGATGTCTGATAAATGTAAAAGAGAAAGAACTAGGAAGAAAAAGAAAGCAACTTTATTTGAAACAAGCTCAAAGAGATTATTTATATGTACAAATTATAACAAAAAATTAGAAAAGATAAATGCATTTTTTTATTTGAAAGCAAAAAAAAAATTTTCTGCGATTCTTCAGAAAGTTTTCAGATTCCCTTTGGAGCCACACCAACGGAGTTCAGTGTCTCTGCATTTCGAGGCCTTTGCACACAAAAAAAATAATAATAAAAAAAAAATGACAGATTTCAGATTTCTATAAAACGAGTTTCTAGTGAGTTTTTTCAAAATTGTTATACGTAACTAATTCAAATCTATATAGTTTTTTTGTTTTTTTTTGGTAGTAAAATCTATATAGTTTTGAAGAAGAGAGGTCACTAAAACATACGTGGTGAATGGGTTAGGTCGGGTGGGATCAGATAAGACTGCTTTAGACTTATCCTGAATCTGACCTACTTTACGTAGCCAAGACTTGTTGATAAATTTGTCAGCGGAGGAAACACAATTGTCTGGATCATCGACTTCAGCTACAGCCGCTCTTCTATTCTTTCTAGTACTGATTGCCGGAGAATGCACAAGCTGCTGCTTGAGGCTATGTCCGGCCATAAGCACCGCTAAACCAACAAAACCTCCTATTATAGCCACTGGTGCAAACTCTCCCATTATGGAGAACCTACGTATTTGAAAATTCTATTGATCAAATTTCTATGGATTTCTCCTTTCATGCTTGAGAAAAAAAAAACTGAAATAACCAAAACTGGCAAGGGAAACATAGAAATGAATCTAATTTCTTTTGTAAGTTTTTTTTTTAAAGATTAAGGAGTGAACCTCTATAAATATACTCTATACGATCATACCAATCTAAAAGGAAAAATAAAAGTGCTTTTCAGAAGATTTAATTTCAACTTGGTCCCTTTTTTTTCAAAATTTCAAAACCAGATAATTCAAGCCATAAACTCGATCGAACACTTTTATACAATATTAAGATTCTTTTCGTAGAAAGAAAAAATTGAAACATGAAAACCAATCACGAAAATTCTATTAGGCTTGTCAATACGCATAACTAAATACTGAAATTGAAACCATATTATTAGTATATCGTACTTGTTATATGTTTGTTTGGCGCCATCGGCGACTGTGGTTGCGAAACGACGAGAGCCACCAAATTGGTTTCCGACCGGTCGCAATTGGCTCTATAAATAAATAAAAAGTAATAGAATTAATGTTCAAAAATAAATAAATAAACAAATCCAATAGGTAATCAACATTTACATTTGAATAGACAAGAAAGAAAAAAATAAACGTACGGTGATTCTGAAAGCCATCTTGGTGAAAATTAGTTTGCTGAGGAGAATTAAGAAGCTTGTAGAGAAAGAATTGATTATATTAAAACCAAAAAAAAAAAAAGAAGAGACAGATTGATTATATACACAGTCATGATGAGACTATTTAGGATCTTTGTAACTAAGAATGGAGAAAAATTCAAATGGCATCTTTATATTTAGTCATGCAGACATTAAACCTTATCCATTGATTGAATTTCCTTTTTTTTTTTTTAAACAATTACCTAAGGCTAACATAATTTAAACACCAAAACAAAAAAAAAAAAAAAGAAGATTTTTCTTCCAATCAATTAGAATTTTTAATGGGAAAATGATGGAAAAATAATATTCATCCCATTCCACCATGTTTTAATTTCATGGTTAGTTAGAGGAACAAATAAGAAAAAATATATATAAAAAAATTCGTCAACTAAAAAAAGAGATGAACAAATTGAAGAAGATTGACAACCATTATTACTTTCAATATATTCCACTAATTGTTTTATCTAACTTTTTTGAATGACAACCATTTCCGTCATATGTTTCCGACAAAATAAAAAATAAAAAAGTAAAGATGTTAAGTAGATCGGAGTTATGCATTTACAAATGTAGTTAAAAAAAACTGTGAAAAATAATTCACATTATCTCTGTACTATGCAAACTTGGTTTATGCATTTTTCACAAAATGATGCAACTTGGTTTTACTTTTAAGCCGAGAATATATATTAGTCACACTCTTAATTATTTTTATTTTTTTTTTGAAAAAAAACTTACACTTAATTTAATTATCACACTGGTTGATAGATGTTATCGTATGAAGAGAATTTTTGATGCTTTGTCTTTGGCTCATCAAATCGTGGAAATACGATATAAGCCTAATGTTGTGTTCGAAATCTCAAACATCGATAGTCTTTACTTTTTACGAAAAACCGATGCGTGAATGATGCTCTCAAGTTTTTGATCGTTATGTTAACTGGTCTTTGTGACCAGTAGGAGCTAGCTAGAAATTAGTGTATTGGCAAAGTAGACATTTTTAAAAAGATATTAGAGAAATATGTATTTTTGGTATATATTATAAAATAGACATTTTTTGTTTTTGTGAGATACAACTTTTATCTAATCGATTAAAAAACACAAAAAATATATGTTAAAGTAAAACTGACCCTTATCTAATGTGAGAGAAAATTACTCCACAAAAACATTTGTACATTTCCATTACCTTTTCATCTTTTTTTTTTCTCTTTAATTTGATTTTGTTATAAACCTCCATAAAATAATTACCATAATAACATTTTTTTGCAAATCTTAAAACTCTAGTTTTATTATATTTTGCAGATATATAATATTTTTTTTATTTTATTTTATCTCAATTCAACGGTGTACGAAATAATATAAAGATGGTGTAAAACGATGGTGTACAACAATGATATAAATATAGTGTACGAGATATGACAGTGTACAAAAAACGAGATAGAGTCAGATGGTAATGGATCGCATCGTACACCACTTTGTATGCGTACACAACAACGTACTCCTTCACGTATATGGTACACCACATCAAGAAAAAGAGAACTATTTTCGTCGTTTTACTTGATGGTTTACGAGATTATGTGCAAGCATCAGTGTAAGAGATGAGGTGGTGTACACTAACGCTCATACACCACACAATCTCGTAAACTAATGTTTGTATAGTGTCTCATATACCATCAAGTACACCGACAAAAATGGTGTACAATATATGTGAAGGTGTATGGTGTTGTAGACAGCGCACGATGTGGTGTATGATGCAACTAACTCTCTCGTCGTTTCATCTACACCATCAATATCATGTACACCATATTTTCCAAAATCGTTGTACATTACTGTATTATGTAGTTGTACACTACTATAGATTATCGTTTGTACATCATCTTATACACTGTCATATCTCGTATACTACTTCTTACATCATTATCATACATTACTTTTTACATTATTTTTTATATTACTGTTTGTACACTATATTTTACATTATTACGTACACCATCGGGTTGAGATTAGAAAAAATAATTATCACATACACTACCTTATATGGCGTGATCCACTAGCTCGTCGTTTTATGTATACCATTAATATCATGTACACCATATTTTACATCATCAACATCGTATACTATTTTTAATATTATTGTCGTACAACGTCGTTATACACCATTTTTTATATTATTTCGTACACCATCGAATAACAAAATAGAACATTACATATCCACAAAATATAAAAAAAAAATAGACTCTTTAGATACGCAAAAAAGAATTAAAAATTTAATATGTTATTGTGATAATTATTTTCTAGACATTTATAACAAAATCAAATTAAAAAAAAAAGGGAAAAAAAGAAAAAGGAAAGATGAAAGTAAGATTGCGCAAATGGTTTTTTGTGAGGTCTTTGTATGTGCACATGAGAAGAAAAAGAGGGTTAAATTGATTCTCTTACAAATTATCTATTAGAGAGAGTGTTGTATGAGAGGAAGAAAAAGAAAACTACATATTTTGCAAATTTATATGAAAAATATCTTGTTGGCAAATAATACTTCTCAAAAATGTCTACTTTTCAAAATAGTTCATAGAGAAAGCATTGCATTACATTTTCTAATAACTATCTAAATTCTACTTTATTGCATTTTCTAGTTTTTTAATTAGTAAATTAATCAAAACTTTGAAATTTATTTGGTGATATATACATTAAATTTATGACATCTATATGATGCTATTCTTTTTTTATTTTTCTTTTGTCATCATATAAGGCTATTCTTTAAAAGAAAATATTTATGGTTATTATATCTCTTATATTTATTATGTCTCATAAAAATCATTATGAGATGATACATCTGAGAAAGTAATAAAACAAAAACATACTAGGAGCGAAACAATCATTTGCTCTTTAGTAATTTAGACATATACTTTATCGCTTTTGTTCTCCCTTTTGCATGTCTTCGAACATTCTTTAATGCATGAGTCAAACTTGTTCCTATCGTCTGTTGTTATCGCAAATTCCCAAAAGAAACAAAACAAAACAAAAAAACACTTTAGTTAATTAGATCCAAAAATTTATAGGTTTTAATATTAAATAGATAAATATAAACATAAGTATTATTAAGTACTTTATCAAAAATAAAAATAATAATAATAATATTCAGTTTTTGTGTTTGAAAATATATTTATTATATTCACAACCACAACTTGTAATATCAATGGTTTATACAAAAACGTACGTATGAGCCAAACATTTAAACTGTTCAACTAATAAAAATTTCATTTGCAAAGGATTAAGCTAGTTTATAAACATAGATCAATCCATAATTAGTAAAAGTATCCAACTTACTTGAGTTTTTGCCTAGGTGAAAACACTGATGAAGAGAACAACCAAGTATGCAATTTAATAATTTTTGGGATGACTTCGGTGAAGGAGAAGGAGACTTTGAAGAAAGATCATAATCTAGTGATGGAGAAGGAGATTCTGAATAAACATCATAATCAGGTGAAGGAGAAAAAGACTTTGAAGAAAGATCAGAATCTGGTGAAGGAGAAGGAGATTCTGAATAAATTTCAAAATCTGGTGAAGGAGAAGGAGATTCTGAATAAATATCAAAATCAGGTGAAGGGGAAGGAGACTTTGAAAAAAGATCAGAATCTGATGAAGGAGAAGGAGATTCTGAATAAACTTCAAAATCTGGTGAAGGAGAAAGAGATTCTGAATAAACATCAAAATCTGGTAAAGGAGAAGGAGAAGGAGAATGACGACCACATTTGCCAGAAAACTCACAGAATGGACGATTTGCCTGAACCAAAATGTTCTCCATTCCCATTATTACCATCATCACCATCATTAACATGGCTACACTCTTTGTGTTCATCATATTTTTTATTTTCTGAGAGTATCTTTAATAATTGAACAATTTTTTTTTTGTGAACTGTGAATGTTGAGGTTTGCTTGCTTGGTTATGTGTATTTATATAGGAAGATGAGTGTGAGTTTGTATAGAAGGTGATAAGAATTATTAAGGTAAAATGTCAAATAATAGTTTAAAATTTAGGTGATATTCCACATATAGAATCATATTTTCATAGATATGGTTTACTATCATATAATAAGACAGTAAATTTATGTTTAATTAAATTATTTATTATGATAATATGATAAGTATTATGACTTTTATTTGCAAGATAAGTTACTCAATCATGTAGCTTTAACATTTTACAGATATTCCTCAAAATGACATGAATTTGAGTAATTTTATGAACTAAAATTAATATTCTTAAATTTTTAGTTTTGTCATTCTAAAACAATAAAAAATTAATCAATCTTTAATTAATTGTAGTGTGATTTTTGGGAGATATTATGATTTTATTTGCAAGATGAGCTATTCAATCATGTATTTCGAATAAATTTTGTAGATTTTTTTTCAAAATAGCATAAGCTTAAGTTTTTTTTCTTTGAACCTAACATATTATGTATTCAGTGTTATTGGTTATAATATTTGTAAATGATACTTTAAAGTTTTTAAATTAGATGTTTTTTTTTCTTGCAACAAAAATTTCATATATTAGTAGGCTGGTTGGACAAAACTCTCACTCGATGATCGGTTAACTCCCTCAAATACCAACTCCATTATACGTCTTTCACAAATTGATAGCTGGTCGTTCTCCATACCTACTTCGTTCACTCTTTTTTTTTTTGGAAACCAAACTTCTTCATTCACTCTTCAAAAGAGATAATCAAAGTTATTAAATATAGAGGTGCTCCAATATCTTCTCGAATAAATGATTCCTAACTAAACGATTCTTAACTATCTAGACTATGAGACGCTACATAGGTTACACATACGAATTATCGAAATGTCAGTTTAACTACACCAAAAGAACAAATAATGCATAGTGATATACACACAGAATTAGAAAATATGTTGCAAACCTCATTTCGGTCATTTATCATTAAATTTGATAATTGAAGATTTATATTGTAATTAAAATAGATTGAACCAAGACCAAAACAATTAAACTGACTAGACCCTGACCAACCCGACTCTCTAAGTAAACCGACCCAAAACATTAATAAAGACCCGACCCGATCCTCAAATAACCCAGCCCGAGTTGCTTCTCTAAGTATCACGATGACGGTTCTAAAAACAGAATTGGGGGTTTTAATTTATCGTTCTTATCAATGGGAGAAAACAAAACTGAACCAAATTCGAATCAAATCGATGGTAGTGAGTGGTTGTCTTCACCGAACTCAAACAATCAAAGAATGTCTGGGTTGAATTTTGAGTTGCCGAGTTGTTACAGAATTTTTTTGGGTTATGCTTTACACTTGTTTGACAAATTCAGGTTTTGTTTGACGTTGTCGTCGTCGTAGTGTTTGATGACGTTGTTGTAGTGTTTGATGAATTGTTAGTTCAAAATTATAATTGTTATGTCGATTTGTCTTGTGTGAATTGTGTCCAACTTTTTTTTTTTAAAAAACTGTAAATTAATAGCACACCAAATGCTCGAGAAAATGCTTGAAAGTTTTTTTTGTTCTAAGCTTATTTTTTTATGATTCTAAACTATAGTTTCTATGGTGTAGTGACAAAGTCTTAGTGAAAGTTAATTGTCATCATTCGGGATAGTTCAAAGAGGAAAAGGGTGTGTTTGATTTGGCATGTGGCTAGCAGTTACAATGTGTCATAAAAGTGATTCACTGAAACCACTGTTTTGGCATGTGGCTAGCAGTTACAATGTGCTTGATTTGCAGTTGGCCTTAGGTGAACAGCTTACTATCATCTCAGATATGCATAGAGGCTTGATACATGGGTTTTAGTGGAGTTACCAATGACAGAACATAGAGCTTGTACTAGACATATATATTCCAACCTCAAGAAGAATCATAAAAGTGATTCACTAAAACCACTGTTTTGGCATGTGGCTAGCAGTTACAATGTGGCTGATTTTGAAAATAACTTGGCTACATTTAGAGAGTTTGATCCAAATGATCTTTTGAAGAAGGATCATCGTACTTGGTGTAGAGCTTTTTTTAGGTTTGGTGCTTGTTGTGCTGATACTCATAACAACTTAAAAGAGTCATTCAATAGGACATTGAAGATATCAAGGAAAAAACCATTTGTGCAAATGTTGGAGCTAATACGAAGAGATGCAATGCAAAGAATTGCAAATCGGTCTAAGACTGCAAATAAGGATAATGGTAGAATCACTCCTAAAGCAAGAAAGGAGGTGGCTAAATCATGTGATGAAGCTCAGAATTGTTATTAAATTTTAAGCACAGGTGGTCAGTTTGAGATAGTTGAATGTGGAATTGGTTATAGTGTGAGTTTGACTCAGCGTACTTATGCATGCCGAAAATGGGATTTGACAAGAATCCCTTGTTGTCATGCAATGTGTGCTATCAGAGAGCATGATAAAGAGGTTGATGACTATATTTCAGATGACTACTTGACATCAAATTGGCAAAGGGTTTATCATAAAGGTTTGTCGCCTGTTAATGGTTCAAAATTTTGGAAAGTTTCTGGTGAAGAACGCATTGAAGCACCTCCTTATAAACGGCCTTCAGGAAGACCTAAAGGGAAAGCAAGGATAAAAGGAAAGCACGAATCTCCAAAGAAGAATAAGAACAAGGTTGGTCGTAAAGGAAGAGTTCCTCATTGTGGTCTATGCGGTGGTGAAGGACATAACTCAAGAAAGTATCCTCATGAGGTAAGTTTATACTTCATATTCTGATGGCTTGTTTGTTGTGTTGTTTGGTAACTAAAATGGTTTTGTTTAGATTGCTTTTTTGGTTTATTATAAGACTAGATTTTTTGGTTATGAAATTGGTAACTTAAAAATTGTGTTGTCTTGGCTGTATTTATGTTTTGGCAGTCTGAAGAGAGTAGGGCAAAGAGAAGGCGACTCAATGTGGAAGCTCAAGTGGAAGACATTTCATCAACTGCACCTCCTACAAGCCAACTCGGATTCTATGACTAATTAGAGATGAGATGATTTTTTGGGATGTGTAACCTATGAAACTATTTGGTTAGCTTAATTTTTCGGATGTAACATATGATACTTTGGCTAGGTTTAACCTAGATACTAATCGATTATGTTCAAAATTATGCAAGTTTAAAACCTTATCATTTTGGTTTATGAGTTTGAAAATATAAAATTGTTAGGTTTGATTACTTTTTGAAATGCAATTTGGTTGGATCTGTTTTAATGTTATTGGTTTAGTTTTTTCTCATGTTATTAAGTCGTTCATAGTACTCGAGTCAGATATTTTCTAATATTTTTGGATCGATTTACTTTGAGAGTCGGATCGGTCGGGTTTCTACATATTGAATCGGGATCTGGTCGGTTTAATTATTTTCGTCGTAGTTCAATTATTTAAATTACATTATAAACCCCCAATTATCAAAATTTAATGATAAATAGCCGAAATGAAGTTTGCAACATATTTTCTAATTTTTGTGTATGTCACTATGCATTATTTATTTTTTGGTGTAGTTAAAATGATATTTCGATAATTCATATGTGTACATATGTAGCGTTTCATAGTCTGTGTAGTTAGGAATCATTTTTCCTTATAATTTTTGGTACATACATTATAACATAAATATTACTCAATTTTCTTGTAATTAATTTTTAAAGTACATAAGTTTTATCAATTGTAGTTATTCAGCACAAAAGTCAATCAATTTTAAAATGTATTTGATGTTTTTTTTAACAAACAAAACAGTGTATAATTTTTTGGGTAAGAGAATAAATGAGATCGAGCTACAAAATACGGTGTCTATTGTTCTTCGATATTTCCAAGAACATTGTTAATTAATGAAAGAAAAAAAAAAACATCGAGGGTATTATCGTAACTTCACACATACCTCGTCAACAAGATCAAACCCACACGAACTACAAAAGACCCCATCAGATTCGATTCGGATTCGGATTCAGATGGTCCGCACTTAGCGAGTCGTCGTCGTCATAACTCAATCCGAGTTGACACACCAAATCCACAATCTTTACTTCACCACACACAACCATGGAATTGCTCGACATGGATTCCATGGCTGCCTCGATCGGCGTCTCCGTCGCCGTTCTCCGATTCCTCCTCTGTTTCGTCGCAACGATCCCAGCCTCGTTCTTATGGCGACTCGTCCCGGGTCGACTCGGTAAACACATCTACTCAGCTGCGTCTGGAGCTTTCCTCTCTTATCTCTCCTTTGGCTTCTCCTCAAATCTTCACTTCCTTGTCCCGATGACGATTGGTTACGCTTCAATGGCGATTTATCGACCCTTGTCTGGGTTCATCACTTTCTTCCTGGGTTTTGCTTACCTCATTGGCTGGTAAATTTTAAAACTTTAAGCTTTTGGTCTCTAAATCTTGCTCCTTTTTGATCGAAAGATTTTGTTTATGTAGTCATGTGTTTTATATGAGTGGAGATGCTTGGAAAGAAGGAGGCATTGACTCTACTGGTACTCTTTTTTTTTTTTTCCTCAATTTGATTCCAATTTTGTATGATTTTAAAGTTTGAATCTTTGAATCATGGTGGAACAATATTCAGATTGTGATTACAGTCTTAGAATGTTTGATTTTGTATAATGGTGGAAACTAGAAGCTGAAGTTTTGATTGTGATAAATATATGTTAGGAGCTTTGATGGTGTTGACGCTGAAAGTGATTTCGTGTTCAATAAATTACAACGATGGAATGTTGAAGGAAGAAGGTCTACGTGAGGCTCAGAAGAAGAACCGTTTGATTCGGATGCCTTCTCTAATTGAGTACTTTGGTTATTGCCTTTGTTGTGGAAGTCATTTTGCTGGTCCGGTTTTCGAGATGAAAGATTATCTCGAATGGACTGAAGAGAAAGGAGTAAGTGTTTTTCTTTCTCATTTTTCGGTCTTTTTGTCCTTGTGGAAAAGGGTGGTTCTTAATTTATCGAGTCTGTTTGTTTGTTTGTTTGCGGATTTCAGGTTTGGGCTGTTTCTGAAAAAGGAAAGCAACCATCGCCTTATGGAGCAACAATTCGAGCTATATTTCAAGCTGCGATTTGTATGGCTTTGTATCTCTATTTAGTACCTCAGTTTCCGTTAACTCGGTTCACTGAACCAGTGTACCAAGAATGGGGATTCTGGAAGAGACTTGGTTACCAATACATGGCGGGTTTCACCGCTCGTTGGAAGTACTACTTCATATGGTCTATTTCAGAGGCTTCCATTATTATCTCCGGTTTGGGTTTCAGTGGTTGGACCGACGAAAATCAAACAAAGGCGAAATGGGATCGCGCAAAGAATGTTGATATTTTGGGGGTTGAGCTTGCCAAGAGTGCGGTTCAGATTCCGCTTTTCTGGAACATACAAGTCAGCACATGGCTCCGTCACTGTGAGTTATATAATGCATATGAGGAGATCCTAGAGATTGCCGTGTCTTATAGGCATTTTAACCATTTTGTTCTGTTTAACGCAGATGTATATGAGAGAATTGTGAAGCCCGGGAAGAAAGCAGGTTTCTTCCAATTGTTAGCTACGCAAACCGTCAGTGCCGTTTGGCATGTGAGTGCTCCTTCTTTCCTTCCTTTTTTGTTCTGAATTCTTGATGTCGTGATTCACAAGGCATAAACATTTAGAAAATTTTGAATATCGCTGTTTTCCTTGTTTCCGATGATAAAGGAATTGTGTCTCTGTGTTAGCTATAAAGTTACAAATCTTCACCTGTTTATTCTTGAGTTTGATCACCCTATGAACCTTTGCATGCATATATCATCGTGTGCTATTCTCAACTCAGAATTTATTTCGGAGTCTTGAAAGTCACGGTTTTTAAATTGCTTACGGTGATAAAGGAATTGTTTTCATGTGTCCGCACTGCGAATTCTGCATAAAGATTCAATGTTTTTGTGCCATAGAAAGTAATCAAAGTCTCTGCTTGTTTTAATTTTTGCAGGGACTATATCCTGGATACATTATATTCTTTGTTCAATCGGCATTGATGATCGATGGTTCAAAAGGTACGATACTCGCCTTCATCTTTCAATAACGCTCTGTTTTAACCCAATCAGGTAAATGGGTATCGTCATCTTTATCTAAAAACCGTTCCCTTTTGGTCGAGCAGCTATATACCGATGGCAACAAGCAATCCCTCCGAAAATGGCAATGCTGAGAAACGTCATGGTTTTCATTAATCTCCTCTACACAGTTTTGGTTCTCAATTACTCATCCGTCGGTTTCATGGTAAAAAAAAACTCTTCCCTCCGTTTTTTCGCGCATCTTGTAATGGTTTTTATTTCGAAATTCTCTCACTTTTCTTCTTGTTCTGTAAATTTTCAGGTTTTGAGCTTGCACGAAACACTTGTCGCCTTCAAGAGTGTATATTTCATAGGAACAGTTTTACCGATCGTTGTGCTTCTTCTCAGTTACGTAGTTCCTGTGAAGCCTATGAGACCAAAGACGCGAAAAGAAGAATAATGTTGTCTTTTCAAATCAGCAAGTTTTTTTTTTTTTCCTGTGATTTTGTTCTTTTGGACCGCTTATGTACAACAGAAGAAATAAGATTTTGAGTTTATTCTTCTCCTTCCCAGTTTTCGCCCAAAACTCTGATCTTTTTTTTTTAATTTTAAAGCGAAACGAAATTAATTATCTATACAACTAGTCGAAATTCAACTCAAAACTAAACCACAAAAAAGATTTAAAAAGCTAGAATTTCTTTTGGATGAAAGAGATGCACTTAATTAGAAAATGGAATCTGAATTTAAGAAAGAAAAATTGTGACGAAACAAGATTTTAACGGATTCTTCTCCAACAACATTGTGGTGTTGTTACTTGTATAATACTCCTTCGGTTTCATTTTAAATATTTTTAAAGATTTTTGTATACAGATTAATAAATCATATAAATTTCATTCAATCTATTTTACACAAAAACATTATTAACTGAACCTAATTCAACCAATAAAAAAACATACTACAAAATAAATGGTCAAAAACATTTACTAGTCGATAAAAATTAGTTTAAGTGATGTTTTAGCGATTTTTTTTTGCAAGTTTCTATACAAAAAATTAATTGTATTTAATTTTTTGACTATTTATATTGTGCAATATATTATTTTATTGGTTGAATTAGTTGTAGTTAATGATGTTTTTATGTAAAAAAGTAAATTAAATAAAAAAAATTTGTTATTTCTTAATTTGTATTCAAAAAATTTTAACATCACTCTTAAAATAAAACAAGAAAAAAATTCTTAAACTATCACTTAAACTTAAAGTGAAACGGAAGGAGAACTTTAGATAAAACTTTAAGAAAGAAAGAATCTTTGTAAACATTTCATGGGAAACTAAAAATATTATCATCTTAAGAGTTAAGACTACATTATAGACATGATATAGATTTAGGGAAATCCGAATCTCGAAAAGAGTGATTAGGGTAATAAACAGAGGCATTTGGGGAAAATAATTAAGGTTAAAAGTTGTTAATCTTTGTTTAAGTTAGTGTCAACACATGCCAGAAACAGAGCCGTGCCTAGAGTGTTGGTGGCCTAAGGACAAACCAAAAATAATTTTTTAATTTATTTACTTTCATAATAAAATACATTATAATTTATATTTTAAATTTTATATATTATCTTATAATTAATTAGAGATAATTAACATTATTTTTAATCTATAGAAAATAACGTTTGGTAGTATAAATTATACATATATAATTTAGTATTTATACTATTGTTGTAATATATTTTTCTTAATTAACACTAATTTTTATCAATAAAGATGCTTAAATTTAATATATTAAAAATAAATAACAGTATTTTTTAAGAAGAATTCTTCAAGATACCATGATTTTGGTTTTGTTTCCAAAAATACCACAAATACCAAATTATTATTCAATGATGTGGAATTTTAAATTCTTGGTTTAAGTTGATTTTTTTTATATTTAGGGTATAGTATTTAGGGGGTAGGGTTTAGTGTTTGGAATTTAGGGTTTAGAGTTTGAAAATTGAAAGTTTAATTTTAGTTTTGTGGTATTTTTGTCCTAAAAACAAAAACTATGGTATTTTAGAGAATTGCCAATTTTTAACATTTAAAAAAAAAATCAAACTTGAAATAATAATACTAAATATCTACTATATTTTACTAATATGCCAAATAATAATTTAAAATTTGGAGCCTCAAAATTTATTTAGTATCGAGGGGGCCTAAGGCAAATGCCTTTTTTTTTTTTTTCTCACATAGGCACGGCCCTGGCCAGAAAGAGCAACGTTATGATTAAGAAAAAGTAGCGAGACGATGAGTGGACCATACATTAATATATAATCAAGTCGCATCAAGTCTATGGTCGGGAACTTACTTTACACATTTTATGTACAAAGTGAGTCACATAACAAAATTCTTGTAACAAAAACTATATTCCATTTTATAGAATAGTTTCGATTCTATGGTCAGTCACCTAAATTTTTTTTTTTTTTTGATAAAAAGTCAGTCACCTAATTATTTGACATGTTTTAGCCAATTTGAACACATAAAAACTGTTTGGTGCATATTCCATTAGGTGTTAGCCGCTAGGTGCTCGTCTATCGACTAGTGAATGTTTAACCGGTTGTAGAACATTGGTTTGATTTAATTAAACTATACATCCTATCGACACCTCTTTTTTTTGGGGGCAAAATCATCCTATCTACATTTAAAACTACATAACATTTTTTGCCATGGAACCATGTATATAAGTTTTTAATCTTTTGATTGTAACGTAAACCGTTTTCATTATGAATAAAATATTTACAATTTTAGCAAAAAAAAAAAACTACATAACATGAATGGTCTTGCGAATGATATAATACAACAATGAACATTGATTAGATATCTTTAAAAGTATTCAAGTAAGATTTAACTTTTAGTTAACTAAATTAAATTCAAGAGTGATTAACTGCATGGAAAAGCTATAATGAGATATGAACAACCAATAAAGAAGAAAAGAGAGACCGTGTCGGCCATATGCACCACTTTATTACTTTTAGTCAACAAAGCCATAACAACTAAAAACTAGTATTTATCAATTTACTCTTTTTTTTTTTTGCTGACAAAATAATTAATTCAAAGTTTTCTGCTCGTTCAAAGTCCATGCTAAATCGAATTTCGGCTATTCTTTTTGTACACTCGGAAAACTTTTGACATTTTTCTTTTATATTAGACGTAATGTAAAAGAATGTGGAATTTAAAAGTTTCGAATAATTACTTCGTACGTAAAAAGACAAAAGGTACCAAAACGACCGTGTATTTTCCAAGTAGTCTAGACCAACAAACATCTCTGGTTCATTTGAAACTAAATAGTTAAGAGTATTAGTAATCTAATTGAACGTGTCATGCGCAAAATCAAGTATATATGGTTTTAGTTTTATCTAAATAGATAAAGAATATAATAGTGATTTCATGTACTGTTAGTAAAACAATTTTCTTGTTGGATTAAATTTTCTTAATTGTTTTTACTCAAGAGGTTGCGGGTTATATTGTCCATAATTTTCTCAGATCAAGGAGATCATAGCAAGTTAATGTGGTCACGTTCCAATATACTTTTGTCTTTACCAAAATGTTATTTACAACTAATATTTTATCTGATTGATAACACAAAACTGTACAAGTTTTTTAGCGATTAACTGTTACGGATGGTAACTTGTTATGAAATAGTGCAAAACTGTAAGAAAAAGTAGTATACGAAACCTATAAAAAAAGTTAAAAATAACACCTTTAGTAACATTTTTATATTGTTTTTATAATTGATATGTCAAAGCAGTACTGCAGCGGTACGAGATTACCAATCAAAACTATTATATTATACTATTATACTATAATATCTTATACTCTTATTAGCCGCCCGGTTTCGTCTTTCTAAAACTCCTTTACTTTTTCTGGATCATACTCATAGAACTTACCTCTAATGGTACGCATGACGTCACGTCCCATCATTTACATGCTTTGTCTAAGTAGTACTAAACACTAGCTATCTTTGTATTCATTAGATGAAAGGATTCCCAGATGAGGCTGGCACGAGAGATCATTCGTCGGGATGTTCCTTGTTTACATGTCACAAGCTAAGTTATTGATACATGATGAATGAAATTTACCTCACAGGCCCTCCAATAGTTTGTATTTTATATTGGAAAATTTTTTATTCAACTTTAATGCTTTTGTTGTTTTGCTATTTCATATATTCCATTATTTAACTATTTGTCGTACATATAATTCATATAATAACTGAAAGTACAAATTTATAGTAATCTACTAATTTTGTTTCAGTATGGTATGTTATGATACCCGTGAGTCTAAAGACAGACAAAATAGCAAAACCCACTTGCCTACAAGTTCTTAGCAAACTAGAAATTAAATCACATATTGTGGAATATCAATTAGATTTACTATCTTGTTGAAAATTATTATTTTTTATTATTTTTAATATACTCTGATACTAGATTCAATGTATACTATTCACACAGAATTGATGTAATAATTTCTTTTTCTATTTAAAAGAGAATCAACTTTAAGCCTACTATGACTTCGATCTTAGAATTTAGGGAAGTACGGAAACAAATTTCGCCACAAATTGTCACCTTTTCATGTCGACTTCGCCAATATTCACACCCAACAAATAAATCAACCAGAATAAAATTATATAGACTCTAAAACAGTCTCGTACTTAAAGCACAACGTACACATTGGTGATCGATAAATAGAGCCAACTATTTTTACATATTTTTTTCAAAATAATAATCACTTCAAACAACAATAGCAAAAAACAAAATTGATTTACACATTCATAAATTCTCTTATCTCCCATAAATTCATAGATAAATATAACAAAATACCTGGAATAGTTGATTCTACTGGTTGAACCTCTTAAAGAGAAAGGCTAAGGTTCTAAATTTGTGAGAGACTAAAAAGTTATAATATATGTACAATGATTTGATTTCCAGTCAAAAAATTTACGTACCAAAGATCTTAAATTTTTTGATTAATAAAAAGATGTGATTATTATTCTAATGGTAACATTAGGTGCTAGCACTAAGAGTCGACAGACTTTCAATATGGGTTAAAAATAAAATTAGTACTCAAAAAAAAATATTTGGCCGCTATTCGAGTCTTATAGAATTATAAGTGAATGGACCCCAACGATATCGAGAAAGATATGTGTTGTCTCCTCTCTATGAAGATTTATAATAAACACAAATGCATAAATATTGCGCTTTCCTTATCAATCTTCTGAACAATAATACTATAATAGTAGTCTCTTGTTCTTCTATTTTTCTTGTGTGAAAAAGTTGAATTATACTGAAAACAATGATGAGGCTTGACATAAAAAAATAGTACTATTATACTATAATAATCTTCTGAACAATAATAACACTAATAGTTCCTCTCTTTACTTTACATTTTAGTTCGGTTGTGTACTGTACGGACTTAAATTGTTAGTTACTACAAATAGTCTCTCAGAGACAGACCAATCCCCTTTATTTAGGTAAACGATTAGTTTATTAGTTTTGGGTTCCAAATGGAGATATGGAGATATGTAGAACAATTAAAAAAAATAAAATGTGTGGTGATGTTTTAATTTATAGCTACTCAATCTATATTCAACATGATCAATTTTTAGATAAGATTTACTTATTTTCAAAAATGTATTTGACCATTCTAAATATTATAGCTTCTCAATAAGTTATATACTGTTAGAAAAATAAAAGTTTCGAGAAGAAAAAATCAAAATTAACGACGACGCAGATGTTTAAAATTTTGTGTGAAGTCCACTGTTATTATGCATGCACAGTAATTTTTTTTTTTTTATAAATAGAACGATGAATTCATTTGTAACAACACAACAAAAACTTCAATAATAATAAGGAGTCTTTCTCATCTCTCTGTATCCGATTCTCTGCGGGTATAAATTTTCTTCCTATTATTTTTATTTTATAGCCGTAAAATCAAATACTTTTTATAACACGTTATCAGCACGATCACTCTACGATCGGATATTTTTATATTAATAATATATACCCTGTTATACTGGGTGTTATGTCTCTCATAAAAAAAAAAAATAATAATAATTGGTTGGCTGAACCGTCTATAAAAAATAATTATATTGGTCGGCTGAGCCGTCTATAAGAATTTATTATACTGGACGGCTGAGCTGCTACATAATTATTTATTTATTGTTAATGGACGGTTGAGCCGCTACATAACTATTTTACTGTTAATGGACGGTTGAACCGCTGCATAATTTATTGTTCTCATGTGGATGACTCTGTCACCATAATATTGTTGTTTAAATATATTAATATTTTGGTTATTATATAAGGAGGTTCGGTCACCTGTATATAAACATTTTATCTGAAATCGGTAAAATTTATCTGATTGCTTGTTATAATTTTTACGATTGATTATTTGTTTAATATTTTTCACCAACGGTCATGAAGAAAAAAATTAATTTTTTAACTTTTCCAACGGCTAGTTAACGGCTAATGAACAGTATTTTCAATCTATAAATACACTCATATTCTTCACTCATTCATTCATTCAAAAATCATATCTCTCCTCAAATATTTTTCTAAAGAAAGTTGTTTAAGTTTTCATTTTGGAAAATGATTAGCTTGTTTTTAATTTTTTGCGTAGTTGCAATTATCGCTTGTACTTATGGTATATTCGTTGGAGAATATACTCACGAAGAATTTATCATAAAAATTGGTTTATTTTTCTATGCATTTATATTCTTTGTAATCGTATGCATTATTAATATAAATGATATATTTTAAAATAAATAAAGTTATCCGACTAATAATATTTATTCGCCTTTGTGTTTAGATAAATAGTGGCAAATAATGAGAAGTTTCAGTTTTCTGCCTCTATACATCACTTTGGATAATTATATATCTTGGATTGCGAACATCGAACTACATTTAAAATCTCTTGACTTAATGAAAACCATAAAAGAGAATAATACTTCAACGGTTTAATAAAATGCAAAATCGGTGATCTTTCTTATAAGACATCTCCATGAAAGTATCATATGTGATTATGCACATATAAAAGACCTCAAAGAGATCTGAAATCTTTGAAGGATCACTTTGATCATCAAAGAGCCATAATTCTCCCACTTGTTTGGGATGAATGGAAAAGTCTAAAATTCCAAGACTTTAATAATGTGATGAATTACAATTCCGCTATGTTGGAAATTGTGGCTAAACTGAGATATTATGGTGATACCATTACTGAATCTCAGATGCTTGAGAAAACGTATACCACGTTTCACAAAGACCACATTACCCAACAATAACTATATATGTTACGCCAGTACAACAAATTTTTGGATTTGTTTGTGGCGCTTCTAATAGCGGAAAAGATTAATAAAAGCACTCATGGGGAAAACTGAAATACTTGTAGTGAGACTACTAGTCTCCAGTAATGTCATCATATAAGTATTATTTATTTCAGTTATTTTCAAAATAATATTGTTTCTTGAAATAAACCAATGTATAATTATTACATATTTTTCTATATAAATAAAGATTTGCTTATATGTATTAGCATTTATGTTGATTACAGAAATGGATGAGTATTCAAACAAACCAATATCAAGGAAAATAGCAAAAAAGTTTGTATACCAGATAGTGGAACAATACACACTATTCTGAGGCATAAGAGATTTTTCTCTGAGCTAAAACCGACAAAAATTATTATCAATACAATATCGGGTCCTACGGACTTGATTTAAAGAAGTGGCAAAACCAATTTTGTATTACCTAATGGAACAAAATTTTCCTTAAATAATGCTTTATATTCTCCGAATTCTAAAAAGAATTTGTTGAGTTTTAAAGATATATACCTTCAAGAGTATGAAACTCAGTCTGTTACTGACGAAAGAAAGAAGTACATATATATGACTTCTAATAAAGCTGAAAAAATTCTCAGAACTTTCTTCTGGTTTTCTGGTTTGCATCATACATATATAGATGCAATAGAATCGCATCTTATGATCAAAATAAATCCTGAAGATATCACATTGTGGCATGATCGCCTTAGTCACTCAGGCACCACAATGATGCGAAAAATTATAGAGTGCTCACATGGTAATTCTCTGAATATTCATGAGATATATGAGGAAAATAAAATGACATGTGCAGCATGTCCTATTGGAAAATTGATCATACGGCAATCGCCAACCAAAATTGATAAAGAATCACCAAAGTTCTTTGAACGGATTCAAGGCGATATTTGTGGACCAATACATCTACCATGTGGACCATTCCACTATTTTATGGTGTTGATTGACGCATGTAGCAGATGGTCACATATTTGTCTATTGTCATCTTGAAATTTGGCATTTGTGAGATTTCTAACTCAAATAATCAAATTAAGATCTCAGTTCTCTGATTATTCCATTAAGAGAGTTATACTAGACAATTCTGGTGAATTCACATCCCATGCATTTAATGATTATTGCATGGTAATGGGAATTGAAGTTGAACATCTTGTAGCCCATGTTCATACACAAAATGGTTTGGCGGAATCATTAATTAAACGTCTACAATTGATTGCAAGACCATTGATCATGAGATCAAAACTTCTAACCTCTGTATGGGAGCATGCCATTTTGCATGCAGAAGCACTCATTCGGATAAGACCAAGTGCATATCAAAAATATTCCCTATTATAGTTAACATTTGGTCGAGAACCAAATATATCTCATCTAAGAATTTTTGGTTGAGTAGTGTATGTGTCTATAGCACCACCACAACGTACAAAGATGGGACCACAAAGAAGGTTGGATATATATTGGCTGTGATTCTCCTTCAATTATAAGATACCTAGAACCACTGACAGGTGATGTTTTTACGGTATTTTTTGCCGATTGTCATTTTGATGAGAAAGTATTTCCGGTTTTAGGGGAAGAAAATAATCCAGTAGGAAAGGATATCAAATGGTATGTACCAACTATGTTACACCTTGATCCTCCTACAAAATAGTCTGAAATAGAAGTTCAACGAATTATGCATCTGCAATGTATAGCAAATCAACTTCCGGATGCATTTGCCAATACGAAAACGGTAACTAAATCATATATATCAACTGCAAATGTTCCTACTCGAATTGAAATACCACAAGAACGTGGAAGAGCAGATAATACACGTGAGTCTAGAACACGCTTGAAGCGTAGTAGACCAGCTGGCTCTAAGGATAAAAATCCTAGAAAACGAAAGAAAGTTAAAAAGCATGATATTCCCAAAATAGCAAAAAGTATTTCGGAAGAAAAAAATCATGAGTCTAATGACAATATTGAGCATCTTGAGCTGGAAGGAAATCATGAAATTTCCATCAACTATATCTATAATGGAAATATATGGAATCGAAATAAAATCGATGAAGTTGATGATGTTTTCTCATACCTTATGTCAAGAGAAATATATAAGAAAAACAAGGATTCGGAACCAAAGTCTGTATATGAATGTCAAAAGAGACATGACTAAATAAAATGGAAAGATGTTATACAAGTCGAACTTGATTCACTTAATAAACGAAATGTATTCGGACCTATTGTAGTCACACCTGAAGATGTGAGACATGTTGGATACAAATGGATTTTCGTTAGAAAACGAAATGAGAAAAATGAAATTACGAGATATAAGGCTCGTCTCGTAGCTCAAAATCTTTTTCAAATACCCGGGATTGACTATAAGAAAACATATTCCCAAGTTATGGATGCAATAACATTTAGATTTCTGATGAGTCTAACGGCTGGCGAAAATCTTGAAATGCGTCTCATGGATGTCGTTACAACATATTTATATAGATCATTAGATACAGATATCTATATGAGAGTTCCCGATGGGTTTAATATGCCAGAAGCATTAAAATCTAAACCCAAAGAGTTATGTGCAATAAAGTTGCAAAGATCATTATATGGGTTAAAGCAATCTGGACGAATGTGGTATAATCGTCTCAGTGAGCATTTAATTAAAGAAGGATATGTGAATGATCCTATATGCCCATGTGTTTTCATTAAGAAAACAACATCCAGATTTGTGATAATCGCGGTATATATTGATGATCTAAACATAATCGAGAGTCAAACTGAAATACAGAAAGCAATAAACTATTTAAAAGGAGAATTTGAGATGAAAAATCTTGGACAAACAAAGTTTTGTCTTGGCCTACAAATTGAACATACTCAAAATGGTATATTTGTACATCAATCCACGTATACTAAAAGAGTGTTAAAACATTTTAATATGGATAAGACAACTCCTCTAAATACTCTAATGGTCGTTAAATCACTTAATGTTGAAAGTGATTCATTCCGACCACCTGAGGAAAATGAAGAGATATTTGGTCCTGAAGTACCGTATCTAAGTGTAATTGGAGCTCTTATGTATCTTACAAATTGCACTAGACCTGATATTTCATTTTCTGTTAATCTTTTGGTCATATTTAGTTCGTGTCCTACACGAAAACATTGGAATGAAATTAAACATATATTTTGTTATCTTCAAGAGACTATTGATTTATGATTATTTTATCCTAAGAATTTAAATGGTCAAATGATTGGTTTTGCAGATGCAGGATATTTATCAGATCCACACAAAACTCTATCACAAACAGGATACGTGTTCACAATTGGAGGCACCGCTATATCCTGGCGTTCTCAGAAACAGACACTTCTGGCTACTTCCTCAAATTATGCTGAATTCATTACACTCCATGAAACAAGTAGAGAATGTGTATGGCTAAAGTCAATAAGTCGACACATCCAGTCAAGCAGTGGGATTCATGAAAATACGGAGCCAACTATCTTATATGAAGATAACGCTGCATGCGTTGCTCAAACGAAGTAAGGATATATCAAAAGTGACAGAACTAAACATATACCTCCGAAGTTGTTTTCCTACACTCAAGAGCTCGTGAAAAATAAAGATGTTGAAGTAAGATATGTTCAATCATCCGAGAATTCTGTAGATGTTTTCACGAAATCATTACCCACCACTATGTTCAGGAAACATGTCCATAATATTGGAATGCGTCACCAAAAATGCTTGTAAGATGTGGTCCTGATCATTCGAAGGGGAGCTTGCGTGGTTGTATTTTTTTTACCTTACTATGGTTTTTTCCATTGGGTTTTCCTAAAAAGGTTTTTAACGAGGTAACAAAAGATATTGCGCAAGAGACATGGCGACACTTGTCTCCAAGGGGAAGTGTTAGAAAAGTAAAAGTTTCGAGAAGAAAAGATCAAAATTAACGGCGACGCAAACGTTTAAAATTTTGTGTGCAGCCTACTGTCACTATGCATACATAGTAACTTATCTATTTCTTTATAAATAGAACGATTAATTCATTTATAACAACACAACAAAAACTTCAATAATAATAAGGAGATTCTCTCATCTCTCTGTATCTGATTCTCTGCGGATAAATTTTCTTCGTATTATTTTTATTTATATATCCATAAAATCAAATATTTTTTATAACATATACAACATGATAAATATCTAGGCAGCAATTTTCTTACTTCCAAAAGTGTGTTTTAACATTCTAGGAAAGCTCTACTCTTTCTTATGATGAGAGCTCGGTCATCGATTAAAAGCAATATTTTCTGGACTAAAACATTGTATTTGGTTTCAAGTGTTGAGTTGTGGAATCTAATCTCTCACTGATATTGTGAAAATGGGATGAGTTGACCAGATCGATAAAAAATTTAGTTGAAAATTTTTAGTAGTGATATTTTGAATATTCTAAGCATGTAGTAGTTTGGTTGTAGGTTTCTCTATTATTTTATTTTGCTTTTATTTGATTAAAAAAAAAAATACAAATTTCAAAAATCGATGTAAATTCCGCATTGAAAGAAATCTCGTATTGAAGATAAATTACTATAAATTTATGTGTTGTATAACTTTTTTTTTTCTTTTTTTTGAAGGTTAGTTATAGGATTTAAATCTTACCATCAAGTTAATCTACTTCTCTTGGAAAAACTGATATTTTATTAGAAAAACTCTTATACTTTCCATCCTATTCAAAAATATAGCTAGAGTGGAAGATGAAATAACATGTTATTTTTTGGTTGATTATTTGGGATCTTTAGTTAATGTCTTTCTATATGCATGACCTATATTATCTTAGGGCAGCTGGCCAAAGATGATTCATGTCTTCGAGATTATTTCAAACAATCTATGGAAGCATCTTCCTAGCTAGCCAAACCTTCATACGCAAATAATTCGACGAAATATAATTGAAGTATAATATATTCAATTATTACTTTAAAATATTTCTCTTTGATATCTTTACAGAACTGTATATCGTAAAGTGGCATATAGATCTACTGAATACTTTATAAACAGGTAAACGCTATTATTTCATTATTCTAATCACTTTTCACTAATTAAAATTAGTTATATATTAGGAAAGATAAATAATTATGAGTCATTTGACCACAGATCGATAGCATGACTGGAAAGATACTCTGAAAAATTATAAGAGATCACAAGATCGATCGATAATTGGTACGGAGTTTAAAGAAATGTATAGTCTCGGCCAAAATTTCCTAATTTACAAAAAAAAAATTATGAATTATTTGTCATTAATTAGTTTGATAAATGAATGGTTGGCTGTTCATCTTCAACCTTTTGGCAGTTTAAACATGTCAAATGGTCGGTTTGAAGTTGGATCAGCCTAGCCAACAGAAGTCAACTACTCAAAAAAAAAAAAAATTATAACAATTAATTAATTCGAAAAAAGTTCTTAATTTTATATTTTGGGTTGGATTTCAGAATTTAATACTTCTAATTAATAGATATGTATCTATAACCTATGAAAAAAATGGTAAAACATTACTATCAAAACTAAACAGATGAATACATTGTTTGCAATCAATACTAGAAGACTTTAGACAACAATCCAAAACCAGATAAACCCACTCTTTTGAACATTATGCAAGTAATGAATGAAATTAGAAGAGAATGGATAATTTAAAGCCATTGTTAGTCTTCACTAACATTACCCATTTCTTAATCAATCCATCTTCACTGACATACAAGGAAATTTAGGAATTTGGTGAAAACAACAATGTTAATCTGATGACATATCGACACTTATCAATGATGGTCCCACAGAGTAAAAAAACGGTACAAAAATTCGATTATAAGAGACAAACCGACTTAATTTTCGTAGCTTTTATAAGTAAATAAAAAGAAGATATGATTAAAAAATATCTTTGGACATTTTACCAAGCCAAGTGAAACCTGACCATTTTCCAAAACCCTAAAAGCATTAACATAATACTAATTTATATTTTAGCGTAAATTAAGGTTTAGAAAACAATTTCCTTTACAACTAATAGTGATAGACACATTAAAGGAAAGTGCCGCCACATCCTGTACTTCCTTAATTTAACCTCTATGATTGGAAGCCAAAACGGATTTTGTTTTTCTTCCTTAAATATATATTATTTATTTATTTTAAAATTTTATATTTTCTATATTGCTTGTTTCGCCTTTTGTTTTTAAATAAGCTCAATCTTTTCAAAAGTATTTTTCTTATTTACTTATTAATTTAACCATTTTAACTATTAAACTTTTAATCACCATTCACAACCACCTGTTAACTATTTATTTTAATCAAACCGACTAATTCTTCGGTTATTTCTTTTTAATAGTCGAAAAGCTTATAACTGTTTCAAAGAAATTGTGGTTATCACTGGCATTTACTATATGGAGTACATCTCTTTGGTGAAATTAATAAGACATTTTATAGCGTTGGCAAGGATTATATTTCCTCCGTTTCCAAATAGTTGTCATTTTAGCCTTAATTTTTTGTTTTAGTTTAATTGTCGTTTTTGTTTTTTAATATCATTTTTAATAGACAATTATCTCATTTACCTCTTGTTAAATAAATAAAATATTAAATAGTTTATAATTTTAATAGTTAAACAAGATTATAACAGAACATTTATCTATTTTTTTAATTTGTGTGAAACAATATAAAACAACAACTAATTTGAAATGGATAAAATAATTTTTTAAGAAAAAAAACCAAAAAAAAGGACATTGCTATGACTCAATGCCATGGCCAGCATCAGAGTTAGTTAAGTGTTAAGACAGGTCAAATTTAACTATTAATTTTTTTGACATCATGACACTGCTTTAACGTCAGATACGATGACCTGAGCATTATATGCAAATTTATACGATGTCTCTTTTCCTTTACTTATTTTTTTATCAATCTATATATTATGTATATTTGTGTGTATATATGGTTGTATGTTGAAAATCTAGGCTATACTCGAAGTATGATTCAACTCATACATACATATATGCATATTGCCATTCAATACTTACAATAAGCCTCCAAATGGAGACGTGCAAGACAACTATAAGAAAAATGTGATACGATTTTGATAATAACAAAAAAAATATATATATTAATATTTTTGTTACCATTGAAATTGCACCGCACATTGCGATTCGATCTTCTTTTGGAGCATAAGTTAGCAATTCATACAATATATGACATAGCAGACACATAAATACAAACAAGAGTATAATACAATTTTCTGTCATAGATCATAGTAGTTATTAACAACAAAGACGTTACAAATTAGAGAATAACCTATTTGGTACTTTTTTATATCTGATGGAGATGATATATATGTAAGAAACCTTACTTATTTACGACTTTAAATGCTTAAACATATATACAACAAAAGTTTTTATCAGCCCAAACACATTCTGGAAGGAAATGAAAAACAATTCAAGTACTTCAAACTTCACTAAATACTAAACAAATCCAACTAAAAGTCGTCTCTTATCTCTGGATATTGTCCTGCTTCCCAAAACCAAAAATCTATTTTGCTTGACGCATTTTCCTTTTAAAATTGTATAATATGTATAGAAACAGTTGCAAATTTCATAATTAATTTTAATATGAGTTTAGATCTGGGACCATTTAGTTATATACAAAAAAAAAAATGTCACTTACAAATACCTTGATCCATCAAGCTATGCCTATTTCTGGATTTCTAAGAACAAGAGCAGTATAAAAGGAGTTTTTAATATCAAATTTTGATCTATTAGATATGCAAAATTAGGATTATATTCATGAAGTTTTTCATATAATCAAAACATAAGAGACAATCACAAGAAGAAGAAAAAAAAAGGGTAGATAGACTAATAAAAACCCTAATCAAAAATTCAAGAACACCTCAGATCAGAGCCCTAATTCAAGAACACTCCCAAAAAAAAAAATTGTTTTAAAAGATCTATCTTCTTACATCATAAAAAGTTGAAAACATACGATTATTTAACAAATCATCTCAAACAATCATCAGGAGAAAGACACAAAGATGACTCGCATAAACGTAAACAAAAGGATCCAACAAGAATATTAAACTGATATCAATCGATCAATAGCTCCACAAACTCTCTCCATCAGAATTTTCCGGGGAATCATCTGATGGAGGAGATCCCATCCACGGTGGAGCCACCATCATCCCCTTGGCCATATCCGCTAACAAACCAGGCATGTTCAATAGCTCTTCTTCATCCACAAACTGCGTATTTGAAGATCCCGTCCCATCACAAACTTCATCTTCCTTCTTTTTACCCCCCTTCACGGCCGCTGCATTCGCACCCCTAGCCGCAGCAGCCGCTGCCGCAGCGCATCTGATATGAGCTGCGGAAGAGGAAAGGGGAATGGGGTAAGATCCCACGGAATCGGGGAAGTTCAAGACGGTGTCTCCGCCTTTAAGAGCTAACGCCGCCACGTCATAGGCGGCGGCAGCCATCTCCGGCGTCGGATAAGTCCCAAGCCAGACACGTGTCGTCTTCTTAGGCTCTCGGATCTCGGAGACCCATTTCCCACTCCGGCAACGAATTCCCCGGTAAAGCGGATGCTTTTTCCGGCGAGAGATGTCGGCGTCAGTGGCCATTAAAGTGTTAATATCATTACCACTTGCAGTAGAAGAAGGAGCCGCAAAAGAAACAGTAATCGTAGTAGTAGTGAGAGTATCAAGTGGACAAGCGTTTTCACACGTGGCAGAGTCAGAGAGGCTGTCACCGCACGTGCGAACTGGCACAATAGTAACTGACGATGAAGAAGCTTGGCTTATAGCTTTAGGTTCAGTGATAGCATTTTTATGGTCAGCCATGTATAATATATAGTATATATGTGAATTTATGTCTGTTTGTTTTTATTTTTTATTTTTTGGACTATGTCTGTTTGTTATATATAAGTAAAATATAGAGAGAGATGGGTGGAAATGGAATTAGGGTTTTAGTGATCACAAATTAAGGTTGTTAAATATGAGATGAGAGTACGTGGTTATTGCGTGGGGTTTCCCTAAAGACTAAAGTGTGTTTTGTTTGTGTTCGTGTTTGTGTTTGGTGGGGATATTTTTGTAATAGCTGTAAGAAAGTAATACGATTTTAATTTGATTCTTGTTTCCTTTTATTGATTCAGATTTTTTTTTTCTTTTTCTATAAATCAAGATGGATACAGACTGTTTACGTGTTGCGACAACGATTTTAATTTTTTACTAATCCAATACAAAATTTGAAAAACTTAATTTTTGAGTGACAGAAAATAAGATTTTCATTGAAAAATGAGAGAACAATGTATATTTTCATGTTCAAACTAATTTACAGATATAAGATTCAGTTTTATACATGCAGTTTTTTTGTTATTTATATGTAGTTTCCTATACTTGCAAGGGATTAAAATGAGATGACTATACATATTTGTTTATTGAAGTTTACAGAATTTATATCCTTTTAACAAACAAAAAAAGTTTACAAAATTTGCATGTAAATGAGGTGAAGTAAGGTACATATGCTTAAGAAATCTGATTCTGAATCCTAGATTGAGGCCCAATAGCCTTATATTTCATTGAGTCAGTATTTTTATAATTTTTTCTCCATGTAATATACAATGATATTTTTAGACAACATAAACTAAAATAGTTACAATGATATCACTTTTTCCTATGTATGTAATCTGGTTTAAGACACTGGTTATATCTGGTAAGGATCAGAAACGGATGATTTAAATATATAGGACAAAAAATTCAGGTAATAGATCATATTCAGAAAATTTTTGTAGCTAAAATCACTCCTCGAAATATTGTTAACTGGGTAAAGGGTCAAATCTAATATTAGATATTCCAGATAACTTGAGAAATTTTTGAAAATTTTTCTAGGTTTTAAAAAAGAGAAATACTCTAAAATAACACTAAAATAAGTTTTATGGACAATTATAGTACACTAGACCTGAGACGGAGCCGGATATCTTGGATTTTTGAGGATATCCGGATTCGGATCCGGATCCATATCCGGCGGATCCATAGTTATGATATCCGGATCCGGCTACTCCGGATATCCGAAACCTAGATATCCGTAAAAAACTTCAGATATCCGGATCCGGTTTATTTATTAAAAAATTATTATTATAAAAAAATGACAGAAAAATTAAAAAATATATTAATATTATATAAAGAATTGAAAATATTATTATAATAATATTATAATATATAATCTGAGAAAATTTCAAAATATATATATTATATGATATAAATAATTAAAATATTATTATAATATTATATTCCGGATATCCGGTTTTATTTTTTTCTACTATCCGAATCCGTATCCGTATCCGGTCGGATCCGAAATTTCACTATCCGGATCCGGATCCGGCCCACCCGGATATCCTGTTTTCCGGAGCGGATCGGAGCAGATACCGGATCGGATCCCAGATACCGGATAATAAGTCTCAGGCCTATAGTACACACTCTACAAACTTCCAAAAATAACATTAAAATAATTTAAAATTTTGGGTTTGAGTTTAGTATTTTGGGTTTAGGGTTTAGTTTTTAAGGTTTAAGATATATTTTTAGGCGATTTTGACAATTTTTTTAATCACTCCCAGAATTAAAAATATTTTTTATATTAAATTTATGCTATTTTTAGAACTTTGAAAATGATGTGCTAAATTTCGAAACAACACTTTTTGTGTTATTTATGAAAATTGTCTTTAAAAAACTTATGAGAGGTTATTGGATCAATGATTTAAAGTTAATTCTTTATCTTTATTATCTTCATGATTTAAAATTTAGAGAAAAAATGATTTAAAATTTGATCTAAAATCTAAGAATTCATTTGTATAGATTCTAAATTCTATGTCTTACACTTTGGATTTTGTTTCCAACAATTTACTCATCAAACTTTATTAAAATTCATTTCAGATGATTTCGTATACAAAGATTTTCAAAAACAAATTAAAATTCGGTTTTAAGTTACACTAGAATTGATGTAAATATTTAAAATATTAATCGAATAACAGCAAACTCTAAAATTTAAGAAGCATGATTTGCAAATATCAAATTCAATAACACCACATTTTAATACGTAATTTATAATCAATAATCGAATAACAAGATGATTGCGCATTCGGAAATACACATGGCATTAGATATGAAAATGAATTGAACACAATATACAAAATACATGGGCATGGATAAATCTGAATCTAAAAGTTAGATTTATAGGCTTAATATCCCAATATTTATGGGCCCATTTTTCTTTTGATAGGTTCGTTGGCCCTATTGGTGTAATGTTACTTCTTCTTTTTTTTTTGTAATGTTACTTTTAACCGTAATTTTTTTGGAAATTAGTCGTTAATACACGCATATTGGACATTTGGTTTATACTTTATAGTCTCCTTGGCTTCAGGACGAACGAGAGCCAACGAACACATAATTTGTCTTTGCCCAATATTGATTTAAATCATTCCAAAATTATAAATACCGATCTTTAAAATAGCGGCCTCTTAAATTAATAAACACATGAGTGGCCACAACACAAACTTTGCTAGTTTGTAGTCAAGGCCGACTCTAGAACAAGCCACTAACAAAATATATAATAACACAAATCATCCTCTGCTAAGACTAAAATATTCCTTCTTTAACCAATACAGTTAACCATGTTTGGGTATAATGTTATTCTTTTAAGACTACATAATAACTTTTTATCTAGTATTTTTATATGATTTCACTTGGCTTATACGTTAGCTAGAACCTTACTAAATGAGTCTTTAAAATTTAGATTTTCACAATAAATCATAACCAGTATTATGTCAACTGTATTTTGTAAATTTTATACAAGATGTAAACATTATAATATATAGCTACAGTGGTTAAAGATTAAAGATGTAAAATGTGCGTGAAGCAGACGCGCAAGTGACACTCACTTAACAGTATGAAGCATTTACTACAGCACAAAATAATTGGGCTGTTGACCCGACCCCGCCATATCTGCTTTCTAGTTTCTATAACTCAATAACTCATACTGAGTACTGTCAATGTCATACATAATTATATTATTACTATTTGTTTTTATGTCTTTTTAGAAGAAATGTATGATATCGATTTCTTTAAAAAGAAATATTTGTCATTTTCAACAGAAATGAGAAACTAAAATTAACATAAACAGAAGATAAAACATTGTGACCTATTCCTAAAATCTATGTTTCATTTTTTTTCAACAAACTCATTCATGAATGCAAATATTATTGCACACTCACATGACAGTTAAGATATTAAACGTTTAGCTTAAAAAGAAATATATGAGCTAGACGTTCAAGCACGGCACATCTTTTTCATAAGTATTTTTGTATACTACTACAGGCTACGTACGGTAGCAAATATGTTAGATCATTAATTCTAAGGTTTTACGACTTCAGATGTTATGTTATAATTTTTTCCGTAACCCATTTAGTTTTTGGATATTCTACTTGTTAAATGGCAACTAATTTCCTTTTTGGTTATAATTTCTAATTTTATTTCTCTTAAAAAGATGATTACATGACAAGGAAAAGCAATGAGTGCCTACCAACAACATCAGACAATACAACTAGTTAAACCGAAGCAATGAAGTAACATTACCATGAGAGTGAGTCTCAGAGCCACAAAGAAAAGGTATCCAGTATCGAGGTCGAATACATTTCGTATATCAAGCGTTCTTTGACTTGCGGCCGAAATAACTATATATTTAACCGGCCGTTAATATAGCTGCAGTTGTTAGTAGTTTAGCGGTAAAAACATGGCTAAGAGTCAATAAGAGTGAGCAGTTCGAGTCCTCCCTCCTCTCTTTGCATTTTAACATTTGTTGCCCCATTAATAATAAGCCTTTATTTTTTGTTTGCTTGGAGCCCTAAATTATATAAGGCCGGCTGTGCTTGAGTACTAGATTCGGTTGTTACTCTCGCCATAGTGCATAAATAGTCGCATGAGAGCAACTATCAATCAAAGTGACATTCCCAGCTGTTTTGGGACTTCTAGTTCTCTGAGCCAATCTAGAAATCTCGGCCATGTGTTAAACCCCAAAAAGTATGTTTGTAATCTCAGCCTACAAAGCCTCCACAGATCATAGCTATAAGGCATCTCAGAAAGAGATGATCCATTGTTTCTTCATATATATAATTCACATAGAAATCATGTGATAAAACATTGCCAACTAATATCAGTTGCTTCTCATAATAAATTCATGATAGAAACTTACGAGAACTACAAATGCTGTATGTTAGGATATCCTATTCTCCAACACTAGAAACATGAAACTAATTATATAAATGGATAGATACCAAACAAATATGGATCTCGTTTATAACTTGAACAATATCAATGTGAAAACCATTTATAATAAGACATTTCTGGGAATAAAGAAAAGGACTTTTGGATAAATATCATATAAAAGTTATTAAAAGTTGGCATCCTAAAAACTAACACATGTTTTTAAAAATATCACAAAATATTAAGAAGTCTTCAAATTCTAAACTTTTTTGAAATCGCTGTTAAAAAAAACTTCTCAAATCATAAGTTAGGTTATTTTATAGAATAAATTATTATCTAATGGTTCTTTAGTATTATCTAAGAAAAATTTATAAACCTAAGCGAGGCCTTAAGAACCCTTAAACCCTTAAATCTTAAACTAATTCTAACTACTTTAATCTAAAAGAGAGCGCAGATGAATGTACAGTGAAATATTTACCCCCACGGAAACCCCACGTGATATTCATAGCTACTTTAATAAAAGGTCACGTGCTTAAAATTCACCCAATCCAAAACCACACTAAAATTCAATTTACGAGAACTCATAATAATTAACTGGGTGATAATAACAGAGACCTAAATAATTAAAATTTTCTAAGTATTTCAAAAACAATTTATAATTCTAGGAGATATTATACTACAACACATAAAAATGTTTGCTGAAAATGTATCGTTATTAATAATTTATAGATCCCCTTACCAAATATAGAGTCAATAAATATTAAAGGACTAAACATATAAAATATAAATTTGTAACGATTATGAACAGCTAATATAGAAAAAGGACGTTTATATTGCCAGCATGGCATTGACACAACTTGTAAAGTGCATCCATCATCTCTTTTTAAAGTTTCACCATGTCTTACGCGCGTTCGTTTCGTCCTTAGTGGGGTCTCACCAACCAACGCCTATATAGTCTCACTTCACTTCACTCTTCTACTTCACTACCAAAGAAACAGAGCATACTCAAGAAACACACAAAAGCTTCACTTCAGTTCGATTTCAAGAAGACAACTCAAGGTAATTTCAGCTTTTCTTGATGTCACTTTGACGATTGTGAGTGAAGTCGTCGAATACGTTATTTATATATATATATATGTTTCAAACTCTCAAGTAAAGCTTGAATTGAGTTCAAATATTAAGAACCCAGTAAGATTATTTTTGTAAATAACATATTTTTAATTTGGAGTTCGTCGAAATTTTGGATATTATGTTTTTGGCTTTATTTATCCTGCATTTTACTCTGTTTATTACTATGCTTTAAACTGAAGTAAAGCTTTGAACTGTGTTTTAATATTAAGAACCAAATATGAGTGTTTAACATATTTGTAATTCGTAAACGTCGAAATTTTTGGATCTTTGTTTTTAGTTTTACTTACTAAACATTTTACTCTGTTTCATCATCTGAACCAGATCGGAGATGGAAAACGACGATATCAACGTGGCGGGGATGAAGCCGAAGAAGCGTGCTGGACGACGCATTTTTAAGGAGACACGTCACCCAATCTACAGAGGAGTTCGGCGTAGGAACGGCGACAAATGGGTCTGCGAAGTCCGTGAACCGATTCATCAGCGCCGAGTCTGGCTCGGAACTTATCCTACGGCGGAGATGGCGGCGCGTGCTCACGACGTAGCGGTTCTTGCTCTGCGCGGGAGATCCGCGTGTTTGAATTTCTCCGATTCCGCTTGGCGGTTGCCGGTGCCGGAATCCACTGATCCGGACACGATCAGGCGCACCGCGGCCGAAGCGGCGGAGATTTTCAGGCCGCCGGAGTTTAGTACCGGAATTACGGTTTTACCCTCAACCAGTGAGTTTGCCACGTCGGATGAAGGAGTTGCCGGGATGATGCTGAGGCTCGCGGAGGAGCCGTTAATGTCGCCGCCAAGATCGTACATTGATATGAATACGAATTTGTACGTGGAAGAAGAGATGTGTTACGAAGACTTGTCACTTTGGAGTTACTAAAAATACGTATTTTTTTCAATTTCAATACGTATGTATGTATGTTTGTTTGTTTGTATGTGTGGTAAGTAAGATAGTATTTAAAACCAAAAAAAAAAGTTAGTATTTACCAAAAATAAAATAAAATGTTATTAGTATCTATATTGTGTGGTAAGTAAGTTAGTATTAATGTTTTTGTGGTAAGTAATTATAGAATTTTCCCGGATTTAATATCCTCTGTGGGAGATATAGAAGGTTCTAAGATGTAATAACTTTGTGCAAAAGATTCTTGGAATCTTTGATGTTGTGTTTTTGTGAGGCAAAACTTGTCAAATGGTTTGCTTTGCTTTTCGTATTTTTGCATAATAAATGGGCGTAATGATGGGCTTAGATATGATAGGTCCAGCCTATGTTAAATGTATTTCTTTGGTTTACCTAGTTTCCTAGGTAGTACCCAAATGTATCAATTAGTATGTAATGTGTATAAGTTTAATTATAAAATTAATCTAAATATTGTTGTCAATAAATCAAACTAAAGTATTTTAAAATATTAGTTGTTAATTGGAAATTATGCTCTACAATTATAAACATATGAAATAAAGATGATATTAACTGCATTTTCACTAGTATTATAACCATCTATAGATTTTGAAGAATTTTGAATATAATATCCAAGCAGCGATCCACAAAGTAGGAATATAATTTTTCACTCGTGAACCCTAATTTGATAGTTTGACAATAATGAGCAACATATAAAAACTGACAAGCTAAATTCATTTTAGAAGTTGAGGAGAAGTTTACATTAGAAACTGTGAATGAGGCCCAAATAAATATTTAATCTAAGACCCTACGAGTTATCAAATACACAAAGCCTTCACAACATTTGGGACCATTGAAAGGAATCTGGAGTTGACAAATGTTTTGACCTTTAGCTGGCTTTGTCTGATAATTTAGATTCAAGTCTGTAATGGAAAATGGAGATGGGTCCAAATCTTGCAATCTCATTGGTCATTCTATAAACATGCTATTTAGTTCGTGAGCAAATGAATCAATGATCAGTGAGCAACCAATTAAAATTTACCACCTGTGCATATATCTTGGTCGTACGAAACAGGCGGGAACCTAGGAAATTTTCACAAATTTTTTATCTTTAGAAATTTTCCATAAATTTCCAAATGAATAGAGTGAATCTAAAACCATACCAGATATCACACGAATGTTATTGGAGATAATTAAGAAGTTGTATTAGTTAGTGGGCTACGTATTGTATGTTGGGGTAAACCGATTCATAACTTATTTGGTCGGCAAGTTTTATCTAGGATTTTGGAATTAAGTCGTGTGTATAAATATGTTGTAAAACCATTTTTTGTAAAGGTAACCGATTCAATACATTATTCATTATTTTTCTACATCGTATCAGATCCTAAACTATACTCCGAGATTTCTATTGTTTTTTTTTTAAGTTTTAAATACAAGTTCGTGTTTATAAAATTGGGAAGTACATCAAATAGATTTACACAATGCTTTTTTATGGTGATCTTCATGAAGAGGTTGTTGGAACACAATTTATGATTATTGTTAATAACTTAATTTGTATAATAAGTGAATGAGAAATGTGAGGTTAAAAGTTTGTTGTTGATTTTGAGATTTTGAGCTTTTGGGCTATTGTTGTTTGTAAACAAATAAAATCCACATGTTTAATGAAACACATTCACTTTGTCCCACATTGGAAGATTGAAATTTTTTTCACTAGTATATATAGTGAAAAACACATAACCAAGTTCAATAGGCTTGGGTACATGATGATGCATGGGAGAGAGGATGGACAGCCCTCGCGCGCCGCCGTCAGCTCGGTTCGGTTCGGCCTCGGACTCTTGGGCTCTTGGGAATGGGCCTTTCAGGCCCGTCAAAGATTGTTCTTTTTGGAAAAACTTTTTGTTAAGTTTGGCCCATTTTTTAAACCAAACCATTGTGACATTTCCCGAACCATTGTGATATTTTCGAACCATTGCGAATTCTGAATCGGTGAACCGGTTCGACTTGTGCCTCTTCGGTTTTATAAAACCAAGTCTACATCTTCATATTCGGATGATCTTCACTATTCTTCGCGCGCTTCCAAGGAAAACAAATCTCCCTCCCAAGTAAGTGTCTCGAGAGTATACGTAGATTTATTTAGTTCGTTAGACTTCGATTTTGAGTGTTGCAAATCGTTGATAGTCACGGTTTTATCTTGGGATTCATTATCGCATTAATCCGTCACACTACGGGCGATTTTATGAATTAACGACAGAGATCAGTCTCGACTCCGTTTTAAATTCATTCTTTTTTTCAATTACGTTTTTGCGGTTCCTACAATCTTAATTCATAAAAATTCGTTCTTCGCTTATCGCTTAATCGAATTGAGAAATTTTTTTAAATTGTGTTTTTTTTTTTTTTCAAAAACGAAATTTTTTTAAAAAAATTTCATATGCAGAGGATGGATTTTAGGTCGCCTCATTGATCCGCTATATCAAGTATACAGTCAGGAAGCAAGAACTTCTAAAGAACTCTGGATGGCCTTAGAGAAGAGTACAAATCTGATGATGCGGGATGTCAGAAATTCGCTGTTGCGAAGTTTCTAGATTTCAAAATGGTGGACAATAAACCTATCATGGAACAAGTCGATGCATTGAGTTTGTTGTGCCATGAGATAGCGGCCGAGGGAATGTCAATCTGTGAGATATTCACCGTGAACTGCTTCATTGAGAAACTTCCCCCAAGTTGGCTTAAGTTTCAAAAACTACCTCAAGCACAAGACGAAGCCAATGTCGCTTTCTGATGTCATCACGAGGCTCCAGATGGAAGATAGGAGCCGTGCTAATTTCTGCCTTCCAGAGCAACACAATGTGAATGTGGCTGAGTTCAGGAACAAAGGTAAGAGAAAACAGACATCTCCGCCGGGCTCCCTAAAACCATCATCCTCTACAAGCTTCAAAAGGGTTGCAAAACCTGGTAAGAAGTTTAAAGGAAAGTACCACAAGTGTGGTAAGCTAGGCCACAAATCTGATGTATGCAGGAGCCAACCCAAGAAAAGTGGAAAGGCTTAAGCTAACATCACTGAAGAGGACATGTGTGCTGTCGTGAACGAAGTGAACATGGTGGACAACAAGCCACGAGAATGGTGGTATGACACTGGTACAACCACCCACATCTGCACTGATACGTCTATATTCACCACTTATCAGAAGAGCAAATCTGAGGAGCAACTGTTCATGGGAAACACGGCTTTCTCAAAAATTGAAGGTCGCGGCAAAGTGGTTCTGAAGCTGACTTCAGGACGGGAACTCTCACTCAACAATGTGAAGCATGTGCCGGACATGAGGAAGAACCTGGTTTCGGGAACTCAATTGAGCAAGGCAGAATTCGGCATCAACTTCGAAGCTGACAAGTTGATTCTAAGGAAGAATGGGGTGTATTTAGGAAAGGGTTATGAGAAAAGAGGACTTGTCAAGTTGTGTGTTTCGACAGTCCTTCGTAGTGACAACATTGCTAACGCTAATCTTGTAATCAATGACAGTTCTTTTAATAATAAATCTGTTGCTTATTTGGTTGAGTCTTTTAATGTTTGGCATGAAAGATTAGGTCACGTGAACTATAAATCTATGCAAATATTAATGAATATGAACCTAATTCCGAAATGCAAAATAAACAAAGAAAAATGTGAAGTGTGCGTACAGGCCAAACTCACAAAAACTTCATCGTCCCAAGTACAAAGAACCACATAACCTCTAAGTTTAATACACACTGATCTATGCGATCTGAAATATATACAAACTAAAGGCGGTAAAAAGTATTTTGTGACATTCATCGACGATCACACAAAATATTGTTACGTATACTTGTTACGTAGTAAAGATGAAGCTTTGTCAAAATTCAAAGAATATAAGCTCGAAGTTGAGAACCAACTAGGTAAAACTATTAAAATAGTTTGCAGTGATAGAGGAGGAGAGTATGATGGTCCTTTTAATGATTTTTGTCAACAAAATGACATCATACATCAAACGATCGCTCCTTATTCACCAGAGTCTAACGGAGTTGCGGAACAAAAAAACCGAACTCTGAAAGAGATGATGAATGCTATGTTGCAAGAATCAGGGTTACCCCAGTCAATGTGGGGAGAAGCTTTGCTTACTACAAACTACATCCTCAACAAGATACCACATAAAATAACTGGCAAGACGCCATATGAACTTTGGAAAGGTGTTTTACCATCGTACAAATACCTGAAGTGTGGGGGTGCCTTGCAAAAGTCGCAATACCACCTCCGAAAAAGGATATGATTGGGCCTAAAACAGTGGATTGTCTTTTCATCGGATATGCACACAACAGTTCTGCTTATCGATTTCTGGTTCACAAATCAGACATACCCGATATCCATGTGAATACAGTAAGGAAATCAAGGAATGCATTTTTCTTTGAAAATATATTTCCCTATAAGGACAAACAACGTCAGAAAATGCCATTTGAACAAATCGAACCAAGCTCCTCACCAAATGAGGCTAGCACTTCCAACTCTTCAACAAATGAAGTGGAAGACATACAAGTTGAAAAATCTTTTGGCGATGATTTCATGATGGTTTTTCTAACAGAGAACGAACCAAGAACTTACTCAAAAGCTATGTCTATACCTGATGCACCTTATTGGAAGGAAGCTGTAAATAGTGAGATTGATTCTATATTACAAAATCATACATATGAAATAACCGATCTACCTTAAGGGTCTAAAGCACTTGGGTGTAAGTGGATTTTCAAAACAAAATTGAAAACCGATGATTTTGTAGATAAGTATAAAGCTAGGCTTGTGGTGCAAGGATTCCGACAAAAAGAAGGTCTGGATTTTTTTGACACATATTCTCCGGTGACGCGAATAACTTCCATTCAGAATTTTGGTTAGTATCGCAGCACTAAGAGGCCTACAAATACATCAGATGGATGTAAAAACCGCTTTTCTAAATGGAGATTTAGAAGAGGAGATTTATATAAAACAACCTGAAGGTTTTGTTATTCTCGGCCAATAACATAAAGTTTGTAAACTTGTGTAATCATTGTACGGACTTAAGCAAGCTCCGAAACAATGGCATGAAAAATTTGATAATATGATGATGTCAAATGGTTTCCGCATAAATGAATGTGATAAATGCATATACATCAAATATACTCCACACGGATATGTTTTGTTATGTCTATATGTTGATGGCATGCTCATTTTTTCAGCAATAACGACATGATTAATCAAACCAAGAACTTACTTCGTAGTAATTTCGATATGACAGATATGGGATTAGCAGATGTCATTCTCGGTATTAAAATTCACTGACATGCCGAAGGAATCATCTTATCACAATCACACTATGCTCAAAAGATACTTGATAGATTTTAAAACTATTCAAGTGGAACAGCAAAAACTCCAATAGATTATTATATTCACTCGACTAAAAACGCAGGTGATGCACTATCGCAAGTAGAGTATGCAAGAGTTATCGGAAGTCTAATGTACTTAACAAATTGTACTAGACCTGACCTTGCACACGCAGTAAATGTACTAAGTCATTATACTAGTAATTCAGGACATAAATTATAACTAGAGTATTAAACTACCTACGTTATACCAAAAACTATGGTCTACACTATGGTAAAGAACTAGGAGTTTTGGAAGGATACAGTGACGCGAACTGGATCGCGGATTCCAAAAATTGAAAATCCACAAGTGGATATGTTTTTACATTAGGAGGTGCAGCAGTGTCCTGGAAATCTGCTAAACAAACCGTGGTCGCCACATCAACTATGGAATCTGAGTTTATCGCTTTTGACAGAGCAGCTCAAAAAGCAGAGTGGCTTCGGAATTTTTTGGAAGATATCCCCATGTGGGAAAAACCAGTGCCAGCATTACGTGTACACTGTGATAGTTAGTCGGCTGTCTCTCGGGCACTGAATAAAATCTATAATGGCAAGTCTCGTCACATACGCAGACGACATAAAACCATTAGAAACTTGATCTCAATTGGAGTACTCACGATAGATTATATCAAATCTGCCGACAACCTAGCTGATCCATTCACTGAAGTTCTGGCACGAGATCAAGTAGAAAAATCATCAAAAGGAATGAGTTTAAAAGCCTATGCATAAAGATTAAGTTTGATGGAAACCCCACCTACATGACTGAAGATCCCAAGAAGTAGGTTCAAAGGGACAACTAATTCAAACAAAATCTACAAGAACACTGTGATATTTATATCCATATCCAGTTCTTAAGATGTTAAAAGTGTTAAATCGGTATGAAATGAGGATAAGCATATGGCTTTTAATGATTTCATAGCTTTACGATTGAGAGTATTACAGAATAGTTCTGAAAATAAGCTAATGATAGATCACCTAATTTGTAAAATAAGTGCATTATGTGAGGTTAAAAGTTTGTTGTTGTTTCTTGGGTTTTTGAGCTTTTGGGCTATTGTTGTTTGTAAATAAATAAAGTCCACATGTTTAATAAAACACATACACTTTGTCCCACATTGGAAGATTGAAAAATATTTCATTAGTATAAATAGTGAAAGACACATAACCAAGTTCAATAGGCTTGAGTACATGATGATGCATGGGAGAGAGGATGGACAGCCCTCGCGCGCGCCGCCGCTCGGCTCGGTTCGGTTTGGGCTCGGGCTCGTGGGCTCGTGGGCTCATGGGTTCTTGGACTCTTGGGAATGGGTCTTTCAGGCCCGTCAAAGATTGTTCTTTTTGGAAAAACTTTTTGTTAAGTTTGGCCCATTTATTAAACCAAACCATTGTGACATTTCCCGAACCATTGTGACATTTCCGAACCATTGCGATTTCCGAATCGGTGAACCGGTTCGACTTGTGCCTCTTCGGTTTTATAAAACCAAGTCTTCATCTTTATATTCGGATGATCTTCACTGTTTTTTGCGCACTTCCAAGGAAAACAAATTTCTCTCCCAAGTAAATATCTCGAGAGTATACGTAGATTTATTTAGTTCGTTAGACTTTGATTTTGAGTGTTGCGAATCGTTGATAGTCACGGTTTTATCTTGGGATTCATTATCGTATTAATCCGTCACACTACGGGCGATTTTATGAATTAAGGACAGAGATCAGTCTCGACTCCATTTTAAATTCATTTTTTCTCAATTACGTTTTTGCGGTTCCTACAATCTTAATTCATAAAAATTTGTTCTTCGCTTATCGCTTAATCGAATTGAGAAATTTTTTAAATTGTGTTTTTTTTTTTTTTCAAAAACGAAATTCTGCGATTCGTTAACCCATATCCGCGAAACGTTTTTGAAAATTGTTTTAATTAGTTTCAATATATTCATTTCTTTGTTTCCGCGAACGCTTATTCACAGCGAGTTTGTGAAACATTTATCAGATTCTGATATCGTTCTGCGTTTCTGTTAACAGAAATGGCAAGTGACGGTGATGATATCGATATGACTGGTAAAAGTCCATAAGATGGTACTTCAAATACGCCTGTGGAGTCAGTAACCCGTGATCTTTTCGGAGTTCGTCTCCAGGCTTCGACTGTTCCCCAAGAATCCTATGTAGGGATATCTCAGTTACCCGCTGCAATTGCGCATGGGTTAATGCCTGAAAAGTTCGACGGCAAAGGCTTTAAAACGTGGCAGAATAAGATGCTCTTTTACATGAGTAACTTAAACTGCGAAAAGTTTCTTAAGGAGGAACCACTCATCGTTCTTCTTGGAAACAAAGACGCACACTTACAGGCTGCCGTGATGCTTGGAAACATCATGACTTCATATGCAGAGAATGGATCTTAGGTCATCTCATTGATCCGCTATATCAAGTATACAGTCAGGAAGCTAGAACTTCTAAGGAACTCTGGATGGCCTTAGAGAAGAAGTACAAATCTGATGATGCGGGATGTCAGAAATTCGCTGTTGCGAAGTTTCTAGATTTCAAAATGGTGGACAATAAACCTATCATGGAACAAGTCGATGCATTGAGTTTGTTGTGCCATGAGATAACAACCGAGGGAATGTCAATCTATGAGATATTCACCGTTAACTGCTTCATTGAGAAAGTATTGAGATTGGTTAGAGTCATTGAGATTGCTCAGAGTCAAGAAGGTATCATGATGACACAAAGAAAGTATGCCTTAGATATTGTAGCGGAGACTGGTTTACTTGGTTCTAAACCATCCCATACTCCAATGAAACAAAACCATCGTTTGAGTTAGGATGCGAGTGTCGTTCTTACTGATCCAACAAGGTTGGGCGTTTGATTTATCTTACTAACACGGGACTTGATATTTCTTATTCCGTTTATATCTTGTCTCAATTTATGCAAAAGTCACGAAAAAATCATATGGAGGCCGCGCTAAGAGTGGTGCATTTTCTCAAAGGAACAACTGGTCAAGGAATTTTGTTGCGAGCTGATTCAACTTTGGAGATTTCTATGTACTACGATGCAGATTGGGCTGCTTGCCCAAGGACAAGACGGTCTTTGACAGCGTATATTGCTCTTCTTGGCGGTTGCCTATCTTTTGGAAAACGAAGAAGCAAGACGTAGTATCACATTCTTCCCCTGAAGCAGAATATCGGGCAATGTCTAAAGCTACACGAGAGGTCAAATGGCTTCACCAATTGCTAAGTGATATGGGTTTTCCGCCTCCTCAACCAATACGTTTGTTTTGTGATAGCAAGGCCGCTATTCACATTGCGGCAAATCCAGTTTTTCATGAACGGACGAAGCATGTAAAAATTGATTGTCATCGAATACGTGATGCTATTAAAGATGGCTTGATTACTATGGTTCATATGCCTACAACGGCTCAGTTGGCAGATGTATTAACAAAAACATTGGGCAAGGTTCAATTCAATACGTTGATGTCCAAGTTAGGTGTTCTCAACATTCACACTCCAATTTGAAGAGGAGTATTGGAGATAATTAAGAAGTTGTATTAGTCAGTAGGCTACGTATTGTATGTTGGGCCAAACCGACTCATAACTTACTTGGTCGGCAAGTCTTGTCTAGAGTTGTTGGGTTAAGTCGTGTGTACAAATACATTATTTATTCTTTTTCTACGAATGTTCATAATTTTTAAATTTTAGAACAATCTCACACGTTTTCATAAATTTTCATAAGTTTTTGAAAAACTTTGGAAAGTTGATGTTGATAACATATATTGTTCTCGTTGACAAAAAAACATGTTTTGTTTTCATATTTTTTTTTAGGTATAACCGTTAATATTTCTCGTTACAAAAAACATAAATATTTTGGTAATATATACCTATTTTCAGATATTACCTGAAACCTTATTATCTTATGCATTATTATTGTTTAATTTTGATATTTATAAATATCCAGATCTATTAACCTCTTTAGTTCGAAGGGAGGAGCTAGCTATTCGGCTATCCGCCTCTTTAGAGATTACTTCTAAAACAATTATGTATCGTTTTCTAATTTCTATTGTTTTCCGTTGATATCCTTTTAACCTGACACATTAGAAAAAAAAAAAAACCTTAAACCCACTTAGCATAACAAAAAAAAACTCCTTAAAAACTCTTTCGGCATGGCTTATGAGGAAAAAGAAACTTCGAAACCCACTCAACATAAGACAAAACGACTTCTCAAATTTTATTTTGGTTCTATGGGTGGTGTGTAGCAAGGAGAACATTCAATAATGGGCTTTGAAAGCTCATTTGGAAAACAGATTAATAAACGATGGTCCAAATTTTAAAAGGCCCATAGCTTTAGAAGACTGGTTTTATTTTTCTCAAGAAGACGAGTTTTTGTTTTTTTCCTGTTTTTGTTTCTTAATTACCGAGAAAATTGTGTATTCTCCATCTCTGTCTCTTCCATCGGTTTCTTCTGATTGTTTGTTTGCTATTTTCAGCTTTCCTGTACTGTGTTATTTTAGAAAAATAAAATGGCAAACCCGAAAATAAACAAAAAAAAGCTGTCTTAACAGACAAAAATGATGTACATATCATGTTGACTAGACTGTACTATGTTCACAAAACCAAGACGTATCGTGCTGGCATAAAAATATTAGATTAAAAATCCACCATTTTGGTAATAAAACCAAAATTATAGTCCTGCGAGTTCGGACAACCGAACCGAACTGAGCCGGTTAATTCAATTTTTATTTTTGATTCGGTTAATAGAATTTGACCCGAAATTAACCGAACAAAAAATCGGTTTGGTTTGGTTCGAATTTTAGTTTATTTTGGTTATTGAAAGTATACCGAATTGAACCGATTTTTTGGTTTTTCTAGTTAAAATCAGTAAATTCGGTTCGGATTCGGTATAATATCGATATATTTGGTTTAATTTTGGTATATTTTGGTTTAATTTTGGTATATTTTATTTTATTATTAAAAGTTGACCGATCGGTTAGGCGAACCGAATCGAACCGAACCGAAAACCAAACATAAACTTCAATCCCTCCAAATTGAACCGATTGTCAAACCGATTTTGAACCAAAAAACCAAAAAAGTCGGTTCGGTTCGGTACAATCGGTTCGGGGCAAAACTGCTGGGCTACAAAATTAAATCATAATTTTCCATAACCAGAAAAATCTTAGGATTAACGCAAACGAATCCTAAAAAATAAGAAAAAAACGAGGTTTTTACCGGTAGTAGCTAAAAAAATTAATATATCTGTTTCTAAATCTTCTGAGTATATTTTCTCTGTAATAATCGGAAAAATAAAGAATCCCATACTAGCTTCTCTAACATGCGAAGGTCTCATTTCCCAAAGTTACAATTGATTAAATGTTTTTTATTTTCTCTTCATTTTTTGTTGTTGCCAGTGACTATGATCCAGTGGTCACGAATGGATCGCTACACCAAAGACAAACGTGGTCTTATTATTATATATATATATATAGAGCTTGATAAAATTCAAGTATTTAACTCACGATATGATCTTTGTATTAAATTAACTTTCACGGAAAAAAACCATTTGCAGAAAGCTTATCCCTATAAAGCAACTTTTAAATAATAGCTTTCCATGCATAGCAACTTTATTTTGTTTGCCCTTTATTAAGATTTCATATATGTAAAGACTAAAGACATGTGAAAATGTACATTTTTTCCTTCACGCAACCACGTTGTGACTAACTAGATTGAACCGGATCCAGTAAAGCTGGTTCTCTATAAATTAGTTCAACATTGATCCAAATCATTCAATTATGCTTATACGCAATTCGTACTGCCAACTAAAAAAAAATGATATTTTTAAGAGATATGCCCTCAAATTTAAAAACAGTACTATAAGCTAAGTTTTTTTGTCGTAAACAAATTGAATAATCAACTGCAATACGAATGGGTGTTACTTGTTTTCTGTCGATTATTAAAGCGAAGTTCCTTTTCTTGTGCGGCGATTTGGCAAAATCGTAAAAGCAATCCTTTTAGTTTTATGTATCGTAGGACCATGAAGTTAATTTTATTGCCAAGGGCAACGACCCGATTGGCAATTTTATATCAGAGGATTGGCTACAACTACAAACACTACTTTTATGTATATATATACATATTCGTAGACGTTTCAAGTTCCCATTTCCTTAGACGTCACCGGTATTGTAAAAAGTATTTAATTTTTTGATAAAAGTTTTTCTCTCGTATTTGTTTTAATTGACCCAACAATAAGAAAGACAAATAGGTAAAAATCTAATATCTCAAAGACCCGTCATATTCTATAAATGAAAATTATGTAGACGATTTTTTTTTTCCGTTATAGCAAAAGAAATGTTAATTTATTAAAATCCTTATGATATTTCAGACACATTGAACTTAATTTAGCTGATAATAGTAATGAACTAACTGATGACATTTTCGGGAAACAATATATTGTATATTAATTTTATCTCTACTGATCATAACTCATATATATTATATGAAGCCATATCCAAAAAGCTAACTTAAGGATACACAATACATAGTAGCATGTAGAAGATAGAAAAAATAGATGATATGAAGTCATATCCAAAGAACTTACTCAAGAAAACGCAATGCAGTTCGCGTCCATAATTCCCCATAGAAAAAATGAGGCGGTGTTTAGTTCGGGTCTCAGTTTAGATACGGCTTGATTTTTTCGATTTATATATAATGATATCCAAACTAAAAACCTAATCTACAATGATGGTTTGGTACGGTTTTGATTTCTGTTTTAATTCGAAATTTAGACAAATATATTCTTAATTTACAAAAAATCTGTAGATTTATATTGAGTCTTTCTTTTTCGGTTTGGTTTAGATCGGATTGGTTTCTCATATATAAAAATAAATCAATGTAAAACATAGTAAGATATGGTTCGATTTTCTGATTACAAATTTTGATTATGTTCGGTTTGGTTTGGTGTCAATCAGTTTATCCGGATTGATATCCCCTATAAAAAACTATATGTTAATCTTAATGCCCAAGTAACGTTAATTTCTATTACTAACTATTAGGAGGAATTTTGTTTCTAACAAATACTATTTTTTTGCTCTTGACATTATTTCTCAAGTTGAAGTTTAAATACTAAATCTTCGTTTATGACAAAAAATGAACAAATTTCAAAATATCATAATTTCTAGTTCTATGAATATTTTGGTAGATTGTCTCTGAGTATTGTTCATAGGTTTAGGAAGATGGTTAAAGAAAAATTAATAAATCTTTTTATAACACTTAAAATCTAAAAAGACTCGGATCTAAGAAATTGCATGATGTAACAACTTTTATGGTTTTGACTAGTGTTTTTGTTAAACGAGAGAAAATGAAATGAATACTTCCCACTAATAAATATGAGTTGGAAACTTTTCTCAAAGTCTTTGAGTAAAAGAAAAAATGATACTTTATCTATTATGAGCCTATAGTAATTTAGAGAATTTTTTTTCTTCTTTTTAACTCACGAAGGAGGAGACTTTTCCAATAGACTTATAAAGTGAAAGGATTAAGGTATTGTTGGGATCGAATGGAGAAAAAAGCAAAATCAAAATTTCGTAAAATGACTATGATAGCCATTTCATAATTCTTATTGGAAATATCGGGTTTTATCATTCGGTGTGCAATATGGAGGTTCAGCTAAGAGATGCTGCTCACACACAATTCGCATCAAAGCATGATCGAATATGAAAAAAAAATAATAGATTTAATAATCTGTTAGCGAGTAAGGCCTATCTACGAAAATCATCGTATCTTTTTCACTATATGGTGTGTTTATCTGCTTCTGTAATAATTTGTTTTCCTAAAGTTTTGTATACGGACTTTGTAATTTCGATTTAATATTAATGAATTTGGCCGGAAAAAGATTACTATGAGAGAAATGATAAAATATAAAGACATTTTAATGAGATAAAATTATCTTTTTATCTTTAGACGTTGATTAGTTGCACAAGTTAGAGTAATAAAAAAATAAAAGTCATAGTTAGGCTTAAGTTCTTTTGTTTTACATCAATCAAGTAAAAATAGATCAAATAAATTTTTAGCTGAAAAAAGAATTAAAAAAAAAAAGTAGTTTTACTCTATCCAACACAAGCAGAAATATTTTCGCTGAGTTAGCCTTATTTTTTAATTGAAAGATGTGACTACTCATGTATATTTATTTCTCTTTTCTCTCTTACCTATAAAGGGTTTTTTTATTTGCCATCAAACACCAATTTCATTAAGCCAATTTCATGTAACTCTCCTTGAGGGAGAGCCTAACATGAATCTTAAAACTTATATGGGAAAAAAGGAGATAAACAGGGTAGTTGTTTGCAGAACAAACTCTACACTCTAGATAAAACAACTACATACAATAAACCTTTTACAAAAAAAAAATAAGGGGTAAGGATAGAACGTGACCACTTGGAAGAAAGCTACCCAAACCAGCAAACGGCGAACATAAGCTTGACCACTAACTGCGTTTCAAAACAAAAGCTCCCGAACCTTTGTAAAATGTCAAGAGAGTTTGCTAATTCTAAATTGCCCCTGAAGTGTCAAAAAACCTGACCCCGAAAGAGGGAAGTTGCAAGTAGGACGACTCACGATCAAAAAACCAATCTCATCGTCCCTTGAAGAACTCTGAACCTGACTTTCTTCTGTGACTAATTCTACACAAGGTAAGAAGCGTATAATCCCACCAACATCGAGAGCTGGAATATATGTGCCATCATCTCCATGGTCTGACAGATAGAGGAAAATAATCAAATCAGCTGCTAGCAGGTTGTCGGATCCAAAGCCCTGAATCAGAGATTGCCACCAATTAATTACCTAGATTTGACATCGGCAAAGATTGCTTGATATAATCAAGCTTTGTCATAATCCAAGTTGATCCGACAAACTGATAATTGATAGAAGATCACAATTCAAATGCCATACACCAGAGCGGGGAGTGCTAATCATGCCCACATATAACGGAAAAGAACCTCAGTTTCTCAAAACCAAAATTTGAACAAGAACATTGCAAACTCGGCCTCCATCTGAAGTCCCAAGAAACCACCAAGAATATATGCCGTCAAGGGGCTTGGTTACCAAGGCGAGGGAGCAACTCCTTGAACTCTTAATGTTGTTAAGGCGATGCATTTAACATCATTCTCCATAAAGAATGAAGATATTGTGATACTCTTCATAATGAAGGATTTTGAAGTGAACAATTTATTCCTAAGGAATATACTTAATGAAAGTAATCGCTTCCAAAGAAAGAACAATAAAACTATATTACTCTCCATAATAGAGGATGGTGGTGTGAACGATTTCTGTCAAAGAGGAAACATAGGTAGAAGTAATCTCTCCCAGAAAGATGAAAATAATAACATATCACTTTTCCAAAAGGAGGAAAATAAGGACTCATGGTCAATAACTTGCTCACGGCTGAACCATAAAAGTCTATTGTTTCCGTAAAAGCTTAGGATTAACTTTGATGGGCTGGAACAAATCATGTTAAACAAAAATGGGCTCTCCAACCCCATAGGGCCCAATAGACAAAACATAAGAACTCGGTCTAATAAACTAAGGTTTGATGGAGGGGCGTATGACGATCGGGAATCCATGGAAATGGTTGGTGAGCTTGGGTGGTGCTGGAAAATGGTGTCTCCGGCGATGAATTCAACCGACGGAAGGATATCTTCTGCAATTGAGGCGGAGAAGAGGCCAGCAACGGTTGCGCAAGCCGGCTGGTGGTTGAAGATGTTGGAGGAAGGGTCAGTACGGGCGGTGTACCAACTCAACAATTATCGTCGATGAGTTTGGCCTAAACTGGTCAGGTATTAAAGGATGCAACAGTGGCTAATGGGCCAAGTGTGACACTCTAACTTGGAAAAACCCAAACCACGGACAAGGTAGCCACCGAACGCAAACTCGTACACTCTCGTACTTAGTCGAATTTTTCGAACACTTAACTTAACTAAATTCAGATTTATTTTCATCGAAAGACTAACACACGATAGTGGTTCGATAAAAACTTAACAAACGAGATCCATGTTCGAACTTAGCAAATAAAATGCAACCAAACCAAACTCAAACGACAAACGAAATAACATGAACCCTTCCTAAATCCACCACTTCCTTTCCAGCTTGTCTCGCGTGCTCCTTAGCTACTTTTGTTACCTGCCACCATGAAAGGGGGTATAATGCTCGAGAAATATTTCTCGAATATTCTCGACTCGAACCGATTTCCTTATCGGAAAAGGAAAGTTTCTGATTTTCCCACTGAATGATTGGACACGGTCCATTAACAATATCTCCGACAATTTCAACCCACCACTCTCGGTCCATCATGCCTTACGCAAATTCTCGGCTTTTCCCCGAAACTAACCATTTTCTCGAACCAATATCTGAACAAAACTTTTGAAATACGGAGTACGGGCGTTACAATTCTCCCCCACTTAGCATCTATTCATCCTCGAATCAGCTCAAGCCTTACCCTTTTTCTTCGGCGCTTCCACCTCTTGCTTTTCAAACCACTTCAAAAACTTTTCCTTCATTTTTGATTCTGGTACCCAAGTAATCTCTTCCTCACCATCACAATTCCAAACGACCTGAACCAACTTGATCTTTTTCTTTCGGTCCGCTCGAACTCTTCGATCAATGATCCGAACAGGTTTTTCTTCCATAATCAGATTAGGCTGCAAATCCGTCGCAGGATTAAAGCCGGTGGCAAATCCAACTTATACGCCACTGGACCAATCTTTTCCACAATCCGGTACGGTCCCATGTACCTTGGGCTTAACTTAGCCGTCTGACTAGACCGTTCCTTACCCTTATAGGTAACCATCTTCAAGTAGACCATATCACCAACCTCAAAGGTCAGCTCTCTACGGCGCTTATTCGCATAGCTCTTTTGTTGATCTTGAGCTTCCTTAAGCTTTACTCAAGACTCGAACTGAGACGACCCGACCCGCTTTATTTAAACAATACCATAACCAATACCCCATAATATTGATTATACCCAACGAGCCCGAAACATAATACTCAAAACAAACATACTACACGCTTTAACTCCACATAAAACGTTAATATGAACTCGTAATTATAACATAATAAACAAATGCGACTAACAACACAATACCGAGTCCTAAATCATCCTCCTCTTCATTGTCTTGATTCCACAATCACACCTTATCTTTACCTGCACTCAAACACAAAGAGATGCGTAAGTATTATCACAAATACTTAGTGAGGCGGTCCTCCCATCTACGAGCTATACACACAAGCAAGAGATCACAAACCGCTCACATACGCAAGACCAAACAACAAGCAACCATGGGCAAACCCAACAACCATGGGCAACCCAAACAACCAACCGAAACAGCAAACAGCTGAACGCAACCCACTGCTGGTGCTGATGTCGGTCGACACCCACCACTGGTGTCGGTCGACACCAAGACCCATCCGAACTTCCACAGGTACTGGTGTCGGTTGACACTAGCCCTTAGTGTCGGTCGACACCAAGACCCATCCGAACTTCCACAGATGCTGGTGTCGGTCGACACTAGCCCTTAGTGTCGGTCGACACCAAGACCCATCTGAACTCTGCAACACGATCTGAGCAATACCTCTTGCCTTCAACCACAACAAACCTCTCATAGGTTCTTCACTTCCCAAAACGATTACTTCCCTGCACACACAACACAACAAAGAAGCAACCCAAACAAAACAACCCACGGATTCTCCCAATCCAACCACACAATCACAAAACAAGCCACACAACCCTAACTTGCTTAGATCAACTCATGGTCACGCACTCACCTTAGATTCTGGATCGATTCAGGCGGAGAACAGCACCACAAGCCCTGGGATGACTCCATCTTCACGCCCCCGCCTTAGCAAATCGATCCCCTTCTCTTCCCCGAGCCAAACCAAGCTCTTCCTTCCTCCTTACCTATTTCACACCCAAAGAGACAACAATTCTTCATCCCTTCTCTTCTCTCCCTAAACTCTCTCTCTCCCTCCGAATCTCTCTCCGAAGAACAAGAAACGAGCTAACCGCACGAAGAGAAGAAGAAGAGATCTGAAATAAGGTAGGTAAAATCGGAGAAAGACTAAACCGATTTTCTGGCGACAATGCTGGTGTCGATCGACACATCCCCTTAGTGTCGGTCGACACATGGCCTTAGTGTCGGTCGACACATGGCCTTAGTGTCGGTCGACACCGAGACCCATTCCAAAACTGCACAACAAAACACTTCCCGGAATGATCGGTCTCCTCCACCATTTGCCCTGCAAATGATTTCCTGGTCCCAAACAGGACCAATACTCCATACAACAGTACTATACGGAACACGGGCGTTACAATTCTCCCCCACTAACATGGATTCATTCTCGCATCTAGTGGTACAGTTCATTCGCAATGAACTCAACTCACAACCGTCGCAACGGTTCACGTGAACCTTGACCAACCCGGCCAACACAACACAAAACATGAGATTGAACACTATCAACCTCCGAGGTCTACACTCAGTCTCGATACTTATTCCCACGTCATAGATATTCATTGCTCAATAATACAACTCATATTCGTACCACTCCACTCTCAGGATCAAAATCCTTCGAGTTCTCGGTACCTATGCCTCTCGCACTCTTAGGACACAAAGTCTTTCAAGCTATGGACATCTGCCGCATACCACCCCTCACTCTCAGGTCACAAAGACCCTCAAGATCTGGATATGCATCGTACCACTCGCACTCTCAGGTCACATGTCCATCGGGCTATCGACATATCTCTCATGCCATTCGCACCCTCCGGTCACATGCCCCTTGAGCTATGGGTACCACTCTCATACCACTCGCACTCTCAGGTCATCAAGACCACCAAGCTATGGGTATCAAACACATACCACTCACACTCTCAGGTTACATATCCCTCGGGCTATCGGTATATCACTCATACCATTCACACCCTCAGGTTACATGTCCTTCAAGTTATCGGTAACTGGGGAACCAATTATCCCCTCACAAGTTGTACAGGACTCAACCGTCCTTAGAGTAATAAAGTCTAAACGTCTATAAGCATCTCAGACCGAAACTACCTCACATGGTCTGCGTATACATCACAATGTCATACACCACCACCGATATTCCCAAACCGAAATATCACCACAACCACGACCAAACCTCAGGTCAACTCAAAACATTCCGGTCGCTCAGGACTGTTTCTCATATCCAAATACGAAGGATATTTCGAGTTCATATTCGCATGAACTTTTATCTTTTCAAAACCTCATGACACCACAAGTCATAACCAATAAGAAAAACTCATCTTATTGTAACTTCAAATGTATTAATCGTTTAACACCCCAAAACGAAATACAAATGAAACCACCACAGGGCAACAACCCAAAACTCAAAACTGGAAACCAGCGAAGAAAAGCTCAAGCCACAGCTTGCTTCCATCCTCGCCTCGGGTTCCCAAGTTCCCATCTCACAACCGTTATAGTCTCGCAAGACTCATGACCACCATCCTATAGGCGGCAGGATACGACATACCCACACGATATCGTCATCTACACAAGCTGGATCCCTGGTGCCTAAGCACTTCATCCAAACTCGACAACTCGACGGCTCACCCGCCATCCTGATCTATTCGCGGAAACCACGAGCATAGACCACCATACCACTACAAGGATTTCTCCTTGCAGTACTCCCCACGGCTCACCCGCGTCTCCATGCCCTTGGCACTTTATTCATGTTCAGTCTCAAAACTCGGATCCTCTCTGAAGTTTCCTGAACAAAACCCACACCGTAAATGCTACCCTCCCCCACTTGGGTCCAGCATAACAGTGTAAAACATGGCCTCCCATACATCACCTCATATGGAGCCATTCCACAACGCAACACTTAACCAAACATCTTGGCGAACTCTCTAAGTCCCCAAAGATGATAGAACCGACCGGACCTTGGCAAATCCACTGATTCCCAAGATCGCGATCACAGACACGCAATGGTGAACTCAACTAGTTCCCACCGACGCGATCCCGTCAAGCATGATATCCTCCATGGATACTCATCAAGACACGATTCTCGCAAGAATCGAACCAACCCACAACAAGAAACGAAACGACGAAACCACCGTCACGCTCTTTCCAGGCTCAATCTAGACCGCAGTCGAACTACCAATTCAATCAAGTCAATAAGGCATGTCACACCCATACATGACAAGCAATTATCGACTGATCAAACCGATCGCTAGAAACGATGTAGACTTAACCACAACTCTTTTGCCTTGAACACCACAAGGTCTTAACAACCCAACCGCTCCTCGGTTGCTCTCCGCAATTTGCCCTCTCGACAATTTCCGGAGTAACGAAGCAATACGATGCTCCAGAAATAACAACACATGGGAGTCCACTCCTCCCACAACCAAGGTCTCTGCATACTCACATATGCTCAGAACCCTGACACCCTATCATAGAGATAACTCAGCCTGAAACTCTGGCCTTCCGTCTTTATGATAGAATACACCTGTGGCGCCACTAAGCTCTGACTAGCTAGCGGTGCCACTGCCACCTCCCTCTGCAACTTGGGACATCTCAACTTGATATGCCCCAACTCCCTGCAGAGAAAGCACACTCGCGTATCCACATGCGTCTCACCCTTCTAAGGGCAACCCACAAGCCTGTGATCCCCGCTCCCGCACCTAAACCAACCCGGACCACTCTGGGTAACCAGTGAAGAATCCTCCATCCTCCGCTCTTGTCTTTACATTGGCCTACCGCCTCTGCTTGGACCAGACTGCTGCTTACTCGCCTGAAAGTTAGGGCTAGCAACCACCACCTCAACTTTCAAACTCTCCTCCAGCCAAGCAGCTGTCTCCACCAACTCAGAAACCGTGCCACAAATCCTCACAAGGCAACGGTTCCCCAGCTCAGTCCGATGACCAACAAGAATCTTCGAACTCGAGCCCACTCACCCTCCAAACCTCGATCTCTAACCGGTCAAGAGCCTCCTATGAAAACCTCCTCCACAAAACCTCATAGGCCAACTCCGCCTGAACTCTCCTGCCTGCAACACCCCTCCACTAGAGATGTGTATCACCCTCCAAGTAATGACTGCCAGGTCAACCCGGTATCCCTCCTGGACACCTAACCGAACGGAAACACATCCGCTCCAACCTCATACTCCACGCATCAGCATCCTCCCGCCTGGCACCTCCCGAGAAGAATCCTGTGCCAATCCTCTGCAATGGCTCCATCATCTTAAGCAAAGATGGGAGCTCCTCTGCAACCGCAACACTCGGCTGCACCTAACCCACTGGTGGCACAACAGGAGCCTGAACTGGTAGCCTCACTGGTAACCGTTCCAACAGCAGAGCCAAGAACCCGCCATGCAATCATCTCAGGCCTGAGCAAAACTCCGCTGCAACACCCGCAGCACCCGCTGGAACTCCAGCTATACCGGCACTCACACCGGTCACACCCTCGGACCTCTCCTGATACACATGCGAATCCGCTACTCGTTCAACCATAGCACCCCGTGCTACACTCTCTACCACCACTGGAACACAACCACGTCCTCTACCACATCCACAACCCTGGCCACCAACACAGCCACAACCTCGACCACAACCTTGGCCACCAACACGGCCACAACCCCAGCCACAACCCCGGCCACAACCCCGGCCACCAACATGGCCACAAGCACCCCTAGCCAACTGAACCCCCAAGAACAGAGACTAAAGATGCAAAACAACACAACAAGGCAAAGATAACTTACCGTGAAATCTCAGAAGCTCGAAGATGATGATTCTAAGACTCCATGCTCAACCAAATTGATTAAATACCACATAATCAATTTCTAGTGCACAACAATTCAACGATTCAATCACAACATGCAACAAGCATCACGAAAATTAATTCAACTCCAATTAATTTTCTAAACCATCCTAGAACCGTAAATGCACTGATACCAATTGAGACGACCCGACCCGCTTTATTAAAACAATACCATAACCAATACCCCATAATATTGATTATACCCAACGAGCCCGAAACATAATACTCAAAACAAACATACTACACGCTTTAACTCCACATAAAACGTTAATATGAACTCGCAATTATAACATAATAAACAAATACGGCTAACAACACAATACCGAGTCCTAAATCATCCTCCTCTTCATTGCTTTGATTCCACAATCACACCTTATCTTTACCTGCACTCAAACACAAAGAGATGCGTAAGTATTATCACAAATACTTAGTGAGGCGGTCCTCCCATCTACGAGCTATACACACAAGCAAGAGATCACAAACCGCTCACATACGCAAGACCAAACAACAAGCAACCATGGGCAAACCCAACAACCATGGGCAACCCAACCAACCAACCGAAACAGCGAACAGCTGAACGCAACCCACTGCTGGTGCTGGTGTCGGTCGACATCCACCACTGGTGTCGGTCGACACCAAGACCCATCCGGACTTCCACAGGTGCTGGTGTTGGTCGACACTAGCCCTTAGTGTCTGTCGACACCAAGACCCATCTGAACTCTGCAACACGATCTGAGCAACACCTCTTGCCTTCAACCACAACAAACCTCTCATAGGTTCTTCACTTCCCAAAACGATTACTTCCCTGCACACACAACACAACAAAGAAGCAACCCAAACAAAACAACCCACGGATTCTCCCAATCCAACCATACAATCACAAAACAAGCCACACAACCCTAACTTGCTTAGCTCAACTCATGGTCACGCACTCACCTTAGATTCCGGATCGATTCAGGCGGAGAACAGCACCACAAGCCCTGGGATGACTCCCTCTTCACGCCCCCGCCTTAGCAAATCGATCCCCTTCTCTTCCCCGAGACAAACCAAGCTCTTCCTTCCTCCTTACCTATTTCACACCCAAAGAGACAACAACTCTTCATCCCTTCTCTTCTCTCCCTAAACTCTCTCTCTCCCTTTCGAATCTCTCTCCGAAGAACAAAAAATGAGCTAACCGCACGAAGAGAAGAAGAAGAGATCTGAAATAAGGTAGATAAAACCGGAGAAAGACTAAACCGATTTTCTGGCGACAATGCTGGTGTGGATCGACACATCCCTTTAGTGTCGGTCGACACATGACCTTAGTGTCGGTCAATACATGGCCTTAGTGTCGGTCGACACCGAGACCCATTCCAAAACTGCACAACAAAACACTTCTCGGAATGATCGGTCTCCTCCACCATTTGCCCTGCAAATGATTTCCTGGTCCCAAACAAGACCAATACTCCATACAACAGTACTATACGGAACACGGGCGTTACACGAACCCTCTCACTTGTGTCATCCAAAAAATCCCGACAAAAAATACTCTTTTCCCCCACTTGTGTCCAACAAAGGGGTGTACAACAAGGCCTACCATACAAAGCTTCGTACAGTGACATGCCGATACTAGCTTGGTAGTTATTATTATAAGCAAACTCGGCCAACGACAAGTGGCTTTCCCAATTGCCACCCCAATCTAGGATTTCTGTCCTTAGCAAATCCTCGAGAGTCTTAATTGTCCTCTCGGAAGGTCCGTCCGTCTGAGGATGATATGCCGTACTCATGTGAACTTTTGTCCCAAACCGTTTCGGTAACACCCTCCAAAATGCCGAAGCAAATTTAAAATCCCTATCGGACACAATGCTTACCGGTATTCCTTGTAACTGCACAATCTCCCTTACATAAATTTCGGCAAGCTTCTCTGATCTATCATTATGGTTAACCGCTAAAAAGTGTGCCGATTTGGTCAATCGATCCACGATGACCCAAATCGCATCCTTATCGCCACACCTCGGTATACCCGTGATAAAATCCATCGTGATCATGTCCCAATTCCACTCGAGAATAGGCAACTTCTGTAACAAGCTGCCCAGAATCTAGTGTTCAGCCTTAATCAGCTGGCACGTTGGACAACTAGCCACCCACTTAGCAACATCGCTTTTCATTCCGACCCGATGGTAGTATCTCTTTAGATCACGATACATCTTAGTTACTCCCGGATGAATGGAGAACTTAGACTGGTGTGCTTCCTTAAGGATCTCATCCTTTAACACCTTATCACTCAGGACACACACTCGATTATTTACCAAAATTGTACCATTATTCGAAGTTTGATACTCGATCTTATCGTTCTGAGCCGCTCTGGATCAACTTCTCATCCTTTTCCTGGACTGCTCGAACACGAGTCAACAAATCAGCCTGATCAACAGCTCCTAAACCCAACGGTTCAAACTCTTCGGTCAAAATTGAGGGACGCAAGGTACTCACCATGCCCACCAAAGACTCCATGTCTTTTTCCGAAGCTACAACTGCTCTCTTACGGCTTAGCGTATCGACCATCGAATTGGCCTTATCCGGATGGTATTCGATAGACACATCATAGTCCGCGACCAACTCCATCCGTCTACGCTTGCCTAAGGTTCAATTCGGACTAAGTAAAGACATACTTCAAGCTCTTATGGTCGGTGAAGATTTGAACCTTACCGCCGTATAGAAAGGATTTCCAAATCTTTAGGGCAAAAATCACCGCTGCCATCTCGAGATCATGGGTAGGGTAGTTCTCTTTGTGCTTCCTAAGTTGCCTAGATGCATAAGCGATCACCTTACCCTTTTGCATCAGCACACACCCAAGACCCAACCTCGATGCATCCATGTAAACCACAAATGGTTCGCCCAGTTCGGGCAATGCTAACACCGGTGTACTTGTTAGCATTCCCTTAAGTGTCAAGAAACACTTCTCACACTCGGCTGTCCACACGAATGGTACATCCTTTCCTGTTAGTTGTGTCATCGACTTGGCCGTACTAGCAAATCCTTTAACAAACCTCCTGTAATAACCGGCCAACCCGAGAAAACTCATTATCTCGGATGCGTTTTGCGGTCTCGGCCAATCCTCTATGGCCTCAATCTTTTCTGGGTCGACGGACACTCCCTTATCCGAGATGATATGACCCAAGAACCCAATCTGCTTTTACCAAAAACTACACTTGCTAAATTTGGCAAACAACTTCTGTTCCCGCAACCTACTCAATAACCTCTCCAAATGAACTCGGTGTTCTTCTCGGTTGCTCGAATACACCAAAATATCGTCAATGAAAATGATAACAAACTCGCCGAAATACTCTCTGAACACGTTGTTCATAAGCTTCATAAATGCTGCTGGTGCGTTGGTCAAACCAAAAGGCATTACCAGAAACTTGTAATGACCGTACCTTGTCCTAAAGCCCGTCTTACGTATATTTTCCTCGGCCTCCGGGATCTGATGGTAACTCGATGCCAAATCGATTTTTGAATAACAGGTAGCACCCTTGAGTTGGTCTAACAACTCGTCAATCATTGGTAAAGGATACCTTTTCTTCACGGTTACCCGGTTTAATCCTAAGTAATTGATGCATAGCCGAAAACTCACATATTTCTTTTTGACGAACAACACCGGTGCTCCCCATGGTAATCGGTTCCTCATCACCCATGGTGATGGCAGCCAAATAGGCCTCACACTCTTTCTCGATCAACTGTCCGGCTTGGATAGCTGACACGATCAAACTGCTTGGCGAATTCTGAATCGCCTGAAACACAACCTTCGCATCACCTTTCTTGAACCAAACACGCCTTCGGTGACAGTCTTGATGTGCCTTGTACTTATCGAGCCAGTCCATGCCCAATATCACATCGTAAGACTTAACGCGAGAAATTCTCAAGTCTGCCAGCATATCGTTCCCATCGATCATCACCGAGACATTCATGACCATTCCGTAGGTCATCATCGCCTTACCACCTGCTGCCTAAACCAAACCCAGATGATCCCCTGATTCTTTCATGAACCCACCATTTCCTACCAAACTTGGATTAACGAAGCAATGTGCCTCTCCCGAATCGAACAACACATGAGTCGCTAATCCGCCCATACAAAACAGTCCCTACACATTCATATCGAATGCTAAGAACACAAATTAACAAATAACAAACAACAAACCACAAACCACAACCCGCAAACTCAAACAATTTACCAAGTAAATGATAAATTACTAACCAGAAATCGGACGCGATGAACTTGGATCAATGGCATCCTCAGAAATCGAGTACACCCTCGGCAACATGGCTGTCCCAACCGCTTATCGCTTTGCTGGTGGCTGACTCCCACCTTGCTAAACTAGCTTCGGACAATTGGGTTTAATATGCCCCGGATCACCACAATGATAGCACACCTTCTGAATCGTGCACTCACTGAGCTTATGTTTCGTGCTGCCACAACGGAAACATCCTCTCGATGCAATCCTACACGTACCAGGATGTATCTTCCCATTTTCGTTTATGCCCGGAAACGTTTCCACCCTTAGCTTGCGGTGTTACCGGAACCGCTAGCTTCACCTCACAAAGTTGCCTTGCTTCCTCATCCAATCCGGATTCCAAGGCTTCTGCTTTTTCTACTAGCTCGGTAAGCGTAGTAAAGTTGATCATCCTGACACAGTTACGGAGTTCAATCCGAATAGCCTTAAAGAACCAACGGATTTGAGCATCCTCACTCTTCATATGCCTTCCCGCATACTTCAACAACCTGTTGAACTCGACCTCAAGTTCTCAGACAGTCATAGTGCCTTGACGCAACTCCAAGAACTCACTCTCCAACCGATCAGCCGCTTCCGGCGGAAAATACTTAGCCCAAAACTCCCCACTAAACGTATCCCACGAACAATCAGGGTTTGTCATCCTCCTGGACACACCCTTCCACCAGTCATAGGCTTTCTCACCCAGAAATGGACCGCAATGTCCTTCTTGTACCCTTCCGGACAACGAATGGAGATAAAGTTCCTCTCCACCCTCGACCTCCACTCATCGGCCTCAACCCGATCAGAACCACCCTCAAACTTCTTGGTTCCCAACTTTACCATGTGTTCCATCATGGACAAATAAGACGGAATCACCTCAGCCGCCCCATCAACCACTGCCGGGTATGGGTGCCACGTTCGGCAAACTTGTCAGAATCTGGGTCAATGCACCCAACACTTGTCGGAACTACTCCCGAGTCGGACCATCAGCGGCAGCTTGTCTATTCGCTGCATCGCCACCCGCGTTCCCCGCGTTCTGGACATTCTCCAGGTGATCGTCACCCTAACGGTCATCCGCACATTATGAACTCCTCGCCACACTGCTCTCAGTATCACTCGCACGTACTGCTACTGCCGTGCTCCTCATGTTTTTGCCATTACCCTTAATCATCTACAAACCAAACCAAATGATATACTAAGTTAGTGATGAACTACCTTAGCAACACATCTACAAACAATAAGACTTACCGTGAGACAGTGCTGGAAGGATGGATTTATACAACCCACTAACCCATTTATGCAACATGAAACAATCCTAGAATGAACCGCGCTCTGATACCAACTTGTGACACCCTAACCCGGAAAAACCCAAAAAAGGGGCAAGGTATCCACCGAACGAAACTCGTACACTCTGGTACTTAGTCGAATTTTTCGAACACTTAACTTAACTAAATTCGGATTCATTTTCAGCGAAAGACTAACAACCTAAGCGGGCTCACAAACATGCGTAAACGATACCTCTTAGATGACCTAACATAATAAAATTCATAGGTTTTTATTGCAACATCAAACGAGGTTAACACACGATAGTGGTTCGATAAAAACTTAACAAACGAGATCCATGTTCGAACTTAGCGAATAAAATGCAACCAAACCAAACTCAAACAACAAACGAAATAACATGAACCCTTCGTAAATCCACCACTACATTTGCAGCTTGTCTCGCGTGCTCCTTAGCCACTTTTCTTACCTGCCACCATGAAAGGGCGCATAAGCAAACCAATTCGCTTAGTGAGTACTGTCGTCCCATCTCACCAGATTATTATCCAAAATCATTCATACGACAATCACAAGTCAATATCGCATACAAACATCGAACCACCTTATAACAAACTCATACTCAAAATCAAACTTGTTAACAAATAGTGTTGATCAGAACCAAACATGATATAACGTGTGCACACTATCATCAAACTCAAACCGTATACCGAAGCTTACACATACACTGAAGTGTATCTTCCACAAACCAAACGAGCAAACATAGACTCCATGAGCCATCACACAAACAACCCTAGACAATAGCTATGGTCACGCACTCACCTTAGCAAACAGATTGGTCGATGGAAAACACCCTTGGTACGATCGCCTACTATGGAAATCCGAGTACGTTTCACCTTAAACCATCGAATCCATACAAACAACAACAAACAACAAACAAACACCCTATTAGGGCCAAACCAATAAACACTCGATTAACTTTCGAGTTTTACCGAACCTTACTCCGATCTACTCGCAAACGCAAACTCGTCAAACACGCATTACCCGAACACGTCCAACGATTTCCCGAGCACGTCAAACGATTATCCGAACATGAACAACGATAACCCGAACACGAACACCGAACTTCACCCTCGACAAACCCAATACCGAATCAAAGCCGAACAAGGTGTATTATAGATGAAAACTACCAAGTTTATCGATCCTTACCGAGATTCTCGAACACCCTAACCGAACGATCGATCACCTTATTGATAATTCGCACTTAGCTCTCGATTAATTGTTCGTGGCGAAAAGAGAGAGCTGCACGGATAAATCCCTTATTTATACCCGTGCAACAACCCTAATGCTCGAGAAATATTTCCCGAATATTCTCGACTCGAACCGATTTCCTTATTGGAAAAGGAAAGTTTCCGATTTTCCCGCCGTACGACAAAACCGACACGGGCTGAACGATTGGACACGGTCTATTAACAATATATCCAACAATTTTAGCCCACCACTCTCGGTCCATCATGCTTTAGGCAAATTTTGGGCTTTCTCCGAAACTGACCATTTTCCCGAACCAATATCCGAACAAAAATTCTGAAATGCGGAGCACGGGCGTTACACCAAGCCCACCACCTGTTCCATCTCTACAACCCTAATCCGGGAGTAAGTTGTCCTAAGTCACAATAGAGGTGGAGGAATTGCATCAGCACTTGGGAGAAGCCACAAAATCATAGACGGATACGAAGGAGGGGTCGACAATGGTTTATGGTTGTAAAGGTCTTCGGGAAACTCCCTAGAAAGTTCAAGATCAGGCGGATCTAAGGGAACATGGGAGACCAAACTCAGAGTTGAAAGAGAAATAGCGGATAGAAACATCAGACTCTCTTATTCCCATCTTTGAAACCAAAGCAGTTAGCATATGGAAGAACCGAGGGAGACTCGCCTAAAAACAACATTTTTCGTTCACAGATCTCGGATCCAAAGAAGAAAGTGGGGAAATGCCGAGAAAGATTCAAAACCGCAGTGAAGTCTGAGGAAAAACAGAGCCCAAGAGACGACAAAGACATGAGAAATTTCAAAGGAAGAAAAGCAATCTGACGCCGGTGAGCAATGACACCACCGACGTCAGAAAACGGAATCAAGTTTTGTGTCTCGATAATGGTGCCAATAAAATATTTTAAATATTTTATAGTTTTCGTCTATAATATATTAATTATATTTCAAGCAGCTTAAATAATTTATTTTTTGCTATGTTATTTAACACTCAAAAAGTGATAATATGTCAACAATGGTTCATAAAATGTTTCTCTAATACACTGTGCCATTAATTGGCATATCATGATTCAGATTTGTCCATGTATTGACATAATGCTCATAGTCTCATATCATGACATCTACATAACTTTTTTTTGCTAAGAATATAATGAAATTTTTAGGTTTAACAAATTGGATAACCTAATTAATTAATCTCATGGCAAATAATAAAAAATAATATATACGATTTTTCTTTGTCTATTTTCGTTATAGCAAAAAAAATGTTAATTTATAAAAATTCTTATGATTTTTCAGACACAATGAGCTTAATTTAGCTGATAATATTAATGTACTAACTAATGACATTTTTGAGAAACAATATACTGTATATTAATTTTATCTCTACTAATCATAACTTAAAACCCTGCGTATGTTCCTCAAATATATATTATACATACAAATATGCATATAACTATGATAATATTTTGATATATTGTATATTGTAGTGACAGATATAACCTTAGTAAGAACATGAGGTGATTAAGAAAGCTAATAAAAAGTTATAGAGAAAAGGAGAGTAACATTTAAAAGAACAGAAAAATGGATTATATGAAGCCATATCCAAGGAGGTAACTTAAGGAAACACAATGTAGAGTAACATGTATAGGAGTGGAAAAAATGGATGATATGAAGCCATATCCAAGGAACTCACTTAAGGAAACGCAAAGTAGTTCGCGTCCATAATCCCCACAGAAAAAAATGAGGCGGTGTTCAATTCGGGTTTTAGTTCAGATTCGGTTTGGTATTTTCGATTTATATATAATGGTATCCAAACTAAAAATCTAAGCTACAATGATGGTCTGGTACGGTTTTAATTTTGGTTTAAATTCAAAATTTAGACAAATATATTCTTAATTTACAAATAAATTGTGGGTTTAGTTTGGATTTTTCTTTTTTCGATTTGGTTTAGATCGAATTGATTTCTCATATATAAAAATGAATCAATGTAAAACACAGTAAGATATGGTTCGATTTTCTAATTACAAATTTTGATTCGGTTTGCTTTGGTGCAAATCAGTTTATACATGTTGAACTCCCCTATAAAAAACTATATGTTAATCTTAATTCTCAAATACCGTTAATTTCTATTACTAACTATTTTTACGGTCATAGTTAGTACCAACTATTTGGAGGAATTTTATTTTTCAACAAATACTTTTTTTTCCTCTTGATATTACTTCTCAAGTTGAAGTTTAAATACTAAATCTTCGTTTATGACAAAAAAATATACAATTTTCAAAATATCATAATTTTTAGTTCTATGAATATTTTGGTAGATTGTCTGTGAGTATCCATTAACAGGTTTAGGAAGATGGTTAAAGAAAAATTAATAAATCTTTTTATAACACACGATTTTTCGTATTTTAAAACCTAAAAAGATTTAGATCTAAGAAATTGCATGATATAACACGTTTTATGGTTTTCACTAGTGTTTTTGTTAAACGAGAGAAATAAAAAGAATACTTCCCATTAATAAATATGAGTTGGACACTTTTCTCAAAATCTTTGAGTAAAAAAAAAATGATACCTTATCTATTATGAGCCCATAGTAATTTAGAAAAAAAAATTCTTCTCTTTAACTCACGAAGGATGAGACTTTTTCAACAGATTTATAAAGAGAAAATGTTTAAAGTACTGTTGGGATCGAATGGAGAAAAAAGCAAAGTTAAAATTTCGTAAAAAGACTATGATGCGGAAGCTTTGATATCATAATGTCGCCATTTCATAACTCTTATTGGAAACATTGGATTTTGTCATGCGGTGTGCAATATGGAGGTTCAGCCAAGAGATGCAACTCATACACAATTTGCATCAAAGCAAGATAGAATATGAAGAAAAATAATAGATTTAATAATCCATTAATGAGTAAGGCTTATCTATGGAAATCATCGTATTTTCTCACTATATGGTGCATATATTTGTTTATGTAATAATTTGTTTTCCTAAATTTTTGTATACTGACTTTGTAATCTCAATTTGATACCAATGAATTTGACAGGGATAAAAACTACTATGAGAGAGAAATGATAAAATATAAAGACGTTTAATGAGATAAAATATATTTTTATCTTTACGCGGTGATTAATTGCACAAGTTAGAATAAGAAAAAGTGAAAATCATAACTACGTTTAAGTTCTTTTGCTTTACACCAATCAAATAAAAATAGATGAAATAAATATTTAACTGGAAAAAGAGTATTTTTACTCTATCCAACAAAACAGAAATATTTACGCTGAGTTAGCCTTACTTTTTTTTTTTAGTAATTTTTTTCTAACTTTTTATTTTATTAAATAACCCATCAAATTCTTAATGAAATCTGAAGAAAAAAAACAAAAGATGATTGAAAAATGTGACAACTCATGTATATATATATATATATATATATATTTTTTTTCTCTTATCTATAAAGTATTTTTAATATTTTATGATTTTCATCTATAATATATGATATCAATATTTATATTATATCATTTATATTTTAAGTAGCTCAAATAATTAATTTCTTGCTATGTTATTTAACACTAACATAGTAATAATATGTCAACAATGGTTCATAAAATGTTTTTTTGTAATACACTTTGCTATTACATACCATAATCAGATTTGTCCATGTATTGACATAATGCCCATATCATGACATTTACATTTTTTTTTGTTGCTAAGAATATAATGAAATGTCTAGGTTTACAAATTGGATAACCTAATAAATTAATCTCATGGCAAAAAGAAATTAAAAACATGGAAAAAATCTAACTCGAACTTCAGTGCATCGACCGAACTATAAACACAAAAGTTTACGGAAATAAGATTTAGTGATAACAATATTGTAAACCTGAGAAAATGAAGAAATTTATAACTCCAAAATAGCCTAAAGACAACAAGGAAGTCTTGATTACGATAACTTTTACTTTTATTGGTAGTCCGAGAAAAAATAAAGCCAACTCGAAGAAAAAACGAAACTGTAACAGCCCAATTTTTGGGCAAGGCCTATTACATAATCTGAGGCCCATCAATCCAATCCAAAGCTCACCAAGCCTAACTCTAATCCTAGGTACCCATCTCTTTTTTCTCTATTTTAAGACTCATTTCTCCTTTTTTCAACAAAACTCTCTTGAGTAATTAAACTCTGCAGAAATTCCACCGGAGATAAAGCTGCCGAACCGCCGTCCATCGTCTCCCAAGCCTAGGTCGACTAAGCCACCACCGAGTTTAACCGAAGGTAGCTCTGAAAACCGAGTTTTGAAAGTTTTAGTTTCGGGCCGTTTCGTATTTTTAAGATCTCTCTCTAATCGCTTTGAATCTCGCAAAACCAAGGCCACCATCGGATTCGTGATGACGAGACGAAACCGGAGAGACCAACCGCTGCCAAAACCGCCGCCGGATGCTCCGCCAGGCGCCGCCGGTGACTTTTCTGGTAAGCCGTCGCCGGAATTTTCGTCGCTGACCGGTTTAGGTTAATCGGTCAGTTTAATTCAATTGATTTCGATTTGGTTTCCGGTTTAAGTTAACCGGTCGATTTAAATCGATTTGGTTTCGATTTAGGTTAACCGATTGGTTTAAATCAATTGATTTCTAGTTTAGGTTAGCCGGTTCGATTTGGCCGGTTTGATTGTTGACCGGTTCGGGTTGACTTTGACCCGTTGACCCGTCTTTTGACCATTGACCGTTGACTTTTTGAGTTGACTGTTGACTTTGACCGGTTGAGTCGAAAACCGTTTTTCGTTCGAAGCCCGTCTGACTCGATTTTTCATTCCGGTTTCGGATCCGAAGTCGGTTTAATGATTCGAGGTTCAGAAACCGCAGTTATCGACTTTGCTAAGGTGAAGACTATTACACAAACTTCTGTATTTTGTTTGAGGATACTAGTTGCGGATAGTTTAGTAACTAAATGTGATATGTTTAAATGATCGATTCTATCTAGTTTGCTTGTTTAAATTGGACATAGGGATATAGATGATTCAACCTAATTGTTTGTTCATACTGTTTATGTTAAGTGTTTGTTACATATGCATATATATATATGGTTATATGGTTATTTGGTAGCGAGGGTACAGAGATGGGTGAAGGCAATCCTAGTCGATATGTTGCCCTGCACCTTAAGATCGATAAACGTCCCCCAGGCGGTGAGATTGGGCACTATCCCATAGTTGACCTCGTTGGAGGGTGAGATTGTGCACTATCTCATAGTTACCTCAAGGGTGAGGGTGAGATTGGGCACTATCCCATAGTTGACCTCGTTGAAGGGTGAGATTGGGCACTATCCTATAGTTACCTCAAGGGTGAGGGTGTGATTGGACACTATCACATAATAGGACAATTGTCTGTTGGTTGAGCACTGTAGGTGCTGTGTTTGTTCATGTTTGGTTCTATACTGTTTTGTGATTAGTTTCTTAAACTGAGTTAGTGACATGCGGATTTAGCATCTCATACCTCACTGAGTGACTCCCCTGTTGCTCACCGTTCTTTTCTACCTTTCAGGTAAAACAAATAGAAACCGAGTTATTTAAATAAATGTTTTAGTTTAAACTTATGACATGCTATATAACAAAAAAAACTCTTATGACATGTATCAAACAAGTATATTTTGTTCAATTGTTTAGAATATATGTCTATTATATAACTAACTGGTAATTTAATCGATTGTTATATACCACTTAATTGTTAAAAATTCGATGATTGGATAACATATAGTAAATGAGTTATTCAAATAAGTGGCATGATATTCCATTTACAAAGATAATTGACTGTAATTGACTAACATTGCCTGTAAAATCAAATATCATACAAAATAAAAATGAAACAAATAGAAACCGAGTTATTTAAATAAATGTCATGATATCTCGTTTGTAAAAATAACTAACCATCAATAACTAACATTGTTCGCAAAATGAGATGTCATAAAAAACGAATGATGTGTTATGGTGTGGCAAGTTACATCAGTAGCATATACAACATTTTTATTTTGTCAACTTTAAAATAAGTTTTAGGGTGTATATTTTCATCATATATTGCTAGATATTTTATAGAAAAATGTTCTCTTTCCGCTTGTTCTTTAAAACAAATCCTAAAATATAAGTACAACAATTTTCCCTTAAGTTTTAGTTTTAGATGTTTCAAAAATCAATTGACACAAACATTTTTCTATCTACCAAATGTAGCCTCTGGGAAACTCGCTAATGTAGATTTTTTAGCAATTTTAGTGGAAACATTCGAACCATATATGCAGATTCAAGTTGTTTCTATTTTTGAATTGTGAAAAGTTCTGTTTTAAATATCATACTATTTGATAGGGATTAGGGAACAATATATACAGTGAGTCAGAAACAGATACAGAACTCAAATCATTATATAGTGAAACCAAGAATCTTAATCTCATTACTACAAGTTGGAATAAAAAGAAATAAAAAATATTGAAACTAAAAATAAGAAAGTACCTCCTGGCAAGATCAGAACATGAGATTCTAGTGGGAAATTATAGGTTGCTTTACAAAAAGCAGACCCTGGTGTTCTTTTTTACTTCCACAATTTCCGAAAACAAAAACATTTATAATTTACTTACTTTCCTATCTCGGTTTAAAATTTCTTTTGTAAACTCATACAATTGTATACTTTTTTTCTTTCAAAAATCAGTTAACTAATGATACTAAATTGTAAATGATTCCGTCTTATCGAATTGTATAATACTTGAAATCCGGAATTGATAAATGTACCTTAGAAGTTGACAAATTAGGAAAAAAATAAAGGAATAAAAGAATAATAAAACAACGAATATGTATACCAATTGTCGATTCATGTTGATGGTTGATCAGGTTCCAATGCAAAAAGAGAGAAACGAGCGTAGAAATTACGCATCTTAATTTGTATTGTGACTTTTCTCAATTAAGATATGAATGAAATCAATATTGAATTGTTTGATTTACTACTTTTGTTCTTTAAGTTAATATTCTATCTTTTCTGATTCGATTATTATACGATGGTTAGTTTTCGAAGTTAACCATTTTAAAAAAGATTTTATAATACATTGAAGTCAAAAAAATTTTTAATGTATGATTCCGTTCAGTGAAAGTTTTAGTCCATTCAATTTTTAATTCGATTCCTATAATTTTTTTGTATAATCATTTTGATCAATATCCTATATTTGTTATTTTGAATTTAAATATGACTCCGAAACCAATTAAAACTTAAATCGAATTTAGATATGAGTAGTAAAACGACGATTTCGTGTATAACAAATGGCTGCATTGTTTCAAATCATAAATACGATTTATGATTACATGAGAACTAGAGTTTGTAGCTTCATGATTCGTTCTATTGTAGTTACCGTGTTATAATCAACAAATCCAGACTCGTGCGTGAATGGTAAAAGACAAAAATGATTATTAAAAAAGGCCGATAGCTTAATTATTTTTGACGTAAACCAAACGTTTTAATGCATGCAACTCTTAAATGCAAACAAAAAAAAACGTATAATAATGAGGTGAAGAATAATAATCTTATATTATTTGGCTCACAAAATAGTTTGTAAAAAAGAAGAGGAAGTATAAATTGATGAGTTTACAGTTGTACCCCTCTTTGACTGCTGTCGTCACACATCGCTTCTTCTGCCTTTTTGAAGACATCAGGAGAAAGAAAGATATGTAATGAGAACGAATCAAACCTTCGTTTCAAATTGTATATTAATAAAATTATCCAACGTTTTATTTTAAACATGCTTTGAAAATTATTTTTAAAAAAAAGTGCTAATTGCAGGAACTGGCGTTAAATACTTAAATATATGATTTTCATGGTGAAGAAAATTTATTATATCCTTATTTTTAGTAGTCTAGTCAGGTGGGTGGGTCCCGCAGAATGGGTCACCAAGTTGTCAAACTTTAATGGTTTTTTTTTTTCTTACAAATTTATTTATTTAATTCTGGCATTATAAAGTTAATTTTTAAATTAAATTAAATCACATGTATATTATTTCAATAAGAAAATTTACTGGAAAATTTAAGTCTAATTATTCAACCAATTTTTTACTAAGAATAATTCTGTAAACTGCTTTAATAACTATTCACTAAACGATGTAAGTGTTTATTAACGAACTTGTAACGTGAATTTTACACAACCAAAAACTCATTCACATAAAACTATATATTTATCTCGAATCTTGTAAATTTTAATCCATATAAATGATGTAAGTGTTTACAAACGAAATAACAAATTTAGCATGAGCTTTTATGTAAATAAAAATCTGATTTTACATATTATGTTTTGATTCACATTAGCACAAACGAATTTTGTAAATTTTAAGTAATTTTAAGATTAATAGTCTATATATTTTTTGTTAATTAGAAAATTCATTTAACACATCACAAAATCATGAGAAAAAAAAAACATAAAACTTGAATATTATTTTACAGTTATGAAGTAAAACAGAAGTTTAAATACGTAATGGAATTTCAGAGTTTTGGAGTTTTAAGGTAATTTGTAGAAACAGAAAATCATAAACTATTAAAATAAATAAAACCGAGGAAGTAAATTTGTTTTCGAAAAGGTAAAGTGTACTATTGTAAAGTAGGTAAATAGAGGTACAGGTCAAGGGGTAGTTTCGGTATTTCATCTCCACCTTCTTGCTTTTTTCTTTTTTTTTCCCTTCTCACATTCCAAAGTCTCATTGGACTTATAGGAAGAAGAGTTATTTTCGTTTGCTCTGCTTTCTCACTTTTTCCCGTTTCCTTTGGGAATACAAACGGCGGCTTCACAAAAGCCTCCGATTTCGATTTTTTTTTCTTTCTCTTCGTAGAGTTTTTTTTTTTTTGGGTTCTTTTCTTAGTGTTTCTTCTTCTTCTTTTCCGGCTTCTTCCGTCGGAATCATAAACTCAGGGGTTTTTATTTGTGCACTGTTTCAATTGGATCATTCGAAGTGAGTAGAGATTCTCTGTTCGACGAAACAAGTAAGTAACTACATTGTTCCGTGTCAATTCTCTTCTGGGTTTGCTTTCGTTTTTTACCTTTTTCGGTAATTTTGTTTTCTCTTTTTGACAATTTGAGTTTTTCTTTTTGGTTGATCACTTTTCATGATTCTTTTTGACAATCTTCGTGATTCCTTTTCATGATCTTTTTTTTTTTTTGGTTCTTTTGATCGATCGTTGTCTGTGAAATCGATTTTGTTTTATGAACTTTGTACATTATGGATGATTGTGAAAGTTTTGTTTCTTTTGTTTATGCATGTTCCTTTATCAGAAATCGATTTCGTTTGTTTTGAGATCATCTTAAGGCGGCTAATGTTTTTGCAGTAAGGGTTTTTGTCCTCTTTTTTTTTTTTGTTGGCAGTGAGATCTTTCTTTATTTATTTGGGTCCATGAATAATGTAATGTGTGTTCAAAGTTTGAACCTTTTTATTATGTGTGTGTTTTTTTCTCAGGTTTGAGGTAGAATCTTCTTTGTCTTAACATGTTTTCTCTTTTTTTTGGGGTTCATGCTAGATTCTATCAGTAAATCAATTTCGAATCTCTGCTTCCTTATTTCCAACTTGTTTTTTTTTTTTTTGATAGGCCAGTCACAGAGACAGATTGTGGTAACACTTTTGTCCATTAACAAAAGTTGTCTGTTTCTCTTTGGTCAGTGAAATGCTAAGTTTCATATTCTGCACATTAGATTGATGACTAGAGGGTACAGCTAAAAACTGATCCTTTTGACAATTTCTCTTCTTTTAGGTAACTTTGAACCCAATATCTTGTTGCCCGGCGACACACAATCTTTCAGTGAGTTTTTTAGCTCTGTTTTATGAGTTTAAGGTCCAAAAGTACGAAAATTTCAATAATGCTTGTTCAAAAGTTGGAACCTTTTTTGTGTTTCTGAGATAGTTTTGCTCAGGTTTGTGGTAGATTCTCCTTGTATTCAATCAGTGAATTTGATAACATGTTTTGAGCGACAAAAGTAAGTGTATATTTTCAATAATGTGTGTTCAAAGTTTGAATCTCCTTTGTCTGAACACATTCTCTCTTTTCTTTGGGTTCATGCTAGATTCTATCTGTAATTTAATTTTGAATCTCGGCATTTTTTTGTTTCCAACTTGTTTTTAATAGGCCAGTCACATAAACAGTTTGTGCTTACAAATTTGTCCAAAACCAAAAGTTGTCTGTTTCTCAGTGGTCAGAAATGATAATGATCAGAGAGAGTTGTTTTGGTTTTGTCTGTCTGGTTGATAAAATGCTAAAGATTGGTTTTGTTTCATATTTTGCTCATTGGTTTTGATCACTAAAGGTTGCTGATAAAAAACTGAAGTCTTCACTCTAGTGTCTAATTTGGCCTTACTGATGATTTCACTTCTTGTAGGAAAGTCTACAACATGGATGAAGATTGCGAGGAGCTTCAGGTTCCCATGGGAAGTCTAACCTCGATTGGTTTTAGCATTTCAAACAACACTGATCGAGTAAGTGTTGTCCTTAATTAATCTTCCTGATTTGTTAGTGAGTAGATTGAGCAAATATTTAATGTAATGGTACTTTGTTATAGGATAAAATGTCTGCCTTAACGGTTGAAGCAGCGAATCAGGTGACTGATTCTCGGCTAGGTCTTCCGAATCCGGATGCTATCTGCAGAACCTGTGGCAGCAGAGATCGAAAAGTTTGCGAAGGTATCATAAAGAATCTGGTTTTGGAGATATTGTTGCATCTCTTGGCTCATTTATGATTAGTTCCCTGAATATGCTTCTTTTCTTTCTGTTTAGGGCATTTTGGGGTTATAAACTTCCGGTACGCGATAATTAACCCGTATTTCCTCAAGGAGATAGCTGCATTGCTGAACAAAATCTGCCCGGGCTGTAAATACATTCGGAAAAAGCAGTTTCAGGTTCAAGAGTCTTTCCAAATCCTTTGGTGTGTGTCAGTTGTTGGTTTTGTGTTAATGGAACTATATATACTAATGTCCCCTTTGCTTGTTACAGATTACCGGAGACCAGCCTGAGAGATGTAGATATTGCACTGTAAGAGTTTTGATTGCAACTAATTTTCTCATTTAAAGCTTTGTTCTTACTCTAATTTTCTGTTTTCGTTTATATTTTTCAGTCGAATACCGGTTATCCTCCAATGAAGTTTAGGGTAACTACTAAAGAAGTCTTCAGGCGATCCGGAATTGTTGTCGAAGTAAACGAAGAGACTCTGATGAAACTCAAGAAACGGGGAGTGTTAGCATTGCCTCCTGACTATTGGAGTTTTTTGCCGAAAGACTCCAATATTGACGAGAGCTGTCTGAAACCAACCAAACGTATTCTAACGCATGCACAGGTATACAATAGTGAAATTTAGAGACTCGATAAATTTTCTTACTATATAGTTTTCTGAAATTTTCACTTTTTTGCAGGTTTATGCTCTGTTATGTGGGATTGATCAGAGGCTCATCAGGAAGGATATCCCCATGTTCGACTCTCTTAGTCTGGCATCTTTTCCTGTTACACCAAACGGTTACCGTGTAACCGAAATGGTCCATCAATTCAACGGAGCTCGACTAATATTTGTAAGTTAACACGCTTGGTTATATAATTTGTATCATATACTATGTTATTTCTCTTATCTTTTTCGGGTTTTTGTTACATTTTTTTAAGGATGAACGGACTCGGATCTACAAGAAATTAGTCGGCTTCGAGGGAAACACGCTTGAATTGAGTTCTCGTGTGATCGAATGCATGCAATATTCCAGAGTAAGCAGTAGTTTCTGATAGATTAAACTCTTGTTTCTGTTCATCTGTGAAGGTTAATAAATTCTTGTTTTTCACACAGCTCTTTTCGGAAAATGTGTCTTCGAGTCAAGATTCCGCAAACCCGTACCAAAAAAAATCAGACACTCCTAAACTATGCGGTCTAAGGTTCATGAAAGACGTGCTGCTCGGTAAAAGAAGCGATCATACATTCCGGGCAGTAGTTGTTGGTGATCCGTCCTTGAAGCTTCACGAGATTGGCATACCCCGGACGATCGCAGAAAGGATTCAAGTATCAGAGAATCTTAACGACTGGAACATGGAACGGCTTGTCGCTTACGTTTTCCACAGACTGTTCGTGTTAGATAGAGAGGTGCATGTGAGAAGAGGAGATAGCTTGGTGGCTATTCGAGAAATCGATGACCTCCAAGCCGGAGACAAAATTTTCAGGCCTTTAATGGATGGAGACACAGTGCTGATGAACAGACCGCCTTCCATTCATCAGCATTCGCTTATTGCAATGTCAGTTAGAATCCTCCCGACGACTTCTGTTGTCTCCTTGAATCCTATCTGCTGTTTGCCGTTTCGTGGTGATTTTGATGGAGATTGTCTTCACGGTTACATTCCTCAGTCGATTCAAGCAAAGGTTGAGCTCGATGAGCTTGTGGCTTTGGATAAGCAGCTTATTAACAGACAGAATGGTCGGAATTTGCTTTCGTTTGGACAGGATAGCTTGACGGCGGCTTATCTAGTTAATGTTGAGAAAAATTGTTATCTGAATCGAGCTCAGATGCAGCAGCTTCAAATGTACTCCCCGTTTCAGCTTCCTCCGCCTGCGATAATCCAAACTTCTCCTTCGAGCACTGAGCCTCAATGGACGGGAATGCAGCTATTCGGGATGCTGTTTCCTCCCGGGTTTGACTACACTTACCCTCTGAATGATGTGGTTGTGAGTAATGGAGAGCTCTTGTCTTCCTCTGAAGGATCAGCTTGGCTCCGGGATGGAGAAGGGAATTTCATCCAGGGATTGCTCAAACACGACAAAGAGAAAGTTCTTGATATCATCTATTCCGCTCAAGAAATGCTATCTCAGTGGTTGCTGATGCGCGGATTGAGTGTGTCCTTGGCAGATTTGTACCTTTGCTCTGATCCACAGTCTCGGAAAAACTTGACTGAAGAGATATCATACGGATTGTGGGAAGCTGAGCAAGTCTGCAACAAGCAACAGCTAATGGTTGAATCTTGGAGAAATTTTCTTGCAGTTAATGGGGAGGATGAGAAAGAGGATTCAGTTGCAGATTTGGACCGGTTCTGCTATGAGAGACAAAAATCCGCTACATTAAGTAAAATTGCAGTTAGTGCTTTTAAGGATGCTTACAGAGATGTTCAGGCACTGGCATATAGGTATGGTGAGCAATCCAACTCTTTTTTGATCATGTCGAAAGCCGGTAGCAAAGGGAATATAGGGAAGCTGGTTCAACACAGCATGTGTATCGGTCTGCAGAATTCAGCAGTTGCTTTGTCCTTTGGGTTTCCGCGGAAGCTGACTTGCGCTGCTTGGAACGACCCGAACAGTCCACTTCGCAGCACAAAGGGAGAAGACAAAACCGCTACTGAGTCATATGTTCCTTATGGAGTCATTGAGAACTCGTTTCTAACGGGTCTGAATCCGTTGGAATCTTTTGTTCATTCAGTTACAAGTCGTGACAGCTCATTCAGCGGTAATGCTGATCTCCCAGGGACACTGAGCAGAAGATTAATGTTCTTCATGCGGGACATATACGCTGCTTATGATGGCACAGTAAGAAATTCTTTCGGAAACCAGTTAGTCCAGTTTACTTATGAGAATGATGGTCCCGTTGAAGAAATCACCGGTGAAGCACTTGGGTCACTTTCTGCTTGTGCATTATCTGAGGCAGCTTACAGCGCGTTGGACCAGCCAGTCAGCCTTCTTGAAACCTCGCCGCTTCTGAATCTTAAGGTCTCCTTCTTCTTCTTCTTCTCTTCTTGATTTATTTAATCATTTACACTCTATCTTTTGCATTTCTCTAACTAGATTTGATCTCTTTCTACAGAATGTCTTGGAGTGTGGATCGAAGAAAGGTCAACGAGAACAGACAATGTCTTTGTATTTGTCTGAAACCCTTTCAAAGAAAAAGCATGGGTTCGAATACGGGTCACTGGAGATCAAGAACCACTTGGAGAAACTAAGTTTCTCAGAGATCGTTTCAACAGCTATGATAACGTTGGTAACTTTAATTGTCTTTATGATTCTTTTTGGTTAAGGGCTTCTCTTAACAAATGTTTATTGTCTTCTTGGTTCATAGATTCTCTCCAATTACTAACACGAAAGTACCATTAAGCCCGTGGGTTTGCCATTTTCATATCTCCGAGGTACAAACTCATACACATATAAAGCCACAAACACCTATATATGAACAGATTGTAATTAACCTCTTCTTTAATTTCACAGAAAGTACTGAAGCGGAAACAACTGAACGCAGAATCTGTTGTTTCCTCATTAAATGAGCAGTACAAGAGCAGGAACAGAGAACTGAAGCTTGATCTAGTTGATTTGGATATACAAAGCACGTAAGAACATCCTTGAAATTGTAGCAGACATGTGTTATTTAGCTTTTATGCCTTTATTAGAAACTGATTTGTTATACATTTATGTGTTATGGATTAGAAACCATTGCTCTTCAGACGATAGGGCAATGAAGGATGATAGCTTATGCATCACAGTGACTGTAATCGAAGCCTCAAAGCATTCCTCTTTGGAACTGGATGCTATTCGTCTCGTTTTGATTCCTTTTCTTCTTGACTCTCCTGTCAAAGGTAAAATTGGATGAATAAAAAGACGAGCAAGCTGAACAATTTTTGTTTTGTTATTATCCTTCTTATGAGTTCTATCATCTGTTTTTTGCAGGTTACCAAGAGATTAAAAAGGTCGATATTTTGTGGACCGACCGACCAAAAGCGCCAAAAAGGAACGGGAATCATTTGGCGGGTGAGCTTTACTTGAGGGTTACAATGTATGGGGAACGGGGGAAAAGAAACTGTTGGAGCGCTCTCTTAGAAACCTGTCTTCCCATCATGGACATGATCGACTGGAGCCGAAGCCATCCTAATAATATCCGACAGTGCTGCTCGGTTTATGGAATAGATGCTGGACGGAGCATTTTCATAGCAGTCAGTAACAGTTTCTTTTACAATTTCTTCATTTTCTTGGTCTCGCTGCTTCTAAAGTTTTAATCTTTTTTTGTGACCGCAGAATTTGGAGTCCGCGGTGTCCGATACTGGTAAGACGATTCTAAGGGAACATTTGCTTCTCGTAGCTGATAGTCTCTCTGTTACCGGAGAATTTGTGGCATTAAACGCCAAAGGTTGGAGTAAACAAAGACAGGTCGAGTCCACGCCTGCACCTTTTACTCAAGCATGCTTCTCGGTATGTATCTAAATCCCAAGTTAACGTCCATGTTTTTTTGGTTATTGGTTATACCAAGCTTATATTGGATTTGATTTGATACTTAGTGCTTGCTTAATCTCTACAGAGCCCAAGTCAATGCTTTCTCAAAGCTGCTAAAGAAGGTGTCGTAGATCAGCTGCAAGGATCTATCGACGCCTTAGCTTGGGGAAAAGTTCCTGGTTTTGGAACTGGAGATCAATTCGAAATCATCATTTCGCCAAAGGTTGATATCTTTACTTTTAATCCGTTTTTATCACAACTTCAGTGGTCTAATTAGTGTCTTTATGCGTGCATCAGGTTCACGGGTTTACCACACCGGTAGATGTGTATGACCTTCTGAGTAGTACACCTCCAAAGACGGGGACGATGTCTAAAACAAACTCTGCGCCCAAATCAGACAAATTTACAGTCCAGCCACTCCACTTGCTTGATACCGCATTCCCCAAAGCTTTCAAGACACTCAATGGGAAAGGGTTTTCTGCGTCACAGCTTAGAACGATGTTTACATGGGACGACATCGAGAATCTTTCCCGGTCATTGAAACGCATACTCAACAAGTAAGGCGAAAAAACAACCTCAGTGTCAAAGTATTGATTTTTTTCTGTCAAAGAACCGTAAAGATTCTTCCTTTTGACTGCTGCAAATTATAACCGTGTTATTTTTGTCAGTTACGAAATCAATGCTCCCTTGAGTGAGAGAGATGAGAAATTTGTCATGATGGTTCTGTGCTTCCACCCCAACAGAGCTGAGAAAATTGGACCAGGCTTCCAAGGAATCCGGGTAAATCATATAAAAAGAAAACTCATATGTTTCAGAATCCGTAAAAACATATAAAGATCCTGACCCGGTTTCTTTTGCAGGTCGCTAATTCGAAGCACGGAGATGCCCGTTGCTTTGAGGTTGTAAGAATAGACGAGACAACCGAAGACTTTTCGTACCACAAGTGTGTCTTGGGAGCAACAAAGATCATTGCACCAACGAAAATGAACTTCTACAAGTCAAAGTATCTTAAAAGTGGTACAGTCCAGCCTGCTACTCTCTAAAACACCAGAAGAAACCCGTCAACTAAAAGGGAAACAAAAGACCATCTTTTGTCGATATATAATTTCGAACAGTGTAGAAAAGTGTGTGTTTAAAAAGTGATTAGATAGATATAGGGGAAAAGCCTTTTGGCTTTGGTCTAAGCTTCTTTTTGCTCCTTTCACTATGTAATACCTTTGCCTTAAACCTAAAGGCTTAAAGGTTAATTACGTAGTGGAAGCAGCAACGAGAAGCTGGCAAAGTAGGCATCTGTTCTGTAAACTTCTGTTTCTGTTTGTAAACCATGAAATTTCCGGTTTGACTATGAAAATATCCGGTTATGTTTCTGTTCTATCTTTCCCCGGTCCAGATCGGTCTTCATGCAATTGCTTATGATCCTTATTACATCTTCGGTTTTCCTCATGAGAAGTGAAACTTTAGTTCTCTGGTTATGCTCTGTCTTTCCTGGTTTAGTTCGGTTCTCAGTTCTCATACAATTTGTTCTTTCTTTACCCGGTTTAGATTGGTTTTCTTGCAGTTCGCTTATGATTCTTATAAGTTATAATATAACATCTTCTGTTTTCCTTATGAGATGTGAAAACTTATTTTGCTTATCAAAGATTATTTCTTTGGTTATGCTCTGTTTTATCTTCGTTAAGATTAGTTCTTATACAATTTGTTTACCATCTTGTGTTTTCTCGTGTGACAAATGAATAATTTTCCCACTCATAAACGAGATTCAAAAAGTTCCAATTTGTTCTTTTCATGCAATTGTTAATGATCCCCTTATTACAATTGTCCATATTATGTTTTTCACCGTGGTCGTGGGGACATGGAATCATTTAATTGAGACATGAAATTTCTTCAAGATGTCAAATCCGGTTTAATGTTAACCGGTTTCTTTTATTTCTCGGTTATGCTCTGATCTTTCTTGGCTAAGGTCGGTTTTCATGCAATTGGTTCCCAATGGGTCAAAACTTATGTACTATCATTTAGAGCTTTCCAAAATAGAATCGTAAAGGTTCGTTTAGCAAACGTTTTAATTGACGATTGTGATCAGTTTACTTAATTTGACTATTGTAGTGATAGAATATAGTTACTTTATCTTGATTATATAATATTAAATATATTATTTTGTAGTCTCTACTTTTCAATCAAACAACAATAGTCATCTTTTTACATCATTTTCTCTTATTTTTGTGCGCCCGTCAACTAATAAAAAATCAACAAAAAATTGGGATAATCATTAATCACACAATTAGTTGTACAGAGTCTGTTAATCCATTAGAATATGATGTTATCATGTGAAGGTATTAAATGTATGTATCATGCATATCTTCGAAAATATGAAAGTTTGAAAGTTTTGGTTTTAAAATGGAAGTTATATATGTTTTAAGGTAATAATGATCTCCATCACCATTTCAGCAAATACCTATAACTTTTATGATTCTAATTCACTATAGCAACATAAATTAACACACATGCACACACACATGTATATCTTTGAAATGAGAATGAGTGGATTTCATATCACCAAACAATAAATATTAACACACATGCACAAACACATGTATATCTTTTAAATCTAGTGGCATTATGTGTTCACGACATGTGTTAAAAAAAACAAAAAGATTAATTCGAGATATTTCATGTAGCTGCTACAGAGTTGCATGTCATACATACAGGTAATGTACTCAATACTTTCTTACACAGGTCCACAACTGCACTTACTTTTATTATAGACCACCTTATATAGATATATAATGAACTAAACGAATATTTTTGTTTGTTTATCTTTGGCTTAAAAGTGAAGTTACACATGTCGTGAACACATAATGCCACTAGCTAAAGCATTTTCTTCTCTTCTCGATCAGTGAACCTTAGCAAATCAAAAGATAAAATTAAACTGTGCTGACCAATAACAAATAAACACGTAGTGATGGACTTTGTGAATGGTGTCTTCAATGCAACAAATATTCGGTTACCTAAACAGTTAATATACACTATTATTTATTTAATTATTTATGTACTTCTTATTAAATCAGGAGAAAATCTGACACCATGCAAAATCATATATAATATTTATACACCTATATTTATTTGTTTCGTTGAAAATACTAATAACTAAATAGAAAAGTTTGGTTAAACTACTTTTGGTTCTATGGTTGATCAAGTGAGTGAGTTTTCTTTTGGTAAGTTTCTCATTATTCTTGGTAAGTTTAGTAGTAATTAAGTAACTATTGACACTAGATTAATATTTTTTAAATAGTCTATGTGCTGCGGATTTAATTATAGTGTTACAAATCTTCAAAGTACTATTGTGTATTACATAAGGTAATTAAATTTAGGAAATCTATTTACTCGTATTTATCTCTCTTTTTATCAACATTGATAGTTTTTTTTTTTTTTTTGGGTCAGTAACACTACTATGTGTAGATTGAAATCCAAATGATGACATTATAACGACACTAAAACAAATTGATAAAACAAACGAAAAAAATGATTGGCCTAATAAAATTAACAAGTATCACGTGGGATCACGGTTATGAAATATTGTAGGTAACTTATACAACAAGCATTGTATAGTAGGTAACCCAAAAAAATGAGTTAAATGTGTCTGCGTCCACTATAAAGTTATAAGTTTCTCTTTATTTTTGGTAACTTTTTTGTTCAACACTATTTTTCAATACATTTTTGTCCACAACCTCTTTATACTAAAACGCAAAAACAAAACAGTATCTGTCAGATTATTAAATATTCCAATTTCCAACTAAAATCGTGTCGCTATCCTTTTTTAATTTATGAAAAAAAAAATACAAATTGAATACGGACACATATGAATCCATATGACATGTCCATTACAATACCCATAAAAATGAAGACAAATTGAATACGATTCCATGACTTTTCATTTATTATTAGGATTTAATCCGCAGTACACCACCGAACAAAAATTTAATTTATTATTCTGTAAATAATAATTTATTAATTATAAAATTTTAAAATTCTGATTAAAAAAGAAATATGTTTCTATTTCTTAAAACTTTTATTATAAGTAACATAGTTAAAAGTTATAAATATCGTTGTTCGGTTGTTGTATTTTTTCAATTAAAATATTCTTTTTTTCATTTTAATGTTATGTAACTATTTATCGTATAAGATATATGATTATCATATGTTGTGTTATTGTTATATTTTCAATTTCTACTATTTTCAGTTTCTGAATCGTTAATTTTTAAAAATATGTTAGTCCATTTATATTATAATCGAATTTGTATATATTTAATTTATTATACATATATATATATTGAAGATAATTTATTTAAGTTATTCTACATTTAATAAAAATATTATATTGTAATTAAACTATAATACTTTTTAACTAATAATTAATTTTATAGTAACATAGTTAATTTATGTATCATAATATAAAAAATTAATTATATGCCCCGATTTCAAATTTCACTAACCGGCTGATTTTTATGTTCCACTAATGTTTGGTGAGAAAAATATCTTAAATATTTTTAAAATCTTCATGATACTTAATTTTTTTACAAAATCATTTTTAAACCCATTTTTCAAAATTCAAATCACAATATATGCAAAAAAAATCTAGATATTATTTATTATATGAAACATATATTTGTTTAAATATTTTTAAAATATGATCAAACAAAAATGAAAGGAGATTTTTAATAAAATCTTCAGAATATCTTTAAATTAATTAAATGAAATAAGTTTGTTGACAAAATTAGAAAAGAAAGATTTAATATTTTCTTAAACAAATGATTTTGACTTCAATTATTTTAATTGCAAAATCTAATTGTAATTAAACATATCTTCTTATAATTAAAAGAGAAGTACAAATTAAGAAATGTTCAAAATTATTAGTTTAATTACTTTAATTACCATTCAATTATTATTGTTAGAAAAAGAATTTTGAAATTAATAAAGATAATTTGGTATTGATGAAATATTCAATTGGATCATCCAATTAAATGATCCAAGATCAACGTGTATTTAATATGGATTTGACCAAAAAAATAACTAAAAATCATTAATAACTAATTAAGAAAAAACTAAATTTAATTATGAAATACGTCAATAAAATCTTTAATTTCGTGATTACTGAATATTTTTTATAAATTATTTTTACGAAGTTACAAAAATAAATTTGTTTTGTTATATAAGTATCTTTGTAATTATAAATAAAATACATAATTAATGTTAATTATAATTTATCTACACCATCAAATAAATATCATTTAGTTATATGATGAATTTAATTTTATAAACCATCACAAAACCTTTAGTAGATTATGATTTTTTTAAAGATAGCGCTTTATACAAATTATTTTTTAAAAAGGTACAATTATAAATTGATACATGATTTTAAGTCTATTTTTATATGATAAATTCAATTATAAGAGATGTTTAATAGTTGGAATTAATCAAATATTTTAAAAATCTTAAAAGTAAATTTAAAATATATATATATACATCTACAAAAATAATCTTATAATGAAAAACAAAAATATTAATTAGATTAATGACATGTTTATTATTATATTAAAATCTTAAGTATCAAATTTGTTATTTTTTCTAATAAATATTAATGAGAATTAATAACAAATCGAGTACTATTAAAAAGATATTTCGAGATTTTCTCATATCTCTAACAATTTAAATTACCTAAAATAATAGAGAAATCTTATAGTATTAATATAATTAATGTAAAATTATATTGATCCATGTATATCTAAAAATAATTATTTAAATGTTTTTTGGAAACAAGCATTACGTATATTTTAATAACCATTTATGGATAGATTTTAATGTGTAATACCAAAATTGTTTAGATACAAAATAAATAATTAATTTTTTAAGGTATTTAGATAGTGGTATCAATTATTTTATTTATTTTTTTTGGTTAAACTTAAATTGTTGTACACATTTTCTCTATTTATAAATAAAAGCAAGTATGTGTCAAATTTATTTATTAAACTTGATGGTATGTACTCTCTTTCCCTCTCTCTCTCTCTCTATTTTGTTTATCTTTTTTGTTACGTGATGGTGTTAGTAATGATCTAAAACGTGATGAATAACATTTTTTCTTCGTTGTAATTTCTCAATTTAATAGTTATTTTTATTAGTTTATATGATATTTTTTGTATACAATCTTTAATTTAATATGTTATTCATATTGTACATGTCTTTGGTTTTGAGCTTTGGTCTAATAAATTATAAATTATTATATAAAACAAAAAATACAATTTTTTTCAGCGGGTTAAATTCTAGGATTTAATATCAAAATCTTAAAAGATATATTAATTATTATTTAATTATTTTATTTCATCTTTCAACTAACAAATAAGATATGGATTTTAAAAAAACAATTAGTTGTAAAAATTATATTTTACTTTGATAAAAAATATAATATTATAAATATTATAATTTGATAAAATAATTATTTTGATAAAAACGTTTAAGAGCTCACGGATCAAATGTTTAAACATGTTAGAATTAAAATTCGTCTGATGTATGATGAGTTAAATGGAATTGTTAACCTCCTTTGATATCTCTAAATGTTTAGTTGCAATACTAAGTTACTAAATTACGTATGTTTTACGGTTTAAATCTAAAAACACCAAAAGTTTAATCACACAACTTTGATTCTAGATTAAAAGTGTAAAAAATTAACATTGTCATATATAAAAACAAGTGTTAATCTCCTTTGACATTTCTAATGTGTAATTACAATACTAAGTTACTAAATTACATATGTTTTACGAATTAAATCTAAAAACATCAATAATTTAAATTATATAATTTTTAATACTAAATAAAAAACTTTAAAAATTTAACATTGATATATATATATACATATATATATATATATATAAATAAGTATTATTTTGCGGTGTAACGCGAGTTAATTCCTAGTTCTATATATAATTTTGATGACAATTAAAATAAATAAATGATTGATTTTGAATAATATTTAAAATGTACTTATCTTTTAATTATAGTTAAAATTAAGAAAGTTGTAAATAATTAAGGATTTTCCTTTAAAATAAATAAAATTTCGGATTATGTGCTTAATCAGATCATTTGTATTTCAATAACAACACGTATAATATCACAATCAGGATAACGTTACATTAGTAGTTTTCTTAATTCATACGCGGCCGCCTCAAATAATGTTTTCTGTTTTAACCCCAAAACTTTATCTGTTTATCGGAGAAACCCCCCTTAGAAGTTTCACAAAATCACACAAAAGCCCCTTTTTATAAAAACGTGCAAGTTGAGCACTTTCGGCAACCAAGCTTTTTCTTTTTTCCTCAATGATTGGGTCCGAGAGTAAATGCGATTGATGATCACATTACATCGGTTTTAAGATTCTGCGATCTACTATATGATCAATTAGTCCAAGACTCTTTCTTTTTCTTATCTTTACCGATTCCTCACAATTTGGGACTTGCAAGTATCGAAGATTTCTGGGTTTTGTTTTTTGATTTAGAAGATTAATAAAAAAACCCATCTTTGGTATTTGATATTCTCAGATTTTTTTTTTCCGTTGATTTAACATATAAAAGAATGAGCTTTTTGATTCAGATTTGTTGTTTTTCAGGTTGATGGTCATCTAAATCTCAAGCCCAGGACACAAAAGTTTGGTTTTTTGTTTTTTCAGTCGAATTGCTCTCTAAAGGTATTGTATTTTTTTTGTTCTTGATTGCTGAGAAAAATGGGAAAGTGGACAAAAGAAGAGAATCTAGGGTTTTGATGGAACTCCATGTTAGAAAAAGTTCAAAACTTTTTGGCGTTTTTTATATGTCTGCAAGGTGTGGAATTTTCTGAATAGGCAAAAAATAAAATACAATTTTGTGCCTAGTAAAGCAACTTGGCTGCTTTATCAATCATATATCATTGACTCCACTAAGATCTGTTTATATAGTTTTTATTTTTTATAAAACTATTAATTTTGTCTAGGCCTACCTTCATGCTAAGCTCGTGTGTTCTGATCTGTTTGTAGTATATTAAACTATTTTTCAGAGATTGTAATCTGTATAAGAAGATCTCAAGATCAGCTTTAGTGTTGAAGCAGAACCAGGAAGAAGAACGAGGATAGATATACAGGTATCTGTTGTATATATCAAGATCTCTGCTTTTGGCTTATTTGTTTACACCAAAGCATCATCTTTGTGAATTGAAATGCAAGAGTTTTAAGTATACGTAAGCTTGTTTTTATGCGGCTTTTGTGTTGTAAAAAGTATAAATAAGCTGAATTTTGATTGTTTCTTCATATTATGATTTGATTTGATTTGATTTGGTATTTAATTGTCGTCTCTGGTTCTGCGTGATTGTATCATCTAAGCACATGGCTTGTAGCGCTGACTTGCTTATAAGTATTAAAAAGAAAGTGTTGATTGGAAATTTTCTTGATTTGGTTTCTATAAGTGTAATTATAAGTATTGTGCTTGAGCACTAATCAGATGCACAGCAATTTTACAATCCATTTGAGAGGTATAATTCTATTTAGATGCTCTTTGATCTCTTCGTGCTTGAGTCAAATTGTTCTTTGTCTTAGACTCTTTCTTTCATTTCCTAAGACTGGTTTTGTGTGAATCCATTGAATCTGCTCTGTGGCTACGTCTCTTGAAATCCATTTATATAGCTCTCTTTGTGACAGTCGGATTATTAACTGTAAAATGTGAAATGGTCTGTGTAATTGTCAGGTCGAGTTTTATGAAATTTCATTAGCTCCATTGGGTAAGGCTTGTTGTGGATTGGTTGATTGTAATCTCCATGTAACTTTTAAGTGTTGAGGAGCTTTGGATGTGTCAAATATATTCTTGGAAATGTTCTCTCCTCTCATTTCCATTCTGGGATTTAAAAACTGTTCGTGAATGCTATTGACTTTGGATTATATTATTATGTATTTATATTAAATTCATTTTTTGTATGCCACAAACCCATTCTCTGTTTGCCTCATCAAGTTGACAAAAAGCAAAATCTTTATATAAGTTATATCAAGGTGTTCTAATTTCCACATTCTTCTCACTTCTCAGGCTCTTATCTAAACTTTGCTCTCTGCTTTATGCGATCAAAAGATGGTGGCCTTTGGGAAATACTTGCAGCGGAAACAAATCGAAGAATGGAGTGGGTATGCATTTGCTCACGACATCTCGGTTTTATCCACATCTTAGAACTTTGATTTGTCTTCTGATCATCTGATTTTGGTTGCTAATGAAGTCTTTTTGATGATTCCCTTGTAGCTATTACATCAATTACAAATTAATGAAGAAGAAAGTGAAGCAATATGCTGAACAAATCCAAGGCGGATCTCAGCACCCTCGGCATGTTCTCAAAGATTTCTCGAGGATGCTCGATACTCAGGTTTGTTATAGAAAGTTGTCGAGATGATCTTGCTTCAGTGCTATGCTCACTGAATTGTTATTTTCTATGCATCTCTGAGGTTAAATGATGGCTACATACGAGTAATTGCAGTCCACTGTTTGTCATTGTTTTTGTTTACTAGATGAGACATTTAAGAAATCAACGATTCTGATGGTCAGATGAGACTCCTTTATAATGTTGAGTTGTTCCGAGATACTGAAAGCGATTCATTGTTTTGCAGATTGAGACAACTGTCCTTTTCATGTTGGAACAACAAGGGTTGCTTGCAGGGCGGTTAGCCAAATTGAGGGAAACTCATGATGCTATACTTGAGCAGCCTGACATATCAAGAATTGTCGAGCTACGAGAAGCATACAGAGACGTTGGACGAGACCTTCTTCAGCTCCTGAAATTCGTTGAGTTGAACGCCATTGGTCTGCGCAAGATACTTAAGAAATTCGACAAACGGTTTGGTTATAGATTCGCTGATTATTACGTGAAGACCCGCGCTAATCATCCTTACTCTCAGCTTCAACAAGTCTTTAAGCATGTGGTAATGAATTTTTCTTACCCCTCTTTCACTTGTTTAATCTATAAGCTCTTCTTGTTAGGAATCTTAAACGTTTTTGTGTATGGAATTTATAGGGTGTAGGAGCTGTTGTTGGGGCAATTTCCCGTAATCTTCATGAGCTTCAAGAAAATGAAGGAAGCTTTTATTCAATTTATGACCAACCCGTTCTTCCGCTTCAGGTACTACGTTTCCGATATATCAAATCAGAATCCTCTATTTAGCTCTCGTAAATCCTAATCCTTTCCTTAAACTCCACAGGATCCAGTGGTTGAGGCAATAAAAGCCGCGGTGGACAAGTTAACCTTCTCGACGAATTTCCTCAGCTTCTTGGCACAGCATGCTCTTATCATGCAAGATGATTTGGTGACTCCTTCAGAGGATACAATCGATGAAGGGACTTACCATTTTAATTCGTTACTCCTGAATCTAGGAAACACATTTTTGTACATGGTCAACACTTATATCATCGTCCCTACAGCTGATGACTATTCGATGAGCCTTGGAGCTGCAGCAACGGTTTGTGGTGTTGTCATTGGATCTATGGCTGTGGCTCAAGTATTCTCATCGGTTTATTTCAGCGCGTGGTCCAACAAATCTTACTTCAAACCTCTTGTGTTTAGCAGCATTGCGCTCTTCATAGGAAACTTAATGTATGCATTGGCTTATGATGCCAATTCCATAGCACTTCTCTTACTCGGCCGTCTCTGTTGTGGGTAAGTTAAAAGTTAAACCATTTTCCTATAAATAGTGTAAAAGAGGAAACCTTTTCTTCAACTAATTATAACCATTTAAATTTGCAGGTTGGGATCAGCAAGAGCTGTTAATCGGAGATATATCAGTGATTGTGTGCCTTTGAGAATCCGAATGCAGGCATCGGCGGGTTTTGTGAGTGCTAGTGCTCTTGGAATGGCTTGTGGTCCTGCGCTTGCCGGTTTACTCCAAATCAAATTTAAGTTCCTCAAGTTAACATTTAACCAATCTACTTTGCCTGGGTGGGTTATGGCTGTTGCTTGGCTGTTCTATTTGGTATGGCTATGCATTTCATTCAGAGAGCCATTGCGTGACACAGAGGAGGAAGAAAAAGCCAATCCAACTGAAACAACATCAAGTAATCTGCTTTTGTAGATTATTCATAGTAAAACTGTTCTTTTTCTGATTGTAACAACTATTAACGAGTTTCGGTTGGATTCTTGGTTGATGCAGTGACAGATAGAGTAGAAAGTAGCAGAGTCGAGGAAGGTCTTCGAAAGCCCTTGCTGATTACTTCAGGAGTCAAGCCAGAAGATGAAGAGGAATGCGATGAAAGTGAAGAATCTCCAGAAGATTCTCACAAACCAGCAAACTCTTTCAGATCAGCTTACCGACTTCTTACTCCATCTGTTAAGGTATCGTTATCAGTTTTCGTAAACATTTGGAAAAATATATGATTTTGATGGACTTGATACGCAATAGAAGAATTCTCGGAATTTTTCCTTAAAAAGTTTTATCTAACTGAAAGCTCTGTTGTGCGATTCTGGTCGTCAGGTTCAACTGTTGATCTACTTCATGCTTAAGTACGCAATGGAAATATTACTGTCGGAATCTAGTGTCATTACTTCATACTACTTTAGTTGGTCAACAAGCTCTGTTGCCATCTTCCTAGCCTGCCTTGGCCTCACGGTGCTACCAATCAACATTTTGGTCGGAAGTTACATCAGTAATATGTTTGAAGACAGGTAATCTTGGAACCCGAGCTCAAACCAAATCAAAAATATAATTCTTTTGATCTAAAAAGCTTGGTCCTTTTTTGTTTACCTAATGACAGAATCCCTATAAAGCTTGAAACTTTTCGCATCTAATCCAAAACTTTGATGGTTCTTTTGGTGACTGATTTGCAATGTGTCTCTCACAGGCAAATTCTTTTAACATCTGAGATCATCGTCTTCCTCGGGATTCTCTTCAGTTTCAATCTGTTTGTTCCATACACTGTACCACAATACGTAATCTCTGGTCTCATTATGTTCGTAGCTGCTGAAGTACTCGAAGGTATAACTAAACAAACCTCTGCTCTCTCTTTTAAAAAACCAACCGACTTCTAATGACTTTTTTGGTTTCTTTAGGTGTGAATCTGTCGTTGTTATCGCGGGTAATGTCATCCAGGCTATCAAAAGGAACATACAACGGAGGATTGCTCTCAACGGAAGCTGGAACGTTGGCTCGGGTTGTGGCGGATGCAACCATCACATTGGGAGGTTACTTGGGAAGAGGCCATCTCTTGAATGCCACTCTTCTACCATCTCTTGTCATCTGCATTGGCTCAATTGTTGCTACTTGTTGTACTTATAACTCTCTCTATTGATTTTGAATTTTGCTACCAATTTTACAAAATAGAATAAAAAGAAACAGTGTGTTTGATCCTCTCTTTTATTTGATCATTATTGTTGTCACCAATGTTCCAATTCCTATGGGTGTATATGTGTTTATATACGTAAAAATTATTGTAATAAGTTTTGTTTTTGATTTCTACCCAAGTTCTAGATTGCTGGTTTATTCTTCTTCACTTTTCTTTTGTAATGGATCTTCTATTTACATTGCAAAAAACATGAAAATTTTCAAAACAATCCACATTATTATAGCCCACATTAGTTTACAATATATTTAACCTAAACACATAATGTAAAAGCCCAATAATTAATGGTTTCTGATTCATGCACTTGGCTTGTTGTTTTTATAATTTTTCCTTCATCAAGATTGAGATTGGACAATCTGTATTATTATTCTTCTTAATGTGAGTTTGGTGAAATTCACATTCCAGCCGTAACTCTTTGCTACTTTAATTAAAAAATCATATGTTTGTAGGTCTATTTGCGCGATATTTAGTTAGTGGGTTGCTTCAAACAAATTATCTACTTTTCTTAGTGAAATATGTGCTTGACAATTTAGAAATATATGGCACATGTAGCCAGAATGATGGTTACAAAAACAATATGCTCAATATTACATTCATGCATATCTATCTTGTATCCTAGAATTATATAACTTAATCTAATCATACATAACTTGATCTAATCATATCATATTACACCAGCAAACAACTTATAGCTTGATTTTATGTAGGCAGTTCCGATTTATGTTATTGTTGATGTCCCGGTTCCAGTTTCTTGTTAATGTTGTTTCAATGTCAGTTCATGCTGATGTTAGTATATATCTCGATTTCGCTTTTTTGTTGTTGTTGATGTCTCAGTTCTAATTCTTGATGTTGTTTGATGATATTGAGCTGTGGTTTTACCCCCTTGCTCTATTTAAATTCGTAGGCGCCCCATTAATTGCCAAATATGTTTCCCTTCTTGTTGATGAGTGGTTGACCAGCTCTAAGTTCCATTGTCCATTGATTGCCCTTATATTTTTTTTTGTCTAAATACCACATATTATAGGGTGAATCTTCTCTAGTTCGACTGGAGTATGTTCATGTTTAGGTTCCTCAAGTGGCTACCATGTACAACCAGATTATTCAACCTCACGTGAGTTGAACAAAACAACTGGATTTGGCTCTTTAGCTGTCATCTGTGCATAAGAAATTACCAAAATAAAATTATAAGTTTGTATCTAACCAAATAAAAGAAATAGCATATCCAAAGATTTAGTTGGTGGAAGATACATTGCATTGCCCATAGGAATATAGGATAGCGTCCAACTATGCATGAAGAGGGGATATATAGTCTATGGAGTTTATTTCTCGACCCAATTGAAAGGGAGTTCCCCAAAGAGTTAAGCGACGTCCAACCAAACCCGCTAAGAGTTGCCCATGTTCTCCAAGATCCATCAATCAAATAAATATTTTGCATGCATATGGCCTCTGGTATGCCTATAGCCGTTGTCCAGGACGAAAATAATTGAATCAACACAAAATCAATATAATAAGATGGAGAACAAAATTGGAATATGAAAGAGGATCGTACCATGTCCTGCTAATAATGGAGAATCCCTCCATCGTTTACATTTGTAACAAAACCATTTAAGAACACAAATCTTTGTTCAAAACGCGACAATATATACATAATTTTTCTTTAATCAAGAAAATTGGTTATGTTTGCAAGATTTGATCATATTAGTTTGGATTAGTCCACAAGTGACGGGACAATCGAAATATATGCAATTGTATAAGGGAAAACAACGTTCTCATAACGTGGGAAAACAGATATATTCCCCTCTATTTCCTTTCTATGAATTTAGACTCTAATAAAGTAACAAGATAATTATTCGAATTAATTTATTTTTCAATTCTAGAAATAGTTTTATTTTGGACTGAAATGCTATTCTTGTTCATTTTAAAGTAACCATGGCACAACTAGAGTATATCCAACGGCATATGCTATTGGTCTTATATGGCACAACATCTATACCATATATAATAATTGAATAGAGAGAATAAAATAATTTCTTAACACTTTTGGAATTTAATCTTAACTATTTCTAACGTAACAAAATCAAACCGAAACCTATTTAGATTTTCGTTTTTAATATACAGTATAAACAAACCGTAACCAAAATCAAACCAAACCAAACAAAAAAAAAAAGAATAAATTTAGCCTTTTTAAAAATATATTTGGCCAAAAACAGAATCTCAACTGAAACCAAAATTGTATCAAACTAGACCGAATAACTCAAATTTGAAACCAATGAAACCGGATTCATAGCACCTTTCAAATAATAAATTTGCAGTAATTACTATTTTTCTCACTTTTCATATCTTTTAGTTTATATATGTTCTCACCTCATGTGTTCTGATAGAAAAAAGAATCTGCAAAAATAAATTTCCAGCTTATAGAGAGACATCGTGGAAAAATCTGATATTCCTTTGTCGAAAATTCCTTATCTATATTTAAATATGTATATGTGCTCACACGCATATTAACACACACACACACACATAATATAAATATATATAACATGACTCCATGGATCTTATAGAGATGAAGAGAAACATGTAAGCTCACTAGTTCTAGGGCATCTTTCCATTGGCAGGTCCCTTGCATCCACATATATATGCATCGAAAATTTCCCATATATGATCGATTTGTATATGACCTGCCAAAGGAGAGTTGCCCTGCAACTGGCTCAGCTTAATTAAGCACATGAAAGAGAGCTGTAACCAAAGGTAATCTCTTCTTTTTGTTTTTTAATACATGATTTTTGTAATAATTTTAATTGTGTTGATCAATCTAGATATGAGTAGAGTAATGTTATGTTCGAGAAAAAAAATGGTGTAACCCTAGATATATTAATATCATTTAACTATTGGTCTCAGACCATTTAAGAAATCTATGTCAAAAATTGGAATTAGCTACTGGTCATCATTTGAAATTTTTTACTTTTCCTATAAGCAAAAAAATATTATCATTTATTCGGTCATTGCATTCTTTTCTGCTTGTCAAATTTTGAAAATTCATACTTACATATGTATATATTTCTTATAAAAAAATTTCATATAGCTTTAGAAAATGTAAGTTTAAATTTTTTTTAAAACTGACCTGATATATACGTAGGAGATAGCCACATGCTTGATCCAAACACAAACTCTATTTCCTCCATTTTTGGTGGGTGAATTTCAGGCTTTTATCATAGCAATGCAGAGTGTATGGTGCAGAGACCTTACAAAAATGATAAATTCCAAAAATTTGGTAGATCTAATTAATGAAATGATTTTCAATTTTGAGGTTTTTAATTGAATACGTGAATTACATCGATGAAAACTAAGGTTCGAGGAAGCAATATTCATATAGAAAAACGCTGAACATTGCAATCAGTGGCGGATCCAAAAAATTTTTTTATCTCGAGCACCAATCATATTTAACTAATGATTTTTTTTCAGTAATAAAAAGACAAAAAGGAAATAACAAAATGTTCAGAAATAGAATAAAATGGAAAACAATTGTAGATGAGGGGCATCAAACCCCCTCTCCCAAGACATTATACGGGGCACTCTTTTCCAAATGAGAAGAGATATTATAATAAGTTAATCAATTGAATAGTTATTAATAATGAGTCTGGAACACGTGCCCTACCTCTTTTCACTCTAAATCCGCCCCTAATTGCAACTGGTTTTTTAGCCAATGCTGCAATTCCTGGCAATGTTCTATTTGTTTATCATTTTGTTTATATCGATTCATATCTCAAATGTAATGCATATAGAAGTGTCAAGCGGGTCTAATATCTGGGAACTTGGCCCAAATAGTATCACGGCGGAACGGGTTTGGACATCAATTTTTATGTTCATGAAATAGCGGGTCTAGCAGGCTAGCTCATTACGGCTCGCGGGCCGAAGCGGATGAATCTATTGCGGACAGCGGGTTAGCGGGTCGACCCGCCAAAGTAGAAGCAAATCCTTTGAAACCTCTGTTTTACTTAGAGTCTTTAAAACCTTTGGTCATTAAAAATTTAAAATCGAAAACCCTAGTCCCATATATTATTTAAGAGTTTCCCAACAAAGATATTGAAGAGTCATTCTCAGTTTGCTCTTGTTACGACTCAGTGTTTGAGTTTTGAGAGATTTTCTTTTGTGAATAACATTGAAGGCTTGGAGGCTGGAGCCATATTCACCTGAACACATCTGCAATGGTAATGTTTCATACTTGATCCTTGACCTTTGATTGGATTCTGTTTTGATTTTCAAGTTATTGGTTTTCTAAGTTGCAGGTTTTAGTTTTCTAAGTTATAGTTTTTGGTAAACTTCGTATTCTACTTTAACTTTTGGTTCATGTGTGATTGATACGTGAGTTGTGACTTGTCACTTGTGAGTGTTTGTTGGGTTTTAGTTTTATTATTGACAGAGTTTTGTACCTTTGTTATTGACATGAGTCGCATGATTCTTATGATCTGAGATCAATAGACCTGGAATCTCAGAGAGTTATCAATTCTGCAAATGCTGAATATGAGAGAAGAGCATTTGATGAATCAGGAGTATCTAAAAAGCAAAGAAGAAAAGTGAGTGGTGAACGAGAAGCATCTAAAAAGCAGAAAAAGTGAGTGATGAACCAGAAACACCTAAAACGCAGAAAAGAAGAGCATGTGATGAACAAGAAGCATCTAAGTCACACAGAAGAAAAGTCTTCGAGGTTGGTGATGATGATGATGTTGATGACGATGATGATGATGATGATGAGGGCTTTATTGATGATGAAGATTATGAAAAGGGAAAGTCATAAATTGTGTATTAACGTTGTTATTTTGTGATATATGTAGAAGAAGATGAAGTATTTGATGGTGAATATGAGATACAAGCTGTTTTCCAATCGATTGTGGATGATGAAGATGTTGATGAAGAATGAGATTGAGTTTGAGTTCAGTTTAAGGTTTTATATTGAGTTGTAGGTTTTTTAAAATTTGCAGGTTTGAGTAGAGTTGCATGTTTGAGTTGAGTTTGTGTAGTTTTAAGATTGAGATTGAGTTGTTGCAGGGGTTTTTTAGTTTGAGTTTAGATTATGATTCAGTTCTATTTCAAGTTTGAGTTCATGTATCAATGTTTCAATTTTGGATTGGAGTTCATTTATCAATGTTTTGAGTTTCGGATTTGAGTTCATTTATCAATGTTTTAGTTTGGTTTATGCAATGTTAGTCTATTAGTTAAGAAGAAACAAGTTTCAGATTTGAGTTTTAGTTTTAGGTTTCATTTGAGTTTGAGTTTTGTTTGATTTTTATTAGAGTTTTGGTTCTGTTTCATGATTAGAGGTTTCATATTTGAGCCTTCACTTATGTTTTGTCTACTTACAAATTCACATTCGCTCACAAATAACAAATCCGATTACCTTTTACCAATCATACATTCACACTAAATCACAAATTTTGAGTTTCAGTTTCAATGTCTATTGTCTAAATCATAAAGTTTTAGTTTCACTATTTCTGTGTATTAAAAGTTATACAAAGAACACATTTACACAAATTCAATTTCACAATGAATCAAAAAGAAGAAACAAACTTCAAAAACTAAGAATGTATATAATGTCCGGGGACAGGCCCGTTAATTCGTTAGGCTTTGCGGGTCGGGTTTGGACATATAAATTTTATCCGCAATCTTAGCAGACCTATCCGTTACGGTCCAAAAAAAAAACCTATTACAGAGCAGATCAAATAGACGCGGGCCGGCCCATCTGACACTTCTAAATGCACACCAACTATCTTCCTTCAGCATATGTATTCTTACTGAAAGATATCAGTTTGACGTCATAAATATGGTGCAAGAACTTCAAAAATTGGAGAATGTGATGTGTTGGGACATGTGGGTTTTGCTTTTAGTTCTTAACTAATTTATAGGTTGAGTTTATTTTACCTTGTCTTGAAAGGTTTTGGGTTTATCAATAATTTATGTTGTTGATTGGGTTTGTCGTTTGACTATTAACGGCTACGTGAGATAAGGTAATACGTAGTAGACATACAAAGCTTAATATTGTATAGTCTTATAAACTGTAATATTTTTCACAGTAACCTTTGTAGTTATAAATGCATATATCAACAAACAAAATTCGTTTTATAGTTTCAACGTGGTCGTATATACGTCTATATATTTGTATGATATTTTTCCATACAACTAGCACATACTCGATATGTTCCTAACTAACTAATCCAAATTTTTTTAAAAAAATTGTTTCAAAAAATATATCTTTTAAGTTTTCTATACATTTTTAATTAGTTAATGATGATAAATTGTTGATATAAAAAGAAAAATAATTAAATACTATTTGACTTAGAGTTATAAAAAATTGTTAATCACAAAAATGATGCATTTATTTAAAACTTGGATTAATTAAGAACATAGGGTATATATTAGACATTAATGATTATTATACATACACTAAACAAAAAAAAACTCTTATTTATCTACTCAATAACCAATTTTACTTATGCAAATCACAACTGGGTTATCTATATAAACAAAGAACAAAGATGATAACTGATAGATGAGTGATTAATCAACAAAAATTAAAAAGAGGAAATAACGCAAAATAGTACATTTTATTTGTAACAAAAAAGATTTATTTTAATAATACAACAACATTGGGAAGAAGAAAACAAGAATAAAAATACAAAAACACAACAAATTTTTGCAGCCCATAAACCGAAACTTCTTTTAAGAACCCAAACTCTTTTTTCATTTGGGGGGAGTGGGGAGGCATTTCAAGCTTTAACTTCAGTCTTCTTGTTCGGCTCAAACACGAACTTGATCAGAGACTCTTTGATAGACAACAACTCAGGGAACTCAGTCTTCAACTTAGTCGCATCGAGCTCGTTGTTACTCCTAGGCGCCACAATCACTTTAGCTTGTTCCTCCAATGTGAAGTTCTTCCAAGTAAAGCTCGGGTCGATGTAGTCTCTGTACATCTCCAAGATCTCGTTGTGACTCACGACCCCCGGATTAGTGAAATTGTAGATCCCGGTTAAGTTCCTCTTTGCCATTTCGATAGATATTGGGAGGAGCTCGTCGAGGATTGTCATCGAGTTTGGGATGTCCACAACTTTCTCATACCGAGCAATCTTCGTGATGAAGTTTCTCGGGTTTGTTAGATCCGAAGAGATCGGCATTCGCACTCTTAGCGTGCACACATTTTCATAGTTCTTGAGTAGCTCCTCCACCTTTGGGGATTTCCAAGATCAAAACCAGATTCCAACAGTCAATAAGCGAGCTATCATCAATTAGGTGATAATCTCAGAGCTAGCAAAAATCTTGATCCCATGTCCTAGAGGATGAGATCATGGAAGCAAATAACGAAAGCAGGTCAAATCTGAATAATATCCTAAATGAAGGGACCAAAATGTAAAACTAACGAAGCTCACACGAATCTAATCTACATTTCATCTGAAACATTTTGAGAGCTAATCTTAAGCATTCCAAACACAAATCCGAACTTAATCAGCTAAAATCTCATATTATGAGGTTATACCAGAGAAACAAACAAAGAAACGGATCAAATCTGAAGAAATTCCAAAACAAAAGGATCAAAAATGTAAAAACTCTCTCACCATGGCTTTGGTTTTAGAGTAGAAAGATCCAGTGAAATTAGGAGTATCCTCTTCCTTAAATCCAATACCCGACCCGAGAGGATGACCCGAATCATACTCAAATATACAACCAGTCGCGTAATTGATCAGAACAAGTCCCTTCTCCTTACATATATCGGCTAGAGTTAGGGTTCCGGCGACATTCGTACGAATCGTCTCAACTTTGTGAGATTCGCACCAATCAACATTAGGACGACCGGTGACTCCAGCGGCGTTGAACACGTGGCTAGGTTTCACGGATTCGAAGTCGGCGATGATTGATTGACGATCTTGAAGACGACCTGAACCGTAAGTGTATGAGATTCCTTGAGATTCGCAGAGCTTACCGAGTAAACCACCGATCCATCCGGTTCGACCGTAGATTAGGAAGTTGAGTGAGGTTGATGACCCGTTTGCGTCTGCTACAACCATTTTTTTTTGTCGGTGATCGGGAAATTTTCCCCGGAGATAAAAGAGAGAGGGGGAGAGAGAGGGAGAGAGTGGATCTGAATAAGAAGAGAAATAGAGACGTTTGCTTGGTGATCGGTGTTGCTTCGTTTTATCCCAAATTTTCGGGGAAACAATGAACTTTTTAGTTTTTTACTTTTAACCACCCATGTTTTCTTATTTGATTCTATGACCCCTTAGAGAGATTAAAACATTTTAGGCATTTGTTAATTTTAGGTGAGATTACCGGAAAATAAAGCAAAAATAGGGTAAACATAGCATGTATAAATAATTGGTTTAATGATCAGTTTTGGTATTGATTTTTTTTTCTTATAAAACAAAAATTAACTAAGTTATCCCGTTACTTTATAAAACTCTATAATAGAAAATAGCTATTTTTTTTATAGATATTGAATAAACCATTTTATTTCATAGTAAAATGATAATATATTCATAAGAAATCAAACTTTATACCATTTCTATGTTTTTGACAAATTTCATTAATCTGTTTTTCTTTTTTCGATGACATATTCCACAAAATAAAATTAAAGTCTATGTTATTACTGAATGTAACTTTATATTAAAAAGAAAAATTAGACTATTTCAGTATACCAAAATACCGTGTTATTATTGTCGATGTTAATATATATAGCATGTCTATGTCTATCATTTTTAGAAATAGACAACACATCCAATTTGTTTATATACAAAAATTTATTGCGATTTAGTAAAAGGATAAATGTGAAAATGCATAAATAATTTCTGTTTTTAAAATTTCATTTATTTGACTAATTTGTAATACTAATTAACTATGGTGCTACTGCTATCCCACCCAAAAATTCTTGTATAGATTTTGCAAGTAAGTTGTCATAGATCATGTCATACCAAAAAATATATATATAGTGACATGCATTTTGGGCAAAAACTCAACAAATATCAGTTTGTTAAGTTGACCATGGATTTTGGATTTTCTACTTTTTGAACCCTAATTTCCTGGGGTCTTATATTTTCCTTGTTAAATATGCGTAGAGGTAATTTTTCTAATCTTGTAGTGGACGTTGAAACTAACTTGAATTATTGTTTGTAGTGGTTTGTTTAAAAATAGTTTATTGTTGTCCAAATTTTAGACAGAGATCTGTGAAGGCGGTGGCCTGAGAAATTGTTAATTAACACAAAAGAGATTCCACTTCATTGGAGGTCTGAATTTTAGTTATTTAATATCCGTTACAATATAAATTAAGAATATCTTTTTTTAAACATCATTTTTCTAGTCAACTACTATTCTTTAATAGTGAAAATCAGGAAGTTCAAGGCAAAAAACACTTAAAACACGTTATTGTTTAGAGTTTACAATTCATAATATTAACATTTATTTATTCGACTAAATTTGAAAAGTATACATTCAATCAAACATCCAAATCGTGGGAGAACAAAGCGCTAACTTAGCAAAAGAATTCGTTTATGAATTGGCAACCCTTTAAATATAGTATCATTTCAATAGATATAGATACATTTCAATTACAATTTAAAAAACTAGTACCAAATATGGTGATTATATCACATATACATGGTTCCACTGATCTTTGGTACTAATTTTTGTAATTGCAAAGTTTCTATATATATATTGTAATTGTTTTGACATCGAAACTAATGAGGTTTATAAAGAGCTAGATCTACACAACATTTGATATATCCAGCATGTAAAACTCCAAATGTACAAACCCTCGTGCTCTTAAAATACCATACACTTTTTTTTTTTGATAAAGTATACCATATACTTTGTTATAAAAAAAAAAGATATATATATATATATATATATATATATTACGTAAATTCATTCAATTTAGTTAGTCGGTACAACTTTTTTGTCAATAATTAATTAGTACTGTAATCTTATAGTATGAGATTTATAATGCAATGCAATTTTATATGTATTACTTTATATTATAAACAGATCGGATCTTCTGTCTGAATCGTAGTGGGCAAATGATGGGGGCATGTAGTGACTTTTCTAAGATCCAATTCTCAATCTCGAGGGCTTTTTTTTTTTTTTTAATGAATACCTTTCCTTAATACAATTAAGTTTGTAAATCGTTAACTCTTTTAAAAAAAGGTTTAAATCATTTAAAGATCAATTAAACTAAAATCATAGTATCAAAAAAGAAATATATACTATCCGTTGTTAAGATGTTGAGACTTTGAATACGAATCATTTAAACTAAAATCAAACGTAACTTTTTAATGGACGAATTGGTTCACATATCGGTCCAAAAATATATGGATATGACATATTTCTAATTAATGAAATCATGACTTTATTATATTTCCAAATGATAGTCGAGTCAACCGAGAAAAACACATCCCAAAACTACTCTGTTATACCAAAATTTATTTTAGAATACACAACTAAAAGTAAAACAAAATGAATCACAATCTAGTAACAAACAGTAATCACTCAAATCATATGGTGGTTGGGGAGGATTTGATAAGCTAAGTAAGTACAAGATATAAATGATCACATCTCGTTATTATCAATAACATGAATAACATATATATATCATGCATGATTAAGCAATGTAATTAGTATGAAAATGTAGAGGTAATTACTAATTAGTAAGAAGAGATTAGTGTTTGCGCTTGGACTTCAAGGAAGTGAGGGAGTGAGAGTTGTTGTGCCAATTCCTCTTGCGTTGATTAATGAACCAATTGTTGATTTGCTTCAACTGCAATCCTGTCTCCTCCACCAATTTTGCCTTGTCATCTTCCTGTTCAAATCACATCTTTTTAACATTATAATTTTGTTGTTGTCAATTACATTAGTTGTAATTCTCAGTCTCAATAAACTTTTTATGATTATGTTGATGCATTAATTGAAGCATTTTAAGAAGGAAAACAAAACAAACAAACAAAAAATGCATGTATTGAGTTGAGTGTAGACCCAAATGGGTCCTGATTGTTTCTTGGCGTTTATATTTGAATCTGCATTTGCTGTTTCATGTTATAATGATTAGAATATCATTTCATGAAAACGTAAGCGCAAACAAACATTTAGATTTAGACCTAAATATGATTGATGCTTCGTAAAAATATAAAAAGAAAGTACTCACAGTAGGGTAAGGCCACTTGCAATGTTGTTGCCACCAATTTTTCAAGACGGTGGTTGTGTCTCCAGGCAATTTCCCAGCCCTTCGTTTTCTCATTATCTCTTCTCTTACATCTTCAATTCTCGATTTAAAACCCTTATCCGAAAAATAAACAAATGTCATTACAAGAAAATAAGTAGTAACATAAACGTATTATTTTTGTGACTCAAAACATTTTAGTTTACCTGTTTGAGTTCGAGTTTAAGTTCTTGTCTGACTCTTTCCATAAGAGATCTTTCTGATTCAGTCGGAAGTAACGGACCAAATCCAGTCATATCGTGGCCGCCACTAAAGTCAACGCCGGAATTATCGGACGAGAAGTCCATTTGAAGATCGTCCTCGTCCTCCGACATCGTCGCACCGGACCCTTCTCCTAACGTTGCTCCTACGGGAATATAGAGAGTTTAACGAAATGTTACTTCAATTACAAGATTTATACGGCTCAATCCCAAGCCCAAACTTAGGCTCAAGCCCAAAGGCCCTTTAGATTATAACAGTCCGCATCAACATATATCCTACGCTTTACGTATCAATGCAAAAATAAATAGCTATTTTAATTTTTAAAATTATGAAAATGAACTGGATTTAATAGAAAAACGTGATATTTTTTTAGTAGGTTGTAAAAATTTATCATGTGGTATAAATGCTTTTAGATCGTTATTTGTTTCTACAGCTTACAGATAACAATTAATTTATAAATGGTTTTTGATTTTGGAAAACTATGAAAAAAGTGTATTATTATAAAATAAATTGATTAATGTACTATTTAATCACTATAAAAGACTGATTGTTAGCGACTGTTACTTTTGAATGTAGAGATTTTGACTGTAAAAATTTTGGCTATTTGACTGTAGAAACTTTGACTGTTTAAATCTCTGATTGGGTAACAAAAAAACTGCAGAAACTATGATTGTCTTTAATTATTATTATATATAAATAATAAATATAAATTATGCTAGAAATGAATTCATGTAGTAACATAGTAACAAAAATAAATTTTATTAATGATAAAAGTTTAAAAAAAATACAAAAATTTATAAATAAATGAATAGATAAATATTCTCAACAAATAAATTAAATATGTATTTATTCATTATTTTATTTTTAATAACCAAAAATTGCATCAAGAAGTGGGATAAACTTAGAAAACATTATTAATAATAAAATATATTTTTAAAGAAATTACAAAAGTTTAGAAACAAAGTAAAAATAATTCTTTTAAACAAATACAATTATTTATGTTTATTATTTCATGTCAAAATTTAATACCCAAAAGCATTAGTAAATAGTGGGATAAACTTCAAAAAACTTGGGTGAAGGTGTGGAGCTTGGGGATCCTTCCATCGTGGGTGTGAGGATGGGTATCTGAATGTTTAAAAACTTTAAAATAATATAAAGTAAGAGAGAGGCATAGACACGGTATCTCAAATGAGAGACCTTCAGAACCTCTCTAGATACTTTGTCAATAGGTGTCAACTTTTAACTGGTTTAATTATTTAAAAAGAAAAGAAATTTAATTAGATATATCTGTTAGATTAAAATATGAATATAGTTGTGAGAAGAACCCCATTTGCGTATGGGTACCGATGAAGATGCTCTTATAATGAAGGTGTGAAGCTTGAGGATCCTTACAATATATATTGTACTAAATCTTCAAATAATCTAAACTATTTGTTTTGAAAATATCTTGATTAACAAATTTGAACTTTAAATATTTAAAATATATACAATGATTATTTTGGTAAACTAGTCAATATAAAATTTTCGCTAACAAACCAAACAAACATTTGAAAAGTAAATTAAAAGATAGAAATAATTAAAATACTTATCTTATCAATTCTTCTCTTAGTAAGTTTCAATATATATTATTTTTTGGTTATTGAATGATTCTTGATCGATTATTATGGCTAATAATAATAGTGTTTTTTAAATTGTTTTGAATGTTTTTTTTTTGTTGAGTAGTTGCACAATGGTGATGATAAAATAATTATTAGTGAAATAGATCTTAAAAAAAGGAAAAAAATGATAAAAATTAATTTATCAAAAAAAAATTGTAAAAAATATATGTAAACTTGTAGAGAGTTTTTAATTATTATGGAGAGAAGAAAAAAGAAGGTTCTCTAAACTATTTAGTTTTACAGCCGTGTTTTTGAGACTTTAAAAACAAAAAAAGTGGTTGTGAGAACTTAAAAAAAAAACAAAGTAAAAAAAGTCTGATTGACAGGGAAAAAAACTGTGAAGACTTTAGAATGTTTTTAAAGTCTTCCCTAAATTACACTAGAGTCACTAACAAACATGTAAAACACTTTCAAATGAACTTGAGCACTCTTTTTCTTTCCTTTTCTACTTCCTTTTTAATATATAACATTTATTTTTATATTACAAGAATGATTGCGCATGTTAAAATAACGTAATAATAGTTGAAATATTGAATTGTTAATAGAAAAATAGTTTGCTGCGTTAAGAATTTGAAATGGGGCAGACTGTCGAAAACTGCGTTTAATAAAAAATTATGGTGACACGTTCACTCTAAAATCTTCAGTTTTTTATATCCTCAAAAAAAAAGCTAAGTGATTCTAAAGCCTTTGATATGTCTCCAAAGCTTTGGAGGTATTGTCCCTTGGGACATTTTCATCTTTAGACGAATCATATAACATAAGCACAAATAAAATCTCAATATCTTATATTTTATTGTGTGAGCATATAATATATTCTTCATCATCATCTCCCAACACCTTACATTTTAATATGTTTACTAGTTGTTCATATCCGGTAATGATCAGCAAGAACCTTTAGATATACCTAATTAACTCTATTAATTGTTTTTAAAATCGCTTATTTTTAACAAATATTTTGTTTTGATTATAATTATATCTTGTACTTTCTAATTCTATGTGGTGTATATAGTAAAATATTAATTATCATGACGATATGTTATATAAATATATATATATATATATATATTAACGTTTTTAATATTTTATAAAAATAAAATAAAATAAAGTAGAAGAAAGAACCTGTAAGAGAATGAAGGTTGTTCTCAATTTCACGGCAAGCCATAACAGCTTCGACGGCATGAACCCTCACGTGCTGTTGCAGCTGTTCTTTGAAGCTACACAACACCATTACATATTGCGCCTGTTTCCAATTAATTATTATTATTATTATATTTTATACCCTCACATTTCATATAATTATTCAATTCATTTAAATTTAATAACATTTCCTCATATGTGTATACACACATATAAATACATATGTGCTTCTGGTGTGGTGTGTTTTTGAGCTGTTTGCTCATTATATAGTCCTATTTTCTACCTAATTTAAATAAATATAAATGAAGTCGAATCTTTTTTGGAACATTTCGCAAGCTAATTCCAAAATTATAGTTGCAATATCAATTCGACTTTAATGCAATTGCAAATTCTAGTTTGGAGTAGAAATCAATCGCCGACTTCAACCAACATGATCAAACTAAGTTTAAATAGATTTTTTTTTTTCTACTTTTATATAGAATTTCAACTTAATTACAAAATGACATTTAAAATTGACTCACTCTATGTGAATATAGCACCTAACTAAATGTACACAAATACAGTATTAATTTATACAAATGTCGTTGTGTGTGTATCATTACATTTGGAAATTGTATGAAGATACATATATTTCCGTGAAAGTTGACCAAAATTACTTCTTTCAGGGTTAAATTCACAAAAAATCTAGTAAAGAAACCACTAAAATAATTGAAAAAATTGTTTGAAATATATTGGAACTCTTTTCATTCATAGTTAGTCCACTCAAAAATTGATAATGTTTTACATCTTTGACGTTTAAATTCACTACGATCTTGTAAAAAAAGGTCCGAAAATCATTGAAAAGCATAATTTGTTTTGAAACTTAACAAGATTGGTTAGTAATCATAACTTCATTCATAGTTAGTCCACAAGAAATCATCAAAAACCTTTCAAACAAAAACAAAGAAACAGAACAAGTAGCTAATGAAACAAGGTTAATATCCAAAAACAATTTAATCAAACGTACCAAGAAATTGTCGAGCTCGTGACGATCATGGTGGGAGTATCCAACGGCGGAGGAAGCATAAGAACGGAGAAGATGATGAGATTGAGAAAGCTGAGCTTCAATGATCGGAAGCTGATCGATCGGAGTAGCTACTCTTAGACATGCCACGTGTGCGGCCAATAATTGCTCGTACATCGGATGTGTAGCTATCTCACCTTTCATCTGTCTATTCTGCTCAGCCACGGCCGCGGCGTCTCCGTCTCCGCCTACGGTGGCTCCGATCATACCTAGCGCCGCTTCTTGCATATTCTTGACCCAAGACTACGGAGAGAGATACGTTTTTTTTGTCTGAAAACCCTAATTCTTGAAGCCGATTTTGTTCGTATGACTAGAGAAAGAGAGAGAGGGACAATGATCAAATGAAATCAACGTATATAAAGCTGTCCTGATTTCTTTCCCCTTTATTTGTTTTTCACTCCTTTTTTCTAAATATATATATATATAATTATGTATATATATATATTATTATGTATATATATATATTATTTATTATAGATTATTTTGTCTTATTTTTTTTTTGTCAATAGATTATTTTGTCTTATTTATGTACATAATACATGTATACACCGGACTGGTCCGGCCACACCATATACTTTTCCAAAAACTAATCAAGTGATCGTTATATAGTTTTTGTCATGTTAATCAAAAGACTCAAAACTAGAATTACGAATTTGTATTAGATATATGAATACAAAAACAAGCACATACGTACTTAGATTGTTCTATATGGTGATTGCTATCTTTACAACCAATCTAAATTAGTTTAGTCTAGATAACTTATTCAAAGCCTTTTTCTATATATATAAATTAAATAATACTGCAATTGAATTTGCTTGATCCAGAATTAGACTATCTGAGTTTTACTGTTTTAAAGTTATATGACGACTAAGTAATGGTGCATCAAAGCTGTATCACATAATTGACTATTTAATGTTTTAGTTCAATAAATGAATATTTTTTGTTATATTAAATAGTATTATTAATTAGGTGTTTTTTTTTTAAAAAAGAAAATATTAATTAGGTGTTACTGTTTGTTAAGTGGGTGTTAGAGGATTAGGTGTGTCTACCGGTCCTGTCGTTAAAGGTGGGAAGATATTTTCTTTTCCTCAATTCTTTTTCAAAAATTTCAACTAATTTTTAAGTTCAAGTTGTTGAATCACTTATTAGGTTTTAAATCATTGTCACGACAAGAAAAAATAAAGTGTTTTCATTTTACATTTTATATACATACAAATATATACACGTATTTACAATTTTGTAAAGCACGTTATCAACGTGTACTTTTTGGAAGTTTTTCATAACTTTACGTTAAGGAATATCAGCATATTATTGAACCAAACACAATAGCAGTTTTCTAATTTGGTTTCTTTTTTTTGTCAAATTTTCTAATTTTGTTCTATGGAGTATGGTTTTGAGATATAAAATACCTAATGAAATAATTCAAATAGTCTTTTTTTTTTTGGACGGCAGACGAAAACTCAATATATTGTTCCAATAAACCGGAAAACTACACATACATATGTGCTTTTTTCTTGGTCGGTGAAACATTGACTTAAGAAAAAACTGGATTATTGTTCTCTTTCCATTGTGAATTTCAATTAATCTTGGTATTTAAAATTTTCCAGCATACTAGTATGACTATTTTAGGCCAAATTGAAATCGTACCTGTGATGATATATGCTGTTGATGAATGATGTCTTTAATTCAGATTCAGTGGGGAAAATGTTAGAGACTCTTTTCTCTTATTTTCGGACCGAATACGAAAAAAAGTAATTTTTTCCTTTCGGCATTCACTTTATTTTTTTTTTTTTTGGGTCCATCACTCACTTGAATTAAAAAAATAAAAGGATTTTGCATGCCAATTAAAACCATTAAAAACTCTCCCAAACACAAAAATTGAGAAACTTTCTCCGAATTTTTTTTCCGACGCCTTGTTTAAGACCTTGAGGTGATATTGAAATAGATTGATTGGTGATATATTTGGACAAGGCAACGGTAAAATATATGGACACAACCAAACTGAATTCGAATTTTAATCTACTTAGAAAGAAAATTTTATCAGGTAGACTAAAATATAAAAAAGTGTGACTGGTGGTTTAGCGTAAATATGATTCAAAAAAATACCATCTTTAAAAAATATATTCTTATATTTTTTATTATTCAATGCAATTATTCTTAAACTTGGTTTGTGATTTAAATAGAATTTTAATGGCTTAAAATGTTATGAAGAATTATTTGTTATTCAATTAAGATTTTTTAAACTCTGTTAAAGTATGGTGTTATTAGTTTTTGATTTGTAAAAAATAATATAAAATCTTCATAAATTTGGAGTTATTGAATTCATACTTTTATAAAGTCAATAAAATTTTTGTGTTATTCAACTAAAACAAAATAATCTCTGATTGTTAATGAATTAAATTATTATGTTATTGGTTTATGATTTTATACTTTTTCATAAAATAAAATCATGAAAAATATCATCAAAATAGAGAGATTGTGAGATTGTTTTCGTAAATCTCGTTTTCATGGAGGTTAAGACGGCGTATGTAGACAAACGAGTCAAGTCAAGCTCTTAGGGGATATAACTACGAAAACGTATGAGGAAAATTCCAACGACATGAGAGACAGAGAAGTCGGGGATGTTCATACAAGAGATTCCAGACAGACGACACAAATTGTCATCATTGCAGTTAGATAAAGCAGATGAAGATGAGAACTAAATGTGGAAAATTGTGAAATTTAATGGAAATGATTAGAATATTTGAGAATATGCAAAAGTTATTTGGAGAATATGCCAGAGTTTTTTGGAGAATATATAAAATTCTTTAGTAATCTTATAAAATGGAAAATTTTATTTTTAATTATTTGTTTTAAAAATTATTAAAACTTTATTCAAATTACAAACTAATAACACTCCTAAAACAATAACAGAAGATTTATAATGGGTTAGAAAGGATTTTGCATTTAATTAAATAAAAAGAAAAAGATACACGCCTTCGCCAATAAGGAAATATTGATTTTCCTTTCTTCCCTTTTGTTTACAAATTCCCTTTTGTTTTACGCAATGAAATGAAAAATATTCGTTTGTATAGGAAAATGAAAGAAACAAAATAAAGAGGGACAGAATTGTCGTTCTCTTAAGCCTAAGATTTAAGACATCTCACATCTGAAACAGTTTGTGGTCCCCTTTCCTATGACAACTACTTCTCAACTTATAATAATGCGACCATTAATCAAAGACCAATGAGATAATATTAGTGACACGATACTCAATTTTAGTGATTTTACGTATGGGCCGAATAGTGTTTCGAGTTTGGACATATATAATAGTTCTCATTGGGTACTTCATTAAGGTCTCACAGCCCAAACTCATGTGTTCGTAACTGTTTACGTGTGTAAGTAAAATCGAAAGAATAAAACTACTATTAGATTTAGAGGTAGATTTTCATCACACATATTTTATTTTTATGAAGACGGCATCTTTTCATCAAAAATTATAATTCTTTAGGCCTCATTTTAACGTGTAGGTAATGATCATGTTTATCAATGACTTAGAATGTATTTTTTGGTCATTTGATTTTCTTTAGAATTAACGGTGTTACGTTATAAATTCATCACCGTACGTGACTTGTTCTCTACCAACGAAATATATATGTATGTCCCAAAACTCCCAACTACATATATTTTAAAATAAATTAAAACCTTTTTAACACAAGAAAAAAAATATAACAATATACGTAAACAATCCACAAAAACGGAATCAAACGTAAATATAATTTAATTAATTAGGAACACACTCATGTTCCATGAAACCCGGTGAAGTCCTTGTAGCAGAAGCAACAAAAGCCCTAGAATGCCCCACCATTGACACTACTCTAAGAGCTTCTTCTTCATAAGCTTTTCTCTCCATTTCTTCCCTTTTTGCCCTTCTCCTCCTTTTCTTTGCCGTCACCACCGCCGCCGCTACCACCAGTCCTAAAAGCACCACACCCACCGTCACAGACCCAACAAGCCCACCAACAACCTTTCTCCACCGTCCGATCTTCTCCTTCTTCATCTCTTTCTCACCTCCACCGTCCGATTTCGGATCATCCGTCACCACTAAACCAAAATGTCCGTTGGTTTTAACGGCGCAGACAAACGGCTTAACTTCTCCAGCAAACGTTACTTTTCCGTCGAGCCCGAAAGTAGCGCACATTGGCTTGTTCAAGAACGTTCTCTCTTCCATTGACGGTCCAGAAAAGTTCCCAAAATCAACGGTGGATGGATCTTTAGCACCGGCTAGGAGGAGATTTATCTGATAAGAGCTGCTCATATGATTCCCTAAAGTGCCGTCGTTTAATGCGTTATAAGCTAAGAGCCCTAGAACCGGAGACACGAGTCTATAACCGGAGAGATCATAGTTTTTGTAATATATATCGGACCAGTTTGATCCCAAGCTTTGTCTCACAACCAAAAGACGTTCACCACACGGCTCAAGAATCGCTCCGACGCCGATATGGAACTCTTCAATTTGAGCTCCGTATCGCCGGAGACTCCCACACCGGAACCTAACGGCGTCGAGTTTTATGTCGGAATAGTTAGACGGAAGATGAACACGTCGGAGAACACCGGTCTTGATTGAATAATGTTGGTTCTTGAAGAAGTTGAGAGTGTAGTCTCTTAGGATGAGATCAAGAAGCCTTGAGGATTCGTTGAGAGCTTCTTGAGTAGTAGTAGAAGTCGAACACTCTAGATGAGAGGGAAGGACTAGGAATAGTACGATTATTATTAGTTGAAGAGAGGGAAAATGGAGTGTTGTTGTTGCCATTTTCGATGTTGGTGGAGTTATTGTTCACGTTTGAGTGTCGTGGTGAGAAGATGAGAAGAAGAAGTGTGGAGGAAGAGTCGATCATGAGAAATGAGTTTCTTTTTTTCTAGAGCTTGGTGAAGGCTTTGGATTGAAGGGACAGGTTTGCTTTTATTTGATAAATATTTTTATGTATATGTACATTTTTTTAACAAATTAACAAAAGCATATATGTATATTTTTATGCTAATCAATATAATGTTTTTGGGGTATGAAACTAAAGGCGGCGTGAGATTGTTTTTGAGTAAAGTGTACGTCTACATATAAACATTGGTAAGAAAATCATTAGGGTGCGATATATATATAGAGAGTATTTTCATTGTTTAAATAATAGAAAATGCAAGATAAAAGTAATACATCATCTTTCGATACAAATAAAGTTTCAGAAATATTTTTCTACTTTAAAATAAGTGACCTTTTTCATGTTTTTGTATAATTCTTCTATAAATTCCTAATTTTTACTCTAATCAAAATCAAATGTAAAGTATGAAATAGATGAGAATTTAAAAACTCAATTATTTTCCAGAAATATGATTTTGTATATCAAAATGTCAAAGGATATTTATATTAAGATGGACTGAGTATCATATATCGGCAAATCATATTGTCTAACCGTACTACCATATTTTTTTAACTCTTGAATTAGTAAAGTCATTTTCTCATAATAAAAAAGAATTACCAATGATCCCATCAATAATTTTGATGCTAAAATAAAAATGAAAAGAACAAACAAAATTAAACACACACAAAATCATCAAATTTTTCCTCAACCAATGATGGATATACAAGAACTAATGACTACAATATAATCAAAGGGAGTTATTAGTTAGAAAAATATCAACCTCTCGATCGATCGGCCTCAAGAACAAGTAGCAAAACCGCTAATTCAAATAACCGTTTTTTTTGGGAATTGAATATGACTTAAATCAGCTGAAATTAGCCTTGCTTTGGTAGGTTTTGCCGGCACTCCAGCTACCCGGAGCAGCATTCCAAGCGTAAATGGTCTGACGAGTGGTGTAAGAGGTGAGTCGGAACGAGAGAGATTGGCCATAGAGAGAAGAGAAAGCTTGGTACGACGCTCCCCAATTATGGCTCATGTCGATCCAGTTGGTGCGGCTACCTTTAACGGCCATGGTCTTGATGTCACCTGCACCACCTACGTTCATCACGTACACAAGTAGCCAATATCCATTTCCTTCAAATTTAAACCTTATTCCTCCGGTTCTCTTGCAAGCCACTCTGCATATATGTATCGACATAATCGTATTTTAGCATGTGCATAAACCATTTCTATAAGCCATAATTATTTCTTTGCATCTCTTTGAAAAAAATTGGAAATTGTAATAGTACTATATATATATATATATATATATATATATATATATATTTTGGGTCTAGTGGATATATATACCTGCGGTATGAGAGGGGGACAATACCAGCCTTCCAATTAGCGATCTTCATGAAAGCTGGTTTAGCCAAATCAAAATGGACTCGTGGCGGATTACACCATCCACCATTGTTGGAAGCTTGGCCATAATTTGGTGGACATATGTTGGTCGCAGTCACCACGGTGGCTGGTGAACCGTAGTAGCAGTTAGGCGACGACACACACCTTATCTGGAAACATTGACCGCATGCGTAACCGTCGTTGAACAGCGCTGTGCTCAGCGCAGTCGTGGCTACACCGTAGCCGCTGTCCCACATGTTACCATAACCACAAGCCCCACCTGATCGATGTATATCATAGTGATCATGTTAAAAAATTGTCAATACATTTAATGTTCTTCAAAAGATTCATGTATTATATATTTTTTTTTTTTTGGAAACTAGATTCATGTATTATATATAAGCCATTATTGTTTCTTCGCGTTTGCATTTTTATGTTACCACGAAAACGCAAACAAAAGATCGTGTCAAATAACATGCAATGGAGTCCATAATCGAGTCATAGTTTGTGTTCTATATACAATAGATTGTAGAAGTATATGAACTTTACCCATAGTTGCGCTGGCGGTCTCGTCACCGTAAAAAGTGGCTGAGGCGGTACGCCATGGGGTCCCGGCATATGCCGCCGTTGATGTCCCAATCATCGCCATCATCAATAAAATAACCAAGAACTTGCGATACAAATTTTCATTCATTTTTTACTCTGTTTTCTTGAGGGCTCCTACTCTTGTTTTTTCTCTGTAAAGCCAAGTCTTATTATTGCATAAGATCTCATATATATAATGAATACAATGGCTTGATAAATTTTCCCTAATATGAAAGGCAAAAAATTGGTGTTAACGTGAGAGACACTAAGAAAGAAGAGTATGAACAAGTAAGCAATGGACGTGCGTTCATGTTTGTTTTGGTCTGCCCGCCCCTCCCTCCCTCCCTGTCTCTCTCTACATTCCAATTATTTTAGTTAGTTTTACTTTCTAAGGTCTTCATTCTGTTTGTTTTGGGTCGAATTTATAACAAAGGTGTTAAGTGGATAACATATCATTTCATTTATATATTAATCAGTCGCAGAATTATGAGATTTTGTTTTTCTTTTGTGTGACATTAACGAGATTGTTATTGGTATATATATATAGAGAGAATTTGTTTTGACACCACGTATCATATTCGGACCATAGACCAATTAATTAGTTTATTCTACACAACTAATTCTCCAACCAAGGATATTGTTGACATTCTCCTAAAACTATATATCTATTGCATGATTATATCTAAAGAAAATTACAAACTAGATTTTTAAAAAATTCATTCAACTTTCTAAATGAACGGCAATATATATTAACATGTTAACTAAATTAAACCTCAACAAGTTTTGTTAATTTGTTCGACAATATATATATATATTAAGTTTTATGAATTTCTAATTCAAAATCAATTTGATATATTAATTCCTATTTTTTATATACTATTCAAGTCGTTTTCCATTTTTTTAATGTGTAATTTTTCTTTACACACCATTTTGAGATAATTATGTTTTTAGCCATTTATGTCGATAGAATTCATCACACCCCTTCAAAATAATGCATTTATAGCTATCTCGACGGAATTGAGCATTTCTTTAAACCATCAATTAGTAGGGTGATCGCACCATTTTCTAGACCGGATTAGTGGAGCAGCGTATGTTTGGCTTCTCATACCATGTTAAGTTTCATAGACTTCCAACTCAAAACTAATTAACAATACGTAGATTGGCTCATTTTTCTTATATACTCCTCAAGTCTTTTCCTCATCTTTCTGATGTGAGATATTTCTCCGTAATATATTTATGTGCATTATATATATACAACTAATACAAAAAATGAAAATGATTTTTCCTACACTTACAACTGTATTACACATTGATCCCACTATATACACTTTCAAGCGTGTACTAGCTTTGGGATTTTTAATAACAAGACATTTGTAGCTTTCATCAATTCGAACATAAGATTTTGTTACAACTTACAAGTTTGCTAAGATCCCAATTTTTATTTCTATCAATTTTTAAAATTCAAGAGTTAACGTAAAACTAATATTCCAAGTGACCGGTTTTCTAAGGAATGTTAACGGAAAATTTGTCGGTCAACAGGGTATTTCACTCCCACAAAAAATATAGAGCAATTGATTATCACAACTTCATCGCCAACTACGTACGTAGTGCAAGCCCGTCAAAAATCTCTCATGTTTCTTGCAATAACCAGCTTGCCTATGTTTTTACCAAAATCGGTGTCTCGCTCACGTCTCACGTCTAAAGAAAATGGCGGGGGAAGGGGGATTCAAGAAATTGGAGATATTTTCTCCTTATCTTAGAGGTTATATTATATATAACTTATATATATATATAGTTATATATCCTTGTAACAATCAAATTATTCCTATTTAATATTACTAATAAAAATGAATATAGCATAATTAGAACAGTAAATCTGAAAATACCCTTTTTGTTTACACTTTTGAAAAATACACTATCTTTATTTTCCTTTTAAAAATTATTTTTAAATATGTAAAATTACAAAAATAACATTACTTAGACTTAATATCAAATCAAATTTTTGGTTTAATTAAATATTTAATTTTTACAAAGTTGTTATCTAACTACACTTCCAAAGATTTATTATCCTAAATATTTTTTAAAAATAATAATGAATAACAGCATTCTACCGATGTTAAATCATGATTTTTGTTAAGTCATGTATTATTGTCATGATGCAAATTTTGATGATTCATTATTATTGAAACACACATAAAATAGTTTACTTTGCAATTTTTTTAAAGAGAATCGTTGAATTAAAGCAAATTTTAGTGATATGTTGAGTTGAATAATTTGATTGGAGCGTTGGAGATTTTTTTTTATATAACACGACAAATATTAAGTGCTAGTATTTAATATTTTTAGATATTATCTTGTTAATTTTAATATATAAAATCAATAAATCATCTTTGTCTAATAAAAATATATAATTATAATTAATATTATTTCGAATTTAGTTTTTTTTTCTAAATTATGAATTTAGTTTTGATTTACTAAAAATATAGATTTAAATTTAAATCTAGAAAAATTGTCATTTTATATATAAAAATTTGTAGTTTTCATTAAAAATAGAAAAATAGTATTTTTCAAAGTATAACTCAAAAACAGGATAATTTTCAAAATGATGCTAATTAGAAAGGGTGTCAACTTATTCTTTGTATGAGTTATAATAAAATATTTAACTTACTTTAAATTTATTTTAGAAAAATATTAAAACGATATTTGTATTAAACCGGAGAAATATTATTTAATGCCAAGAAAAACAAGCACTATGTTACATTAACCCTAAGCACTGATCAACAGACAACAGTAAGCCGAAACACTAAAATAACATGATCTTAGTGGCTAACAACTCAAATAATACATACATTGAAATTCAGTAAAATTCCGTTTCAAACCACGATTTTTTTTTTTCTTCATATTAACTATCTATCTTCTTGTACGTGGCTACATATTTTATCCTTAAGCTCCAAAATATTGACCTGTTTGCCATCCTCCACCTGAAAATTTGAAACCATGATCTAATGATTATATACAAGATGAAATGATGATTATTGGAATCAAGTCTTATGGCCATAGCGTAGTGATTATTATTAATGTTACTATAATATCGGTATCCAACTCCAAATTCAATGCCTAGTTTATAAACATATATTACTGAATTATGGAAAAACTGTTATAAGAGGTAATAGCCTAATAGGAACTTCTCTGTTATTTTTTATTTTTGAATAATCCGGACAAGATATTGCATATTTTGTTTTAAGAAGATCACGCCAAGAGGTCAAACACTGAAAACATTTGTATTAAAGATAGTAATTTTAATGTTAATTATATAATACTAATTTCACGTAACTAACTATATTCATTGTATTTTTGATAACCACAAAAGTGGTTTAAAAACAGGAAAAAAATATAATTTTCTAGCAAATAAAATGGTATTAGAACTAAAAATGATATTAGCAACTATGATAAACCTAATGTTTTGTAACATTATTTCATAACTTTTTCTCTTATATCTTTCAGTACTAATTTTACCTTCGAAACAATGGTGTGCATGAATCTCTGTTGCAGTCTAGTTGAGAGGCAACTAACTACACTGAGCCTTAGTTCTTGAGCTAACATTTGAAGAACACTCGAGAGACAAGACTTGTTTCGTCCGTGACAACAACTTATGATGATCTCCACACCAACCAAACAAGGCGTGACCACAACTGTATTGTGTTTGTCTCCTACACAGGAGCAGCTCGATGATAGTGTTGATGTTGTTGATGATGATAAACTACTTGTGCATTCCTCTATAGCTGGATGAGTAGTATTCATTGATTTTATAATCCGATTTCTCTTTTCGTTGAGTTCTTTGATCTTGATTCGTAAGTCTTTGATGTAGTTCACTGCCTGGAAAATGTGATCTGATGTCGAGCGTTTACCCTGTATATTAAATGATATGGTCATGCCTAGAACAACTAATTAACTAGTATTTATTTGATTCAAGGGTATACTTAGATTAACTAGTGTTAAGAAACAAAATTAACTAATCAGTTTGAGAGGATGTTTCCTTGATGTGGTATCCAAATTCGAGTATTACACTACTTTTGAAAATGAAAAATTATTTGTCTAAAATTCAATTTAAATATTTTAGATATTTAACGCGGACATAAATTTTACTGTAATTTGTTTTAAACCATCAAATAAGCTATACAAATATGTAATCAATGTAGATATTTATTTAAGAGTTTACTAATGTGAAAACTTATACGACTGTAAAATTATTTAATTATATGTATAAAATTTATTTTAAAAGTATATATGAAAGCATGAATGATCAAATAGTTAGTAAAATCTTACAAAACTATATATATATATATATATATATATATATTATATAGTTTCCATTTCAATGAAAAAACTGCTAAATCGCATTCAGTTTAGCACGTAATAAAAAATTGTTTCGTAATTAGTATGTAATTAAGGAATATATATAGATAATGAAAAATATAATATAGTTCTTAAGCTAATCAAATAAAATATCTCCAATATAAGTTACCTGGATATATTGAAATGGCAAGAGAGTTCTTAGACTTTTGAAAAGAGATGAAACTTCTTGTCTTCTTTGCCTTTCAATGTCTCTATGTTTCATCTTCTTGCTTTCTCGATCATCATCATTTTTGTTGGCTTCACGCACCCCATATGTATCACATATACTTCGTTTCTTAGTGCTCCCTCCATTTTTATTTGTGATGGGATTACAAACATCATGGTTTTGGTATGATAGAAACGGCGAAAGAAGAAAAGAATCAGAAAATAGTAATCCATCTTCGTAGGTTGAATCAGGCATAAACATTGAAGGAACAAAATCCATTAGAATTTGAATTCTATGAGTACTTTTTGGTTTGTTTTTTATTGTAGTATTGCGACTATCCGACTTGTGAGTCTCTTTATACTTCTCTCCAAGATATGTTTCTTCATCCTCTTTAATTGGACAGATGTGATGATAGGTTAGTGATCGATCTCGAAGAAACTAAAATCACCATAAGATATGAGTTGTTGGGAATAAATTAATGATGATAATAATACTATTAAATATTTAACCTTTGCGCTGTTCATTTAGTGGCCATTTAATAGTCACGTCAAATGGGAATGGGAACATATGTTTTAAATGTGCTTTGAACATATACATCTCACCTTAATCACACACCACCTAAATTTTCAACTCGAATTAATTTCAGTTTCACAATAATTCATAATCCCTGGGTTTCATATAGAAATACAGGTGTATTAAACTTAAACATTTTGTTTCTTATAAAGAAATAGTATAAAAATTCATCATATGTATTTAGATGATATGTAAAAATATATCTCTACAGATATCTTTACAAAATACTGTTTATTTTTTTTTTTTTTACAAAATATTGCTTAGTTATAAAGTGGTAGTTTATAAAAGCAATAATAAATTTAAAGTATATATTCCCATCGAAACTCATTCTAATCTGACGTATTTGTAGAAAATGTCGACATGCATTATAATTTTCGTTATTGATTAATTTATATTCATTTTAAGAGATTTATTGACTCTTCACTTTGAATTTTTAAGCAACATTTATATATATGTACTTTACAGCTAGAGTTCAGATTTCTATCTAAGCTGAATATTAGCTCGTGCAGCATAGATGGACCAAACATTTACTGTTTTGGTTGGACGAGGACCGAAGATTATTTTTCTTTAGATATTGAATTGTGTAAATTATTAGTATATTATTGTTGCTACCCATTGTTTAGTTAATGTCATCTCTTCTTCATTTATTTTGAGTAGTTACGTCAAGGTTTGTAGATTATTTTCCCCACAGCTAATTGGATATAAGAAGATTGACATGTATTTATTGTATACATGATAAGGAGTACTTAATTACGATTTATTTTTAATCAAATAAATTTAATCAACTCATTGTTATAAAACTGAAATTTTAACGACAGAGATCTGTAACTAAATTATGTTATTCTAAATTTAAATAATCATTAGTATTTTTATTAACGATTTTGAGGTTATCAGACTTACTGTTACATGTTTATATATTTTTCATTACAAGTAAACGAGCCATCAAATTTTAGTGGGCAGATATAATGTGACAGTTTGGTTGAATTGTTGAACTTAGACTAAAGAGAAAACACAAAACAAAACAAAACAATCTTTTGTAAAGGTGTTTATTAGTGTAGTGAAAAGGAGATTAAGAAAGATTTGTGTATTTAATTAGTATTAGTGACGAGCAATAATTAAGGAGTGTAATTGCAGATGATGTACGTGGACACTCAAACAGCCATTGAATGGTTTGCAATAATTGCTAGTGGAGTAAATATTTTGTAATTAATATACTAAATGAGGTCAGGGTTAGGTCTGACATTTTGGTAAATGGGGTCCCTTTAGTTCATGTCCATTTTGATCTTCATGCACCTACAGAATCATAGATTTGTAGGTGATGACGAATTAATGATCACTAAGATGATTTTAATATATGATTGATTAAAGATCTAAACTGGTTAGGGTGTCCATTTTGATCTTCATGCACCTACAGAATCACAGATTTGTAGGTGTAAGTGATGACGAATTTGTTATGCTAATATGATCATTAAGATGGTTTTAATATGATAAATTAAATTTGGGTTCACATTTAAGCTGGTTAGGGTGTCCAATTCAAACCGGTATATTTGTTGTTTCGCTATTTCTCTACATGAGACATCTAGAAAACCATAACTGAAACTATATACTGTATTAGATTGTGTTATATTAGTGGTGAGAGCCCATTTTATATTGGGCTGTGGATCAAATGGACAACAAATTTATGGAAATTTGATTCTGTCGTCTTTTCCCACATCATATCAAATGTTTTTTTAAAATGCAAGGTTTTAATATGATAGCAAATTGATTCTTCAATAATATGATACACTTGACATAAATTAGTAACAAGAGGAAAGTAAACAGGAGAGACTAAATATTTTTTTCACTTTTCTTTAGTTCTCAATCAAAACATCCTAACTGATCAAAATGATTCTCCACGTCTTTCCAAAACGGAACTACATTAATCCAAAAAGAGGCACCAAAACATTACAAGTTACAACCATTGCTTCTATACTTAACCTCGAATCGCTCAGACCGATCCGACCGCAGCCTAAACAGAACATGGAAACAGCGGAAGCAAGCAATTTTACCCTACACTACATAAATAGAAACTACAACAACTAAAAGTACAACAACAGAGCCAGATATAAAGAACAGAGAGAGAGCCTTACTGAAGTTGTTCTCTTTCTGTTCCCTACCCAACTTTACTCAAGCAACCTCAATTACTTTTCGATGTTTTGATTTGGTTGATGCTTTAGCTTTACTTTGCTTCACATTCTTCCTCCTTTTTGTACCATTCATCAGCCAGTCATCATCATCGTCGTCCTCACTAGGATCAGAATCTATGTATGAATCATCATCATCTTCTTCGTCATCATAATAATATACCTTTGGAGATGGTTTTTTGGGTGCTGATTTAGGTAAATCACTGACTGGGATTTTAGTCTGTAAACCACTGACTGGGATTTTGACTTCTGAGAATCCTATGGGATAGAAACCCCAACAGCAATAGTAACTATCTTCTTCAGTAACTGGCGGTGGAGAAGGAACCTTCACTGCCTGGTAAGCTCTCCTGCAGCTCTTAGTTTGGCATTTAAGCACGCTTTCCTCATAAATGACGGGGTACTCGTAAAGCACGTAGCAGTATGGACAAGTCGTCCAGAAACTTGGAACCTCTGGCTCAGAATCGGATCTTGCAGCCCCACTCTTTGGAGTCTGTTCAGCAGGTGGGGTTTGGTTAAAAACCCGAGTTGGCTGAGAGACTGGCGCAGGCAGAGGCGGAGATGGAATAGTAGAGGCTGCTGCAACCGGAGAGGGAGTAGTAGAGACTGGAGGTGGCTGGAATGATTGAGTTGAATTGGAGACAGGAGGCAGTGGAGAGGGAGAACTAGAGGCTGCAGGTGGCTGAGAGGGACGAGTTGATTGAAATGCCGGTGGTGGCTGAGACACTGGCAACGGCTTAGAGGTTGTAGGTGGCTGAGATACCGTCAATGGCTTAGTGGTATTGGGTGGCTGAGATATTGGGAATGGCTTAGAGGCCGGTGGTGGCTGAGACATTGAGAATGGCTTAGAGGCTGGTGGTGGCTGAGATACCGGGAATGGCCTAGAGGTCGGAGGTGGCTGAGATATGGAGAATGGCTTAGAGGCCGATGGTGACTGAGATGCTGGGAAAGGCCTAGCAGTAGATGATGCCTGAGACACGGGGAATGGCTTAGAGTTTGGTGTTGGCTGGGACACCGGGAATGGGTTAGAGGTCGGTTGTGGCTGAGACACGGGGAATGGCTTAGAGTTTGGTGTTGGCTGGGACACCGGGAATGGGTTAGAGGTTGGTTGTGGCTGAGACACGGGGAATGGCTTAGAGTTTGGTGTTGGCTGGGACACCGGGAATGGGTTAGAGGTCGGTTGTGGTTGAGACACAGGGAATGGCTTAGAGTTTGATGATGGCTGAGACACCGGGAATGGGTTAGAGTTTTGTGATGACTGAGAGACCGGCAATGGCTTAGACTTTTGTGATGACTGAGAAACCGGCAAAGGCTTAGACTTTTGTGATGACTGAGACACAGGGATTGGATTAGAGGTCTGTGGTGGCTGAGACATAGGGAATGGCTTAGAGTTTTGCGATGACTGAGACATCGGGAATGGCTTAGAGGTTGGTGGTGGCTGAGACAATGGGAATGGGTTAGAAGCCGGTGGTGGCTGAGACATTGGGAATGGCGGATGTGACTTAGAAACCGGCTGCGGTTTGGAGACTGCATGTAACTGAGTCGAACAAGTTGGCTGAGATGCATGAGGTGAGTCTGAAACAGAAGGCAGCAGCGAGAGTTGTGCAGCTTCACTAGACCTACTAGATGACTGATACTGCCTAGCCGGGTCAGAGGACTGCCACGGCACAGAATCAGAGTGGCGTACAGACTCAGACGTTGGAGTAATCTTAGATGCCCATGTCAAATCAGTCGAAGGAGTCCTATGAGACGATCCCTCAAAAGATCTACTAGGCGGCCGATCCGGCTCAGGAAAACGACGACTAGATTGAACCCTTTCAGTTGCATTGTTCAAATTAATCAATCTCTCTTCCTCCACTGGTCTTTTCCAATCACTACTCGAACCACTACTTTGCTCTTGACCAAACTGTTGCCTCCAAGATGCTTGTTGTTGCTCCTGCAATAACTGCTGATCAAATTGAGATCTTTGCTGCTGCTGCTGCTGCTGCTGCTGTGACTGAGTCTCTACAGGCTGAGCAAAATGTGGTTGATGAAGCTGAAATGGTAATTGCTGGTTCTGAAACGACATCGTTTGGTTCTGATGCTGAGGCGATTGCGATTGATGCTGCTGCGGTTGATGTTGAGGAGATTGAGGAGGTTGATTGAAAAGCTGAAACCCTAATTGACCGAGTTGCCCAAATTGACTCAGATGCAATTCTCTATCATACAATGCCTTTCTAGAAGGATCAGAGAGAACATACCAAGCATCAGAGATTAACCTAAAAGCTTGTTCAGAATACGGGAACCGATTCCGACTCGGGTTAAGCAACACGGCGAGTCTACTATACTGAGTCGCGACGAGTTCAGGGTTGTGGGTTAAACGAACGAGACGGAGCACGGCGTACCAGTCGGGAAGTTCGGAGGTTGTTCCTCGGATTCTTGATTCTCCGGCGATTAGAGTATCTGCGACGGCGAGGATTAGTTCGGCGTGGTCTACGAGTGAGTGATCGGCTTCACATGCGCGTATCGCGTAGGTTTTTGAACCGTTTAAGTCTCCGCTTAAGAGTAGCTTCTCTGCTTGAGCTAGCATACGTTCAGCGTCTCCTCCTCCTCCGTTACCTCCGCCGCCACCACCACCATGGCTCATCATTTTACACAGTCGGAGACTTTTTCTCCGTCACAGAGAGAGAGAGAGAGATTTGATTAAGTTACTCAGTGGACGGACAAGTGAAAGATTTATTTTAGGATTTGTTTACCTTATTTACTTAATTAATTATGAATGTGCATTAGATGACTAAATTTAGGACTCAAATTGGTTAAAAAAAAATGATTATGAATAATACCTTAAGTAGGTGAAAATGAACTGGCTTTTTCTATATTTCATGTATTTTTTTTATTACACTGTATATATTATTTTTAACACGATATTATTTCAGTATGATATGCTATTTTTAAAAAAAAAAAATTTGGTATTTGTAAAAATCACCTCTGAAAAACTGTTTCTATTAATTAAGATTTTTCACTTTTTTTATGTCAATATTGAATCAAAATTTAGTTTTCTACCAAACTAACATTTACTTAATGAATAATTATTATTAACTTTTGTTATGACTAATTGACTAGTGAAACAAAAAAAAATGATGAAAACAGGCTAAGTTTAATGTTTTAAAGGATTAATTCTTAATTAATAAAGTAGTATAGATTTAAAGTTTAAGATCTAAATTTGAAGCTATTAAGGATGAATAATCAACTTTATGATTTTGTTTCGATTGAGTTTTTTTAGGTTTCAGTTTTATTGAAATTGAAACTAAATAAAAAAAACGTTTGTAACTCGATGGTCTGGCTGATTAGATTATTGTACTTTGAAAATGGCTACTGATTATTGAATGAACCGATGTCATTTTATCCAGTAAGAAGCCCAAATGGATTTTTGTAAAGTATTCTGGAAATTCAAAATTGGTCAAGTAATTGGGTTAAACATACATGGGTTGTATGGAGATTTGAGTCTTTTATAACGTATGTGTTGCGAATTTGATTGTTTATTTGTATATTGTTGTACATTTTTGTGAATGATTCACCGGTCATTGTCTTTATATGGACACTTAATGGATGTTTATATAACTAGCTAATTAATTATCATTGTCTTTGTACATATTTATGAGTGATATATCAGTCATTGTCTCGCATTGCTTTTCCTAGCAACGAAAGCCACATCTCCTCTTTGCGTTGTTCTCTTCTCCGCATCACCGCGTTCATAGCTCAATGGAGTTCACTTTCGAGAATATACGATTCATACTCAGAAGGGAAATGTGCTGATGAAGAAAAAACTAATAATAGGTTCATACACATTGTCATCTAGTCCAAAAGAAATGATGAACCCATCTTCCCTCTTCTTCTCGAGCTCCACGTTAAACTTGCATGTGTATATGCCATACTTACATTTCAATGTTGCTCACAGTTTGTCAATTCATTCCATATGATATGAAGTTTATCAGGATACTCAATAACACATATTTCTCTGTTGGGGGATCATGTAAACTCAATTATGGTCTCTTGAAACCCCAGGCCCAACGGTTTTTTTTTTTTTTAATTTATCCCAGGCCCAACTTTGGAGTGCAATGCCCAGAGGTACATGATTCAATCTCTTGCAATCTTGAGTTTTCTAAACTTAACACATAATGGGGTTAGATGTTATAATCATGTGGCTATGATTATTTTGAAAAATGGAAGCCAGAAATGCACTAAAACGAAAGCATAAGTGAGGAGCCCCACATGATGATTCATGTTTACATATAACGACTAAAACCGCAGCCAATCCCTCAACTTGAGGCGGAAGCACACACACCAAGCCAAATCCATTTGTTCTTACTTATCAACTTCTGCCTCGCATTTTGCAATGCCCCTTATTGTTGATTTTTTTTTTCTTTTTCACGAAAATAATTATTCTTTTCTATCATAATCATATGTATGAAAAGATAGCTGATACAAAATTTGTGGCTTATGCAATTTGGAAGAAATATACGAACATTATTCGATATCAATTCATTTTTTATACTATATAAGAAACGATATAGAATGGTATCTACTAGTCAGTTGTTTTATATTTAAATAAATTGATTTGGTTTTTTTTGTTCATTTACTTTTTCCACAAAGAGAGAATTATTTTATCTTGTTGCCAATTTTGTTAAACTCTTCAAAATTAAAACTTCCAAAGATTTTGGTAGAACTATAAATGTTAGTTTAGTAATGTCAAGAATTTCATATTCCACAGTTCAACATAACATTCGCCTTCCTCAATTTTGTGTTCCAATTTTGCCAAGCTTCACATTACACCATAAGTATGAACAAGCAATCATCATTCACAATTTAGCTAATTACCTTACTTATGTTTTAATTAGAAACTAAAATATTCAAATTTACAGCTCATGTGAAACAAAAGAAGAAAAAAAACATAAAGAATCTAATCAAATAAATTTTGATTCAGATTCAATAGTCAATAGACTCACTACTAGTCAATAATTCACTCATTCACTTCAACTCAATCAAAACTATCCATTTGAACCGCACACCTGGAAACACAGTATTTTCCTACATATAAATCCAATTACAGTATCCCAATAGAAAAACATATACATACAAATTAAATAATCACTCACATACTATACCTACTTTTTTCATGTTTATTAAATTAATTATGAAACTTTTATAGAAAAGGACAGAAAAGTTTCCAGAGAATCCAAAAACTTCAGGGACCCAATTAAAAAGAAAAAAGAAAAAGAAAAGGGTAATATAGTAATTTACATATTTCTTCTCTCCCTCCAAAAAATCTCAACGACTCAAAAACGAGCGTACGAAAAAAAACAGATCAGAAATTAAACAAAAAAAATTTAACCTAAAAAATCGAAACTTTATCTTTCTCTTTCAAATCTCTTCGCCGTCGGACTCAGTTATCCGTTAACCCGACCCGAGAAAAAAACTTCAAAGAGCTCCTCCGATTTTGATTTTTAAACACTAAAATATAATTACCTAAAAACATGAGTTCACTACAATGACCCGTACCGAACCAAACCGGAGCCGGAGCTCCAATTCAAATTCCGAGGATAGTTCCGGCAACAGCGGAGGTGGCGGAGGTAGAACCACCGCGATGAGGGTTATTGTTCCGTTACAAGGTGTGGTACAAGGTCGTGGTGGTTTATTCTTAGGCTCTGTGATTCCTTGTGCTTTCTTCTACTTTCTCCAGTTTTACCTCAAACGAAATCGGAAAAACGACGATTCCGATCATTCCGGTGAACAAAACTCCTCAGCTTCAACTCCAAATTCGAATTCGGGTTTACCGGATCCGACCCGGTCACAATCCGCTGGGCATCTCACGGAGCTTACTGGTTTACCTCGTTCTCTCTCTCGGATTCTTCTTTCGCCGAGAAATTCCGGTGGAGCTGTTTCGGTTTCGGGTCGGGTTAATTCTGTAATCAAAGGTGGAGGAGATTCTTCGCCTTACTACGTTGGTCAGAAACGGGTTGAGGAAGATCCGTATGATGAGTTGGGTAACCCGGACGGAGTTATTCAACTTGGTTTAGCTCAAAACAACAAGGTTTGTCATCAAGTTTCTTCAAAAGAAAAATGTGAACTTGTTTTTGTGATTGTTTCTGGATTTGACTCTTTTCTTTTCTTCATGTAATAGTTGAGTTTGGATGATTGGGTTTTGGAGAATCCTAAAGAAGCAATCTCAGATGGATTGAGTATTAGTGGCATTGCTTCTTATGAGCCTTCTGATGGACTTATGGAACTGAAAATGGTTTGTTCTCTCTAACCCTAAAGTTCTCAACTTTTGTTTTATTCATCGGAGTGTTTTGAGACAATTTTGAATCTTCTTGAGATGTTTAGATGTCTTTTGTTTTGAGGATTTGTATGTGTTGTTCTTGAGAGAAGTTTTCTGAATTATGACAGGCTGTGGCAGGATTTATGACTGAAGCAACCAAAAACACGGTTTCTTTTGATCCATCACAGTTAGTGTTAACTTCTGGTGCATCATCTGCTATTGAGATTCTTTCCTTCTGCTTAGCTGATTCCGGAAATGCCTTCCTTGTTCCAACTCCGTGTTCCCCTGGGTAGAATTTTTTAGTTCTTTACTCTTTACTGTTTGAATGGATATCGCTATGAGAGATACTGAATCGTTGATGAGGACGTTCTGTTGTGCAGATATGATAGGGATGTTAAATGGCGAACGGGAGTTGACATTATACACGTTCCTTGTAGAAGTGCGGATAATTTCAATATGTCGATAGTCGTGCTTGATCGAGCATTCTATCAAGCCAAGAAACGAGGTGTCAGAATCCGCGGCATTATAATCTCGAATCCTTCAAACCCCATGGGAAGCCTACTGAGCAGAGAGAATCTCTATGCGCTTTTGGACTTTGCCCGTGAGAGGAACATTCATATAATCTCAAACGAAATCTTCGCTGGGTCGGTCCACGGAGAAGAAGGAGAGTTTGTTAGCATGGCTGAAATAGTTGACACGGAAGAGAATATCGACAGGGAAAGAGTTCATATCGTGTATGACCTCTCCAAAGACCTGTCTTTCCCGGGACTTAGATCTGCTGCTATCTACTCATTCAACGAAAGTGTTTTATCCGCTTCAAGAAAGCTCACGACGCTCTCACCTGTCTCATCGCCAACCCAACATTTGTTGATATCCGCAATCTCCAATCCAAAATTTGTTCAGAGATTTGTGAAACCCAACAGGCAGAGACTGCAGAGTATCTACACGGAACTCCTGAAGGGGTTGAAAGAGTTAGGGATCGAGTGCACAAGAAGCAATGGAGGGTTCTACTGTTGGGCCGATATGCGAGGATTGATTTCGTCTTACAGCGAAAAAGGCGAGATTGAACTGTGGAACAAGCTATTGAACATTGGCAAGATCAATGTCATACCAGGATCTTGTTGTCATTGTATCGAACCGGGATGGTTCCGGTTCTGTTTTAGTAATTTGTCTGAGAGCGATGTGCCTGTAGTTATGAACCGCATTAGAAAAGTTTGTGAAACATGTAAATCTCACAATTGATTATGCAATTTGACTATTTGTTTTGTTCTGATGAGTGATGATGACTCTTTACATGAGTAAACCGGATAAAACCAATCCAGGATCGATTTAAGGTTAGAGTAGACCCGGTTAATGGAACTTTTACTAATTTTAGCAACAAAACAGATAAAAGAATCGATCTTTATTTTTATTTCCCTGGGGAAAAGAACATAAATTTCATTGATATAGTTTAGCCCTAACCCGGAAAGTCCCAAATCACAAAAGAATGAAGTAAACACTGCACAATTTATCTGCAAGAACTAAACGAGTTCTCTTATGATTCCATTCCATTTCTGATCAATTCAAGAACCTGCACAACCTCTGCCATGCTTGGTCTCTTCAATGGATTCTCCGTCGTGCAAATCAAACCTAATTTCATCACTTGAGTCAGCTCATTCTCTTCAAACCCTCTCAATCTTCTGTCAAAACAATCAGAAGCCGAACCTGTCTCCAACAAATCCCTCACATGATCCCTTAAGATCAAAACTTCGTTTTCGGATAGCGATTCCACTGGTTTTCTACCTGTAACAAGCTCAAGAAGAACCACACCGTAGCTATAAACATCACATTTGTCACTCACTCTCAAACTCTGAGCTAGCTCTGGAGCTATGTATCCAACCGCATTGTGGAACTTGGTTAAACCGAAGCTGTTCAAAACTGGAAGCAACTTTTCCAAACCGTAATCTGATAGCTTTGCCTCGTATCTTTCGTCAAGGAGTATGTTGGTAGATTTTACATTGAGATGAAGAATCGCGGGTTTACAATCATTGTGAAGAAAAGAAAGCGCCTTTGCAGTTCCTAGCGCGATCTGGAATCTTCTATGCCAATTCAACTCGGTATTTCCATGGCTGCTGCTGCTGCTGGTTCTATGGGATATTCTCGGGTGTAGGCTATCATAAAGGCTTCCGTTTGTAACAAATTCAGAAAGAATTAACTGCATTGTCGAGGAAAAGTAGTAACCTTGAAAAGAAGCAAGATTCGGGTGACTTAAACTTCCAAGCCTTCCGATTTCTTGCTCGAACTCTTCTTGGTTTCTGATTCTTCCTAAAGTCTCAAGCTTTTTCACTGCAATGGAAACCCCGCCTTCGAAAGATGCTCTATAAACCGCTCCAACTGATCCAATCCCGATTATATTATCCTTGTCAAGCAAAGCTTTCGTACCTGCCACCCAATCTTCATACTTTGAAGGCAAACTCTTGCTGAATAGAACAAGTTTCCCAAATGTTACACCACCATTACCAGATTCCGTTGAAGCCAAAGTGGGTGTTGTGGTATCGAAAGAGACTATTTCTTCTTCACGCTTTTTTTTCCGTCTTTTACGAGCTCTAAGGTTCAAAAGAAGAACTAGACAGATACCGACCAAGATCACAGCAGCAGCGATGATAACAATGATAACAGAGATGCTTAGAGCTTTGGTGTTTCTTGATTTTGATCCGGTTCTGAGAGAATTGCATGGTGTCTCGAGAGGATCACCGCAGAGGAAAGGGTTGTTGGAAAACGAAGAAGCTTCTGAAGCTTGGATCTTTGGGATAATCCCGGAGAGGTTGTTGTAAGAAACATTGAAATGTGTCAGTGCATTCAAATTCCCGAGGGAAGATGGGATAGGACCCGAAAGCAAATTCTCTGAAAGATCGAGGAACTGGATCCTCGAGAGGTTTCCGAGATTAGGCGGAATGCTTCCACTGATTCGGTTCCGATGAAGATCAAGGATCTGTAAGTTTGTTAAGTTTAATAAATTCTTAGGGATCACTCCTTCCAAAGCATTACCAGAAACATCTCTGCAGCAAACAACAAAGATTAACAAAATAAAAAAGTGAGATTGAGAAATTGAAAATTAGCTAAACACCGGTATAGAAGAGACTGAAAGACTCACAGTTCAAGAAGTAGTCTGCAATTTGATATATCCTCTGGTATTTCACCAATGAGATTGAGACCATGCATATTCAAAACCTGTAGATACACAAGATTTCCGAGCTCTCGTGGTAGCTTCCCGTCTATAAAGTTATTGCCTAATCTGATCACAGAGAGCTTCTCCATCTTCCCCATACCTACGGGTACACTCCCGTTGAGCCTATTTGATTCCAAGTCCAAAAGCTTAAGACTTTTGCATCCGGTTATACCGCTAGGTACTTTACCAGTTAACTCATTCGAAGAAGCATCCAAAAACTCCAAACTTTCACTACAACCAACAATCTCACCAATCTCCCCGGTAAACCCGTTTCCAGACACATTGAAATAAGTCATGTTCTCGAATCCAAGAACCTCGAAAGACGCTACTCCATCGAAAGAATTGCTTCCTATATCGACATGGCTCAATCTCTTGCATTTTAATATCTCATCAAACACATCACCAGACAATACATTTCTTCTAACAGACACAAACTCAAGAACCGGAATATCGCAGATCCTAGGCAACAAACCGGTAATGCCATTGTAAGAGAAATCAAAACCGATGAGATTGTTACAGTTTAAGATTGATTCCGGGATTGATCCTGAGAGATTGTTATGAGAGAGTGAAACAAACTTGGTCTTGTAGCAGAATTTAAACAGAGAACTCGGAATCTCTCCGAAGAAACCATTTTTGGACAAATCCAAGAATCTTAAATTAGGCAAATCACCGATAAAATCAGGAATCGAACCAGACAATGCATTGGAACTAACATTGATCTTCCATAAAGTCTGCAACTTTGAGTAATCCAAAGGTAAATTACCTGTAAACCTGTTGCCAAACAGAGTCAAAGACCTCAAAGAAGTTAAACCAGACAATGCCGGCGTTAGGGTTCCGGCAAGACTTGTGTTCCAAAGAACGATCTTTTCGACGAATCCTTCTCGGTTACAAGATACGCCATTGAAGCTATTACAGAGGTCACCAATAGAGACCCAAGAAGCCAAAGTGTTGTACGGATCATCGTTGATGTTGTCTTTGAATTGAAGTAGAATCTCTCGTTCGGTAATTGAATATGTAATGTAAACGAATGTGAACATTACCGAAATCAATTTCCCAATTTGCATTGTCGGTTATCGGATCCTTAACCGAACTCAAACCCGGTTCGAGAAACTAAGCTATTTCAGTAACATTTTCTCTAAAGAAGAAGAAGAAGAAGATCAAAAGCATGAACAAGTAGCTGCATTTGCCTTATTTGGGCATCTTCAACGGCTAAAAACGACCAAAAAAAAAAAATTAAAGTTATAAATAAAGAAAAAAAACCTCGAGAAGAGAGTTTCAAGAATCACGGAATCAAGAAGAACCCATGATCAAGAAACATAGAATAAGATCTGGGTATTATAAATTATGAGTTTCCGAACCAAACCCATTAGTTTCTGGACACAAATCTAGAGAGAGAGAGAGAGAGAGAGAGAGAGAGAGAGAGGTTTAGAAGATGAGTGCGTGGAGAGTGTGCCTTGGCTGGAAAGTAAGCAAAGCAGGTGAAGTAAATTTAATAGTCTTTGTCTCTCTTCTGCAAAAGGTTTGGTTTTGTTTCTCTCTCTCTCTCTATGAATCTATATACATCTGTGGCTTCCACCATGTGAACAAGAACCACGTGCAGGCTTATATGTATGTGTTTATGTAATTTATTTAAGAGTGGGAGGAAGGTGTCAGTTTGTCTGTACCATCAAGCATTTATTCTTTGTTGCCTACACCAATCAAACCTTCATAAATGTAATTCAGAAACTAGGATTTATCAATGAGGATTTATGTATAGTTTGATCATGGTTGTGGTTCTATAGATTTTTGAGTTATTTATGAATGATACGATGTAGATTTTATCAAAATTCTAAAATATTATCTAGCTAATTGTAGAATTAGTTTTCATATAAATAATATTTAGCAAAACAAGTCTAATTTATTATGCACTACACGAATTTGAGTCAGTGATGACATAGAAACAATGATAACAAATATCACAAACCTATATTTTTGGTTTTATTCCATTAAAATTTTAAATCCATAAGAAAATCATTTTCCTTTCTTGCTAGCGATATGCGGAACTAATTATTTGTGTATTACATTGTTTGTTTCCAAATTACAATTCCAATTTGAATTGGAAAAGGTGGAATTTGTTGAATTTAAAAAGTAAAGGGCTTATGAGATTTCACTTTGAATAATCATATACCAAAAAAATATTAACAATAATTGCAATGTTAAACCATTATACTTTTAATATCATACATACTAAATGTTTAAAGATTTTTTTTAAAAAATAATCACCTGAACATGTTAATAATCTATTTCTATAGTGTAGTAAATTCTATTAATTATAAAAATCTTTGCTTGAAAAAAAAAAAACCATAATGGAATATATTCAGTAAAATCAGGTTATTGGGTTTGGATGAATCGGGTTAAAAAGAACACAGGCAAAAAAGTCTCAGAACCAAGCCTTGAGCCGCTCTTTCAAGCAATCTGGCAAGTGAAGACCACTCCTAAGATCCAAAAATTCCTGTGGAGAGCTATATCAAATTGCCTTGCAGTGGGTGTCAATATGGCCAAACAGAGATTGACGAGAGCTCAAAAATATCCTAGATGCGGATACATGGAAGAGACCGTCAAGCATATCCTCTTTCAGTGTCCTTTTGCTAAACTGGTTTGGGCTCTTACCCCCCTTGCACCTCTGTTTTATCTTCTGACTACAGATTCTATTTATACCAACTTTGTATCATGTTTGTTTGAGGTAAAGAACATTGGGAAAGAAATCCAGAACCAAGTGGCAGTATGCCCATGGATTTTGTAGAGGCTATGGAAAGTTAGAAATGAGATATGTTTTCAACGGTTCAGGGAAGATGCACAACAACTGGTTCAAAAGGCACAATGAGATCTTGAAGAATGGAATGAGTGTCATCCAGTACCCTTGCTGTTGTCACCTCTCCTTCAATCAAGTGGCAACCCCCAATGGTAGACTACTTCAAATGTAATGTCAATGCAGCGTGGAAAGTAGATTGGAACCGGTGCGGTATTGGGTGGCTTCTCAAGGATGAAACAGGGAAAGCAAGATAGGTGGAAGGAAAGGCATATCCACTTTTACCTTCTAATTTGGAGGCTGAAAACGAAAGATGCTATTTTATAGATCAATACGATTCTGCTTTACTTAAACGGACCCTATCATATTCAAAAATATACTGCTTTTCAGATAATATTTTCTTGTGTAGTAGAAACCATCAATTTGAAAGCTAATTACATGAAGCTAATCAAACATATTCATGAACATATAAGGACTGCATTAGAAAGTAATTACCAGAAAAGAAACATAAAAGGTGTATTAACCTCAAGGATGTCTCTAAGAAAGCATGTCCAGAAAGCTTTTGTCCAATCTCCCATCATACAACATATTAGTGACCAAGCCAAAGGTTGAAGCATCTCCGGCAAACCGGCAACTCCTCATTTCTTTGATGAGTTCCGCCGATGCAGCTCTGTCACAATCTCTAAGATGTGCCCTAATAAGCGTATTATAAGTACCGCTATTTGGAAGAGGCCCGTCTTCTTTCATTTCGCTAAACAAGGCATCCGCTTCCTGTAGTAGGCTATTACTACACAAGCCTGAGATCATGATATTGTAGGTTACAACATTAGGCTTCACTCCTTTAAGGTTGAGGCTACAAAATAAATTCCACCCATCTTCCACCTTCCCAGCCTTGCACATCCCTTCAATCATAATACTATATGTATAAATATCAAGTTCCAGTTCACTCTTTTGCAGATCCTCGAATATTTCCAATGCTTTCTCTAGCTTCCTATTACTAGAAAGTCCATCTAACAAAATGTTATAAGTCCAAAGATCAGGAGAGACACCAAAAGAATCCATTTGACTAAAAGTTTCGTGAGCCATATCACAATATCCTGCTTGAAAAAGCCCTTGGATAAGAGTATTGTAAGTGACTGTGTTGCCAAGCAATCCTCTTTGAGACATCTCGCGGAAGAGTTCCATACCATCTTCGATCTTCTTAGACTCGCAAAATCCCTTTATAAGAGTACTATAAGTCACTACATTTGGGAGACAACCCTTGCTAACCATTAAAGCAAAAATCTGCTTGGCCTCCTCTAGACGATCATGCATACAAAACCCATTGATCAATGAATTGTAAGTGATATTATCAGGATCTATAGACCTTCGGATCATCTCCTTGTACAACCTTTCAGCCTCTAGAAGCTTCCCCTCTTTCACAAACGCATCGATCAATACATTGAAAGTGAATACACTTGGACTGATTTTCCTATCAATCATATCACTGAGTAGTCGAGAGGCATCACTCCATCTTCCGTAATTACAAAGGCAACTAATGAGGGAGGTGTAGGTAACAACATTAGGTCTAATTCCTTTCTTCTCCATTTCGTTGAACAGGTTGAGAGCATCATCCACATGTTTGTATTTGCAAAGAGCATCCACGATTGCGCTGTAGATTACAACATTTGTCTCTATTTTCCCAGCTACCATCTTGTTGAGCAGATTTAAAGCCAAATCAGTATCACCTCTCTTACATATTCCGTTTAATACAGCCCCGTAAGTAACCAAATCTGGTTGACAGCCTTTGGCAACCATACGATCAACTAATGCCACAGCTTCTGAAGCTTTATTGTGGAGAAAAAGTCCATGGATAAGAGTGGTAAATGTGACAGCATCAGGTTCATATCCCATCTCCACCATTTGATCAACTAAAGCTACGGCATCAGAAATCCGATTCTCGTGACAGAAACCATTGAGCAGCGAGTTAAGCGTGACAATGCTAGGCTCATAACCGAGTTTCATCATCTTGCCAAGAACAGCTAAAGCAAGAGGGAGTTGAGAGCGGCGGCAAAAACAGTTGACGAAAATACTGTATGTGTAGTGATCATGTGAAATTCCCAGATTTTGCATCTGCTCGCCCAGAGAGATGACAACATCAAACTTGTTCATCTTAGCAATTGCAGTCAACAATTTACTGAAATCAACAATTGAAGGTAAAGGACGAGACTGTACCATTTCACTGAACAGATCAACAGCATCGTCTAACTTCAAATCCTGTAATTTCCCATTTCTACTCAATTTCTCTCTGTAACCATAACTTCTCTTACCAGAGAAAGCTCGTATCCGGCAAAGGGAAAAAGAAGGAGAAACAGTTGCAGCATTACCTCTCACCAGAAGGCTCCGATGAACAAATCTCTTCGCCAGAGATGATATCTTTGCAAGCATTCGCTCGATTTGGCTTCTCAATGTCTCTGTAAACTTCAACAAAACCCTTAAACGAACCACTGAGCCTCAGAGAGAGAGAGGGGTGGAGAGAGTGAATGCTGAAACCGGTTTAGTTATTTTAGTGTTATTTGGGGATTACCGGCCGGATTGCTTTTTCAATTTATCATTTTGCAAAATTTTGTTGTGTTGTCAAAATAAACCAATTCGGTTTGTCAGAACAATAGGCTCAATTTCTATCTTATCCTCTGCACACTTAACATGTTTTTTACATCAGAGATTTCCCACGAGTTCATGTTGACCTCGCACTATATTAAGATCCAAATCAGACATCTAGAAACCAAAAACCCGGAAAAAACAAAAAAAAAACCGCTCAATTCGCCTTTGCGTAAGAGTTCTCGTCCCTGAACTTGATGACAGCACTACAGATCATCTCCTCAGCATGTGGCTTCACAAACATACAAGTAGTGTCCAGTTTCAGTACTTGAATTATGAACTTCTGTGATGGAGGCAACGAATTGTTCAAATGTGTAATGAACTGCGCCATAGGAACATCGCTGCAAGCAAATTAAACACCAAGGATTTGGCATCAACGTGAGATAAAAGATACGATTTCGATAGAATATATTAACAAGAAAGGTAATGTACCATGAGATGAAGACTCCTTTGATTGAGTTAACCATTAAATCTTGAAGCAAAGAACCTGAATTAAAGGGAGAGAGAGTGTGAATGCTGATACCGGTTTAGTAATTATGTTATTTGGGGATTATCGGTTTGCGTTTTTTAAACTGAATCAAGACTCCGACAAAAAAAAAAGATAGTAGTACATTTTATGATTTTGTTACACCAAAGCATATACATAGCAGTTGGGGAAGGCACAACAATTTCTGAACTATTAACAACTTAAATTAGGAGTCAGTATGTGTCCATGAGAAGCTTGAGACAGAATGATTGTAATTCCACCATATTGTAGCTTTTATAGAAAAGCGCACACATATATATAATATATAACTACTTGTAACTATCTACCTAAAATTTAGATTGATTCTGGTTTTACCGAAATAGAGGGAACAAAAATCCCCTAATCGAAACATAATTCTCAAATCGAAAAAATCCTGAGAAAGTGGTGTTCTTGCGGTTCGAAATCGCTTTTCTGTGAGTTGTATCAATGTTTTGATTAGCATCGTCGATGAGATAGTTTAATCTTTTTAGTTGTGGTGCAGAATTGATTTCTTAATCAAGGAGCAATAATAAAACCACAAAGAGTATTTATTGATTAGGGACATTCTTAAATCAAAGGAGTATAATTAAAGCTTGTAAGAGTTTTTTTTGTTTCTTCTATTTCTTGTTGATGCTGAGGAACTTGTCTCTAAGAAGCCTCCTCATGATTTTACCAGAGAGAGATTTGGGAATTGAATCCACAAAATGGACGGCTCTGACCTTCTTGTAGTGAGCCACATTTGCTGCAACAAAGGTGAGAATGTCTTCTTCCTTCTCTTTCGCTTTAGGATTTATCACCACGCAAGCCACCGGAATCTCCCCGGCTTCCTCGTCCGGTAACCTTTTCATTTCATGATTTCATGTTTTTAAAAAATCTAAAAATATTAGTTTCAAGAAATCAGTAGGGCAATATATATACTCACGGCACGACGGCAACGTCTTCAACGGATGGATGAGTGAGTAGAATAGCTTCAAGCTCGGCCGGAGCAACCTACCGAGAAATAAAACCAAAACTTTGAAAAACCAATCTGAACCAAAGGTAAATTCTGTTCTATTTTGGTATAACATTTTACCTGAAAACCTTTGTATTTAATAAGTTCTTTGATACGATCAACAATGAAGATATCTCCATCATCATCAATGTAACCTATATCTCCTGTATGAAGCCAACCTTCTTCATCAATTGTCTTCTCAGTCTCTTCCTTGTTCAAGAAGTAACCTTGCATTACACATTGGCTCCTCACACATAGCTCACCGGAAGTGTTCTTCGGGAGTGACCTGCCAGTGTCAGGATCTATGAACTTCACCTCGAGATTCGGAAGTATGAAACCGACCGAGTTTCGTTTCGCGATCCCTTGTCCTTTCTCTGGATCTCCGTGAGTTAACGTAATGCAACTATGCTCCGTTAATCCATAAGCCTAATATAAATAACGGTTTGATTCCATAAGCAACATAATAAGTTAATAACTAGCTAACATAGAAGTCTTAAGTCTTATACTTAATTACCTCTTGGACTTGGACATTAGGAAACTTGGCTTCGAAGGCAGTGAGAAGCTCAGGAGCTAACGGAGCAGCAGCAGTCATAACAGAACGGAGTTTAAGCTTTGAAAGATCAAACTCATCAACGATCGGATTCTTAACAAGATTCAATATAATCGGCGGAACAATAGGCGCAAACGAAACCTCATGCGCAATCAAAGCATTCAAGAAAATCCTTAGATCGTACCGACTCATAGCAACAACTTTGCCTTTATTCTTCATCGTAGCACAACAAATGCCAACGATACCGTAAATGTGAAAGAACGGGATCAAACCAAGCGTCACGATCTGACCCATCATTTCAGACCTGACACTGAAGAGAGTAGAGCAAAGATTGGCTATGAGATTGCGATGTGTGAGCATTACTCCTTTTTGTAATCCTGTTGTGCCTGAAGAGAAAGGAAGTGCACAGAGATCGGTCTGAAAAATCTCTTCTTTGTCGTTATCTCCGGATTTGTCTCCTGCTTCTAGAAGATCTTTCCAGTTTACTGCTCCTTCGATCTTCTCTTCACCTAACACTATCACCGGTAAACCTAGTGTTTTCACCTGTCCAAAATCAGTACTTGTTATACGCAAAGGGGTGGATTTTAACCGAACCAAACCCAAACCGAAACTATAATAACTGAATAAATTGGAAATTATTATATAAATAACATAATTTAAGCTGATTAAAGAAAAAATATATTTATATCTAATTGATTAGAATTATTTGTCTACTTATGATATGGTTATTATTCAAAATCAAATCAAACCAAAAAACCAAATCGACATTTCACCACACCAAATTGAAATAAATCGGGTTTGGTTTTTCGTTTATTTCTGCTTGGATATGGTATAATATGGTATAATACCATGTACTGCAGGAACCAAACCGAAACAACCTGAATTCATGTTAAGTTACCTTTTCATAATTAGTAGCATCAGTGATGATTCCTTTGGCACCGGAAGCTTCCACTTGCTTCTTGATCTCGGAGACAAGAGCCGTCGGATTAGCGCCTGAGAAAACTCCACCGGCAGACATAATGCCAAGGGCAATAATCCCATACTCCGCTACGTTTGGTAGAACCACAACCATTACTTGACCTTTCCTTAGTCCGAGAGAGGTCAACGCTTTGGCAAGCCTCTTCGTATCCCTCACTACATCACCGTACGTCACCGCTTTTCCGGTCACCACTTCTACAAACGCCACATTCTCTGTGTATTCTTCAACTCCTTGGAGCACAAATTCAGGCTTTTCACATAGCCATTAGTATATGTTTCCATTAGTATATAAATAGAATCAGTTTCACTGAAATCGGAAAAAAAAAACTATACCTAACTTGAATCGAATATGAATGAACGATACAATCTTAAATATGGAATGTACAAATATAGAAAGTGGATACCAGTGTAAGCTTGTCAGGAATGGGCACAGATGGATACAGACTGCGGAAAATGTATTCATTGTCTTCTTGCTTTTGACCCTCCATTTTTTGACGATTTGAATTTGATTTATGTGTTACGAAAGAGTGACTATAAATAGGAGAACAGCTTCTTGTTCATGTCATGTGTGTGCAAACCAATATTGGTAATATAAGAGGATGATAGTCTTTGACTCTCTTAGACATATTGTAGGTAGAGTTTTGTTGAGTCATGGAAATGATGTGAAAAGATCTGATCTTATTCTTTATGGAGCCCAATAAAAAAAATCTTCAAAAGTATTTGTTCGTAAAAATTACTTAGTTCTTTCTTAAACATTCAACTATATATTACCTATTATAAATCTAAAATTTTCTTATACTACCTATACAGGTTATGGTCCCCAAATATTATTACACCTTATGTTATGGTCTCCCGAAGACATGTGATTAAAACTAGAACCAAATGTTCGTCAATTTCGATCACGTGAGAAACAGGCTCTGAGACGCTGTGTATATGAAAAGACATAGATACCCTTCCCAAACCAGCGGAAACGTTACCAGAAGTGAGGGGTATAATAGTGAATACATGTAAATGTCACGCGTCCACGTCATGATTCTAGAAAGGGAAAGGTTAGATTTAGCGAGTGTCGAGTTCACGTGAGTTGGCTTAAGATAACGACACGTGGCTCATTATGACCGTTGGATCGTTTGCGGGTGCGAGGCATCGAATTAGAGTGGAATGCACGCAACGGTTATGGACACGTGGCATCCGAGCTGGAACAGTTGAGCAATCCAGAACTCGTGTGGTCTTTGACACGTGAAAATTTACTTTGTAGTCATGCCAATATTACGAGGATCAATAACATATGTAATTAAGATAGTATTAATCAACTTACTTTTTGGTGTGATTGGTTTTGATTTTTCTAATTTAAATTATTATAGTTGAACAAATAGAATGATTTAAATTTGTTTTTAATTTAAGAATCGATATAACGGATTTTGATGGATCTAAATTAATTAATACTACTACTACATTACGATTAAACAAAAAAAATATATCATCAATGATTAACCAGTTTTTGGTATAAAAGCTATTAAATTCACCAAATTCATGTTATTGTAAAAAAAAAAAATTAATGTAATAATATTCATTTAAATAAGATATAAATTCCAAGTGTCTAATAGCTTCTACTTTCGTCTTTAGGAATAATTCTATAGTAGACACAAGGATGGATCACCGATCAGTTCAGAACCGGAAAGGCAGCGAGTGATTACAAGCTGCAGTAGAAAGAAGATCATCCAAGGTTAGAAATGGCATAAAATCTGAGCCGTTGATCAAGTTTCGATCCTATGATCTAAAGATCTGATCCGTCTTTCATATGTTTCAACTGTTAGGGTGTGAGATTGGAGCTAAGGCAACCAGATAGAGAAGGTATACTAGCGGAGGTAACGTGGACTTTCAGGGAAAATGGTCTGAATGTTACAAGAACAGAGAAATCGACAACTAATGACATGGCTACACACATATATTTTATGTGACGGATGCAAATGGGAATGAGTCTAACCCGGAATTGATTGGATCGGTTAGGGCGAGAATCGGGTTTGAGTCATTGAGAGTGAAGGAAATGCCATGTGTGAACCATATTAAGGGAGATGGACAAGGAGAGCAACAGACTACGGCAGTGTTGGTTTCACTTGGGAGTTTAGTTTGGAGCTCTTCAACTTTGGTTTGATCAAAGCATGTTCTTAATTATGGGTTACGTTATGTGTCAAGCAATAAGTTTAATCCTTTGGAGATGGTAGAAAATGGTTTGGTCTATGCAATGTACATAAAAAATGGGGCATGGTTAGAATTTGACTCCAGAGATTACTTTGATTTGGAAGATTTTATAAAATGGTGGTGATTTAAGGGTTTAGGATCCTAGAATTGGTTGTACAAAGTTCTTTAATACTAATTATTATTGTTCATACTTTGATGGTTAAGTTACAAAATATTTTTTATATACTCATCTGCATATATAAAAAATTACTTTTAAAATGAGATAAATGGCATACTTGTTCTGATCATAACTTAAAAACTCATTGTGTCCACTTCAAGAATCGTAAACTTCTCTGTCAAGAACATATAAATATTTATACTAAAATTACACATACGCATATTGTTAGAACTTGAGTAGCAAGAAACAGACATGTGTACAACAACGTATCCTTAGAATATTAGAGATCTTAAGTTTATTATATACAAAATATACCTTGAGCTTGGAAGTTTTACAATAACTTCACACAACAGACTTATTCCACTCATTATCTCAGCAGAATTCATGGTATTTTCCCGGAAAGTTACTCTTAATTCGAATTTTCCTGGAAAGTTACTCTTTTATTGATATAGATAGAGCCCAAATGAAGATGCTCAACATTATAATCAATGGCATGGAGGTGATCTGGAGAACAATTGTTTCAACATTAATGCTCTTTTTCTTCTTGAGATATTTCAACAATCCTCCAAATCCTCTTCTTATTTTCTTTTTCCTCTGTTCGATTCTTTTCTTGCTTATCATCGATCGTAATCGCTCTGTTTATGAAGAAACCGAAGATTTCTGTGTTTTGTACACTTTTGAAGAAGACAGTATGCTTGATGGAGAAATCATAGACAAGAACAGAGAATGTTGTAATCTCACTAGATATTACTATGATGATGATGATGATTGTTTTAGTTATTATGGTGGTTACCATGAAGTTGATAATGATGGTTGTATATGGAATGATGATGAAGATTATAGCCAATGGAATCAAGATGGTGGTGATGATGGTATTGAGAACTATGATGATGATCATCATCATGCCAATGATGGTGAAGATGATGATGTTGATAATACCTTGACGAACAGGATTGAAGATTACATTGCAAACGTTTACAATGGATGGAGAGAAGAGAGACGAACAGAGAAACGGTTTGTCTGATCTTTTCAAAACTCTGTTTTTCTCTCTGTACATATGAAGAAATTGTTGTGGTGTGTACATAAATTTGGTGAGTTGTTGGGTTTCTTCAGCGCCTTTTACGGCTGATGGATCTGCTATTCATCGATCAATCAGTTGTATATCTCAATCTGTAACTTTTAATCATAACTAGAAAAGCAACATAAATACTTGATTTACACCCACAAATGCTTTGAAGGGAAGAGTGTTGCTCTATCAATCCGCTTAACTCGACGATGACGAAACTGTTTAAGATAGCATTTCCAAAAAGCTTTTGTCCAATCTCCCATCATGCAACATATTAGTTACCAACCCAATGGTTGAAGCATCTCCATCAAACTCGCAACTCCTCATTTCTTTGATAAGTTCAGCTGATGCTGCTTTGTTACCATCTCTAAGATGTGGCCTGATGTTGTAACATTGTGTATCACACCCAATTAAATTATCGAAGCACATGGAACAAAAAATCAACACACTAAGAATACACAAGTTCACTTAATCTAAGCATGATAGATATGGTTTTGGTTTCCTAAATGTGACTAACAAGATTAAAGAATTAATGAGACAAGAAACAAACAAGTAGACAAAGGCGATTTAGAACAAGATTATAAAAACAAGCTTTTGGGTTAAGGTAATTGATTAGGGTGACTATTGGCTAATCTAAGACGCTAACAAAACCATACAATGCTAATCCTTAGCCTTAGAACACTAATTTAGACTAATGCACTTCCATGTCACTAATCCTATGTTAATCAAGTAATCAACACCAAATTTCCATTTTGTAATCACAAGATAAGCATACATTAATTTCAAGTCTAATATGGCTACTAAACAACCTAGAACAATTTTCATTGGCAAGATTTAGTAAAGCACTCAATAAATTGGTTCGGTCATTTTTACAAACACCTTCCGGGCATGAAAATTCCTAAACTCTAAACTAGCATGATCAAGGCTAATCTAGCATTAAGAACATCTATTGAGAAAGGAAAATGAACTATCTAATCCTAAGCATCAAAGACCTAACCTCTAATCACCCATAATCTACCAAACCTCAAAGCTCTAAAAGACTACTCTCCAATCAACATATTAACACAAGATAAAGAAGATTACATGGTTTAAAAGAAGTAGAAGAGATAGGTGAAGAAGAATCTGAGAATTAAAACTTGAAACAACAAAGATTCATACAAAAATCCAAAGAAGAACCTTAAGAATAACTTAAGAAAATAAAACTTTAGTCTAGACCAACTTTTTTTCAACAAAATTAGGTCTCAAGGGTATTTATAGGAAGAGGAAAAACGAACTGGGTCGACCCACAACAACCGGGTCAAACCCGGTTTTAGCTTGCAAATTGTTGTCCAATCGACCAGTTGATCGATCTAGTCATAACTTTTGACTCGCTACTCCGTTTGATCTGAAATCACCACCATTAGAAAGCTTATTCAATTTCCTATGACGTTGATGAAGGGCTCCATGGCTAAATCATAAGGAAAAGTCTTCATATGACGTGATCTTTTAAGTGCTTTGAAGATATCAAACATAACCTTCTCTCTTGTTTTTCCCTTCATTTTCCTTGGGTCATGGCTTGTTTTTTGAAGCACTAAATCTCCTCTACAAGTTCTCTTCTTGATCCTCAAATGATGAGAACCTCCCATTTGGCATATTTCCTTCTTAGTCGTACATAGGAAACTGGCAGTCGTACATGGTAGATTGTGAGTTGTTCGGCAGACTTGAAAATTAACACAGCAGACTTCTAAAATAACAAAGCAGACTTCAAAAAATATCAAAGCAGACTTCTGACTTATTTTCCAGAACGGGTTCTGACTGTTCAGAATGAGCTAGAAAATGTTCCTAAGGCCTCTTGAACGTCTTGGGCTTGCAACAACACCAAAGTAGTGTGTTTTACTTGTCATAGCTCCAGCTGGTACTTGCAATGCTTCCTCAGTTTCAGGCTCATCCATGATCACATCATCCATGCTCAATTCGCCTACTTTTAGCTCCCATTTGCTCCATTTGCCTCCAAAAACTCTATGTTCCACTCCAAGAACCTAAAACTCACATACTTATGCAAATGCAACCTAAAACAATATAAATGCCATGAATGTACAATAAACTATCAACAAAATAAACCTTTAAAACCCACAAAAACACAAGATATCATGGCCTAATAAGCGTATTATATGTACCGCTATCTGGAAGATTCCCATCTTCTTTCATTTTTCTAAACAAGCCATCCGCTTCCTGTAGTTGGCGTTTACTACACAAGCCTAAGATCAAGGTATTGTATGTTACAACATCAGGTTAACTCCGATAAGGCTGAGGCTACAAAATAATTTCCACGCATTTTTCACCTTCCTAGCCTTGCACATCCCTTCAATCATAATATTATATGTGAAAATATCAAGTTCTATTTCACTCTTTTGCATATAGTCGAATACCACCAATGCTTTCTCTAGCTTCCCGTTGTTACAAAGTCCATCTAACAAAATGTTGTATGTCATGATATGCGAGGCACACCACCAGAAACCATTTCTTTGCATACTTTTTGGGCATTATCACAATCTCCAGCTTGAAAAAAACCTTGAATAAGAATGGTGTACGTTATTGTGTCTCCAACCTATCCTTTTTAAGACATCTCGCGGAAGAGTTCCATACCATCTTCTACCTTCTTAGACTTGCAAAATCCCTTTATAAGAGTATTGTATGGGAAAAATTCCCAAAAAAACCCCAAACTTTTTTATTTTTGGAAGAAAAATACCCGAACGTTTTAGACACCCCGATTAATACCTCATCTAATAATGTTGTGTCGTTTAACACACCGTTTATCAAAAACTCTCATTTTCCAACATCCGTCGTAACAAACGTTAACGAGCCTAACGTAAATAGTAAACGGGGTTATCTTATTAACCCACGTGTTAAAAACACTAATTAAAAAGTTCCCAAACAAACCCCAAACTTTTTTATTTTTGGAAGAAAAATATCCGAACTTTTTAGACACCCCGATTAATACCTCATCTAATAATGTTGTGTCGTTTAACACACCGTTAAATAACAAGAGTCAAACCCAAATCCGAATCAAACACAAATCGATTAAAAAGTCACTATTGCCATTTTCTATTAACCCCAAATCGATTTTCCCCTTTCTAAACCCTAGAGCAAAAAATCGATTTTCAAAATTTTCTCGTCTCCTCTCCTCTTCATCTCTTCCAAAAAATCGATGGTCTAATAGGGAAGTGAAAGTTATGGGTCTGCAAAATCTCTGAGCCAGAGCTCGGGCAGGTTTTACTGTGGTTATTGCCATGATCCTTGCAATGGTGAAGAAGTAATCTGAAGATGTGGCTTCAAGAAGGAGGTGAAGAAGTAGTTTGATGCAGAATTGTTAGTTTTTGTTGTAGAAGTAGTTTTCGGATTTGTGTTTGATTCGGATTTGTGTTTGACTCTTGTTATTTAACGGTGTGTTAAACGACACAACATTATTATATGAGGTATTAATCGGGATGTCTAAAAAGTTCGGGTATTTTTCTTCCAAAAATAAAAAAGTTTGAGGTTTTATTGGGAACTTTTTAATTAGTGTTTTTAACACGTGGGTTAAAGAGATAACCCCGTTTACTGTTTACGTTAGGTTCGTTAACGTCTGTTACGACGGATATCGGAAAATGAGAGTTTTTGATAAACGGTGTGTTAAACGACACAACATTATTAGATGAGGTATTAATCGGGTGTCTAAAAAGTTCGGATATTTTTCTTCCAAAAATAAAAAAGTTTAGAGTTTTTTTGGGAATTTTCCCGTATTGTATGTCACTACGTCTGGTAGACAATCTTTGCTAACCATCAAAGAAAACATCTGCTTAGCCTCGTCTAGGCGAGTGTGCATGCAAAGTCCGTTAATTAGTGAACCGTTAGTGACAGTATTAGGATCTATAGACCTTCAGATCATCTCCTCGTACAAATTTTCAGCCTCTAAAAGCTTCCCCTCTTTGGCAAACGCATCGATCAATGCGTTGAACGTACTTGGATTTGATGTTCTTCATAGACTCAAAAGAGTCTCTTGGCATCCGAAAGGTTTCAAGCACAAAAATCACCTATTACCTTGGACAACGATGTCTCATCTCTATGGAAAGTACATCCACTCTGTCTACAACACCTTCTTTCAGAAAATCAACTTCTAAAAAAGTAGATTACCTATATGAAGTAGAATATGTGAGGAGCCAACTATAGAAGATGAAGATATTGAAAGTGATGGTAGACATGTATATGAAAAAGGACAAGAATCCCGAAGATCTCAACCAGAATGGAATCCAAGGTTGGTTTTGTAAGAAGTTTC